>JAWNLN010000068.1:10267500-10930295 GCA_035042305.1 Drosophila glabriapex
GGTCCACCAACTGGTATGTGTCTATATAATATCCCACGTCCGATCCCAGAGAAATCAAAATAAAGACAATTAGCCCGTATTCCAAAAAAAGAAGCTAGGATTTTTACCTCAGGTATGTATATCATTTATCATTTTGCAATGACCATGGCGACCAATAGATTTATTATTATTTACTGGGCATCATATTTTAAAGTCAACTAAAAAACTTGACATATATAACATAGCAAGGAGCCTTAGGTGGAAGTTCATGCAGATAAAACAAATTAATGAGTTACAAGTTCAGAAAGGAGTTAATTGTGATAGATTTGCTAAGGAAAGATCTTTCCTTTCTTGTTATGCTCTGTACCCCTAAAGTAAAACATTATAAATTGTATGGTAAATTTCGAACAGATATTTCGCAATTTCAAGACGGCAAGACGAGACTGTCTGACTGTCTTTCCATCTGCCTTTGATAGTATCAGACAGGCTTATAATTGTACGCTTAGTATTTAAAAACATTTTTTTTTTTAAAACACCTCAGATTAGATTTAAGGACGCATTCCTTAAATGAAAAATACAGCATGTATCCTAGTCGGGCGCTCTCGACTAGATCATTTTTGCTTTTATTTTTGCAGTAACAAACTTAAATGCTTTATTCCTCCTTCAAATTATATGCCGAGTATCATTCAAACATTATCAAAAAAACTAGTTTTTAAACACGATTTTAATTATAAGTATATTACAAAGAAAGATCTTATCTGCTTATTTCTAAGGGTCGTCATAAAACTGTGTTTATCTCAGCATGTATGTACAAATATCTTTTGAAAATCACTTATATCTTGCTTAAGACACATTTAGTATCATCATAGCCTAATCACGGTAATACTAACGCAAATGAAGTATTGTAAGTCTAATGTAATTTAGTACATTAATCCAATAGACGTTAATCTGTTAAGGACATCAATAATGACTTCTATTTTATTCTTTCGGCCATACAAATTTTGTTGTTTTTGTATTTTCAGGACCTTTATGAGAATGTTGACTATGGAATATTGTTCCCAAACACTAAAATCAAGGTTAAGGTAAATCCGTCTGGAGTTGTTATGTTAAAGGGAGAAACACAATATTTAAGTAATTTTTAAAGCATATTAATATTGTATGAATTATTGTTTTTAAAAATAAAAGGTTATTACAAATTTTAATTCCCATAATTGCAAAATTACAATGGATGATGTTTTTGAATTGGGTGTAATTTAGTTGCTAACCAAAATTCGATATTCTCGAGAAGCTCGAAAGTTATCAATAGCTATACTTCTTACTACTTGTAATATCTATGTAGACCGACAAGCGAGATGTCTTTTGGATTTAATCAAGTAATAACCATACTGACAGGACATTGTAGACTTAGAAGTTACTTAACTAAACTAGGTGTTTATAGTAGCGAACTATGCAGGTTTTGCGAAAGCGAGAAGGAATCCTCAATGCACATCCTATCAGAGTGTGTCTCCTTAACCAGGAAAAGATGCAGCATCCTAGGTATGCATATTATGAGCTTCAAAGACATAGAAGCTCTCAGCCCAGCAAAGATTCTAGTATTTGTGCTGAAGCTGGGGTTGGTTTAGGCTCAAAAGGGGGCACAATAGATCTAATAGGTGCAGGTACCCCAATTACAATATTAATAATAATAATATATATTTACGATAGAAAGTCGTTGCAAATGAATAACGTTCTCTTTGATGAAGTTCATCTAGATTATTTCTAAATTTATGTAATACCTAAAAGCATTTTTGTTTTAGGTGCAGAGTGCAGTCAGATGTGGCAAATCCAAAATGTTGGTGTTACCAGTGTTAAATGCCAAACACTCAAAATCGAAATTAAAATATTAGAAAGTACGTTTAAATATTATACACAAAATTAAATCGATAAGGTGTGGATACCTAATATTGCAAGTGTTGTCATTTAATTGCCGTTTTCGTTGTCAGTAACAGTATTTAATTTATAAAAATATTTTTTTTTCTATTATTGCAGTTAGCTTTTGTAAAACTAAAGAAGAAATTTCAAAAATTTTGTTTTTAATTAAAATCAATTGGAGACCCTCCAGCCGTTTCTTCGATCTTCACTTCTTGGCTGGTATAATCGGAATCAAGTTTTTCATCCTCTTGATCGATATTTGAATCACCATTCAAATTTCGGTGGCTTTAGGCACAATGGGATGTATTGATAGAAATAAATCCGAATTATTAATCATCATTTTGTGCGGTCCTGTTCCACGCGACACATCCAATCGCAACAGTTCCAACTATAATCCATAATTTTATTATCAAGGTTCAATTTTCTGATAAACCGAGATACATTAAGATATCAAAATAGATTAATTGGACTTTCTCATGATATTTCAGATAATTCCATTTAGTTTTCATAAATTTGTTCTACATAAAAATAAGATTACAACTGGAATTAACTAGCTGCGAACTTTTTAAAATTTCTTCTTTGGCAACCAGCAATCGACATTTTAATTTTGTATATGGTAGCTTTAAATTTGTACCAGAATATAACAAACCAAAAACATAGAGCCATTTTTCGTTATTTCCTTAATTTATTTTAGTTGATGTTATATAAATTGTTTTTATTGTGCATTTATCATTTTTTTATATTCTTTCAAATACATAGGTGATTTGCATTCAAGAAACAAAAGTCCGAATTGCAACTTCAACTAAAAATTTAATTTACATTCAAAATTTCAACTTCAATTTAATATTTAGACTTAGAATTTTGATTAGCTCATATTTTTTTGTAGTTCTAAGCATCCAAATTAAATAAAAAGGTTGAATTTTGTTTATAAATAAATGGCCAGATTTGATTTAATTTTAATTGCTCACGTGGGTTTCATTAATAGTCAAATCCATTAGAAGATTGGTCAGGATAATGGTCATAAGGATGAACAACAGCAATACCGCCGAACTTGTTACGGCGGGAGTCGGGGTATCGATAGTTGGAGCTGCCAATAGTCAAACAGGTGGTAACCCATGGGTTTGAATTTTAAGAGAGTAGAGGGAGATGCAACTTTTAGAAAGAGATAGTGAGTTCGCGCGCTCAAGAAATGGAGAGGGTAGAAAATTATCCGAGAGGCGAGAAAAGAAGGAATAAAAGAAGGAATGATCGGATTTTTTGAAGGGCAGTTGAAAGTCAGCGGCAAAAGAAAGAAATACGAAGGAGCACGAAGTGCGGGTGTGGAGTTTTTTTTTGGTGGTAGTAAAAGTGGACTAAATAAAATAATATCGGAACTTAATTTAAATAAAACCCGTAATAACAATAAAAGCCAACTTCTGCAAAGTCAACTTGAAATAAAAGACGACTCCAAAATACCAAAATAAAACCATCCCGGCAACAAATTTAATATTAAAGAAAAAAAGGCGAAAATACCCATCCGCAAAGTTTAATAAAACCGCACCGGTGACAAAACGCCGACGAAGGCCCCGAAAAGTTTAAATATAAACGTAACACGACAAAAGTAAATCACTACCGGAAAAGTTACCCGAAAATCAGATGTCCGCCATCCGGAACCACAACACCCAACAACGACAAGAAAGAGCAGAACGAGAAGATGGAAGGATTGAAACGGTACAACAGAAAAAGTGAGTCCGTTTCAATAAAATTACGAGGGGGGGGGGGGAATTTATTTCCATCGGTAGTGCGCAGGTCTAACGCCCGTCTCTACCAGCTGATCAGCTGCGCATCAGTGATGCCAAATTTATATTTTATAGTTTACATATTTATATTATTTTGTTGATGTAAAATATTTATTTATTATTATATTTTTTGTATTTATAAATTTTGTTAGATTAGTGCTCATCAACGATTATATTATCTTAATTTTTCATTGTTATACGCGTTTATTCGTCGTAGGTAAATTCCTCATTCTTGTTTTAAACTCGTCGCCGAGACATCACTATATTTGTTTTTCTACATGCAGAACGTTATATATTTATTTTGTGCAGCAATTTTTTTTTTAAAGAAATTGTTTGGGAGTGGATACCCTCACAATTATCCCGGCGAGCTCCGTGGGGTACTTTAGGGTGTCCCCCAATGATTTAAAATTCACCTTTGTTTTGCTAAACTAAATTTGCATACAAATAATTATTTAATTTTTGTATTTAGGTTATGTGACAGACTTTAAGTCCAAAAGAAAGGCTGCGCAAAATAAAGAAATTGTAAAGGCGTAGAAAATTGAACAAAGTTTTGTCGGGCATCGATAGTTTAAATTAACTTTATTTTAATAACTATATATGTAAATAAGAAAGATAAAATGTTAGCCGTAAGCTACCACCATTAAATATACGTAAGGCCATTTAAAATGACAGCTTAAGTTTTGTAAATGTTGGGGAGGGGAGGGGAGCAAAAATGTTTTCTGGATAAAATGTGATCTTGGACATAAAAACGATGGGGCATTAAATATATGATTTCGCCCCACAGGAAGGGCGGGAGCGCTACGGCAATAATTGCCACTGTCAGTTAAATCAGCTGTTTAATAATGATGTGTAGATTTGTTTAGTGTTGTGTTATTGTGCGGTCGGCGGGCATGGATAGACCCACCCACCCCAATGGAGTACTGGCTGGCCGGAGCTGCTCCGTTAAGAAAAAAACCGACTCGTAACAAACTCGTGTTATTGAAACCATCATACTCAGATTGGGAAATAAACATATCTAAGGTTTAAATTACCATTCGACCCGATAGTTCTAAATTTAGAAACGGTTCGTCCTTCACCGTCTCTTCGAATTGTACATAAGAGATGAGGAGAAAGGGCAACAAGATTATCGAGTGGAGACCTAAGCTGCAGAGAAAGGTACGCGTAACCTTTTGCAACATGAGCGTATGCACCGTTATGACCGGTACGGGCAATTGTGTATCAAGGTGACCGGTTCGCAACCTTGGCTACACACGTTAGAATAACAAACATATTCTGTAGACCATTTAATAAATTTGGTGCAACATTATTAAATGTAGCAGTGTTGTTATTACCCAGCAGCGAAAATTCATATAACGAATTAAATTCGTAAGCTATACTTTGTAGGCGTTGTAGCTTCTAGTCCACACCACAACCCATACTTCTTTTATTTTTTTGTAATGCAGAAAGTATGCATTGCCGTGCCCTTTTGTATGCATTTTACATAAATATAGCCGAACGAGACTGGGAGCTCTTGCAACAAAATTTGCTGGCACGTTTTCGTTATATGAAGTGAGATATCAATTTGGGTGTATGGTTCGTGGATATGCTAAAAATGGTTTGCTGAGTTGTCACAAACACGTTAAACGATAACAATTGGAATGACGTAGCAGCGAGCAATTAGGCGCACGTTTCATGCCACACAAATGTTAACAGATTCGAAACTCAAAATTTAAATATAAATTGAATAAATACGTTATTAATTATTATACACCGTAGATAAGACAATTAAATGGAGAGTGTTTCCACTTCCACAAATGATGTGTCACTTATCTACCGCTTTTCGTTGTCACTAACAATATTTTAATTGTTTAATGTCTTGATATCATGCGTTCTTTTTATATTTCTTCAGTTGCTTCTCATATTGTTTGGTTTTAATTGCAATTACCTGTCAGATTAATGGAGAACTCCAGGCACGACGCGCCTCTTCATTTTATGCAATGGGCGTCACCAGCCGCCTACCACCGCCATAACACACTTGAATTGCTTTATTACCACTTAGAGCGCTCCCTGCTCGCACTTACTCGCGCTCTCATTTTAACGAATTTCTTTAAAGTGCAGTATTACTTCATGAATATGCAACAATAGCAATTCAAATCAACTCAACTCGACACGTCTCGACTTGGCGTAGCGCTTTTTTCTTCTGACCACACCAGTTGCACACCTGTAATTAAGCTGCTCAAGCATCTGTGAAAACAATTTCATGGATTAAGTGCATTGCATACTTGGTTTGTTTGTTAAGGCAATGTTCTTTTCTGATTAAGTTTTCAGAGGAACTTATACACAATTTACAATGTCGTTCGATGTTATCCTAAAGGCATTGGCTCTACGTCAGTACTTAAAAATAGCGTATATAATAAAATTAGTAAGTGATATTAAATCGAAAGTCTAACAACCTCACTCACAAAAGTAAAACTATATGTATTTAAATACCTGTCAAGTACCAAATTTAATTGCTACTTTTTAATTACAGGGTATTGACAGTTATAATATCATCCCGTATTAAAAAAATTGATTAAGATAATTACAACAAAAAAGTTGCGTTTATCTAAACGGGCAGACAGTAGACGGACTTTTCACAAAATCTAAATATACTCTTTTACCATATTATTATATTATGCCTATACAAAATAAAATATATTGTATCCGCTCACTCATACTATTGCATTCCTACTTTGTTGAATTGTTTTATATTTTTCATAAAATTCCTACTTTGTAGTTATTGTCGCAGCCTAACTCGATGCAAGCAATTATATATCTAAAACTGCTTGGCATGGATAGCGACTTCTTAGAGATGGTCATCTGATTAGCATTGTGGTCCTTGGGTATGAGATTGGGATCGGCACCAAGATCGATGGCTTCACATAATCTGCCCAACTGTCGATCCTCAATTGCTTTCGTTAGTATTGATTGGGGATCAACACTATTTGAACGCATTTTACATTTGTTCTCAACTCACAAGCTTAAAACACAATGCGCTGAAATTTGTTGCAGATGTCATATATAAATAGGCGCTTATGAATCATAGCTATAAAGCAACGTCGGCCCAAGTAAAACAAAAACTGCTGCTGAGAACGATACAGTCGGTCGTATCCGACTATGAAATACTCGGATATCAGTGCATTACCAGCGAATAACAGGTGGCAAAGCACATTCTTGGGGAGGTTGGAATCGGTTAGAGCGGCAGTGGTTGTGATTGCCTCAACCATTCAGGTATTTTAAATTTAGTGACTATAGCTTTAACTTTATTCGTTGAAGCAAATCATCAGCAATCCACCAGCTAAATTTGTTGATTATTGCTTAAAAATTGTGGGACTTGTGTGGTATTATAGATTTGCATTGATCGATTTTATCGATTTCCTAGCCTTTTTAACGCTTAGTCTGACCAGGGCTTAGACGAATATTGTTGAAAGCTTCCGGCTTACAATCCAAAAATCATTCGATGAAACAATTGCTCAGCAAATTATTTATTTTTATTAGTAATGATTATTGTGCTGAAATTTAAATATTTTATAATATAATCGATTTTGCTAATTCTTCACTTATTACTTTAAAAACACTGAGAAATTAAAAAGAGTGCATAAAAATGACATGAAAATTGAAGATGTAACTCTCTATGTATTCATTTGCGTGTATGAATGGTATTTAAATCAATACTTTGTTATGTTTATCTTTATTATAGTTTTAGTTATTTAATATTGTTTCGATTGAGTCGAACAAAAGTGAGTTTCCAAACACTTTATTATTCGCAGGGCATCTCGCATCTTCGTTAGTACGATATGAACTAAGTACAAAATGACTTCCAAAAACCCTCGTAATTAAACTGTGCTTTAAATTCTTTCTTTAGATCCAACTCTCTTTGCTGGTAGATGTCGGCCTGTATAGCCATAGCGCTGGCTACTGCGTCGTCTATAACGGCGCACATCTGTGTGGTGTCCATGTTTATGGGTTGTGAATTTTTATTTTTGTAAAGCCCTTTTCTATGGGACACATGAAGGCCCTCGACTCCACTCACTAACCAAAGGTATACGCAATCGTCAATGTCTTCGTGGTTTAATGAACCGAATACTAATGAGAATTTGAGGATTTAGCAGAAGGCGGGGATTTCTTTTTATGTACTATGTTTTAGTTTCCACCAAAGAATCCAATATTATTTAATAAAATCACTTATATATTTTTGTTAAAGCTATTTTCTCGGTATTGCGGGCGATCTTTGATTCGAGTGTTCCCTTGATGCGTCCCCGTTGAAGTGCACCTCCAATTCCTTGCTTCCTTATTTGTCTTTTTATAATCCGGATCGGATTCTCAAAGTATCTTATAAGATCTTTTGCTCACGCATTCTGATTTTTATTGAGATTACTTACAAAATTGTACGTCTGAGATGTATGTATATATATGTATATAATATTGAATGAAAAAATTGACATACTTTTAAACTTCTTCGAAGGTATGCTTGACACACCTTATCAGAATAACCCAAACCATTATAAGTTTTATTAAACTTGTCCAAAATATGAATATTTAAATTTGGATAATAATATGTATTTTATTATAATTAAAATAAAAAAACATTGGATAAATAACAACAATAAAAACACTACATTTATTAAATACATTTCTGACCCGAATAATATTGTCGAATAGTCCGTCTTATTCCACAGAGTACCGAAAAGCATGCTATCATTTTTGGCTTCATTTATTTGTAAGTGGATTTTTTAAGTATTCATATATCAATTGATATGTGAAATAAGACAATTTAAAAATACTTCGACAAATTCATAAAAGATAAAAACAAATTTTAATTTAACTTACACTATTCATTTTTTAGAAATTTAATAATAAAAAAAAATTGCAGCTGTTCAGCTTATATCTATGTGAGTAATTTCAATGTCTTCATTTTTTTTAAGTTTGTAATATAAAAAGAAAGCATGCACATATCTATAGTTACATCTATACATACATCTATAGTTATAGTAAATAAAAAAACTTCAACTTTACGATTAAGCTCATTCTATAGGCATTCACTGCATATTTACCATATATCCTTTCCAATTTAAGTAAATTAATTCCAATAGCTCAGCAGCCATGGAATAAGATAAAATAAGTAAAGCCAGCTACTAGTGACCCACAAAATTTAATTGCACATGAAACGTATGCTGGCAGGACCCAAACAAACGATAAATGGTAGTATCACCCACATTGAAATCTTTTAAAAGCCAAAAATCAACAGTCAAGCCAAAAAACGATAAAATAATAATAATAACAACAAACAACACAGAGCTCAATTGGCATTCCAAGGGGCGCACCCTTAAAATAAACAAAGCCAAAATGCTTAAGTAATTCAATTTGGCCAATGTAATGCCACAAGTTACCAACTGAGGGTTAACAAGCCAGCTTCGTTTTTTTATTATTTCTCTTTTTATTATTCTGTGAGCCAAAATTAAATTGCATAATGAAATGTTTCATAGCCAACATTGTTGCATTTGGGTCGTCAATTTAACGAACCATGAGCCAGCTTATTTCCGCCTAGTTCTTGATTTCTGATTCCTCTGGTACCTGCTACCAGATCTCTTATCTTAAGGAACTGCAGTTCCTTATTAATGTGTGTTGGCAAAATATTTAAAAATATAACAAGCATATACACAACAGATGAAATAAACAATCTTTCGGTATTTTTGCTTGTTGAAGGTATATGTGCTTACGTTCTCCGCTGATCTGATAAAGATGTAAGGGATCTTTAGCGGGCTGCAGCTGAACTGAAAAATATGATCTTTGACACTCACACTCAATATTTGCACTACATTGTTCGCAATGCCGATCCGCACAAAATACTTTTAGCAGGAATCCTAATGTTCCAGGAACGCAGGAAACCGGACAACTTTATTGTATCGACCGATAGCTTTTTGCCAAATTAAAAAAATTAGTTTATTAAAATTAAAAACCATCATAAAATCATAAATTAATTCTTGATTCAATATCTTATCAAAAGTGAACGGAACGCAAAAAACTTAGGGAAGTAATGTTTTCTTAGTTCTAGTTAAATATTTGTGTTTTTGATATTTAAAATATAAAAAGGGATTTTATAATTTAGTTGATATTATATGTAAATATTAATACTATTTTTATTATAAATAATACATAAAATAAAAGAATAATAAAAAATATGAAAAAAATAAATAATACTTAAATAATATAAATATATTGATATTTTTACTATTATAAATAATACTATTTACTTTAAGAACTATGTTAATTTTATTTATTTACTATTTCGATTGATGAATCACTTGCACTTTGAGGCATATTTCCTTTTAACATAGAATACATTAATTATTATACATATATGTATGTATGAATGCAACACGTATAAATTAGTAAGCGTGACGGCAATGTGAGTGCAAATTTGATTTGATGTTCATTAAAGCAAAAGCAAAGAAAATAAAAATAAAATGTTATGCGACACATTCGTGATACATTTGTAGCAACATTTGCATGATGAGATTGTTGGATTGGCCCGAAGTGCCACCAGGGGCGCTATCAGCAGCACACTCGAACGAGTGTGGTGCAAGTGGTTGTCAAGTGGTAGGCACCCAGAAGAGTCCCTGTGCCACTCTTCTTTATGCATATTAAGATGCCCGGATGCTCGACTGCTCTTGGATGGGTAACCTAATTTGACTAAGTAGTAGGGCTGGGGGAGATGGATGGTGAGAGGAGACCTGGGTGAAAACCCTTCCAGCATCGTGTTAATGGACTTAATAAAAAATGCAACATTTTGATTTAATTTAATTGAAATTCACGCCACTCGAGCAACTCCATTAGGCAGAAACGTGTCCAGCATCAGCCGAACGCGACGCAAATCAAATTACCCCTGGTATGGAGTAGGGGAAGTGGGGGATGTTGGTATGTCGGCTCAATAAATATTGTCAAAACACTTGTCAAATGGCTAAACAAAGCGGCATGGGCGGGAGCCAAGCAAATAAGCCAGTGGATACAGTTTGAAGAGGCCTGTCCATAGCCCAAAGACTTCGGTGGGCGTGCCTGTTGACACTGCACGAAATTTAGCAACTCTACAGGAAAAGCGGGTGGGTGGAGCAGTAACTAGAGTTGGAAGCGTGTTGTGCTCTGACTCGTGACACGACTCGAAGCATTGCGGAAATTCATGGATGGATTTAAAATGGAAAATATTAAAATATATACAAAATTCACTTTTAATTTTTAGGTAAATGTAGTTATACTCTTACTTTAATTAAAAAATATTTATTATTGAAAAGAAAATGTAAAAAGTCTTAAAAAACTTAGCATTAAGTTAAAAGTAAAAAAACTTTTTTATATACAAATTAAAAAAATAAAAAGTGAGTTAATATTTAAAATTTATTTTAAATTTAATTCGATATTTTATTTGAATAATAATTAATAAAAATAAATCTTTAAAAAATAGTCACTGACAGACAGGCGGAAATGGCAATAATAAGTATTAACATATTCATTATAGATTCGGATATCTCTTTCTTTGCTTGTTCCATGGACTTTCACAACTTCATGATATTCTGGTTACACCATCTGAACAGTGTATCAAAATGATTGTACCATTTGTAACACATGCTTGTATCGCGTTGGCAAAAATGTGAAATGCTCTCATCGCTAACTTGAGCATTGGGCGCTGACTGCAAATCAATTTGATTCGATTTAAATTTAAAAGCATCTGCAAGACGTTGTCGTCAATGAGTATTACCCCTCCCAGCCCCGACCACAGCCAGCAGCCCCTTTTGGCGTTGATCTTGCGCGTGATTTTCATGTTAAGGTCACGTGCCAGCGACGCGTGCCATTGACATAAGTTTCCAGTTTCGAGTTGTAGCCAGAGGGGGTGGCAACGGGCGCCTGAAAGGGGTCATCATATAAGGCTTTTATTTTTCCTTGGTGCATGTGTGTGTGTGTGTGTGTGGCGTGTTGGTTGTGACATGTGTGCAGGCCTGCGTGTTAAATGTTTGATTTAGATATCAGTTTAATTCTTTGCCCATAAGAAAATTGGCAATGAAAAATATAAATACAATTTATATACATTTATATATTTTTCTTTAATCAAGTGTACATTAATTTAAAAATATCACTTTAATTCTTAGTTCCATTAAATTTACTTGTTTTTAGTGAAGGCGAGCAGAACTCTTGCGATTTGTCTAGCTGCAATTGATGGGTTCATACAGTCAACTGCAATAAAACCCAAAATACATCCTGTCAAATGTCGATGTATATTAAAAATAAGGTCTCACCTGGCGCATATTGCCAACAGATCGTTTTCTCGACTCGACTTCTCGCAGGATAAGAATCCGCCATTGAGGTGTCAATATACAAAAGGATGTCTGACGTTTATTGCCCTGCGGTTGAGGCGCATAAAGTTTTCTTGGGTGTCCACGCAGACAAGAAAAGCACATTTGTTTGAAAATTGTGTACTTGGAAAATGGAAAGCGAGACACATGTTCTTATGCCCATTGGGGGCCGTCGACGAAACGTAAACCGGAAGTGCGCCCAGGGGCCGCGGTTTCTACTTTGTACAAATACTTAACAGTTTGTTATTTCTATTTCAAGTCAATATTGCAAAAGTAAACAAGAGAGGGGAAGCAACGTATACTTTAAGTGGCACAGCTGACGTTTGAGCTTACAATTTCTCATGTTGTTTTTTTTTTGTTTTTTTGGTTTTTATACCCTTGCAGAGGGTATTATAATTATGTTACGAAATGTGTAACATCTCTGAAGAATACATCGAAACTAGGAATAAAATAATCAAGATTGAAAAACTCTATTGTGGACATACATGGATGTATTGGAAAGTTTATTTTTTGCTCACAAAACATTTTTCTTCAGACAAAGTAATATATTCCCAACTCCATTATCTTCCTATCTTTAAGTAAAAAAATAAATATAATCACATTATTATAGAAAAAATAAAAGTAAAATACTAAGTACATTCTTTTTCTAAGCTTTCAACTGACGGCAAAAACTATTATCAGATTAAAATATAAAATTACATATGCCTGCAAGTGAATTTAATTTTCGGCAGGCAAATGCATTTCCAATTTTATTTTTTTCTTCTGTTTCTTGGCGTCAACGTGCCCAAAGACTTTTCCTGGCTTTCTTCTTAACAAATATTTAAAGTGTTTCAAATTTCTAAAAAAAAAAAAAACAAACACAATTTTTAAAGTGCTGTAAAACAGTGTGGCAGTTCGTTTTGAGCCCAAGACCTGAGCGCCCGAGTGTTGCCAACTCGCTCGATGATTTGTGAGGCGCGTTTTGTGTTTCAAGTGTGGGGGTTTGGGTTGGGTAGCGAATGCGTTCGCTCTGGTTGATGGCGTTGGTGGCACATTCTGGCCAGGGCAGGGCAGTGAGGCATGGTACGCTCAAGAGCGTACTTCAAAAACGAAAAATTTTCAGCGCATTTCGCGTTATTAACACGTAGTAGGTGCTGCCATACCGGTTGGAGGTTGCCAGCCTACCCGATGATGCTTGCTGTTTGCTGCTTGCTAGCTGGTTTCTTTCGGGTGGTTTTTGGATAGAAGGGGCGACCAGAGAACCGCAACGCTGCTGATACTGTGTAATAAGGAGTTTTCATGGGCTCTTGAACGTTTACGCTTACCAAGCGAGGACATTTTAATTGAGAGTGTTGCCAGAAGGACCTCGCTGCCAAGAAGGACACGACAACTTGCGGTACTTGGGCAGCTGCGTTTGCATTAAGTGCGGCTCGCTCTGGTACCCTCTCTGCCACGCTTTCTTCCTCCAGTTCCTTAGTAATGGCTTGTTGACTTGATTCTGCCAAAGTTACCCTGTTTTGTTTCGGTTTGGTTTCAGTGCAGGTGTTGATGGATGAAATGCTTGAAATGCCAAGGCAAAGTTCTAGCTACACCTGAGGGTTCTGTTCATAAATCAAAAGTCTTTGTAGGGTCACATCTGAGACTCAAAGCATGCTCGTATACTGTATATATGAGTTTGTCAGGTTGAGCTCTTTACTTCCTAGTTAATGTCTTAACACATACTTGGTAAACTGGCAAGTTTAAGTGAACATAATTAAATAAAGTTTGAGTTAATTAATGTATAATGGCCACCGTGGAGATGGCGGGCAGACAATGTATGTATTAAAAATAATACTAAAATAAAAATAAACTAAGAATATGTAGAAAAAATAGAGGGACTGAAATGAAAAAGTTGATGTAAAAGACAGGAATGAGAATGGAGATGTACAAAAGGAACAGAGAATATTAATTTAATTGATTTACTATCTGCTAATGAAATCGATCATGATTTACATTAATTATTAAATTAGATTTGAACGAATATATACTATATACTACCTTTCTATAAAAAATATTTTTAAGAACGCAGAGCAAGTTTCTTTATTTTGCTTAAGAATAAATGTCAAATAAATTATAAAACAAAAAATGCTATAAATAATTTAAGGTTTAGTGTTTCAGCAGTTTGCTGTCAAAAACAGATTAAAAAAGAATAAAGAATAAATATTTTCAATACGACCTCCATTGACCTTTGACACTTACTGAAATTCAATGCTCAAGACTATAAATTTAAAATGATATGTAAATAGCAAACGGCAGACAGCAAATTTAATGTCTTCATCAACATAAACAAGAACAACTATAAGGCAACATTCCCCCAACATAGCCACACACAGGCACACGCACACTCATATAGCCAGAAACCAGTTAGCGAAAGTGTTAATATATTAGGCTAAATAGTGTGATAAAAACAGGGCAAAGGAACAACAACAACAACAACAATAACAAGTCATTTAATTTATAAGCAATTGCCGTTTGTCAGGAATTTTCCCTTTCAGCTGGAAGGAAGGGAAAGCATCATTAATTTGCTCTGTTAGATGAGGGGGGCGGCGAGTGGGGGGTGTTGCGTCGACAATTGCCAAAAATATTTACAGCCAAAACAGACGCAACCTACAACAAAACCAACAACAGCAGCAACAGCAACAACAACAATCAACGTCCTCATCAGCTTCAGTCTCAAAAGTTGCTCCCAGCGGAGCAAAAGAAGTCGAAATGAAATCAGCAGAAAATTCAATGAGCAGCAAGCGGAGAAGGGGGGCTAGGATTGCGGGGGTCGTTAGCCCAGACGATGCTATGGCAGCTGGCAGAATTGCGCGGTGGTTGATGATGACTGCAATTGATGGCAGTGGCAACCCACAACTCACCCCCTCTTCTCCCACCCAACACATCTTCCCGCTCCGCCCACGTGGTTTGCCAGCGAAGGGGTTGTGATTTCTGTTTGTTGTTGCTGCTGCTGTTGTTGTTGTTGCGTGCGTGCCAAATGTTATCAGCTGCTCAAGGGGGAGGGGAGTAGTGGGTATGGAGGGTGTCTCTGCTTTCTCGTTGGGTTGTGCTGTGACGTGCAAATGCCAGAAAAATATTATGTGACATGATAAATATTGCACGCGCGGGGGGAATTGTGGTCCATTGTTGTTGTTGCTGCTGTTGCTGCTGTTGCTGTTGTCAACATCATTGCCGAAATAATATGACAGATTCATTTATGGCTACGTGGCCTGACAACCATGATGATGATGATGATTATTGTTGTTGTTGCTGTGGTTTTTTGCATAGGCGTTTTAAGAAGCTTGCAAATGTGGTCGCCTTGGGTGTTGTTTATGGTTTTGACATATGCAACATTTAAGCGTCAATAGACGATGATATAGAAATCAAGTTTCTAGATTCTTACAGATAGGACGGATGTTTTGGATTTCATTTAGTTAACAATTATGTTTTAACAACAAAATGGGTAAGCATTGAATTTGATCGGGGGCTAGGCTGCTAACCAGTATTTTCTCTGTTGGAGAAAGTAATGTTCCGTCCAATCCAGGTCTCAGATAGGTCAAATGTCTTTTAGGCGGTTATAATCAAAAACGATTTCAGTAAATAATTGTCTTCTTATATGGCATTGTAAACTAAGAAGGCAGCGAGCTAAACTATGTATAGTCAGTAGCGAACTCTGCTGATTTTATGGTAATGAAAAGGACTCCTCAAAGCACATCGTGGGAACCCTCAAACCTACAAAAATTCTCGCATTCCTGCAAAAATTAAGGTTGAGGGAAAAGCTTAAGGTTTAGAAGAACCCCAATACAATACATGACATTAACATAATTAAGAATGCACTCCATTATTCATACTCAATCAAATACTTATTTTTAGTTCCTACAATACATTCTGCTTTCATTTAATTTATATCTCAGGAAAATCTGTATTCTGATAATGGTAAGCTTTTGCGTATATATTCTTGTTGCGATTCTGTCCGATTTCACTCATTTTCAATATTATTTTTTGTTATTATCTTGCGTAATTCCTTATATATTTTATAATACTTTCTATATCATATTTATTTATTTTATTCTAATAGTCGGGGTCTACAATAAAATGTATTTTATTGTAATATAAAATATAAAAATAAATAAACTATAATTAGGTTTTCTCTGCAAGCATCGACATTTTGTCGTTGTTGCTGTGGTAGATGTTATTGTGGGAGTTGCCGGTCTGATAGTAACATTCACAAGTCATTGCCAATCAAATAATTAGAGTCTGGCAATGCTGGCCAAAAAGAGAGTTCAGGGTGCGTGTGTGTGTCTGTGAGTCTTTTAAATAACGCGCAGAATCGCTCTTTTGTTGCTATATACTATATATATATATATATATATATATATATATATATATAATATATATATATATATACTATATATATATATAATAATATATATATATAAATATTTTATATAGTATACATAAATAGCAGACAACAAAAGTTTAACGCAACAAAACGTGCGCTCTCTAGCCAAAAACAAATCAAATACAAAAGTACAGAAAAGGCAATAGCAACAACAACCACAATAACGTAAGCGATGACGTTGAAGGAAAAACACTAACAACAACAAATGTAAAAACAACACATTCAAATTGTATAGCAAAAACTTTTTGCAACACTTTTGGGGCAAGTGCTAGTCAATGACATTGAAGAGTTACCCCCATAGTATACACATATATATATATATATATTTATATATACATAATATATATCTGTATATATATATAGGTGCGTCGGGTGCGGGTTGGTTGGGGATTAGAAATAGTTACACATAAGTGCTGCGTTCGCCACACAAAATTTAAATAATTGACAATTTAAGTTTTGTGTTGACTTTTGTGGCAACTGAGCGAATTTCAAGCATTTTAATGTTGAACTTGAAAGTCATTTCAGTCACTTTTTGTTGTGCAGTTTTGAGGATATTTGCAAGGCCATTCAATGATATTCGTCAAGTAAATTATAGAGTGGGCAAGGGAGACTTTAATTTGGTATTTTAAAACTTTTGGGTCAGATAATATAGCATTGATAATATTTTTAGCTTATATTAAATAATATGGATATGGATGTGGGCATCTCAAATAGTATTTGACAATTTGTATTTAACAATACAATACAAACATTATAAATAATCAAAAAAAAAATTTGAGTGGACTTACAAAATATTTTAGGTAATATTATTATTAAAATAACTACAAATAACAAATTTAGCTAAATAAATAAATGTGTCATATGACGACAACAGTGGTCCTGAAAGGATTAATTTTCATACTATGCTATAAAAATATTTATACAATAAATGTAGAAAATGAACATAAAATTCTAAATGGTATGGCATAAGTTTTCAGCCAAAGGTGAATTCATTCACTCAAATTTTCATAATTGAATATAATATAAATAGCAAGCTACCTATTTTTAGGAATTTTTTAAAATTTAGAAATACATATAAAGCCCAATGAGATTTTAAGACCTGCAACCATTGAAGCTTGCAATATGAGTCCATGTAACCCCCTTGCAGAAGCAGCACACCCATAAAATGCTGTCTCACCCAAACTGAAATAAAAAATCACCCATACGAGAAAAATCGCCTTGCACGTGTCCCTTATTTTTTTATGATGTTGTTCGCATGTCCAGCCGGACGCGTGAATAATATTGAAGCAGGACCTTTGGTCACGCTGTGAATCAATCTTGCCGCACGACACACAGGATGTAAACAGATCTAACAGAGTCCGAGAGTTGTAGTTGTAGCAAGTCGACCAAGACCAATCTGTATAATATTATATTTTCAAATATTTTATGATGCAGAAATAATTTTAAATGGTTATTTAAGCAAACCAGCTAACAGTTGTGAGCCCTACGCATTTTATTCTTGCACCATACTTTGTTTTCTTTGGTTCCTTTTGTACAGGCTACACAAACAAAATGGAGCGCGCCAAAGCATTTTGCTGGGGGTTGTTTGGGGCCAGTGCCAGACGCAAACTATTAGTGTTTAGTGCGCATGTTTAAAAAAAATCTCACCGACTGCTCCCAGCGAAAGCCAAACATACAACAACAACAGCAAGTAGCAGAGGAGCAAACAGCAACACTTAAAAGTGGTTGCAACCCTGTGTTAGGTTTGTTTGTTTTTTTTTTGTTGCCGTATCCTCGCGCGGCGTGTTCTTTTTTGCGCCATTTGTATTGGCATTTGCAGCGCGTGCTCCAATAAGAACAAAAGGAATCCTCATCTGTGTTTTTTTTCTGTTTCAGTTTCCGCACTCGCAGAGACAGGCGACAGCCAAAGGTTATTGAAATGGCATTGCGTTTGGGTTGAGTTCAAAAGTTTAAAGAGCCTTTGCGGCCCATTTGTGATTTTTTGGCAGCAATTTCGACAGCGGCAAATTTGTGTTTCCCGTTCGGGATTAAATATTGCCAATTTTTGTGTTTGATAAATTGGGGCTTAGATAATTTCTGGGTGCTTTTATTAAATGTTTCGTACGAACCACAAAGAGTAACATATAAAATACATTAAATCATGAAATTAATATTAATTTAAGTACAAATTGTATCAAAATTAAAACATACTTTCATTTATTGAGTATCAATGAAGTTGAAACAAGTTGTTTGTCTTACATACTTTTTAAGAATTTATCCTTGATTGATTATTAATTAAGGTTTGCAATTTATACAAAGAATGCTATTATTAGAGAAGTCATTTAAATAAAATATATAAACATGTTTTATGTAATTATGTTTTAAATCCGTTATATTGATCTTATTAGCAACATCCATTAGTAGTGTACACACTAAATTAACATTAATAATTTTCTGTCAAAACAAAATCTCTTCATCCCTAGTTTATGTAATTATTAATTAGTTGAAAAAAAATATACCTTAATTTAAGCTAATTTTTTGTATTATGATGTAAATAGAAGCAAGAGGTTCATAGTTTCCAATGTATAATATAAAAATTATAGTTTTTGCTTTTAACTAGCCTCTCCGTTCTTATTTTGATTTTTAAGTATTCAATTTTTGAATTCGGTCTTGGCTATCAGATAAAAATGTTGACGAAATTATGAAGCATATTTAATGAATTTTAAACAAAATTTTTTAATAAAACTATTATGTGGTTTATCTGTTACAACAAAAATAAGTTTATAGTGACGGTTACAGGTCATAGTTATTTTAAGACCATAAAGCAAATCATATTTTTGTGAATAATGCTGAGCATATTAAGTGCTGTCTACCATTGAATCTGTTGCCTGACCAGTGTAACATAAATAAACAGTCAAACTATCCATAGCAAAACAACAACAATCAATAGCTGTGCATGTTCTCATGGCAAATTATTGAAGATTAACAATCATTAAATTTATTACACTGCTGTGGCAACAACGAGAGTGGGAATCAACCCTCAATGCAGGCCTAACGAGCATCATTTGTAATATTTTTATAGAGAGAGAGGAAGGGAGAGTGGGGAGGGGTTCCATGGATGGAGCTGAGGGTCGATCTTTATTGGTCACTGCGGTAATCTGTCATCTGGGCTTTAATTGCGGTTAATACCAGGCGACATTCAATGCGACATTCAAAATCAAATTAATCAAAACGCAAATATCTGCAATCGCCAGCAAAGATCGAGGCCAACTATTGACATAGACAACGCGACAAAGGGACGGGAGAACCCAGAATGCGGGCCTACCACAAAAATAGTGGTAAATACTTTTAATTTTGTCCCAAAAAAATGTAGAGAAATTTTTTACTTTATTTGTTGTCTAATTATGCGTAATTATCGGTGCACTGCATTCGAACTTGACCTTCCGTTCCCTGGAATGAGTCAGGGTCTCTGGTTTTCGGTTCTCAGCGATGTCATTTGAATATGCGGGTTCTTTTTACCATAAATAAAATTTCATCTGCTCCACTCATTAAGCAGAATTTTCTTTCATTTTCCATATCCTTTTCCGCTACCGCAAATAAAATATAAGTGGACTAAGAACATATTTATTGGTTTTTATTTTTATTGTGTCACATAAATTTGTTTATTTTATGATATTTTTATTTTTTGCTTGAGGGCATATTGATATTTGACAGTTATTGTCGAACACGGAAACGCCCACTTTTTGTTCGTATTTTGTTTATGTGTTGTAATTTTGGAGGGTATTTTTTGTTGTTGTGGTTGGTTTGTAAGGAATGTCATTAAGAAATGTTTCCAATAGTATCGACGGAAGTTTTTTTTTATTGATTGCTGATTGATAATGGAATTTGGAAAGATATGTGAATAATGATACATTTCATTAAAAATGCAATAGTAAAATAAAAAATATTTTTAAAAAACCATGAATGATTTATTATTATTTATTATTATAAATATTAATTTAACTAAATAAATAATACACTACATATTAATAATGTCTTCATTAAAAAATAGGATAAGCAGACAATAAAGAAAATTGTAACTTTAATAGACAAAAAAAAAAATTGTAAGCTGTAATAAGAATTAAATGTTGTTAGACAACTATAACAAACTATGTATAATATTCGATTAAAACTTAAATATTTACTTTTTCGCATTATTACAAAAAGATTAATATCATGATTGAACAACTTTTAAGATTTGCTTAGATTTTTATCTGTTTGTCCAACTGGTTTCGAGAAACTTGGCAAAACATTCATTACAACAAATTACAGTACGAAACAACTGGCTATAAAAATGAACGGCAAAAGGAAATCCAACCACAAGCAGCAGTTAAATGATGCTACTTAGGCGATAAGCACGACCTCCAGCAGCGGCGAAAAAAGAATACGCCCTAAGTGAAGACAAACCCCCCGCAACCCTGCACAGAATCATTCCTGTGCGCGTTATTTGTTTGTGTGTTGTGTCCAAAACAATTTCCTTCCTTAACCACATGGTAACAGGGTCTAGGGAAAATTGCATATTATCTGACCAAGAGCAAAACAAATCGGCCAGAGCGAAAAACAGACCCATGAACAGCGTTTCTAATTGTAAAAGATAAAAAATACATAGCACAAAAAAACACAAAGTTGGATTGGTCAACAACTCTAGTTAATGTATTTGTATACTCTTCTTTGTATACAGTCTTAGGCTGTGTTCACTAAATGTGCTGTGCCTTGAAGAAGTTATAGAACTTTTAACCTCCTAAATATGACTATAGTGTATTTAATTAACTTAATCAAATAAAAGGTGGTTAATTCACTTAAAGGATACAGAAAAATGTACTTAAATTTTACTAACGTAAATGTGTTTTGCAGGCGATGCCCCTTTCTTTGCCACAGAAACCTGGCGGAACGATCAAAAAGCATCTAAAGATTAAGTAATGAATGTCAGATATCAGAATCGCATTTTGTAGCTTCCGCAATTTGTAATATATGTTACACACCTTGCAAATGGTTGCAAGGGTATTTAAGCTTCGGTAGCATGAATATACATTGTGTTTCCATTTTTTTGGGTCAAAAACCCGAAAAAAGAAACTCACCGAAGATAAATGACGGGCAACTTTTATCGTGCCAACGAACAGTGACTGAGGATGAGTATTGGTGTTTGTAAATATGTGTGTGTGTGTGTGTGTGTGTGTGTAAAGAGAGACATTTGCCAGCACTGTAGCATACTTTCAAGTGTCTTTAGAATGTGGGATGTATGCCAACAGCTTGTCGAGTGGTTTCTTGGTGTTTTTTTTAGCAAAGTATTTGGACTATCGATGTCGCCATAAGTTGTGCACCACTTCAGACCACTGCCACGCCTGCCTTCTCCCTCAACAGCGCCCTTCTCAGCTGGCCTCCTGTCCATGCCTGACCAAGTGCAAGATGTCAAGTTTTTGCGCGAACAGAGAACCCAACCCAACCCTTATTTTTTTGAGTGTATGTATGTATATGTGCATGTGTCATGTGTTTTTTTTGTGTTGTTCTTCTCTGGCTCGTTTACGCAACAACTCTTTGATGTATGTAAATTTTGTAGCTTATCTGTATCAGTGCCATGTTTGGTGACTTTAATCGAAAAATCCAACCCTCACGTACGTTAAGCCGCCTGTAAATACGCTGCTAAATCCGCTCTTGCCCACTACCTTCCCAATGAGAGAGAAGCAGTTGTAAATCGTTAGATTTAAAGTTGATTATTTCTATGTTTTATGGCCAAGTCGGCTGCTCGAGCTGCTTGTTTTATCGGCGATCTGGTAACAGGTTGCCCAACTTTTATTGTTGCCTTAAGCCTCAGAATAAACAATCATTTGATGAGAAGAGGGGTTGGAATCAAAATGTTGTGAGCATTTTAATATTATTTTTAGAACCAAAAAATATATTTGCTTTCATAATTATGTACTTAATTGGATAGTTTATATTTAAAACAAAATAGACTGGCTAATATTAAGAAAATATTTAATTTACTAGCACACACAATAACTTGAAGAAATGGAAATACAATTTTAAAAATAACAAAACAGTTTATATCTCAATATATGTGTAATTGTTGTAATGCACGATAAGGTAAGATGAAATAGTCCGATATTTATAATTTTATACAGCAGTGCTTAGAGCATATTATTAATAATTTTACCTGGTGAGTGTTATAAATAGCCACACTTAAAAATTCATTTAAAATAAAAATGTATTTAATTTTTGTATCTAAGATCGACTTAGTTTGTATTTAAGATCGATTATTTAATAAATAAATATGCAAGAAACACTCATTCTGTTAATATACGTATATCGCATCTAGATGCGATACCTAATATTAAGTAAACCAATTTTGAATATTAAATAGACTGATTTACATTCCTACATTTCATTCTTAAAAAATGCCCAAAAGCTTATGCATAGTATATTCAATATTTTTGGGTTGCCAATTAGGAAATAGCGAGTTCGTTTAACACCCCACAAAGCACATCCAGTCACTGAAGTGGCGAGTGGGATGTAAAAACTGCAGTCATAAAACCGACTAATTGGGCATATGGATTTGTGGTCGCTTGACTCATCAACAACAGGTTGCCACAACAACCTGGAGCGGACATCTGATTAACGCATCGCTGCACGGCCAAGTTTTAAATTCCATGCAATCAATATATCTTATATGCATATAGTATATTGTATATGGTATAGCTAAGCATCCTGCATAATTTTATGAATTGCATTGGGGGTTGTAAAAATAAATAATTATATCATTAATGGAAGGGTGGTTGGCTTTATAACGCAATATGCAAACTACATGTAAGAGTGGGTGGGATTGGAGTCTCGTAATCAAGGGGTAAAAAATCCTGGTGACATTTTTGTGGTTAAGCAATTTACCCTTCAGCCTTCGGCGACGCATAATTTATAATTGTCAAAGGGATTGCCCGGCAACACTGTGGACGACCACTGATTTATGGAATTTCATAAATTTTCACTGATTTTAATCGTTTGTAATTATGAGCGAGCTGAGAGAGCTGTTGAAAAATAAATAAATATTACTGCGTTTGCAATTTTAAGCGGGTTTTTTCAATTAAATTGAAGACAAAACACATCGACAGGTAATGTTCAGTCTGTGGCTCGTCGACTGGTCCTTTATTTGATTGGATTTTTTTTTGCTGCTGCCCCTCTTCGCGACTTTGCTTTATTTTATTTCATTATGTCTCTCACATATATATATATATATATTTTGTACGCAACATGTTCTGTTTTTCTTTCTGTCAATTCTTATTGAGCTCCAGTGCTCCGGGTATTTGTATTATAAAGCTAAAGCCTGGCCAGCAAAAAAAGAAACAAAAAAATAAAAAAAAACAGCAGCCGCAGATTGATTTTATTATTACGTTTTATTTCCTTGGAGACAAACTGCCCGCCCACAGGACGCAGCTTTTTTTGTGTCCAACTTCAAAGAAACTTCCCGCTCAAGTGTCCTTGTGATATGTATGTGTGTGTGTGTGGGTGTATGTTCTTGGTCCTTCATGCGGTCGTCGACTTATGCGACAAATTTTTCAATTTTTTCTATCGTACGGCTTCGGCTTTCCATTTTTTTTTCGGCCTTAATTTAATGGCCCAAAACTTGAGGTACGAAGTAGCAGTCGGCACTTTTGCGGCTGCTGCTACTTCTTCTGCCTGCGGTTTGAGGTTGAGCACTGTGCTAGATGCGAAATTGTGTCGAGGGCTTTCGGACAAGCTGTCCAACATGCATTTCATTTTTCAGAGCACTGGAAGCGAAAACTGTTACGAATGTGTTTTCGCAAAATTTAAATACTTCTTTATGTTACTAATCATAATGTAACAATAGATAATTGCCATTTTTTTTAAACTTGTATAAGGTTAAAAGGAAAGTTAAGTATTATATTAAATATTTGATTTTTCACGCTTAGAGTAATTCGGGCAGAAAATAATATATTTATAAAATATTATAAAAATTTATAAAAATTAAGTTAATAGAAAAACTGAATATTAGTGTCTGTTATAACTTGGGAAAACCACCTTCCGCATGAGGATATAATAATTAGATTCTTTAAAATGTCTAATACTTAGACTATATAAGAAGTCATTGTTAAGATAATCGTTGTTAGCATTTTTCTAATTTTTGGTTGCTTTTAATTTCTTAACTCTTATCTTTTTTCCGTTTTTGAATCCGGCCAGTTGGAAACTACAAATATATTAGGTCAGGACAAATTGCATTTTTTAAATACCCTTTTAGAATTGTTAAGAATTTTCAAAATAATTTTAATATTAAAAAAATACTGACATATAAATGTTATTTTCGTTTTTAATAAGAGCTAATATAACAAATATTTATATCTTGCAGAAAAAATAATAAAAGAAAACTACTTTAATTTGACTTGTAACTCCAAAATGTAAGAAATAGAAGCATTATTTGGTATATTGGTATTTCTTTTAACATTTAATCAATTGACAAATCGAAAATATAACATATTCATCTAATATGTGAGATTCTTTGTGAAAAACACACTACACGTCATCGTATATCGATTAATGTTTGCCGTTCTGCAATGGATGCTGTTATCAATTTATAAGAATATGAATCGCATACTCTACGCATTGATCAGTTTTGCTGGAGCATTTGGCTTGATCACGGCGATGAATATGAGCAACCGACTGAAGTACACTTGGCCCTGGAACTGGTTAGCCGTAGGCTGCTGCTACGAGCCGATGACTCTCGGACTGGGTAGCACAAGTCTTCAGCGCATCATGATGAATATTTACTAGCAGTGCTATGCTTTTTGGACTTATGCTGGTGTTTTGTTTCTTCGTCATTAACGGTTTCAATTATTTGAATACTGATGTGTGTTTGATTCATGTGTTTCGATTTCTGGCCACGAGTTGAATCGATCAGGCACTGTTGTTACTTATACCAAGTGTACTGATGCTTCTGGTATCCCAAGTGCTGTTGACCTTTAGCAATCTGGATGTGTTAATCAGAGATGATGTATTGCTTGTGGCACCTGCGCTGTATATGAACTATGTGCTCGTTCTGTTCTCGTGCTTCATATGCATATAACGCATCCAAAGCAACTTAGGCAGTGCCTCACTTAATGTCTGACGTGCTGGCATGCAAGGCTGCGTCTCAATAACGCATCGAAGGCGACCACAGATTGGCTTTATATATGTGTAAACTTATATTCGTATATGGCTCAAGTGAATCATTTTTGCTCGTCGTCTCGCCCACCTTACCGTTCGACCTGTCTGTCTGAGTACGGCCGCCCCCTTTTTGGTGGCTCAGCCTCAATCACGTCGCATTCTCAGCGGGTTCTCAATCCGCTGCTGCTGCTGAATCATTGACGGCTGCCGCACAGCTCTCTGTACGTGACATTCGTTTTGATCTCAAAGCAATATCTTGTTTTGAATTATTTTATTAATATTCAAATCTATTCAGAGTCCTGTTTGTCAAAGCACAAATTCAAGTTTTATGTTTTATTATTTTATATTTAAATATTCAAATATTTTGCTTAAATAAAAATACTTTGTCCTGACTGACTGACTGGCTGCCTGGTGACCAATGCAATTCATTTTACATCAAATGAGGAAAACTGGTAGAAAATTGTTATATTTAACTATATTATTTCCCATTCGATTGTCCACAATTCCATTTAAAAAATAAATCTAAATAGGGCTGCATTAAATTTCAGTTCAGCACCTGGCTGGAAATAGACGCTCAGCTAATGACAAAATTATAATTTTTGACCGATACTCATGTTCAGAGACCTGTACGAATAATCCTTTTAGGATTCGTTGGTAAAAGGAAAAAAAATGTATGGGTAAAAGTTTAATTTTGTATCCAATTAGCTTTACTATTTTTCTTCAAAAGAATTGACTGCTGTGAAATGTGAAAAGTAACTATAAGATCAATGTTTTGTGACTTTTTTTCGAATCGACCTCAAAATATGTGAAAATTGATTGGATTTAAGTATTTTCTTGTTTTCAGAACATTTATTGTAGGTTGTATTGGAAATGTCTAATTTTTGCGAAACTGTCAGCAACTATTTCTGAGAGCAATACTATCTTCACAGATTAAAAAAAATTAGTACACGGATTGAAAGCTAGTTAAAATGCAGAATAACAAATATAAATATTAAAATTGTTAAATCTGAGTGAAGTCGTCAAGTGTTTATATTTGAAAAATGAATGTATCAGAAAAAATCGACTGTTTTTATATTCATATAGTTTTACAGGTGAGAATTATTCAAGAAAAGCTTTTTAAAAGTAGAATACCAAAGTTTATATGGGATCGCCAATTTTGGAATGCTTTAGTTGAGTGAAAGCAAAAAAAAAAAAAAACTGCAAGAAGAGTCACATTAATATGGGTGCTGGTCGCATTGGTCAGCCATAAATTAAAACTAGAAAAATATTTGCACGTTAAATAAATATCAATGACAATGACAATGATCAGGATATGATGGGGCTGAAAATGCAGAAATTTTTGGGGGTGAGCGGCAATTGAAATTGTCAATGCTGTTGCTGTTATTGTTGGTGTTGGTTGGGTCACAACGGATGCAATTCCTACAAAATGATAATTTATGATAATGATGCTTCCGGTTCATGCAGCAGCGAACACAAAACTGGACGCCATGCAGCATAAAAATCAGGCGAGCACGAAAAATTTGTGAGTTGCGTACGAAAGTTTGGACACAACTGGAGAGGGGAGGTAGTGGTGGTGGGGGGTGGGGGGGTGAGGTTCGAGGGGTTTGTGGGCTGCCTGGTCTCGCATATTTATTGATAATTTCCGTGAATTCAGCGACAAAGCAAAAACGGAAGTTATGCCATTTGCTGCACGCCTGCGAAAAGGACAACGTCAACGACGTCAACGCCAATACGGACAATAGTTGTTGCTGACCCGGGAAGGAGGGAGGGGGTTAGGTGGTTAGGGGGGTTTTCGTAGGCCGTTTTGAATGGCGGCCCATATCAAAGTGCCTATCGATTGCGTCGATTTGCCTTGTTATTGTCTATAAACGTCGCGTCGTCGTCTGTGCAATTGTTTTGACTGTGTCTAGTATTTATGGGTTACGCTTCAGCAACAACAAAAACAAACAACTAAAACAACAACAACAATAGCAATAACAATAACAATGGCAACTGGGCTATTGTTGTGATTATCATAAACATTAACAACAAAAGGATGGCGCTGCCAATGTCAGTTGCCGTCTCCTCTCTCACTTGAGTATTCAAGCTCTATTTGCGCATTCTAATGACCTTGAAAATTAGTTCCTGCTTGTGTCTGTCTGTGTGTGTTTGGCACATAAATCTTTTGGGGCACGCCCCACTTGTTGGCCCGAGCAAAAATAATTACGCATTATTATTATTGCTTATTTATCTTTTATTGCATATTAATTGCTCGCCAGCATACAAAGTCGTGCGTTAAATAAATGCAATTTATTTAAATGTTTTCCATATGTCCGCGCATTTTTGGCATATGGCGCATATCTCGTAGTGCTTCCGTTTTGGGTAATGCATTAAGTGTAAATAGTGCGGCCGATAAATGGACAGATAAGCAGACAGATGGCCAGACAGATAGCCAGGAAGCCTGTGTGGTCTTTTATATAAATAATGCAGTTGGTACTTAATATGGGAATAAATATGCAATAAATAAAATGGATAGTAATAATAATAATAAAATTAAATTACAAATTTTAATAATAATAATGATGATGATGTGTTTTAAAATAAATATGCAATTAATTAAAGTGATAGTGGAATTCGATCGCTTACTATCGATTATTATTTATTTATCGATTATTTATGGTCAAACACAAATTTTCAATAAAAAAAACTTAAATTTATAATTTTAAATTTCAAATTAAGAATGCAATTATAAAAAGAGAAAACATTGCAGTCGGGAGTTACCGACTGAAGATATAGCAATTTAAAATTTGTGTTAGCGGAGGGCCTTGAGTCGGCGGAAGTGGGCTTGGCATATGTCGATCTTTGAAGGACATTGCCAACAAGCTACCAACCAAATTTGCTGTCTGTTGCCTTAAAATTGTGGGAGATAAGTGGCTTTATCGATGTACGATTACTGATCTTATCGATTTCTAAACACCTAGTTGAGTTACCTACAATTTTTACCCTTTGTCTGGCGCGAACACAGACCAGTATATGAGTCATGTCTCGAGTCTGTATCACTAAGAGTGTCGATAAAAGTAGCGTTCATACAGACAGACTATGATACCTTCGTTATCGGATGAAAGAAAGGAACAAATAAAAATGAGAAATCAGAAGACAGCAGACAGCAGACCATATTCAACTTTTTTTATTCTATTCTATTTTGAACCAAACATATTCTCTTGGCTTAAGATTTTTCTGTATATATTTATAATTGAAATTAGTTCTTAGTTCTTTGGATAACAACTTGTGTTTTTTTACTTTGACGCTTAATATTTCCAGAAAATATTGATTTGTTAAACTCGGTTAACTTGACAAAATGCAGCTTAGAAGTTAATTTGAAGCCGCATATGAAAACCGTTATTAATCCTTACTTCTAAAAAAATGAAAATATGTAAATATGAAAAGATTATATGTTATTATCTGTAACCACAAACACCGTTTAACTTTAGCTTTTAGAAATGGCTTCCAATCGTGGGGCTCTGAAGCTGAGAAGAAAGTGAGGTGCCGCAAGGGTAGCAGATCCGTTGAGCTGCATTGAGGTTGAGCCACTCATTTGCAAGAATTTAAAGTGCACTTTGCAGTTTCATGTGAATCTGGAAATACTTTGGCTTATCTGCGCGGTGGCACAACAGTTGTGGTGGCTGGTTGCACAGATTTGGCTGGTGTTGCTGCTGCAAAATGGCGCAGCAAATGGAGTCAAAGTTATGAGCGTGCCGGGCAAAATGAATACAGGAGTTCGACTTCCGGCAGGGCTTCTACTTATTTGCGCGCCGAAACTTTGGCCGGGATAATGCGAGCCCAAAAGAACGGAGTGTTTGCCGTAAAGTTATGCGCCAGCCAAACAACAATAAAATAATATAAAATTATTATTATTTTTTTTTTTAACCCACGGGCGTTGCATGGGAAGACCCGAAATCGCAGCGCTCTTAAACTTTGAAGAAATATCGAAAGTTTTCGACTCTTGCCAAAGCTCTACTAGATGAAAACAGCGAACTGCGAACAGCGAACAGCGAAATGTGAACAGCGCACTGCGAACTGCGAACAGCGAGATGAGCGCGCTCGAGAGACAGACACACAAAGGCTACAAAACTTATAACGAGAAAACTTTGGCACTTGGTAAATGCGCGATAAAGAAACAAACAGAACAGAACCAAACAGAGCAGAGCCGAAGCTGCGAAAGAGCAGAGACGAGGAGCGGACAAACTACAAGCTGAAGATGTGGGCACGTTGATAGAAGCGCCGCAACTCGGATAAAAGAAAGAAACAAAAATAGAAAAAATAAGCGAAATGGGAAAACAAAAAGAAAGTTAAACGCGCCAATGGAAAACAAGTACAGGTATCATTCAATATGTCGAAAATGCAATGCCCTATCCTTTAAGAATTATAACGATATACAAATCCCAATCTCAAAATAATAATTATATTTTTCCTACTTCATTTTACTTTCAATGGTTATCCAATCTTTTACAAGTTTTAGTAAATGTATTTATGGTATTCACATAATTAAATAAAGTATTTATTTTTTTTACTGAGAGCTAATGTGAAACAAGATAAAACTTATCTCTAGTTCATTATTCATAATGTAAGTAATGAACTAGAGATAGAAGTTGGATTCTTAAACATACAAATAAAATGAAATAAAAACACTAAGCTAACTATAGTTTTTTATTTATTTAGTGTGGGTGCTCGAATTAATATTCAGCATGGGCATTTGGTGGTAGAGTATATGAAAAGTAAGAACACAGAATTGGATAAAAAGTTGTTCAACCTTACGCACAGAGAGCGCAGTCATTGGAACTGGAGAATTTGCCGAGCTGGCAAAAAACTTGTGCCGCCACAAAATTTTTCCTCACAATGCTACAGAGCAACTGAAGGATGGGTAAGGAAGCAGGCAACTCAAGAAAACTCATTCGCGCGTTTTAACTAACTAGAAGAGCGGGATAGAGGACAGAACGGAAAAGAATATACGGCAAAAATTATTATTTACGCACGGATGGTGTCATCTAATTATGAATTCATTTTGCCTGCCCCACAGTACCAGGCAGCAGCACCAACAACAACAACAACAGCAGCAGTAAAAAAATGGCTCTGCTGATAGAAAGGAAAAAAAGCAGAACACGGGCGGACTTTCTTGAAGGCGAAGGCAATTTTCTTTTGGCTTTTGGCGCTGAAAATTAACAAAACGCGCGCGGGCCAAACAAAATGGCGCCAGCTCGGACAATGCACCTGCAGCGCAGGCAGTCAGAAGAGGGGGCGTGACTGCTTTTAATGCAATATTTTTCAGCATTTTCTGTGCTAACGATAAAAAGTTTTATGCACGCATTTTCAGCATTCTGCATTTTAGCCTGGCCAAAGAAATTTCATGCTCTTTGAAAACTTGTTAAACTATGATAACCACAATGCTGGCCACCCCCCTTCGCCGCCTCCTCTCCAAACATCGCTTCCACCAAAAAAAGAAGAAATACGAGCACCCGCGTAAGGAATAATAAGCAAGCTGAATTCTTCACAGCCGCTGCGAGTACTCGTTAGCTCGCCTCTGTGCAAGTTAAGAAATGCATAAAATTTGTTAACAAGCAAAAAAAAAAAACGCAAAATAATAGTCCAAATAATAAGAAATGGTAGCAATGAGTACCTATGTAGTTTCTTCCGTGGTCACCCGAGACATTTTCTTAGCGGAAATCACTAACAAGCGCTTATTTTGTATACCATTTTAGTTTACGGTAGAAAAATGCATTGTGCATCTTACACCGCAGAATGCTCAAAGGCAAATGTTCACAAATTTAGAATGTGGTTGAGGACACAATGCTTTCTAATGAGAGCTAGGTATTCAATAGCTTTTTTTAATAAATTTCTTAAGATTATATAAAAATTATACAATCTCATTAATTCGCAATTAATAATTTGCAAATAGGATTGAAAGAACTTGTTGCGATATTTATATTTACATATGTATTTATATTTATTTTAAGAAACATAAATTTAATATCAGAAATATTATCCCATTTAGGTATAACAAATGCAAATATTTATTTATTTATTTTACCGTTTTTATGATTGAAATAATCTTATTGATTGTTTCTTTCTTTAAATTTTCATCTCTGAAAATGTGAAAACATATGTTTCCTAGACTCAACTCAAAATATATTTGAATAAATAATTTAGAAAAATACAGCAAACACGTTTTGTGGTTTCCCTCAATTTGGCAAAAGCATGAATACAGAGTCAGCATTATTTATATCAATCATTTATCAAAATCCTGGAGCCGAAAATCTCGCTTCTCTTTCAGTGCGAAGCAGCGGCTAATGAGCCAAGTGCGTCTCTGTCAATCCATGGAACTGTGGTGACTCAATTGAGCCGAGTTGGAGAATTATGGACGTACTCGCCTCGCCCCCACTCCGCCGGTCAGTTAAGTTGACAGGCCAACAGCTGAAGTCAATGTGGCCAAGTTAAGTGCGCACATTCATTAATTTACATTAAAATGTAATTAGCGGTCAAAACAGCAACAACAACAACAACAATAATACAAAATTGGCAAAAATGAGACCGCAAAAATTTGCGCTTAACGCATAAGCAAATGAAATGCAATTTTTAATAAATTTAAAATCATTTAGGTATATTGCCAAAGCTTAACTCAAACCTAATGAAGGCTTCAAAAAATAAAAAAAATTGTTTCATAATATATGAAAGTAAATATATTCGAAAAAAAGTATAATACGAAACTGTACAAATAAATATTTAAATGTTCAGCTTATCTTCATTTGGGTATATACATTTGTGCTTATGTAATATGTGTGGCATTAATAGAAAAATATGCATTGCATTAACTAATTAAGCTAACTAAATCTTTCTTGCACATTTAAATTCATTTTAAATTTTAATTTAAATTCAAATATTAACATTTTTATGTAATTTTAACAGCAATGCAGCTGTTTATATTTTGTGTATATTTAATTAGGCTGACAATTCCTACTAGTAAATAGAATAATTATAACGATATACATTTAAGCAATCTAGATTTAATCTCTTCTATTCAATGTCAGACTCAATATAATTCGACTTGGTGACTATAGTGATTTCACAGTTATTCATTTTCATACACATTATTTAGAATTGTGTGCATATATAATAAAAAATAATAAGACTTGTTAAGAAACTAATGTATGAATGCGAATTACTTTAAATGATAATGAATTGTTTACATGCTTGAATTTGGAGCCCTGTGAGGGTTAATATAAACAGCTTTTTGTTAGTCGTAATTATATCCACACTATTTTAAGTGCAGTTTGATCTGCAGAACCAGCGTTAGCAGCGCTCTTATCACACATCGCTCTCTTTCTGCAGATCTCTCTCTCTCTCTCTCTCTCTCTCTCTCTCTCTCTCTCGATATAGGGCGTTCGCTGATCCGTCCGCTACTGCAGCTAATCAGTTGTTCCGCATAATGCTAGCTGCTCGATCGTTTTTATTAGTTACTCTTGTTGCTGAGAAGGTTTAACAATTGGCTTCAAACCTTCATTTCGCTCATCGATCGTTAGTTACTATACTATTTACTATATATATACTATATTCTTTCAAATAAACTTAATTTTTGAAATTGGAAAATAAAGCTAAAAAAAAGTTGATAGGGCAAACAGTGTTTTACATATTTGGCTACCTCACTGCACATTGTGCTAAACACAGATACATCCTTTTTATTCTTTTCCTTATGTATAAAGGTTAGCTAAAAAAAATCAGTTTCCGGGTTTTTAAACACAGCTTCATCTTTTAATCCCCAGCCATTAAAATCAGTGCCACAATCAGCTAATTTTGCACACATTTTGATAAGCTTTGTTTGTGCCGTTTCTGTTGTTTTTGTTTGATATTAAAAATATTTTATGCCTCCGCTGGGGGCTGTTGCATTTCTATTTGCCTTTATGTGCATGCAACGCCTGTTTGTTGCCTTCTGTTATTTTTACACCTATGCGAGATTGACAGGTGTGGATTGGTGGCGCATTAGCACACAAACACTCACTCCAACACACACAGACACGCACACACAAGCATACACACACGGTGATAATTATGCGCGTGATGCACATCATCATCATCATCATCATCATCATCATCATCATCATCAACATTTGTATGATTATTCACGTAATATGCCACTCGTGTTACGTACGCTACCCCAGCCCCCTTTCCTTACCCCATTTCGTTGTCATTCCCCCGCCAATTAGGTAAATTGTGTGCTATTTTCAATTTTTTAAATTCAACGCGCTTTTGCCGCTAGCTCTGTCTCTATTTACTGTGTCGCCTGCTCTATCTCTGGCTGCCTTCCTGGTTGGCTTAAGTGGCTGCCACAGCAGCAGCAGCAGCAGCAGACGGCAACAAAAACAATAGCTAACTGCGATTTGTTTGCTGCCGCCGCTGCTCGCCCCAAAAATTAGTCAACTTTCAAGATGGCGTGCAAGCATGTATGTGTATGAGTGTGAGTCAGTATAAGGGGTGTCCATTAGCAAATGGAGCAGGCTATTTTTGATTTAATGAGCCGTAGACTAATGGATTTTTTTTTGATAAACTGTAGATGTCTGAGTTTCTACATGCGCCACTCAAATTGGTTTAGATTTTAGCTGTGAGCAAATAATTACTAATAGTTTTTGCCTGCGAGGGTTGCATAATTATTTAACTTTTATTTTACATAAATTTACATAAAGTCATAAATACATCTAGATTCATGTACAAATTGATTAAAAAATTTACAAGAGCGGGATGGGCTTAAGCCAAGCCCATTTTCGTAGAGTGATTACATTCTTGAATCAATATTGACTGAGTTTTTCTTTCCTATCAATTTGTAATATATAAGAATATTTTAGTACTGCGATTACATGAATTTAAATAATTTATGTAAAGAGCAACCCTCTTTTAAGTTTCTTAGGTTTTTCTTTGTCCAAACAACGATTGTCGCGAGTTCACTTCAAACAAGGAAGCATTTTAGTTTTTTGAGTGTGATAAATGTGGTTTCATATTTTGCTGATGCCTTTTTCAATTGTGTCCGTTGTTGCCGTTGGTACTTGGGAGTATATATTGTCAGGGTGTTGACAGCGGCCAGTCCTTGGGTTGTTGTAGGCTATAAATGTGGGCTTGGGAATTGAAAATAGTCAGATGATAATTGCCTTTGATAACTGTTACAAATAAATTACTTTAAGAAACTATTCATAAAATGTCATATTCTGGAATATGATGTAATGAACATTATTGATTTCTGGTGCGATAAAGCTGGATTACCTTGATTTATCCCTAGTTTTTGGATATTTAATATTACGGTATTATCTATTAAAGATTTAAATTTCTCCTTAATCGGATATACTTTGTATTGTCTAATTTGCATATCTATAATAATCTAACCATCAAAAATATAAATTTATTTCTTACAGAACATTTTAAGCTAACCAACGTAAAATTGTGCTACAAAAAATAATTGAAGTAAAATCAAAGACTGCAGCAAAATAAAATCCCAATCCAACTGACTAACCGAATACCATACGGGAACTTCTCAACGATTCGGGGTGTAAACTGAAAAAATAAACAAACAAATGCCTCATTACATGCGAAATTAAATTTAAATGTTTGCTTAATGTGATTCCACAGTTGCCCTGGGCCACGGGGCGATCAGGGTAAAAAAGGTATGTAGCCCAAAAAAATAAACAAACCAAACAATCCCAAGCACATAAAATATAATTTCGTGCCCGAAGCCCTGGGCTAACCAGGGAGCATTTCAGTCTGAGGTCGGTGGCGTCAACGCATGCTTGGAAATATTTCTGGTATTTTATTTTATTCCTTATACCCTTACAGCGAGTAGAGTAATTTTGTCGAAAGAGGAGTTTGTGTATATGAAACAATCTTAACCAACCTTGATGAGATGCTATAACAATTAGGCAAGCAAATTATCAAAATCTATCAACAACATTAAATAGCTTTTAATTTTCGAAAAAATAAAATTATGAAAATCAAATATTGATTCAATTTAAATGTATGGAAACAATTGATATTCAGTCTGCAAGGGTATGTCATCTTCGGCCAGTTTTTTCTCTTTGTTTTGTTTTTTTGTGCGATGCTTTGTGACTGAGTGGAGAAATTAGAACTTGTGTGTGTATGTGTGTGTGTCTGCGGTCGCCGGTGGACGCCCACGGAAGCCACTAGCGCCAGTAGCAGCGCTGCGGCATTCGCATTTCCTAAGCCCTGACTCTCCCCCCACATCCTTGCCCACTTTTGCGGCAAAAATTTAATATATTTTCTTGGGTGTCTGGCAAAATCATAATAATTTCAATATTTTTGTAACGCTTGTCAGCGTCAAGCTGACAGCACGGGGCGTTTATTTGACAGGCCTTAGGGAGCGGGAAGGGGAAGGGGAAGGAGGAGAGGATTAGAGGCAATTGCGCTACAGCAGACGCTCAATTAAAATATAATTTCTGGTCGAATAATAACCAAAAACTGCGAATATACCGAATACGGGTTAGCACTGAAATTCACATGGCCATAAATTAAAAACTTAATAACGAGCGTGGCGCACTGGTTCGTACAAAACCAGGACATGCCCAATACGTACGTGTGTCCTGTCCCGCCATGTCCTGTCCTGTGCTGTGCTGGCAGACACACATCACATATTCCCTCTATATCCTTTTGTCTCTCTCTCTCTCTCTCTCTCTCTCTTGGTAGGTCATCCTGCGCTCATCCTGCGGCAGCAATAAATCGCTAACAGCAAATAAATCAACGCGCATAAATTCCAATGTTCAGCGACGAGCCTGACCCGACTTTATTTACGACATTGCGACAAAGACACTTACGGCAAAATGTTGGTCGCACTGTATAAAAAAGTGCAAAACGAAAAAAAAAAATTAAATGGAAGGGACGCTCATATGCGAAAACTTTCGAATTTGTTCGCTTGGAATTTCTGTAAATGCATGTACTATTTTATATTGTATCCACATCTAAGCTCCTATTTTAAAAACTAAAAATCATTACTTTATATTCAATGCAATTTTAGAAAAAAAAAAGATTTATTGATATCCTTTATGGTGCATATTTTCAAATAAAAACAATAAAGAATTATACTATTAGAATAATAATCATTTCTCTTGCCTTAAAATTCTTGTAGAACAAAAACCAAATTTGATTTTAGAATCATAATCTTAATCGGCAAATTATAATTTTTAGATCAGAAAGTGACAGTAAAACAAGAGAGCGTTGCAGTCGGGCGTGACCGACTAGAAAATGTTCCATGTCATTTTTCTTCCAAGTTTAGTAACTGTAGCTCTTAAATTGCGGGAGACATAGCCTTTTGGGAATTTTGGAGGCTTGGCTTCACCCACCCTGTTATTTGCACCTTATATATATATATATATGTATATATAGAAACAAGATAAGCAAAAATGACCTAGGCATGAAATTTTTAATTGGATAAAATTATCGATTGGGAGCTGTATCAAATAGTATCTCGATTGGTAATTTTTTGATATCCGTATGTAATAATGCGTGTGTTTGCGCTATCAGCTTTCTGATAGCTTTGTTTTCAATAATTAATAACTCGAAGTTATTTCACTTTATAAACTTTATTTAATATATTTAGACTAGAAGCCTGGCGTAGTCTGTTCAACAACACTTTGTTTACTAGAGGTTTGAAGCCAATTGCTAAACCTTTTCACAACGATATTAACTAACGATCGATCAGCTAGAGTAGCAAAAAAACCAACAATAAGCTGCAGACGCCGGCGGTTTAGCGAGCGCCCTTTTTCGATAGAGAAAGAGAGCTCTGCACAAAGAGAGCTAAACGCCGGCTGCTGCAGCTAAACTACACTTTAGAGAGTGTGCATATGTAACAACAACTATTTATGTTAAGCCGCACAGGCTAAAAATTAAATACATATAGATCATTAATGTGATTGTAACTTCGTTGCTGGTGCCGCCAAAAGCGTGTAACACGAGAATTTGGTCCAGATATTTCGGCAAACATATATGTTTTTCCAACACGGAGGCTATATAATGCAGTAATCTAAATAACATAGTAATTCAATATTGCTGATAATGATGTGTTATCTTCAAAAATCAGAGACTTGTAGCATAGAAGTGGACGAATACAATTTGTATACTTTATTATTATATTTAATGCAAAAAGTCATCTTCCAAAGACAGAAACAAAAACAATTTTGTAGTTAATTCTGTTCTTTGTGTACACAATAACTAAAATACATTTTTTAATATTAGTAAATTCATTCAGAAACTGTCAAAAGAGCTGAAACATTTAAAATCTCAATTATACAAATATATCTGAGTTATTTAATACAATTACAGTTAAAGAAAATAGTGCAAATAAATTACCAATTATTTAAAATAAGGATGCATTCAAAATGCTAAAAACTTATAATTTTCATATTTGATTTATTAATAAAAATGTATGTGCCGAGGAAAATAATGCGAACAAAAATTCCCATTCAGTGCAGCAAGCCAATGAACATGAAAAAGGTTGACCTCAGTGTCGCGGCAATATGTCGGCATTCATATACATAGCCGGGCAGGGAAAAATGTCAGATTCGTTGTCCGTGGTTAACCAAAAGCAGTTGCCAAGGGTTAAATGGGTTAACCCCATGCCAAAATGGCAATAAGAACAAAATACATACTACGTGAAAAAGCGAAGGAGATGAGGTAGGTGAAGCTGCCAGTCCATGGGTATATTTGGCGCATTAAAACAAAGGGATGCCGTGTGCTAGGCAAATAGACAAAAGGATACACACACACACACATGGTAGTCGCCAAATCAAGCGTTGATTTATGAGCAGCCAAAGGATTGTACAGGAGCCAAGAGACAGAAAAAACTCAGAAAAACTAACAAGGCGCACGTATTAACACCCTTGTAAAACTGTAAAACCGCCGTGAAAAGTATGCTGAATCCGGAAAGAGGAAAAAGAGTCAACAAATCAAAATGCAGCAGCCTGAGTCGCAGTCATAGTCAAAGTGGAAGCCGAACCCGTTCCCTCACCGGCAACTATTAGTTGCGCCACTCGGCGCCGCATACACAACATACATATACCCAACTATGGTGATAATTTATTTATTTGGGATTATTTATTGCACATACATCATAATTTTTGTGCCTCTGACGGCAACGCCCAGGGCTGAGTATATGGAAAATATTTTATTACGACTTCTCGAAGGTATGAGAAGATGTATTCCTTTAGCAGCTTCTTTTTTTAATATTTTGTTTCTATATCTCAGTGATAAGCGGCCGACTGAAGGATATGGCAAAGCAGCCGAAGAAGAAATATAACTTTTAACAATGAGGGATGAGCCATAAATTAAAAATTCCAAACTTCAAAAAACGTAACAATAAATACACGACACAACAGCAACAGGACATACATTTGATTTATTTCTGCCTTCGAAAATCACTGAGCCCAGCCCGAGAAATCGTATGTCTGTATCACAACCAAAACCCACAGCCAGCCATCTATCGATGCCAAGGTGCGGCTCAAAGAGACGGAAGTATTTATTTCATAATCGTTGTCATGAAATAATGAAGAAATGCCATTGATAATCTAAGATACGGCGAGCCATCAGTTCGGATCATGCACACTGTTCCAGCTAATATTAATTAAAAATATAAATAAAATGATCAAACTGCAAAAATTTCGTTTATATTTGTTTTTATTAACAGTTTGGTGATAATAATTATTATTAACAGAGATGATATTAATTAGAAAAAGTAAAGTAAATAAAATGTTAAAACTGTTAATAATAGCATTATTATTGTTTATATACATTTTAAAGTGTAAAAATATTAGAATAATTCTTATGGCTTGTTCCATCGAAATTTTCTATTCTCAACGCAATGCAGGCATAAATGATATTTGAAAGACGCACGAAAGTGCTAAAGGAAAAATCCGAATACATATAAAATAAAAAGAAGACACTGTCTTACTGGTAAATACCCTGTATTTCATATATGAAAAACCTCATACTATATAATAAGTAGTCTAAATTGCTCTACTATGCTTGCTTTATTAATTAAAGTTAATTTAAAAAATTAAAAACCCATCCAGAACAACAACAGTAGGTATTTTTTTCGTTCAGTTTTTACTGGCTTACTTTGGCGACTGTCTTCCAGAGAAAAAGCGATATTTTACGGCTAAATCGACCTGGCTGTTGTAAAGGATTTGCATACTTGTTATCTGCACAGCATCGGATACCCTATTTACCAATTTTTTGTTTGTAAGGGTGTACAAATACGTGGCGCATATTAAATTCTTATAAAATCAGCGCGCAGGATACGCGAGCACGACGGCGATGTGCGATTCGAGGACATGGTGGTAGGGGCGACTAGGGCACTATTGTTATAGGTACTTTTATGATGCCATTGTCTCCCTATCTACCGCTCTGTCTCTCTCTCTCTCTCTCTCTCTATTTTCTGCAGAGCGTGAGATCTCCTGCTGTTGCTGCAATATTAAAAACTTGTTGCTAATAAAAGATATAGGATATGGATACGGACACGGCTGCCAAAACAGTTGCTCACAATGATTATGATGATGATGTTGACATCAATGACATTTGCTGCGGTTCAATAAATTCGCACAGCACTTTGGCAAAAATAAAAAAATCCTATATACCGAGTATCTTGTACAGCATTTTATGGCGCCTAAGTAGGCTGGGCCTCACTGCGCATTTAATTGTCATATGTACGGCTGGCTGACTGGCTGGCTGGCAATTGTCAATATGAAACGCTTCTCATTCAAGCCCATTCAGCAGTCATCGACGACACCGCTGGGACGATACCGCTTGAGTTCAGCTTTTGGTTTGGGTTTCGATTCCTCTCCAACTCGTTTCCTCTGCATCTCCCTTTTCCTTGGCTTGGTGCTGGGCTTGGGGTGTTGTTTAGCTGCCGGATAATCCGCAACATGTTGCCGTTGCGCCGTTTTTGATTAAAATGACATGACACTCACACACTCATACACACACAAGCACACACACTCTTTAGCGGGGTACCATGTTGATTTGAATTGTCTGTAAGCTGCTCTTCGTTTTGCCCATCGACTGCAGTATTTGAAGTGCCAAAAAGCGCACTTTGCCCTTTTTTTTGTTTTTGTTGTGCAGTGTTGTTGAGTGCGCGTTTTAGTGAAAGGATTTATGTCCGCTATTTGTTTAGCCGCTTGGTTTAGCATTTGCCCATTGTTTTAGGCCAAATAAATTGTGGCTCGGCTTTTGCACGTTTCAACTTTTTGTGTAAGCCTGTTTGCTTTTTTTACCCTACGAAACTGTGCTGACACTTAAGTTCTCCTTAACAAAAAAGTACTCGCCTTTAGGTAGATTTCCGGCAAATTTTATTAGCTTTAGATTTTATTTGTCTTAATATATATATATATTTAAATATTATATGAACCATTGCATTTTCCGATTTCTTGAATTTAACAATTTCAAAGCTTACCACATATTTTATTGTGCAGAATTTATATATAGTTGTGGAAAAAATGGCTGTAGAATAAGCATATTTAGTTTTAAACTAAACGCTTTTCAAAGTATTTCATTTAAATTTTTGATGCATTTTTAATTATGATACGACTAAACTGTAGTATGGAGTATTATCTAGGTCCCAAAGCGTTAAAATTCAAATACCATTCGCAATGAAGTTCCGTTTTTTATATTTATACAAGTATTATTGCATTTCGCTGAAAATAATACTCATTTAAGGACATTGTGGCATACAGTTTGATTAAAATATGAATAGTGATTTAGATTTAAGTGCATGAATACATTAGAATTTGGCCCGCTATACGAGAATTTGGGTAGGCTCTTGTGTCAGCTGATATCCGTACACAAAACCTAACTTTTTGTGTATATTGCCCAATTTTCTGAAATTTGCCCATTAATCTTCACATTATTCGTAGTTGGTCGTCCAATTCCATATTCCATACTCATATACTGTAGTTAAAATGGTACATAATTTAGTACAAAATAAATGGGAAATGAAATTTTTTCCAGCTGTTTTCAACTAACTGAAAAGATCTTAAAAATCGGATTTAAATATTTGCTTAAGATTTTGAGAAGTTCTTTACAGGACATGTATTTATTTTCATCGACTTGTGGCATTGTTATATTCAAAGCTGTACAGCTTACGTGGATACCAATCTGTGCAAGTAACTTCTTTAATGTAATATTGGATAGATGCAAACATGTTCACATCATCTGTCTGGTGAATAAACCAAATAGACTTTTCTCACTGACATATTTTTTTTTTGTACACTTTAAATTATTATATTTTGTATTGATGTATTTGGATGTTTTTGGGTGTTTCCATGTGAAAATTGTGTTTTCACGCTGTGAATATGTTGATATTATACATTTATATATTGACATAAATTAACTATTGATGAATATCTGCTGGAAAGTCAAGTTCATTGATATCAGATATTGCTGGCTTCTCAGTTATGCATTTTGCTAGCCCGTTTCTGACTGGGGACTGTAGATCATAAGCTGATTGTGATAGATAAAGCAGCTGTTCCACTGCATCGTTTGACAAGTCAGAGCAATTAATCTTTCCATACAAAGGTGATACAGACTCCACAACAACCAGGTGATCAAAGTGCCCGTGCAACCAATTGCGATGGTCGATAAGCTCATCGGTAATAAAAGTACATACATACGACCTGTGGTTAAAGAAATTTGAGAGTTAAAATTATAACCAACAAGTAAGAGTACCGTAGTCGAGTAATCTCGACTACGATTTACCCTGAACCCAGTTGTTAAATATTTGTAGTTGTATTGAGAAATTTCCATTTAAAAGTTTTGCACCAAAATGTGAGCAGGTTTGCAAGCGCGCTCTGCCGACAAACACAAACATATATATATATACGTACATGCAATCGGAAAGGGGTAACGTTGTAACGGGGTTCTGCAGCATACACACAAACATATTGACGCTCGCGTCGATTATCAAGCCATATCTTTCTTACGCATGCAAAAAATGCTTGCGGCTTCTGATGCAAATGAGATCAGTATGAGAATATATTTTCGACTATAACTTGGGTCTTTCTTATCCGATCTTGATCAAATTTTGGCAGTTGATCAATAATATGCATATGCATATTATGTATTAATAAGAAGATTCTGGCTTTAAACTTGTTGCATTTATTGCTATCGGAAATTAGAATGTATCGATAATCGAAAGTCGGAGGAAGTTATCGATAAAATAAAGCAAACTTGATATGCGCTTGGTATACGAGAACCTATATTCCAAATCTGAAGTCTCTAGCTCTTATAGTCTCTCAGATCTGCATGTTCATACAGACGGACGGACGAACGGACAGCCGGTAATGACTATATAGACTCGGCTGTTTACCCTGATCAAGAATATGTATACTTAATGGGGTTGGAGATGCTTCCTTCTGCCTGTTACATACATTTGCACACAATCATTAAACCCTTTGTACCTATTTTTAATGGGATCAGGGTATAAAAAGTTTGCCAATGGGAGTGAACGGAAAAAATTAAAAAAATATTATATATCTTGGAAAACAAGAACTCTACTTCGACAGATTTTTTAATGGCAGCGAAAATGGATATGTTAATAAGCTGAGTGGTGATAATTAACAATATATAAATACGAAATGAAGTGAAATGTACTTTTAAAAGTTTCATAACACAATTAAATACTCTGTACAAGGTTATAAGCGTATAAATATTATCAAAACACATACCCAGTATGGATGAAGACAAGGTGGAATTTGATGGATACATCGCCTGGCTGAGCACACGATAAGCCCATTGGAAGGACTGCTTGATATGGAGAAGGGCAAGGCTGCTGCGAGCAACGTCGTTGCCGGGCTGCGAGGATCTGCAGTCAGTGGCAACGTATTCCTTTCGCTTATAACAGCCGCCGTCCTGAATGAAAACTCCTATTTGAGAGTAGTTAAAGCGCAGACCATACAGCTCGAAGAATTCCAAGAGCAATACGCCCAGGTTCACATTCTCATGGCAAAAATTACGCGGATGCAATTGCAGAAAGCTAATGCACAGGAGAATCAGTGAGTAGGATGAGAGGCCGGCGGTGAATACTTCGTTCAGATCGCGTTGTAGCAGAAACTGCTTCAGCACCATCACCAAATAGCCAAGAGCCGGATAGTCACGCTTAAATATTTTAATCAGCTCCGCAGACTGCACGCCATTCGTCATATTAAAGGACAGATCCACCTTGATCTTCGATTCGCGATCCGTGAATTTTATAATCGGCACAGCAGCCGTTGCCAACACAAGCATCGTGCCAGCCTCGGCAATGTCGAGCCTCAGAAGCTCCATTTCGAGGGAGCGCAGCGGCAGTTGTTCCCAAAATCCTGATTAGAAAGCGACAACTCAAAATGCTAAGATGCTCGATATAGTAATGTTGAAATGTAAATGTGTCTAACCTACACTCAATAAATTACAAAAAAAAAAAAAAAACAGTAAGAATGCTGTAGCCGGGAGAGCTCTAAGAAACCCTGAACCCAGCTGTTAAATATATTATTCTAGTCTACTTTGCCAAATTTCCCTTTAAAAAGAAGAATATGCTTGCACCTGCTGGATAGTAATGAGATCAATATGAGTTTTGAGTTATAAGTTGGATGTTTCGTAACCGATCTTGAGATCTTGTGCAGCCGATCAGTATATATTATACATTTATAAAATTGTATTTTTTTACTAACGGATATGTATCGATATTCGTGAAAAGAGCGCAGATATTGATAAAATTAAATTAAGTTTATCTGTGCGGGGTATACGAGAACTTAATTGCCAAATTTGTCTTCAGCTCTTTTAGTCTCTGAGATCCACGTATTAATACAGACGGAAATGACTCCTTAGTTTGCTGATCCTGACCTTCTGGCTGGTACATATTTTTACACAAAATCATTTTACCCTTTTTAAAAGTTGATTTTGGGTATAAAAAGCTGTAGATCCACAATGGATTCATATTTCCGAGTACTTCTTATCTCATCTTCTCTTATCCTATCTAAGGCATGCGAAAGATTGCCGATCGGAGTCCACCCACACACTATAATTGTTCCTATTCGTTTGACTCTCACATAGGTGTTCATTGCCGTAATCAAGATAGATTTAAAAGTCACAGATTAGTTAGCATAAAGATAGATAGACTGATGATGCATATACGGGTATACCTTAAGAGTCGCAGATATTTTCTTATTTTGTAGCCTTAACGAATAGTTTATTCAAAGCGACAGATATGCCAATAGAAAATTAAGATTTCCATTTCTGGAGTGACCACTTTTGTAATGCGTTTGTCACGTTACTTACCCAGCACTACGAGATCAATATCTGAATTGGGTAGAAAGAGTCCGGTGCGAAAGGAACCAAAAATCTCCACCAGCGCCTGTGGCCACAGTGCTCGAATGATGTTCTCGATCCGCTGGATTACTTCATTGCGTACGGCATGCTCGCTGGGTGTGGGCAATATGTAGCGATAGAAATGCTCGATCTCCTCGTGGAGCCCGATAATCCCTTCGTCGTAGTTGTAGTTATGTTGCCGCCAGGGGAAGCCGCCGTACTTCGATGTATTTTTTTTTCCCAATTGTGCTTGCATTATTTTGCTGCACAAATTGTGTCGAAAAACAAACAAAACAGCTGATCCAGCGTTGCCATCTGCGACGAAAAAATATGCTTTGGATTAGTGGCTTGCGCGTGTCACGTTTTCAGCAGTCACGCACGAAAATTCATTGCGTTTTGTTTAACGAAAAATTAAAAGTTTTTTATGCTACCGAACACTATTTCAATAATGATTCATATTTTTAATAATCTTGCAGAGAGTATTATAATTTTGCTTTGATGATTATAAAGCACAAAAGGGAACGTCTCTGACCCCAAATAAATAGAATTAATATTTCGGAGCCTTCCTAATCACTTTAATATATTATATAGGTGTCATCGGAAAGATCGGTTAAAATATAAACTTTTTGTTTACCAAGATAAATTCAAAATAATTTCAAATATTAAATTTGAAGAAAACATTGTTTTACTTATCGGTCGCCATAATTTAAGGAGCGTCCTTAGTTACGTTATAATCAATTATTATTAAATGAAAGCACCCTGAAAACTTGAATGGCTTGACTTGGCGAATAAGAAACTAATTTGGTAGCATATATTTTTATAAAAATGCTTAAAAAATTACCAAGGCCCCAGAGGGGTTAAGTTTATTCTGCCCCTTGCTCGCTTATCTTAGAAAATCTAAAAGGGGATTCCAAAACTTATTTTGCTTATAAAATATTTGTTGGTTTTTTTAGACTACGAATAGGTTGAATTTTTTTTATTTTTTTCATTTTCTCTTTTGCAAAATAAATATTTTTCGTTTAGCGAACATTTTTTACATTTAACTCACAGCTTATACATATATCAAAAACAGAAAAGTGATTGACGCCTCTTTTTATATATTTTTCGTATTTCAATTCGAAAATAAAATTATATTAAAATTGTATCTAGTATTCATTTTCTTATAGAATTACCAAATCGTTATTTTTTACACTTCGGCAAAACTATAAATTTAAAATATATAATGCACTAGATGCCAAAATTCACCAATTCGAATGCGGGCATGAGTACGTCGTACAGAGCTGATCCACTGGATACAACCCCAGTCCCACCCCTAGTTTACTCCCCCCCCACTCTTAAAAAATCTGCGGCTAAGCCGCCTTAAGTCCTTTGATTATTTGGCGCTTGGCGAGCTTTCCGCTCCGCCCATCTTTTTGGATTTTTTTTTGTGTTGGGTGGAAGTGGTTTCTGCGCCATACTATATTTATATATACATATATATAAAAATATATAGAAGTAAGTTGTGCCATAACTATATGCCTGATATTGTTGTTGTTGTTCTAATGCTGCTAATGTCTCGCACTCGAAAAAAGATTTGCGCTCAACCCACCTAAATACTATATTGCCTGTGTTGTCCTGCACAGGGCTCGTCCTGGGCTTTTATATTAAGTTCACCACAGGAGACTTTAATCTGTGGCTACGATGAGGCTGCCAGGCACTCCACTCGATGCAAAACAATGAGCGAATTCATGGCATATGTGTCCTGTGCGCGTCCTGTGAGCTGACGGAAAAATTATTTAATATTACCCATCGGAGGCGGTGAGGCGATGGCCTAATCCTTGTGCGAGCATTAGACATGGAATTTAATTTAGTTCAGCTGAGCTGCCAGTACTTTTTGGACTTGGAGTTGGGTAGGGTTTCTCGGCAGCCGGTTTTATACATACACACATACATACATATGCATATCTGTATGTGTGCCAAATGCCCCATGCTGTTGCAGAAATCTGTCAAACTTGCTGCTTCCTGGCGCTTTTAATTCAAATGAAAGCCATACAAGGCTGAGGCTCCGGGCCGGGCTCAGGCCCACATTTAGATTTAAATTCTTTGCTCAGTGTTTACTTGGAGATAATCCAACTTTGATTAAGTAATTTCGAACGTTACAGCGTTTGTAATAAGTTTGGTGTTGAAATCCCAAGACTCAGGCGTTTATTCCCATGCGTGTTGCTGGCTTTCAAGTGTGGGGGGCGTGGCTGTGCGGGTGGGCGTAAGTCGTATGCAGTATTCAAAACTCTCCAAAGAACCACCCCGTCGTGAGGCTAAGACAATGGCAGACTTTTATTTATTATAATTTTTTTTTACTTCATACCTTTATGGCTTCCTGGTGCTGCAATTTGTATTTATTTTTCGGTCATATTCATTACCACATTTACCAGCTTAATGCTCACTCATGCGGAGTTTCAATAATTGATTGGTATTTTAATTGTCATATTAAATGCATGTGTACCAATTAGCGAATGACTGAATACTGTAGACTAGTTTTCTTATTAAGTCATATTTCAAAATTAAAAGACTAAAGGATATCATGGAAATTGAACAGTTGGTTATAAATTGGCAATATATTTAGAGTGTATTTGTATATAATGTACAGTACATGTGTATGCTTATGTACAAGCCAGTGTTCAAATGTGCCCATCACAACTGGCATAAAAAGTAATCTTTTTTAAACTATTTCTTACGATATTAACTACTCAATTAATACATTTTGTAAATATATTTTATGTAGTATTAAGTTTCGAAAATCTTGAGTAAGAAGGAGGCAAATAAGAAAAGGCATTGCATGAGACTGAAGTGCGTACTGTACGATATGCCCAATAGAAACGAACTATCTACATCGATCCTGAAGTAGCTTGATGCATATTTGAAGACGAAATTCGATATAATGATCAGTATCGGCATTAAGTGCCACAGTCTCGAGGGCTCCCGAACTTGCAATATAATAAATGGGGGTACATCCTCAGTCCATGCAAGTATATTATTGTGGAATCCATCGCCGGCACCAATCAACAGTCTACGGTTTCGAATTTCGGGGAACTGTTGCAGTACTTCATTTCTGTTTCCCGGAAATTGTCCTTCTCGCATTTGTAGAAAAGCATTCAAAATCTGCTCATTGGGCATCTCCATTATGAAGCTGAAGTTACCAAAACTGTATAACTATTTCGACTGGAAATTTACAAGTTTTATGAAATAATGTAATAAATGACAACTTTGGTAAAGGAACGTTTCTCAACTTTCTAGGGTGCTTGTGTATTAATGGAAATCAAACTCTTGAAATGCATACTCAAAAATTAAGCAAAATAACGTATTTAATTCAATGCTAAGAAATTAACTGCACATTTAGAAAACAAAATGTAAAATTCATATCTAATTTAAATCAAAATAGCTCAATATTTTTTTAATAATATTTATAAATACATTTCATTAAACAGCTTCAACAAATTATTATAATATTTAAAAATTAAACAATGTTATTTGTTTAATTTGGGATGCATTCAATATTTTAATATTACGATATATTTGATATTTATTTTAATTTTTTTCTGAGCTGCATATGTGCCTAGAATTAAACAATATTAAATCTATACTATGTAAATGGCAAAATGTATTACATCTACAATTAGCGAATATAAATTCCGATTTCATTTATTCATGCAAATGTGGCTCTTTGATTTATATATACTATATATATATTTATATATATTATATATATATGTATATACATTTTTCTTTTTTTTTTGCAAATTTAATGAGTTGTAACAACAAAGACGTATTTTAATGAAGCAAAAAACGGCAATTACTCACATATTCAGCACTATTTGCCAGTGCTGATAATGATGATGAGGATGAAGATAGGAGATTCTGCCTAGTTGCCATATGCTGCTGGCAGTGAGAAGTGAGCTGAGAATCGCTTAAATGCAAAACTCATTAAAATAATTGCAAAATGCAAAAGTATAACAAACTCGATGGCATCGCGGATGGCTGGGAGGAAGGGAGCTGTAAGGGGTTGAGCATAGTACGCACACTCATTAAACCAACCATAAATAATTAACAAAACAATTTATTTTCAAGGATGTGCAGGACTTAGACCCCCTTCTCTCACTCACTCACTCACTCACTCACTCATCCTACATCCACTCAACTTGTCTGTAATTGCTCCACATTATCCCCAGCGACAGAGAGAATGCATTTCATGCGCTCTATGCAAACTTCAAAGCTCATTTATGAGAGCAGACGCTGTGCGCTAGCCAAAGATGAAAAGCCACACACACAAAAATCTCTGCACAATCTGGGCAAACAAACAAACAGCCTAAACAGTCTAAAAGTCAACAAGCGATGCTGCTGCTGCTGCTGCTGCTGCTGCTACTGGTGCTGCTGGTGCCTCCAGTGATGTCCACTGATGCGCGATATCTGAAAACACTTAAACAGCACACACATACACACACACACACACACACACACATGTATACAATCATGACGCATGACGCATACGCAACGTGGTACGTGTGTAGTTTGCGAGTCATTAAAAGTAAATAACCTCAAAGCAAGCGGCACTCTCTGGCACTTGAGGTCGTTTAGTCGTTCGGTCGGTCTGGCTAAAAGAAATGCCCTGCTTTGACCAACACCCTGCCACAGTCTGCAGAAGCTGACCTGTCATCATGGCCATGTCCAGTGCTTGCACGTGTCTGTTTGTTGTACTCGCCATTTGTCCGCAAACACTTGTAATTAATTGCGCATAGCCGGCAAAAGTCAGCTAGTTGCATTGCCTCAACTCAGTCCCTGTTCACATTATAAAGGTTAAGCGGGTGCCATAACGCTTTGCCTTCTGCAGGTGTGCCTCTGAAACGTGGTCGGATTAATGTCCAGTGCATTACAGTAGCAGTTATATGGTGTGGATATTTAGAAGGGAGTAGACAAGTTTATAAACACTAATTAAAGCTTACTTATGTATTTAAATAAAATGTTTTGATTTGTACTGATTGAGTGTACTAGGAAATCGATAAAATCGATAAAGCCAAATATCCCCCGCAATTTGAGAGCTATATTTACCAAACTTGGAAGGTAGATTATTAATATCGTTTTTTTTTTAGCCACACCCACTCCATTCCCAAAATTCTCAAAAGCCTATATCTCCCGCAATTTAAGAGCTACAGTTACCAAACTTGGAAGGAATATTATTAGGAACCTTCTCTGTTATTTTCTTCAGCCACAAAATTCACAGCCAGGTTACGACCACTTGGCTACTTGGCTACAGCCACTCTATTCTGTGGCAGCTGTTATCAGATGGTACTACTTATGGTATTAGAGTATTTCGCAGTCGGCTACGCACGACAGCAACGTGTGTTTGAAACCTGCTCTTATCTTATATGATGATCAAGGTAATTAAGTTACCTTTCCAAAAATTATAAACTTAAACATCAATAAAAGCATGTGTTGTATTTAAGTTTCAAAATTTTGGACTTTTCGCATGATTTATGTGTTTTTTGTAGGCTTTCAGAGTGAATTATAATCGATATAATCGAGGAGTTTGTAATGTATTGATGGTCACATCTTAAATTCCAAAGACCATCAATATTTAAAATTACCCTATTTAGACGAGCCCATTCTTTTGAAGGACTGTAATCGACATTTCTAAGACTTGAAGGGCTTTCTTAGGGATTCCGAAAATAAATTGTCGTAGATTTTACTTCTCCATATACCGTCAACAATCCAGTTCGGCGAATTGTGCTGCATTTGTCATTCTCTAAACGAATTTAGCATAATTAATTGGCGTGTCGAAATGTGTGTAAATGGAGCGCCTGCATTGCCCACGGCTCCGGCGTCTAAGGAGCAACCACTTCACCAAACGCCGGAGCAATGCAGCAACATTTTTGCCTTCTATTTACATAATGCTGCAAATGCAAGCATTAGCTCCATGCCAAGTCGGCGACTGCGACTGGCTAAGACTGTGGCAGGGTCCTTCGTCAGCGTCGTCCTCGCTGCTTGGGTGTTCTCATTAGCACGGCTCAAGAGCATTTCGCCCTCGGGTAACTATTTAGCACATACAACAACAGTGAGCAGAGAGAATGGAAAAGTATTCGTTTGAGTGCGTCAAGTACGCAGTATAAACATGGGCTTGTGTCCATTGTTAAAGTTCGTATTCACATTGCTGCTTTTTTTCACAAACCCGAATGGGATACAATTATTTTATTTCCATTACAATACTAATTATTACATTAATATTACATTATTTTATTACATATTATATAATAGAAAAATCTCTAAGCCAATTTTTAAATACACTTATTTATAGAATAAAAAAAAAAAACGATTTACTGAAATTTTTTTAAAATTTTGTATAAAAAACTACTACATATAAATAAAATGTTAGTGATATTATGCTATGGTATAAAGATTTTATCATTCTTATTTTACGTAGATTAAAAAAATGTTAGCCAGAACATTGAACATATATTATTATGTTTTTTTTTTTAACAGTTATGTAACTTAAAACACTTTGATATTGAAAATTGCGATTAGCTGATAATACATTACTATATAAATATTATATCAATTGAAAATGCAATTTGTACAATAAAATTGATTTCTTTGTTTAAACTAAATTTGTTTCATGGATAACTAGCATTTTATCTTAGTTGATATTTGTTAAAAATTATTCAATTGAAAACTTTTCCAATTTTTTAACACGGCAAAAAGTGAATTTTAAGCAATTTCTCATCAATCGAATCACGGCAAAGTAGGGTTTTGAGGGCAGGTGAACTGGTTGTTGCTCCTTCAAATGAGTAATTAAAACATTTTTTCTTTGCATTTTCTTTTCTGTATTTTTTCTAACTTGTATTTTTCTGTAAATTCCAAATGCCCTCCCTTAAAAGTGCGCTCTCTACTCAGAGTATTTTTGTTAGGCTCTTCCTTTTGCAATTAAAAACTAAGATTGTTGATGAGTATCTCTATGCAAAGATGACGGTCATATAAGGCGCTCATTTGCGCTACTTTAATTTAAATTATTTCAACTTTTTAGTAAAGAGTGAAGGTTAATATATGTGTATTATTATTAATTTGATTTATTTATTTAATTTATTATTCTCACGAGTTCGAAACTTCTTTAGTAAGAGTAAATGAAAATATAAAAACTATAATTGATTTTTAAATTTGTTGTTTTGTATATTTAAAATAGTTTTTAAGAATGCAATTAGCATGAAAAAATAAAACTAATTCAAAATGTTGATTATAAATAACACATTAAATGTTAATTGTTTATTCTTCGGTTCTCCTGTTTATAATACAGTACAACTTTATGTATTTCTAGTGTTGCATAAATATGTATATTGAAGCACAGAATTTGATTATTTTTATTCAGAGGAAAAACTCGTTTAAAAAATACCGTGAGACAGATACATAATATTTGGAAGAGTTTTTATTATTTTTTATTAGTTTGATAACATTTGTTTAGATGTGCTTAATACAAGAATGCACTTTTTAAGACAAATTCCCTTTAGAATATATTGAGAATTAGAATTAGAATTAAGATTGTTATTCTATTAGTTGTTATTTACTTTAATTTTTATAAATAAATCAAGAAATTTTAATCTTATATGCCAACTTTAAACTAACATATACAATCTTAAGTTTTGTGATTAATTAGATAAATTATTCTTGAATAAATGTCCTAAATGTATATATTAATAATTTTGTATGCTCTATAATCAACTGATATAAATATATATGGCCTCGTATATTAATATATGTTATATATCACTGGCTGAATTCATATATATAGTAGCGTATTAAAATTTCCATTTAGACTCCCCCAGTTAATTGCAGCAGCACCTGAATACTGCCAGCTACAAGTGATGAGTGCAACTGTTGTTGTTGTTCCTCTTACTGTTGCTGTTGCTGTTGTTGTTATATGCACTTGTTTGATGCACGAAGTTGGCACTGCGTTTTTGTCACCTGTTTTTAGCACTTGAAGCGCAGAGGCAGTCGCCAAACCAAGCTAATTAGTATGCAAAACACATTAAGTGGCAGGTAGAAGCGTTGCCGCAGCACTCATGTTGGCGATGTTGGGGGTTGCTGAGGTAGGAGCAACTTTATCGCGTACCTCTCTGTCTTCATTGTTTTCGCAACTTACAAAATATTTCAAATGGAAATTTTTTCTCGCACAAAAGCAGCTTGCTCGAATGGCAAATATTGACAACCTTCACCTTCATTGATGCCCATAATTAGTGAACATAAAACAAATCGCAGAAAAGCGAAAAAAAAACAGGAGAGAAAAGGTGAAAATCAAGACAGGAGCCGCTGTTTGCCGCATGGGAGCAGTTTATTAATCATACGCCATGTTGACGCAGTCTCATTTCGCGCAGGATCCGTTGCTACAGCCAGACCGTGTCCTTTGTGTGATTGTGTGTGTGTGTGTGTGCTGGTTTTGGTGTTGCTGTTGGCGTTGGCTGACTGTGTACTAATTAAGCCTTCGATTAATTTACGCCTTTTGGCCTCAAACGCCAGCCATAAAAACAAAGAAAATTAAAAGCTCGCCCGAACTTCAAAAGCCGGAAACGGGTCGAGCACTGAAAGGCCGACGCGACGTTAGCGATGCCCAAAGGCGGGTGGGAAAATGCGTTAATGATGCCATCATCAACATTGCCATCAACACCCCGTCGACTGATGACACTGTCTGTGTTTAGTGGCTCCATCCGTCACTTCATTTCCCCCACGCCGTTGGCAGGCTCCAGTGTTTAGCTCCAGCTTCGTTTGCGGCCAAGGCAGCCAGCAACATCAAAGCGTTGAAGCTTGGGAATTGTTTGTTGACACACCGGATAAACGTACCGCTCTTATAGAACTCCTTCTCTCTCTCCACCCTCTCTCTGCAATCCTAGATACGTATTATTTCGCATTACGTTTTTTTAATACCCTGACTGCTGCGTTTACTGATAAGCCTGGGGATTTTATTATTGCTTTTTTTATTTCCATACTCCCCTGAGGTAACTTTTTTCTGGCTGCCTTTCGTTCTGTTTAGCAGCTTGTTCAATGCTTCGGGTTATGGAGTTTAAACAATGATTCAAAATTAACGGTTAAAAATTAATCTTCAATGCTTATTAAAGTAAGTTGCTTATTATATACGAAGAGTGTTCGAATATAATAATTAAATTAAGATGTAAGGATTTGCATTTATATCTAATAATACAAAATAAAATAAAATTATATTAATTCATTTAAAATAAACTATTTTTAACATAATTCATAAAAAAACACTTCTTACATCTTTCCCAAACATACTTAAAATTTTAATAGAATACATTTTTCTTTTAATTTTGCTCACACATGAACTATTTATCCTTTACGAAATATGTTAATCAACTCACCATGAACTTAATCAATTTAGAGTTATGGAGAAAAATTTGTTTTAAATTGCTTTGAGCTAGTTGTAGTTTAGCAATTTCGACTGTATTTGATTTCATATCAAAAAACAGCGGATTATTACTGTAGACAGGTTTCGATTATATAATATAGCTGCTTTTGTAAAGAGAGCAATCAGCTGCTTCATGAACTAAACCAACTTGACTAACCAATTTCAGCTAGCCAAATGCAAAGGCTGGCATTTTGTAATGCTATATGGCCTCATGGTATGAAATGTTAGAGCCCAAAATCCCAAATCAAACTAACCACATCGTATTGTGCGACTCTGTGCAGAAATCCAACTAAAAACCCACAAACGCACAAACTAACTCCATGAATATGTGTGTGCGTGTGTGTGTGAGTTGGCTTTGAATTTGCGGAAATGAATTGGTATTTAATTAATAGTTTTACCCTGATTAATCTGCCCTGTGCGCCGCCCTTGAAGCCACATGAAATGCCCGAACCACATATCCGACTATGACGAGAACTTCCTCTCTTTATCCCCCTCTCACACACGTCGATCCTGCCGCATGTTGACCTAATGAAGTTGCCGTATAATTGTTGCTCAGACGTTGCTCATTGAGGCAGTTGTGGGCGGGCTGAGCTGGAGGGGGTTGGCGGTGGCACGGAAATCAAATTGAAATTAACGTGCCAGGAGAGTGAGGGGGGTGATTGGGTGGAGTTGAGCGGTGCGAGTTTGAATTTCAGTTGCTTGTTGTAGTTGCTGCTGCTGCTGCTGTGGCCTGTTGTTGTTAATTTGATTGGATTCTGATGATGGGGCGTAGCAATTGCAACGCCCACGCACACGTTTCACTATAGCAGCAGCAGGTCGCTTCGGTCTATTACTTTAGTGCCCGAACTTTGATTTTTCCCGGGTTGGCCCAGCAGCAGCAGCAGCAGCGGCAGCGGCAGCATCAACCCTTGTGCCTGTTTTGATTGTGTAATGCAATCACGTCGTTGTTTTGCCCGATTTTTTTTCTATTCTCCTCTTCCTTTTAATACCCTCTATACATGAAATAGGCCCAAAAGTGTATCCTTAAGTTGGGTACATGTACAAATTGTAGACACTCTTGATCAAGACAACGAACTGTTCCAATATAGGTCTGTCTGTACCTTGAATAAAAATTCACGAAATATTCTAAATTGTGAAGTTCTAAAAATAAGACATCATTTTTATTATATTTAGTTTAAGTTTTTTATATATATGTAAATAATCGTCTGAGAAAATATTCTTAAACTTTCTGTTTCTAATTTAAAGTAAGAATACCTTAGGTTTTTTTTCAAGAAAAAAGTAATCTACAAATATATAACAAATTAAATACAAATGTTTAATGTAGAATTGTCAATAAGCGCTTAAGTCGATTAAGAAACTACGTCCATGGGGGAGTCCTCGAATAAGAATTTGTAGAGCGAATTGAAGCTGTGTACAGGGTATCTGCTAGTCGAAAACTCATATTTGTATTTTTTTTTTGTTAGTCTCTCCCTGTTGGCTGCGTAATATGCAGCGGCTAAGGTAAGTTAAGTAGAAGGGTCTCTGAATTTTAATTTTTCGACAGCATTTGGCGCTGCGCACGAACAATGTGCGTAATCATACGTGATGATGTGTAGTCGACAGTAGTCGAACTTGTCGTCATCAACATCCGCAACAGGGCGTAGTTGGGAGTGGAGTGGGTGGGAGTGGCACAATCGCCCATTGTTGTTGCTTGAATTGGAAGACATTGATGTGCTGTCAGCGTTGATGCTGCTGTTGCTGCTATTGCTTCTGTCGTAGTCCTTGCAGCACTTCATAAAATTAATAAGTTGATAGACTTGCGCGTTTCTTGCTTGATTGAACTGGGAATTTTGGCTCAATTCATGTGATAATGTTCTCTAGTGTGGGGTCAAATGTGAGTGTCTTTAACTGCCTCCAGTTTTGGTTGCGTAAAAATATTAATAAATAACAATCTTTGCTTGGTTAGATTTGACTATATATGTATAAGCATACAAAATTTATGTTAAAAAAATATTACAAAATTAGTTAGTTGAGTTTAATTTTAATTTAATTTGTGAAGATTCTAATTTAATAAAAAAATTGGAAAAATGTTTTAATCATGTTTTTTGACTATGACCATCTTTCGCGCTTTATTTTTGAATTTTTGTTAATTTCTTGTCACACAGAAAATTAATCGCATAAATTAGTTCCTTAGTAATTTTTCTCTTATCCCAGAGGAAAAATTGTTATATGGAAAATATTAGCCTCCTGTTTCAATGTACACATGTACTCGTATATATCTGCATCAGGCAAAGTATTAAAATCGTTGTGCATTGCCAAAAAAACGGCCGGAATAATAAATCAAACATGTTAGATTTATAGATATATAAGTGATTTACAGATATCCCACAGTATTAAAGTCAAAGTCACCAAATAGTAAAATTAGACTGCTAGTAATCATTATCAAAGATGGTTGACCATTAAATAAGGATGGAAGGCTCCAAATAATCTATCTAATATTCCATCAAATCTTTTGCATAATTAAGGAATGTATCTACCTTTATTTTAATATAAAAAAGTCTGGTAATGAAAAATCTGCATAAATTGTACGTAAGTTGTGTTGGCTTCACTGGACGCCCTCTGTTAGTTGCTGCTGCTCAATCATGCCGCTGGGGTCTTACGCGCTGCTCAGTGCTTCCTGCAGGAGGACACGGGTGCTCGCCAGGATGCGGTTGTCTGCCAGGAGCTGCCAACGCGTTGACATGCCACGCATTTAAACGTCACCGGAAATGCCTTTTGTTCTTAGACTACACCGCCGAGCGCTGCTAACTGACGAACTGACAAACTGACAGACCTTGGGACATTGTCAACAACCCCCAGAATCAGGCGCTTAACTGCCAGCAGGGTTCAAATATATTTATATACATATATATATATATATATATATATATACATATAAATATATATATATATATATATAAATATAGGCATAAAATTTCATCCAAGTCACATAAAAATTTCAACTGCACAGCTCAAATCGAATGATTGCGCATTTCACATGACATTGGCATAATTTATGATAGTTGTCCTCTCCCGCCTCAAAAAATCCTTCAAGTGAGTGCAAAAATGTTCCAGAAAGCTGTCAATGACATTAAGAAAGGTAAAGAGAAAAAATAAACGTCATTCGTCATTCTTATTGTTGCCTGTCCTCTTGTTGTTGTTGTTGCCGTGATTGTCCTTCGTTCTGGCTGCTCGTTTCTTCGACATTTTTCAATGGAATCGAGTTTTGTGGTAGCAAGCAGCAGGTCTCTGACTAAAAGTCAAACTCTGTTTGTTATTATTACGAGTATTTTATTTTTTTTGCTTTGTTTGCTAGTTGTTATTGTTTCCTGCTATTTGTAAGACTCTCTTTTGGTATTTCTATAAGATTTTATTGAAAATATGAAACTAAAACCGGCTTTGCTCGGGTCTTGTGTTTTTTTTTATAATATATTATGATTTTATGCTTTAAAGTCTGTAATAACGTTAAAGTTTTAAACAACTAGTTTCAACATATTTTAAGACCTTATGTGTAGACTATAAATAAATGTTGTATTGAGATCTTTAGATCAAGTTTATATCCAATATATATATAGCATATATAGCATAATCCCTTGTTTGGGGTGCAAAATATATAATATTTCTTTTGAAAATATTCAAAAATCTAAAAAACTGATTTCGAAGCGTCATACAATAGTTTTCGTAATTTTCCTCAGTTGTTCAGTCACTTATTCAGTCATTCATTCGGTCAGTCAGGAGAGACTGTTTTTCTTTTCTAATGAATTGGCACAGTACTCGTTCATTCAAAAAAATAAAAATAAATAAATAAAACTGTTTGGGTACGCTGTCAAACACTTAAGTTTCGTTTTACCTTTTTATTTTATTTTATTTTGATATTTTTTTGGTTCTTCTTAATGGGTTTTGCGAGCTGATTTGATGGCGTGCCCTTGGTAATGATCTGGTAGAGTGTTTATTTAGTTTTATATACATTTTATGCTCGCACAACTTTAAGCAAACAAACATTTTAAAAGCCGCAAAGTGTTTGAATTGTGGAAATAAAAACCCATCGAATGTGTGAGGAAGAAGTTTAATGTCATTGTGTTAGTTTTGGTTTTGAGTGCTCTAAAAACGAGGGCTGTGACAAATATTATTTGCTCTTCACTGTCACTGCCAATGTAACTTTATATGTAGCCTCGGAAAGCAAAACTCGAAGCATTTTTCTCGCCATATGCAGTCGATTCACATGTAAACCGAAAACTTTGCTAAATGCTGCCTGAAAAGTTGCTCCTACAGCACGCATAAAAAATTGCCAAAAAAGAGAGAAGAAATAATCCACATAAATACAGGACACTAGTCGAGAGTATTCGACTAGGAGAGATCCTGTGAGTTGAACTTTTCGAACATATATATGTAATTATTTATTACATAAAAAATAAATTTAAGCAAGAACCACATTTTATATTAAAAATATCTAGTTTTAAGATTACATATATTTTCACAGATTTATTAAGTTTTTTCACTTACTTTGAATACAGGGTATTAAAATATAGAAATATTATGCAACAAAAAATGTTCGCACTTGCGCCCACAAACAAAACAAACGCCAAACACAAATAACAACAGCAAAAGTGACTTTTCCAAGTGGAAAACATTTGCATGGCTATTAGAGTTGTGGCTGTTGTTGGTGGAATGGGAGGGGAGGGAGAATACCCGGAGTTTTTCTGGCACTTCTTGGACTGGCTCATTGGATACGAAAATTGTTGGTAAAACAAGCGCAAACACCTGCCAATTGTTCGGTAAAATCATCTGGAAGTCATTGAAAGAAACGTCTTAAGCGTCTTTTGATTAGTTGACTATAATTTTTCCATTCAATGAGTCGTAAGGCGCCAACAAGTAGTCTTTGAGCCGTGGCAGGACTTTTGGCAATGTATTTTTGATAAGGCACAATATTTTGATATTGAATACATTGAAAGTAGTTAAAATAATATAATCAGAAGTAGAGGTTTTATACTTGAAGTTAAGTGTACCAAATTACATCCACCTTTGCAACACATTAAATGGCATTAAAAAATAAGTTTAAGTACAATCGAATGAAAATTTATTTATATTCAATTTATTATAAATTTAATGGTACTTAGATGCATACATTTTTCGTTAAACTAAAATTTCAATAAAATTTAAATCCAATATTCAACACTTTTTGAAATTTTTAATTTAATTAATTTTTATTTTAATATTGTCTTAAATAATATAAGAAATAAGTGGTTGGTAATAACTATTAAATGACTTATTCATCACCAAATTAAACATATTTTCTTCAATAGCATTCTAATACAATATGCCTACTTATACATTTTTTATATATATTTCTTAATTTTAATTGAAAGAAGTTATCGTAATATACTAATTATAAATATATATGCATATCTTCTGTTTGATAATGTTTAAGTTTATTGAGTACGTGGAGTCTGGTTTGTAGAGCCATATCTGCTTTGAACCTGAAATTATGTGGCGTTTGTCTTGTCAGTTAAGTGGAGAAGTCAGTCGGACCACTTGACAGGAACTTGGCTCAGAGACTGACTACCCTGACTGAAGGAGACTGACTTACGCTTAGGCGCGCCCGGTGAGCACGAAGCAGTGAGACGAGTGCTCGACAGGAGCTAACGCTGTTGAGAGGGTGATGGGTGAGTTTGGAGATGGGCTTGGCTTGATTTGCGCTTGGCTGCATTGCCTGATACTTTGTTTAAGTTTTTGCTCGTATCAAAAAAAAGCAACCCCCAGCCAGCTAGAGCAACGCCCATGCACTCCACTTGCGACAACACCCCCACAAGCATCCCCATCCACAACCTCGGTTTGTGCAGACAGACAGCGGATTGCTTCCAATTCGTCGCGCAGTCGGCGGTGCAAAGTATTTGCCAACGGCATCATGAGTGCTAGGGATTAGTGCCCACTCATGGCCCGGCTTTGGGTTGGGTTCGCAACGGAAGGCATTTTTGCACAGAGCGCACAACCTTGGGCTGCTTCTACTCGCTGCTAGCTGATCCCTTTAAAGTAGCGCTAAAATGGAGATGAAAATATATGCAAACACATACACACATATACATATATATATATATATATATAAGTATATATGTATATATAAATTAGTTAATACCGGAAGTCATCGCACTGTTTTATGCATCCGCCTTCAAGTCTGAGCCTGCGCACTCGACTGGAAATTGGTTGAAACTGTTGCTCTGTCTGCGGTTCGTTGGCTAAATTATAATTTATAATTTATTGGCTACCGTCGATTTATGTGCGTTTTATGGTCGCTAATTAGTGGGGGCTAATCCACCAGTCAGTGAAAATGGCGGATTGAGTTTCAGTCTGTAGCAGACAACGAATTACGAGTATCTCTAAAGAGTAAACGAGATTAAGTATATTAAAGTTTATATGTATAGTAGATATTTTAATATAATATTTTCAATATGATTGGCTTGACATGTAGTTTATAAATTAATTATTTAGGTGTGAAAAATAATATTAAATTTAAAAAATGTTTTTTTCAAATAATATTTATTGCATACTTGATTCTCGCCCATTAACCAACCGCATTTAATCACTTAAATATTACAATTATTTAATGACTAACATATTTTTTGAGATATGGTACTTTCTTTGAGCCTCAAAGAAAGCAATTGATTTAAATAATTTTAATAATAGAATCCACATTTCATGTTTGATACTTTTTATTTATAATCCAGTTAGTTGTCTCAAATATATAGAGCTGTTGTATAAAAAAAGCCATAAAAGATGTTCAAATTATGGGTCGGTTAAACTACACACAAAATTCAGAATTCCTAACCAAATTTAAGTCCATCAAGAGAACATCTTAAAATAAATGCGCTTGGCAGGCGATATGGTCAAGATGGTTTTTAGGCAGGTTGGCAGGAGGGGGTTGCAGCATTTGCCGGCACTTTCCAATTTTCATTAAAATAACAGAGCCGACGCGCTGGGCGGCCATTATTTCGAAAGCAGCTCCCCATACCCAGTGTCGTCTCTTCAATGCTCCAAAGCACTCGCAGCGACCATTTTTCCCTATCAGTGCCAAACCCTCGAATATTTTTGTGGTAGGAGGATAGGTAGAGGAGTAGAGGCTGGTGGAGAGGGGCGGGCAGGACGCTCGTCTGAGTCTACGTGATTGCTGCGCGTTGGCAAATGTCTGTGCTAGCTGGCAAGCCATGCTCCATGGAGCAACCTGCTGCCCACCCCTTGGCCCAAGTTGGGCTCTCTTTGGTTCGTTCCATTCGTTAGTTCAACGCACACTCGGGAGAATGGTGAAATTAAATTGGGGAAACTTTAGCAGTCCTCGGCTGCTCTGGATGTTGAAGATGATGATGATGATGATAATAATGATGATGATGCTGATGCTGATGCTGATGAGTATGGGAATGATTATGATGAGGATGGCAGCCATCAACAACGTCATCCACAAGCATCAGCAGGCAGGCAGTGGTTGGTTGTTCGGTTGGACGGCAGGTTTGGCCCCGCTGCTGCTGGCTTAAATCCAATCCCCGTCCCGCTGAGCAAACCGGCCCCCAGCTTCGTTTGGGATTTAAATTTTTTATATTTTCATTTCTTATTTATTTTATTTTATTTTTTGTTGTTGCATTTTTGACGTTCAGTGCAAACGAAAGCGAATGTAAATTTTTTCACGTTGCCTTTTGGTTTGTTTAAAAATTTAAACTTGTCGTTTGCTTGGGGAGGGCATGGGGTCGGGAGGGGAAGTAGGGTAGAGTTGCTCGTGTGTTCAGTCGTTTTGGTTGTTTTAAGCTTTTACCTGGGCCTCCAGCTTGTGTTGTTCTTGTTCGAAAATTTAATCAGTTGCCAAAGTTTTGCAATTTTAATTAAATTCTCCAAATTGGTTTTGACTGCTCTGCGCCAAAGTTTTTCTTTGCTTCAGTGTGTGTGTGCTTCATGCCATTGTCGTCGCAGTCGTCCTTGTGCCCAGCCTTACTTCTGCCTTCATCTCTTTCGTACGCTTAGCCATTTAACAGTGTCTCTTTTTCATTCACTCGCCTCTGGTTTGGAGGTTATCCAAATTGGCAACTTTGTAGGTAGTCGCGAAAAGTTTTTAATTGTTTAAGAAATGCATCGCAAGTTTTCAAGATATGCACTGACAAAAAACTATAGTTCGTTGAGCAAATATTAATTGCCAATTAATCTTTAATAAGAAATATAATATTTAAAACTAACAATTTAATATGCAATACTTTCGAGTGTCTCATAATTAGTTTGATTTAGTTTTGAAAACAGTTTTGCATGATTTAATATATAAGTAAGGAAAGTAACATATATTTTTAATTCTATTTATTTATTGAAAATATTTTGTAAATTTTCTTATAAATGTCAATGAATTACTCTTAAAAATTTGAGCAAATCATTTGCGGTATTTACTTTTTCATTCACCTTACTGGTTTGTTGCATATTTGTATTTTTTCTTTTAGTGCACACTAATGCAACACAAAAAGAAAGGAGCAAAACAAATGATATAAAAACTTTTGCTCATTTAATGTCGCCATTTTCGCTGATACATAGCCATAAAATATGGTCTGGTGGATCAAGATGCAATAGTTGTGCTATCAACTAAGACATACTCTCTATTATTGTAAGCGATACAATATTACTTAATGTAATAATGCAACAGAAAAATAATTAAAAAATACCAATTATTTTATGGTCTTAAGAGACTGAATTCAAAAATTAGAAATTAAATTAAATATAATTTACAAAATTTAATTTCATTTGAATTTTATACAGCTATTATTAAAAAAAAATATAGCAACAAAATGTATTTAACAATGTAATAATAATAAAGCGAGAATCAAAATATTTATTTCGAACTTTGTTATATATACTTCACTCCATGTAACTACTATTTTATGTACAGCTTCTATTTAAAAAATCAAATTTGTTAAAGAAATTTATTTACCAATTTGTTTTTCCTTTGCAATAGTAGCAATAGAATGAGAATCAAAATTATTATCCTATTATTTTGATGTGTATACTCCTCAGAACTATGGCTAGTCTAGGGTATATTCAGGCTGACCCCAGCGGCGTCATCGCTGGCGACGAAGAAAATGCGAACACAAAAACGTCATTTAGCGCACAGGAAGCAGTTTTAAAAGCGCGCCAGGCAACAGACAACTGGCGGCAGAAGGCAGTCAGTCAGGAAAGGCGTCGTCGCGTCTCTCAAATGCGAATCGTATTCGGGTCGAATATGGGTATACGTTATATATAAATATAAATATATATAATATATATAAATATATATATATATATATTTAAATATTTTTTTTATATATATTTGGGGCCAGGCTGCAACGCAAATGCGTTTAATTGCGAAAGAGGCCAACAACTGTCAGACAAATTACGCGAAGAACGTACAAAAAGCAAAGTGGGTAAAAACTTTTTGGCAAATGACCAAATGACCAAATGGATGCGAGCAGCCAACTATGTGGTACTTAACAAACTGTTTGAAAAACTTTTTTTCCCCCGTTTTTCGCTGGCGCTTGGGTAAACACATCAGTTGCAGATCACATTTGGATCGAGCAGCCAAACAGCAGAGTGCTGCAATTGAGTGCTGTTAAAATAGACAACTATCTATATGCCTATCTATATCTATTTATCAGTGAAGCGAGCAGCTAGAATCGAGCATCGAGGGGTGAGCTGAGCGCGAAGATTAGTTGATTGCAGCAATATGCTCGCTGTCAGTGGGAGTTGAGTCGGGCAACCCCCAAAAGTGAGATTCGAACACTGAACAGCTATCTCATCGCTCATGCGAAGCTGAAATTAAATTATCTGCCAACCCTTGTTTCAAAACTCGTCGTCTCCCCTCCCCACACCAACGCACTCTCTGTCGAGGCAAGCTTTTATTCCAATCAGATTGTTTCCGTGGTTGTCTGTGTCTGCAAATAGGCTTTTTACTTTGTCGCATTGCCAACTGGCAACTGCCTTGCGGATTGAATTCGAATTAATTCCATTGACCCGCTCCGAAAACCCCGGCGAACCCACAAGCCAAGCCAAGACCTCATCATTCCCAATCATTATGCTCATCGCCCACACGTTTCGCAGATGATCCTTGGCCAGAATCGCCTTCGTACCCTTCACCAACTCCATTTCTATCTCCGCCTCCAGCTCCTGTATGCGGCGCGTGTGCGTGCGCCTGATTAACATATGTCAACAGTATTATATAAAGTGGTATTTTGGGCGTGGGCATTTGGGATTGGAATTGCGTTTGCCTTTGCGATTGCGATTGGACTGTGCTTGCAGTCAGAGTCCTCTCACATGTTGCTAACAAATTCAATTATGCCCGCATTTGCTTATTTTCGTAAGAAATTAACTTGTTGTATTATTTTTCTACTTAAGCCCTACCCTTATGTGAGTTCTGAGTGTGTGTGTACTTAGCAGGTAGTTTATTATTGGGATTTTGCATAACTTTACTGGGAAATTGGCTTGTCAAAAGGCTACCCAAAATATCAGGCATATTCAATAACATTGTTTAATGGAATATATATATTTGCTGAACGGGAAATACTAGAAATCGTTTCGTTAACATTAATAATCGGTGTAAAAAACAGTTAAATATTTACTTATTTTAAGGTGTGACCGTTTCATCGAAGTTTCAATGTGCTTAAAAAGTTCTTAAATCGTTTTTAATTTTATGTTTTAACCCTTATAGTATAATTTAAATATGCTGGAAAAATACACTAACAGAACATTGCAAGAAATATTAACATTTTGTTAATTACAACGATATTTTTAACAATTATTTTTAGTCTGCACGACAAACATTTAATTGGAATATTGCCGAGTATTTACCAGTTTTTTAGAGTTAATTTTAAAAATAGAAACTTGATACCTGTATTCACACAAAAATAGATATAAGTATCTCAATTTATACACATATTATGAATTAATCATTTTTTGTATTCTAAAATATATTTAACTTGGACAAATTCTTTATCTCTGGCATAAACATTTAATTTTCTGCTGACTTATCTGCTATTACCCCTTAATACAGCACAAATGATAGTCTCCATATTAAAGTAATGCTGCTTGTTGCTTTTAACTTTATTGACTGGTCAGCAATATGACCATTGTACAAAAGAAAAATTACACTTGAAAGTGCGCCCCCATTTTGGACTGCGTTGGTCAACCACCAATAAGCTCTAGAGCCAACAGCCACCAAATGCAAATGAACAGCGATGCCCATTAAAGCTCACACACACATACATACATATACAATGAAAAAAGAGCATGCCAATAACTCGTCTAGACCCCACCCGTTACCAAACCCCATGTAAAACTGGCCAACGGCGACGGCAGCATTGACTGCAATAAATCAGCGCGTTGGCCAAAAGGCTCCAATAATTGAGTGGCGCAAGAATTGGCCAAAGGGTTGCACTGTGTGTTTGTGTGCGTTGTTGGGGTGTATGGGGGCTAATAAGTGTAGCAATAAAGTAGGAGAGCGACGTCTGTATGCCACTTAGGGATGGGTAAGGGTTCGGGCTGTGCAGCTCGGTCTGGTCAGACACTCAAGTTGGCTGAGTTCAATGAGTTGGTTTTCAGTTTTATTTCTGTTTTTGTTTTTGAATATTTTTTATTTGGAGGTGCGGTCCCCTTTTAATTAGGCGCGTAATTTATGAAATATTTGTACGTGCTGCTCAAGTGGCTGCCAAAAGACTGCCTGAGAATCCTAACCAGCTCGTGTAGTGGCAATCGGCATTTTGGAATTCTTTTTTTGCTGGTTATACAATTTTTTTCACCCACTTTTTTGCAGCGGTCGTCTCGTTGGGAAACAATGGTGAGCTGGTGCGCCTCACTGCCTCAAGCATCATAGAGAACTGTGCTCCTGCATTCCTTCCGCTCCCCCCTTTCTCGATCCCTCTCTCCGTCTCTGTCTCTTCCTCTCACTCTCCCTATTTGACTCAGTGCTCTCTCGATGGTCGTGTGCATTCGAGTGGCTGGCGAAGGGTTCATCATCATCGTCGAGGTATTTTCTTGTTGAGGAGTTTTGTCTTTGCTGCCGATGCTGATACTGATGGTGATGCTCCTCCTGCCACTTCTGCACTTGCCAGCCATCCATCCAACCTGCCTCACTTGAAATATTTGTGGTTGTTGTTTGATTGAAGCGATTCAAGCCGTTTGCAACGGAAGTGTGTTTGATTAAACGCTGAAGGACAACGCATTACCAAGCCATGCCATCCTTTTGCATCCATCTGCTTCTTTTTCAAGACCAGGTAAAATTCCTACCTACCAGATTGTAATGCGAATTACTTTTTGGGGCTTAATAAGTATGCCCAAAAATCATAACAACCTCGAATAAATTCTCTCAATCAACTGAAATATATAATCTGCGTACTAAGTAAAATTTGCATATCTTAAACACAGTTAATAAATTGTAATAAGTTGGTAAAAATTTTATTTTATACTTATAAAATAATCAAATGTATATAATAAAAGAAAATGATTCTTGAATCGGTTTGGGAAAGCGGAGTGGGCGTGGCCATGAAAATTTTTTATCGATAAAGTTACAAGTACTTTAAAAATGTTGTGACTCTAGCTTACAACAGCGTGGTCTGAAAATACATATGTTGATCTTTTAAGGAGGTTACCAGCAAGTTACCTTCCATGTTTGGTGACTCTGTCTTTCAAATTGTGGGGGATATGCGCTTTTATCGATTATAGGCGTGTTGGCGTGGCCATAAAAATTGTTTATCGGGTTTTAAACTAAATTTGATGGCTCTAATTCAAAAACTGCGGAAGATATAGTGGGGGCGGTGGATGCGGGCTTGGCATATGCCAATCTGTGAAGGACATCGCCAACAAGCCAATCAAATATTGTGACTGCTACTATGAAACCTTTGATATCAAAGTATAAAAGTAATTAATATAAAGAATAAATAATGGAATGGAAGAATTATGCTTATATTGCTCTTTAATATAAGTTCGCTTACATTTTTGGACCTTATTTTCTAAGCTTTATATAACACCTAGATTTTTATAAAAAAAATAAAATATAAATAAATAGTGCGATCTTAATCAATCGTTATCGTTGCAAATCGTTACGTTTATTTCCCATTGAGCTTTGAGGTCTCCGGTTGGAGAATCGTTAATATTGGTCGACTTCAATGGCATATCGATTTGTTGTTTATGGCCAGTTGACTGCTCCTATCATTGTTACTTGTTTTTTTTTTGAGCTGCCCAAAAGCGAATGAAAAGGCGGAGCCATGTGCTGTATCCCACCACATTTGGGGAGACTGTGGCCATCTCGTTCGCTCTCTCTCTCTCTCTCTCTCACTCTCTTTTTGTCCTTTCCTATCTCTATGTATTTCTCTCTCACGCTGCTTGTGGTGTGACATTGTTGCCACTTAATCCGTTTATCTAACTTCGTACACCGCTGGACTCGATGCCGAAACTTGCAGCGCGTGGCTAAAAGCCCCGATTTTTTACAGCTCTCCACATGGCGACGACGACAACAACAACGTCTACCTCGCATACTCCTTCATCCACTCGAAAATTTGAAATGCATTCGACCGTACAAGCTGCTGCTGCCCAGGCCCGTTCATCGGTGGCCTTTAGCTCAGTCATCGTCATCGTCAGCGACATCCTCATTCTCCCCCTCATCCCCATCTCTTTTCTCATCATCCTCCGAGCCGACATCCATTAGCAATCGCAGTCATACAGACTTCCGCATCATACTTTGAGCTTCCGCATATTTTATGAGTATGTGTGTGTGTGTGTGTGTGTGCTGTTGCTGTTGTTGCTGTGTGCGTATGCGGGCAAATGTCGCAGTCTGTACACAAAATGGCGGACGCACACGACATTCCATCTCCCATCGCAGGTCCATGTTGGCCATGCGCGCAGTTCGATAACCCCAACTCCCAGAAAAACTTTGGCATCATCTGTTTTGCCTGTCGCCTGGCAGTTCTCCTTCTTGAAGTTGTTGTCGCCTCGCGCATTTCGCGGATTCGGCCATGTTGTTGCTTCTAGGCTACTCCTCACTGATGCCGAGCTCTGACCATGTTTCAGTTTTGGATTTTTTTCTGCCGCCCTGATTTTCATTTGTCCTTCGATTTTTTCTTCTTCTTTTTTTTAAATCCTGTGGTTGTCGATGTTTCTGTTATTCATTTTATTGTGCTGTTTCTTTACATTTTTGAATTGGAAAATTTAATAAGCTTAAATTTGATTGAGTTTCTTCGCAGCATTGTGTAGACGACCCCTCAATCGCATAATTTTGAATTTCAAAGTTATTATTTTTAGATTTTTTAATTGCAAATTTTCATAAGAATTATGGAATTAATGATATGGAGACGAAAAGCTCTGCAAAAGTGAATAAAAGAGAAATTGAAATTATACTTTTTATTGCATTAGCTGCTTGAAACAGAATTGAAATTTTAAGCTTTCTTAAATGCGATTCTGGATACTCAAAAGATTCTGACCCACCAGTTAATAGTTATTAAAACAGTAATGAAGATGCCTTAAATGATTTTTTTATAAAATACTATTTAAAAAATGGAAGCGGTATTAAAAATAACTAGTTTCTCTGCGACTTAATCTTAATATTTCAAAGAAATTGAATTTTTTATTTAATGACATCTTTCTTTCCTTTGCAATATTTAAAAACCGTTTGACGTTACCGGGATTTAATTTATACCAAAGTGAATTGGAAAATAATTGAATTGGAAAAACTTATAAAACAGTGCAGTGAAAGAGCTGTCAAGTAAAAATATATTAAAAGGGAACAGATAACTATTGTAGACACAAGATAAAATATAATTCAATTAATTAAGATCAAAGTTTGTGTATAAATTCACAGCTTGTTCAAACAGGTATTTATTTAAAATTCAACCCTACCAAAAACATAATTTTAATATATGTTCATCTAAGAGAAACCCCGCAAACAACTCAGTTTTTGGGCTCATCTCCCACTGCCTGACTAAGCAACACCGAAAAGACAAATTTAAAGAACATAACAAACAAAATGCACCACTTGGCCTTTGCTTGAAAGGCCTCCGACAAAATATGACAAATTCGGCTAAACAAAACAGGAAACAACTCGAAACTCTGCCGAACAAAATGCGTACTTACAAATACGTTTACAAATGAACATATATATATGTATATATAGTATATATATATTTAAATATGTATATATCTTATCCAGAGGCCCCCACAGAGCGCTTCCTGGTCGCCTCCGCTCCCTCGTCCAGCATCTACCTCGCTGTTGGCGTGTTCAAATGCAAATCCTGGGAAACCAGTAAGAAGCAAACTTTTTAAAGTTCAACACCTCTCTCCAGTTCGCCAGGAACTTTTGCTACCTTTGCCATAAATCATGGCCGCCAAGTTGTAGGCTTGTATTCTCCGTTTCTCGTATTTCGTTTCTTTTCGTATCATTTCTTTTTTTTTCGTACTTGCGCTTTGTTTTGCGAAGACAGCATTTCCTGAATTTACCTTCTTCCTATGTGTGCGAGTGTGTGCCTGTGTGTGTGTGTGTGTGAGTGTTTGTTTCGAGAAGCGTCGCAAAAACATAAATCCAAACGCCAAGACAAATTTTGCAGATCCGCCGCTGCCTCTTTTTTTTTTAGGTGTACGGGAAAGGGAGGTGGGTGGTGGTTGGTGGACTGGTAAACTTTCGTAGCAAGTTTTCTGCCTTCGCTCGTTTCTTCAGATGATTTATGTCTGGCACGCTATTGGGTGAGGGTGTCCTGAGTATCCTGTGTGTCCTGGGTGGGTTCAATGCGGCCGTGCAAAAGTTTTTGCTGCGCGCAAAAATTATGCGGCCCGACAAGTAAGTAGCTGCCTGTCGTATCTGTAACTCTAGCTAGCTATCTCTCTCGCTCTCTCTCTGTCGCTCTCTCTGCCTTTGTCTCGCGCACTCGCGCAGTCTCGCTCAAATACCACCCGTTGTTCTAAGCCATTTGCGTAGATTGCCAGCAATTTGCTCTCAAGATTTCCAGGTTGTGGGAGTGGGTCTTGTGTCTGTTTCAAAATTATGTTTGTGCAAAAGATTTGCTGGCTGTGTGGCCGCGTGTGTGCGTTGTTAATGGTCCTGGTCCTGGTCCTGGTCCTGGTTTTGGTTCTGGTCCTGGCCAGGCTTTTGCCTAATTTTAGTGCTTTCATAAGATGCTCGTCTTTGGCCAGCAGCGGATGCGCCAATGTTACTTTCTGGGAAAAGCCTTCGCTCTTGAGCTTGTTCATCCGGCTCAGCTTGGGGTCTGCAAATTGCGTTGAAATTAATTGCCAATGGCGCATGATTAAGGGGAAGTAATATACGACTAATTGTTTATGATTTAATGATTTTCCCTCCAGTTTTAATTTGAATTTTGTACTGGATTAAGAGATATGATGGTGTAGAAAATATATTGAAATAATATTGTGAGATGTTAAATACCTAAATTTTGAAGAGTTTTGTTAATATCAGCTTCCACATAATTTTTAAGTTAAAAATACTAATTATTGAAATTTAACACTAAATCAAAAGTAACATACTTCTACTCTTATACACTTTAAGAAATTAATTTAATTATCTTGATAATTATTTCTTCTGATCATCTTCTGCTCATTAAAATGAAAAGCATCTTTACAATAATAAACATATTTTCTGGTAATTAAAACTAAATTTACAATTGGGTAAAATATAAACAACAAAATTAAATGTATTAGAACATATTCATATTACCAACAGTAAATAAACAAAAAAAATAAAATAAAAATATAAAAATTGAAAGCCTTCATTATTAAATAATAAAATGCAAGCTTACACACTTTTGTAACATAGAACAAAAGTAATGAGGACTTACGGGAATATTTTGAATTCTGCATTTGCCCCTTTATAGCCGACTGACGGATGCTGGGCAGCATTGAGAAGAACTTCTCATGGCTGGTATTGGGAAATGTAACCCTACTTAAAATAATTACTTCGCCTTAATTGTGCTGTCAGTTGGTATCTACTTAAAGAAATATTATCCCGTACGTCGTAGACATACAAATATTGTGCTTATGCCATCGTTATAAATGCATTTATGAAAGGGTGAAAAAAGCCTAGGTAGGGGTAGGGGGAGGGGTGGCCAGCTCTCATAAGAGCTATTCTCGACGAGTGTGCTCAGCATACATATGTCAATTAAGTTATAATTCCGCTTGCCATCGTGCTGAGTCCTGCCGGCGAGTGAGTCTGTCAATCATGTCTTTCACCAAAAATGTTCACTCTCCATGTGCCTTACTGACTTTACACATTATTTTTTTTCCACATTTTTATTTTTTAAAGACTAACTCGCTAGACATGTCAAGCTGGCTTTAAGACAGCTAACAACAACAACCACATCAAGTTGTCAATGTCTCAAGGGAAGGCAGCCGAACAACCGAACAACCGAACAACCCTCTCGAGAGCACTGATTCTGTATGAAGAGGCAGGGGGTCCAACAATTATCAGCTATAATTATGCAATATTTTACCCCCCCTTGAAGTATTCGTTGCCTCTGTTGAAAATTCTCATTTGCCAATTGCCTAATTTTCTCTATTTTCCCACACGCTGACGGTGCTGGCGTCTGATTGATTGGAAAACTCTTTGCCTCAGCATCGTTTTAATTAGGCACCGCATCGCATCGCAACGCCTCTCCTCGGCGCCCCTCTTCTATTAGCGCATCGCGCTGGTTGCCATTAATTGGCTCGGTGGCTGCTTTAAATCCTTGCCCAGGGACGCCACTCGATGTCGACGTTTGCGCTTTTTGTCCCAACTGCCTCTCTTGCTCGCAGCTAGCCTCTCCCAGCTCCTGCTCCTTGTGCACGTTCTCCTCCGCCTTCAGCCAATTTGCGTGGGTCGTCCTGCTCCACTAGTCCTGGCAGCAGCAGCAGCAGCAGCAGCAGCAGCAGCAGCTTCTGTACTCAATTGCGTGTTAAGTCAGTCAATAGGCGCCGCTGCCAATCAGTGCTTCAAGTTGCCGCCTCGACAGCCTCCACAGCACTGCTACCCCCGTTTTCGTCCATTTTACCCAGCTGGCAATGTTCTTAATAGAAAAGCGCTTTTTCAATTATGTTAGCCAACTCCTTTTTGGAGCACAGCAACAGCAGCAGCAGTCTCCTACTGCGACTGGCGGGTTGCCATGTTGTGTACCTTTTAATTTACTATTTATTCCCTGAACCCATTGAAAATTCTTTAAAAGGGTATAACAAAGTTTTACATAAGTTTGTAACAGGTAGTAACATAGACTGGGGGCTTCTCCGACTGAAAATGTCTATATATATTCTTGATCAACAACAATTGCCGAATCGACTTAGCTCAACTCTCCTTGTGCTGACGGACAGTCTCTGCCACTAAAAATATAGAAACTTCAAAAATTCCCATAATTTTAAACTTTCATGTAGGTCTGTTAATAAACATCGGTATAATAATATTTACCAATCTATGCACTTCTTGCTTTGAATAACTAAGACGTTTGCGAATTATGATAGGTTAGGGTAAGGGCTTGGGTACAGGGAATCTCTTAGTCGAGCTTTCTCGACTTGAGCCGTCTTTCTTTGCATCTTTTTAATACATAGCACGTAAAAGAAATAAATGAAAAGGGGCCTTTTAAGTGGTACGATAATGAAAAACCTATGTGTTAAAAACAAAATGTTTAACTTATTTAAACATTTTTTGAAAATAATTCTTAATATATGAATCGGTAAAGAAGGTTAGACCATTTTTATAAATCACTAAGACTGTTTAGAACTTTTGGTTAAGAAATATAATCATGTTGAACTAAAATTAATTTGGTCGACTTAAGTCAACCCATTACCTTCTTAATTTTTAAATAAAAACTTTGTTACAAAATATATTTCAGAATTTCTTATCTCCATTAGACTTTATTTTACTTCTGCTTTTCGAACTTTATTTTTTATTCAGCGTAAATGAATTTGACAACGGATGATTTGCAGGTCAAGATTTGTAAGGTCGCGTTTACTGGAATTTTATTTGTTAAAGCAAATATTAAATCATAAAGCCAGGTAGTGGCAATTTAATCTATATATTATATATTTTTTTAATGCAGATAAGCTAGAATAAAGCACATAAAATATAAAGCACTGCACAGTATTTGCCAGTTGAGCAGGCAGTGTCTGTGCTTATACACTTGTTTCTTTTTCTATTTTTTTTAGGTCTCCATCGTCCATCAGTGGCAGCAGGACGATGCTGGAGAGCGTCCTGCTGTTAGTATCCAATTAAAATCGAAAATTAAATGTCAGGCAACGGCAGAACTGAACCCACAACAGCAATGCGCCCAAGCTGGACTGGGCAAGTACCAAGACCAAACTACCTACAGACTAGGGTGGGGTGAGTGGTTGGCGGTGTAGGGGGTATGGGGTATGGGTTCTGCTTTTGCTGTAGCGAGCGTTGTTTGTGGGCACTTTGAGTGGGCAGCTAAGACGCTTACTTATTGAATATTTGCAGGACCTGCGGCTGAAAAAAAAACATAATTGACTTGGCCGTAAGCAAACAGTGGCGATGCAGTCTCAAAAATGCATGAGTAAAAACTCAAGCTTACTCAAACTCAGCAAATAGACAAACATAATCAAAAGTATGTGCCAGAGGTCGAGCACTTGAAAATCACGCCCAATTTGACGTGCGCCTAGTGCAAATATGTTTACACACGGTTGCGGTCGCCCGTACTCCCAAGTGCGGCTCGGAAAAATCCGTCTATATATATTCTCTGAATAATTGATACCAGCCCAATGCAACCATCTATGTGTAAGTGTGTGTATGTGTGGGGTGGCTGTGTCGCTGTGTAAACTTCGTCATTAATGTCCCCAGGGCGCTTAATAAATATACATATGTATAAGTGTTGATATTCATACTACATAGTAACATATATATGTATATATAAATAAATATATATATTTATATACATACTCCCATATAAGTACCAATCTCGGCAAACCGGCGTGCATAAGCACTGCACTTAGAGATGACAACGTATTAACACATATTTTAAAAAGCTTTTCGATTATATTAAATATTAAGCATACCTTAACTAAAGTGGTTTGGTTTAATTGAGAAAACATACTGGTTTTCCAATTATGCTATTTATCTTATATATATTATGCCAGATCTGCTATTGAGTATATAATCGTATATCGAACGAATTTGCATATTTCACAAAAGCAATGCAGAGCTTATATAAAAAGGGGTAAGTAAATACTTTGCATACTCAATAGTTTGCAACGAACTTTAATTATTGGTTATTATACTGAAGTATATACTGAACACCCGCGACTTTCTCTCATCGCTCATCTCTAAGAGCTATCGTTATTGTCATCGTCGACATTCGCAATATTTTCCTTGTGCATTTTAAATGATTTGTGTGTTTTGGTTTATTGGGCGGTAAACTCAAGAGTTGTGAGATTACCTTTTCCGGAAATGAATATGAAATTTATAAGTCTAAGAAAACTACAAGTATTGAATTGTGTAATTCATATCTTAATGTTTCCAATTGGTTTTACTTTCTTCTTGAAGGTCTCACTTTTGTTTATTATTTGCTCACCTTCTGTTTAATCGGTTAATTTTCACCCTTTTCTTAGACACGTAGGAGCACCAAAAGCTTAAAGTAATAATGCTCATATAATTCCTTCCCATTTTAAAAATATTTTGTGGATATCACAAATGCTTCGCCCATTTTATAATTCTAATCATGGGGGAATGTGAGAGCAGCAAACTAATGTAACTAATGCCCAGAGATGATTAAAATTATACAAAAAATTATTCAAGCATTTATACCAAATGCCAAAGCTGAGATGGATGTGCAGCTGGCTGACTGGATGAATGGATGGATGGTTGGTTGGTTGTCAGGCTGAGCTAATGTGAGATTTTAATGCCTGGGAATGCTTTAATATGACGCTTATGCTTATGCGGCTGTTTTTTAATAACACGAAGGGCACGAGCATTGGGAACGTGGACTAAAAAGGGAGCAGTGAAAATCGCATGACACAATATTATAAACAAGAATGGAAAAAATATGATATATACTGTATGTATAAGGAGATTTATTACGCAGCGGAGGAGGCTGCTGATGACGGACCATAAAAAAAAATTCAAAACAACATGGAAAAAGCAACGTAGCAGCGGCAAAAATGTATGTAAGTACGGACACGGACAGCCCAGCAATAACAACAACAACAACAACAAAGATGAACTACAACACTGCGTGCCATAAAAACCATCAATCATTTTGAGCGAAAGGGGCAAGCGGAGGCCGAGCCTGAAGCAGGATCTCTGTTGTAGTCGGAGTCGAAGTCGGGTGTTATGGATGGAGTCTTGGGCGCTTCGGTGGTGTATTAGAATAATCACCAGCGTCATCATTGCGGGCGCTGTAAGGCTGTATCTGAAAGCCTCATGATTATTAAATATGTCAAATCCCAACCGAAACTCAAATACAAACCCAAGACAGAACCACCTTAAACGCCTCCACCTCTCAGCCACGCCTCTTGTCGAGCTAATCGATTTATTATACTAACCAGTCGATGCGGCAAAGTGTGGAAGTCTGCAACTGTATCCTGCGAATGCCCTGGCATCCTCCACAGCCGCTAGTAAAGCAAATGAATCGTGTGCCTTGTGATAGTTCAGTAATTCCAATGTCTAAGTGCAGCTTCTCTGAGGTTGAGACTGCTCGTGCAGTGTAATAGGTAAATAAAAATGCCACAAAAAAAATATATATTATTTAAATATATCCTGAAGCGGTAAAAATTACATTCATTGCGTTAATTAACTTAAAACATCATATTTGATATATAAAATAAACATTTTCTTTACCTGGAGTCAGCAAAAAACAACATTTAAATTATAAAAAGAGATCACCAAACAAGAAACTATTTTAGTTTTCTTATATCAATGATTTCTTTTTAATGAAAACACATATAAACTAATACTTTGGAATTGTAAATAAAAAAATAGATGATCAAGTGCCGGGTTGTATTTAAAAGAATTGATATAAAATGTGGATTGCGAGAAACCCAGATAAACTCAGTAAAACCAAAATTAAAAGAGTAATTAAAAGTGGGAAGAAGTAGGTCTAAAGGGGGAAAAATTGATGTTGCCTATAAGCGCAATGGAATCGATTATTAAATAAATATTTCACTAAGGATGATTAAAATGGGAGGCTTATGATACAGTGGTTCGTTTCCAATATTCGATGCCAAGATACGGATAGAGGCGTGGACTGGTTTGTCATAAAAAGAATAACTGAAAGGCTGACAATGCTATATGTTGATAGTAATCAGCAATGCATATACCTTATTATTTAGAATATTAAGTAAGGAGTATATATATATTTTGCTAAGCACTTTTGATAGAAATAAAAAAACTTAACACCAATACTGTACTTTCTTAAATCCAAAATAGTTTCTGGTCTTGCATTAGATCCCTGGATTTCATGATGGGGGAGGCGAATGGTTTTCCTGAAATTCGGTTAATCATTTAGGCCTTGAAAAAATGTATAAATTTATGAACAAATTCTTATTAATATTTTTAATAATTAAGAAATATGTAAGCTATGTAATTTAATTTAAGTATGCAATTTTCTGGGCAGGATACGAATTTAATACATTTATATTTTACCCGAAACTAAGTAAATCCGTTTAAACAGTTATAGGAATATAAAAGCAACAAAAAAATTATTATTATAGTTGTTATATTCCGAAACTAAAGTAAATCGTTTTATTATTATTATTATTAATATAATTATATTATTAATTAATTAAATAAGCAAAACTTAGAAATAACTGGGAACACTTGGCATTAATAATTAGCAAACATTTTATGCATTTAAAAATGTTCTCAAGCATATGATTAATGATAATTTCTAGCTAATTAAATGCAGACGGTATGCAGAATCCGAATCAGAATAAATTTAATTTTTTATATGTATATTCATTTGAAAGTGCTTGGGCAACACTCACACTTAAGCCCGGGCAAACCTCCACTTTAAACAGTAGTCAACTGCCAGGGGTAAAAAGACGACCTCCAACCCACAACAAATGCCTGGAACTCGAACCGGCAAACTAATGGCGTTCGCGTTGGTGATGGGTATTGGGTGTTGGATGATGGGTGTTGGGTGATGTTGATGACTTCGGGCGACACACAGCAGGCGCATCGTGGCCAGACACGTGCCGCCAACTTGGGCGAGCGCGTGTGCAGCATCAACAACGATGAAGATGGCGATGACGACGACGATGAGGATGACGATGTCGGTGGATGGGACGGCGCCTGGGTGTGTGAATATGGCCAAGAGCCGCAAGTGAGTGAGTGCTTGTGGTCAGACCAAACCGCCCAATGCAGCCACGCCTCGCCCCCTTACGGGCATTAACATTATCGGCAACGCCGCCTGCGCAATAACTTTTGACATTAATGGCCAGCCGAGCGGGCGACAGCTACATGTCCATCATTGGCCATGTTTATAAATTGCCCTTTGTAACTACTATATATATATATATATATACTTTTTGCTGGGCAGCATTTGACATTTGCCTGTCAGCGCAACAAATTTGTATCTATGTATCTCTGTATCTTAATACATGTTGCCGTCCTGATGGCTTTTATCTGTGAACTTTGCGCTAGAATGCGCGCCACTCCGCAACTTCTCACTTCATCTTCATCAAATTCACAAGACTGATACGCGATAGACAAGCGAGTATCTGCAGTTCACAATCAGATCAGTAAGCGCGTTAGGAATAAGCGATTTCTACTTCTACTGCGGCGCCTATTTGCCTAGCTGTCTGTCCACCACCCACATGTATCAATGTGTGCCAGTTATTATTATTATTATTACTAATAGTCATAATAATAATCCACTGCGTCTTTCGCTTCACTGGCCTTCAGTTCCGGTTTATGTTAATGCATCTAAGCAGTTTATGCAAGCATTCCTTTCTATATGTATACACACATTTAGTTATATGCATGTGTGTGTGTGTGTTGATTTGTGAGATGTTATTCAGACGTGTGCAGATTGAATTTAAGTGTTCAGTCATAATGAACAGCTTATTGAGTGCTTAAGTAAATAAATAGTACAAAACCACAAAACTATCTTAATAAATTAATTCTTAAAAGATGTTTGACGAAATTATTTAAAATATATGCTATCAATGAGTGTACCAAGCTCAATTGAAAAGGTAAATATTTATAATTTAATATAATATCATATTTATTTTGAAATAACCATATTATGACTATTTTTCTAAAATATTAAATTAATTATAATTTTCGAGTACAAAATTGGCATTTATAAAACATTTAAAACAGCTTAACACTCTAGATCTAATGATAATATTAATTAATAATGTTTTCAAGAATAATATATTAATATTTACATATAAATTAATGTATTTATTTATTTAATGTCAGTCGACACAAAAAATACAATAACTAACAAATTGAATTAAATTATATTTAAAATAAAATTGAAATTATATATAAATTATAAAATATAAAATATTTATACTTATATTTAAATGCAAAATTCAACTCTTAATAATAAGAAATGGAAGACTCTGAATTGATTTAATGAACTGAAAAATCTAACTAACTAAAAAAAAACATATTATATTTATTTTATCATTTTTTATTTTTCAATAGATGCAAGTTAAAGTCTCTATACACCCTTAGAACTTTCTAATTAATAGTACATAGCTAGATTATTTTCTCAGTATCCACTCACTATTGCCATAGCCATTCTTCACATCAACTTCATTTTTCCCAGCATTGTCCGTTGAGTCGAGTGTGTCATGAGGAGCAGCAGTATAAAAAGGAGAAAAACTTGAAATTAAATTTTGTTGCTGACACCAATTTTCAAAAACAGCTATTCCTGCCGTTTGACATGTTCCTAATTGATTTTTTTTTAGTTCTATTTTTATACCGTGCAAAAATTTAAAATTGTAGTAAAGTGTATGATGAACTTGTGCAAAAGTACACAACAGGCAGAAAGAAGCATATATATATATATATATGTTCTTGATTCGTGCATATAATTTTGATAATAATCAAAAGTAAATATGATCTAGGAGCCGCTATTATAGAGCTAGAGACAATAAATTGGAAATATTTAAGTTACCGTATACCATACGCTTAAGCTTAATTCATAGTATCGATAACGTTCAGTGTTTTCGAATTGCACATCAAATATATCGTTTTGTAATTGGCAACTGTAAAATCAGAAGTCTCGCAAAGCACGCAGAATACATTCACACTTAAATAAGACGTGTAGTCCTTATGATAGTTAAGGGTATCGCCTAGTTGAGCTCTCTCGACTAGAGCATTGTTTCCTTTTTTTTTTGGCAATTTAATATTGCAAAGGCGTTGCGTTTGGTTGGTTGATGGCTGCCGGATTGCCCTCAGCTGTGGACTGAGTGAGTGTCCTCGTGAGGGAGAGGCTAGTGAAAGACGCAGGTCGAAATCCTTTTCAGCTCATGTTTCTTGGCCATTCAACACAACAGGAAGGTACACACACTCACTCACACACACACACTCACACACACACAATCACACACACACATGAGCACCCCGTCTTGCTCTCGTCTCGTTTTTTATGCGCCACATGTGCCAAAAGCTTTCATAAAGCAAACACCCACACACACACACCTACAAACTCACACACACACACACACACAAACAAACACAAATATACGAGAAAGCGCTGCATTGGTTATGGGAATTTTTGATTGACATCGGTTCAGGCCAGGCACACACATACACACAGACACACACACACCCTTCACTCTCCCCGTAACCCTACCCCTCCCTCTCCAGAAACTATAGCTGCGCGTTAACTACAGTAGAGTTTTCCCAGTTTGCACCGCCTGTGGCGCCTCTTATGCAATATTGACATGCCAGGCAAGCAAACACACACGCAGCAGCACGTGAAGAAGTTGGCTCTTTTCCCGGGAACTGTACCTCAACGTACCATATATATGTGTATATATATATATTGGCAGCTGCCCCTACTGTCTGTAGGTGCCACGACTATACGGCGTTGCCTCCTCTGCATAAATGAAAAACTTTTCGGTTAGCACTCAGCGCTACCCAATTTTCCTTTTGCTCTGGCCAAAATACGTGTATGTTTTTCTTTAGCCAGCATACAGCCACCCCACCCAGCTACCCATACTCTCCCACTGCCATTCTCAGTCCACCTTTGCCTGTGTTTGCTTTTGAAGCAGCGCAAATTAGTTTTTTCACTTATGTCGCGTTTTTGTCGGGCCGCCTTTGTACGCTCGTTGCTTTTAACGTTAAATGACGAAATAGCTTTACGGTTCATTGATGCACATAGCACACACCCAGACACTGCCACTGACACACACACACACACACACACACCCTCAGCCCCCCACTCTTCCACGAGCTGCCTGGCAGGTCACACGCCCAATTAGTGGCGAAAGTTTAGTCGTTTAGACTACGCAGACGTTTGCTAAGCTTCATTGAATTTTCACTATAAACTCGTATTTGCATTTGGGCATGTCCAGCCCCATTCCTCTCTACCTGTCAGCCACTCTTATCACTTGTAGATTTTCTGTACAGCGCTCACTTTTCGGCTACTGTTTTGTACATAATAGTCAACTCTGTTTGCTTGGGGCCAATGAAAGCCGTTAAGTTTAGTTGGAACTTTCAAGCGATGATTTATTCAATCAACATGCAGCAAAAAAAAGAAGAAAATAAAAGACTTTTCAATGGCTTCCACCCTTTGTATGGTCAGCCGGTCGCTTTTCTTTTAAGCCCCACCCTGTTGCAGCTTCGGCATGTAAAGTTGCAGCAGTTCAAAAGCAATACAACTGATAGAAATGACTTTGAAATTTATTCTGAAATTCTATTTGTATTTACATATATGTACACAGTAAGTCACCCAACTTTAAATGAATCGTATAGAATCACTTGCAGCTAACAGAGTATGGGTCAATCTAATGAAATAAAGAATAATTTTCATTCCGACTATTTGTATTTATATTTAATTAATATTTAATTACCTTTCCATTAAGCAATTTTATAATGTTATATTTGTTTCCTTTATCGTATTTGTTAGATAATTTAAAGCATTTGAGGAACAAATTCAATTGAATATATGTCGGAAAATAAAGAAAATTTAAAAACGAATGAATATTCAATAATCTGAACATTTCTAATTAAATTTCGGTTAATATTTTGTTCCGAAATATATTTCTTAGTTTCATAAATATTTATTTTCCTTATTTCTTATTATTTTTCCCATAAGAAATACTTTATTTTGTACTAAGTTCTTTCTAAAAAAAAAAAAATAAATTTTTTAATTATTTAATTAAATACAATTTAAAATTTGAAGAAAATCCCTTATGTTAACCAAAAGTAGCCTTTAAATAATAAGAAAAAGTTTAATGCATTGAATGGCTGAAGCTGTGGCCTTGACCAGGATAATAAATATCCCTGAAACCATTCCCTTGCTTAAAAAAAATACCTGCCATGCGTTAGCTTCAGCGTAACATTTGTAGCCGTAAAGGTAAAGTATCAGCCAAAACGCACCATCTTATATTCTCCGGCATTAATCACATAAATGTGCAGAACCATAAGTTCGCTGTATGCTCGTAAACTAAACTACTTAGGAATCCATTAGATGGTTAAACGAATTATGCGTGAACTGTAACGAAATTACCAGCATAATTTTACACTTGCACGCAATTTCATATTTTACGATTTAAAGATACATGCCACGTGCCACATGCTACATGTTCCACAAAATGCGTGTCTGACTTCGTCTGCGTTACAGATACCTACCCAACCGGATTCGAATGAACCAAGCGAACTAACTATCTGTGCTGAGCTGTGCTAATGCATGTTTGGACAAAATTATGGATGATTAAAAGCGCCCGATAACACGCAAGCCAAGGGCTAAATCAATACTAGTTCCCTAATATTGATTGCAGTTGAGAAAAGTATGCATCGACTTTTAGATATCCTGTCAGCACTGCTACCATGAGACATATTATATTGATATGCTGATTGTACATTCCGAACTAAGTTATATTATTATTTTCAACATTAGTAAAATATAATAAGTAATGAAACTAGAGCTGTTTAACTTAAATTGAATTGCCTATAAATAAAGACGTACAATTATGAAGTATATTTATACACATGCAAATTATTTATTTGATTTTTCCTTAAAGATGAAAATATTTGATACCAAATAGGAATACTAGAATTTAAACTTTAATTTAAACCAATAAATTTAAAAGTGATTTATGTAAATATAAATATTATATAGAACACAGAGCTGAATGTATATTTTGTGCTTTTTATTTAAATGTTGAAAACGTTTCATTCATTGAAAAAAACATTAAAGAGAAATCTTTAAAATTTTAATTAAATATAAAGCTTGAGAGTTGATAATAAATTATTTATAAGATAATTCACTTTAAAATATAATATTTGCAATATAAATTAAATTATTTGTTATACATTTTTTAGTATATAAATATCATGATATATTAACTAATTGCTTTCGGTTTCTTAAATTTTATAACATGCTATAATATATATACCCTTTAAATATGCATATTACAGAGCATAAATATTAATATGGCATATGAGTGCATTTATAACTGTAGCAGTCAAAGTGCCAAAGACTTTGAGTTTAATTTCGGGCTCTGACTGCTATTAGAGAGAGAGAGAGAGAGAGAGAGAGAGAGAGAGAGATAGCGAGAAGGAGAGAGTTAGTTATGCAAATAGAGGAAGTTGAAACGTAGAAAAGGATACATTTTGTTTGTGTCTGCAGATGAAGCAGCTACTGATTGTTGGGAGCGCCCTTTAGTCATTGACTTCTATGCTACTTGTTTTTGTGCTTGGGCTCGTTCCTGTTGCAGTTGTTGTTGTGTTTAGTAGAATTTCTCGTTGCTGTTGTTGTAGTTGTTGTGACTCGTGCATGCTTCTTCCTGTTTGGCGTGCAGGTTGGGCCAAGTAAACTAAAGCTAAAGTGCACTGGACACGCCGGCATCCTGTTGAAATCATCATGCAATTTGAATTGCAAACATGCCAAAGCCGACAACAACAAAAACAATAAAAAAAAAACTATTTAAACTCTGCACACTCTGTGTAGAGTAGTGTTTGTGTTTGTGTGTGCATAGCAATGTGACATTTGCATGCGCCTGAGAGTATGCAATGTGCTGACGTTGAAACTGGTTGGGTTCAATCTTTAAAGGCAGTCGAGAAATTAAAAAATCCACTGCATAATGCTTCGGCAGTGCAGGAAGGAGCTTGGATCAGACCAGAGTCCAGTCCTGGCCACAGGGCTCAGCGCCACAGTAGCTGAAAGAATTATGGGGATTGGGATTGGGGTCTTTTAGTTGTTTTTCGGTTATGCTTCGGTTTTAATTTGCACATGGGGTAAGTTAACTAAACATGTGAGTTTATTTTATGTTGTTGGCTCGTTGTTGGTTTCTTGCCTGGCTGCACACGTTGGTCAGATCTGAAGTGGACCTAGTAGTGGCGCAATTGGAGTGGTGGCGAGTAGGGAGGATATCAACATGGCATAGGATGTGTTTTTGCAGCATGTCGCATAGACTGAGTCGCACTTGCAGCTAGAACAAAGGCGGTTTGGGTTCATGGGCCATGAACAACTGTAAGTCGTGCTGCGAATATATATTTATATATATATATATATATATTTAGATACTTACATACATATATATATTTTTGCTCGTTTGATGTTTTCTTTAAATTAATTTCAAAGTCACTCAGTGTTAACAGCTGTCAGTTAGACATTCTCAATTGAATTAATTTTTAGTTTTAGATTTAGTATATACTTTTGCTTTTACATTAAGATGTTAAGTATTGAAAACATTTTTGTTTTATTTTTTAGATTTCCTTAAATAAAATCATAAATTTTGAAAATTAATATAAGGACTAGTTTAGTTAGACTGTACTGTACTTTTAGTATGTGATTTTCATTGAGATTTTCATACATATTTTTTATGTGAGAATTTACTTTTGAGAACAGGAATTGAGTAAAAATTTTTTTGCATAGCAAACAAATTGGATTTTCATATGAATATATATTTTTTAAAGGTCATCGATATTTTTAATTATACACCACTTTTTGTTTGAGATTTGAGTGATTTTCCTTTTTTATTTTCTTATCTACTTTTGGGAACTCAAAATAAATCGAATTATTTTTGTTGCCAAGTTTTTACAACAATATATCTGTTCATATGAAAATTATTAAGTTAGTTTACCACTATTTTTTTAAAGAATTTTGCTTGCATATTTTACTTATTGGCGTTGTTTCCAAAACCTATTTATTTTTTATATCAAAATATTACTGACTTGCATATTTTTGTATGCTAAAATGTACTTTTGAGAAACAAACTTAATTAATTGTTAGCCTAGTTTCTAAAAGCATAATTAATTTTCTTATGAATATCTAAGATTTCGTTTTCTAAGTAAGAAACCCGATTTTTTAAAAATATGAGCTGTTTCAGTTCGGCATTTACGTATCAACATAAACAAGAAGCAAACTATTACACTTATCCCATTTTAACACTAAAGGTAGCCATAAATATTATTACTATTTCTTTAACATCTACGTTGAATGCTTCTAGGTATTGTTAGAATATCCTATGATTGTTTCACATTTATGCGCCCCAACTTAAATAAATCGAAGCGCAAACGGCAGCTGTTCACCTTGACCCAATCGAATGCAATAAATCAGCGAAAATGCGCTGACATTTTTCTATAAATAATATTGATAATAATAACCAGAAACTTGAATGAATTGCAACACGTGTTGGTTGGGTTCTAATGCCGCTGCATCATTGAGCAAAGCCGAATCACTCGATCCACACAAGATCGAGACAATAGCAATGATCGCGAAAGATGTGGAGACAATGCGATCGTGTTCATTGTTGCCCCGGGTTATCAGAAAGGTGACGACGACGGAGATGTTGTTCAAGTTGAATGGAAGTTCTCCTTTCATGTTACTTGAAGAGATTTTTCTTAGAAAATTCATATGCTATTTATATGGCGTATGTGGCACACGGCGCTGGAAAGGTGCTTCAGGTAGGGTTGCCAGGCCGTCTGCTGTCTGGTCGTCTACTTTCGGTTTGCGCCTGCGCAGCGGTATTCAATGTGGCAGCTGCGCAGATTGCCGAATGGACCCCAGTATATGCCGCATGCCAAAAAGGGGTGGGTTCCGTGTGTTTATTATTATTGATTAACATGAGCTATGTTGACATTTTGTGAAGTGCGTGGGGTACATTTAGGGTTCCTAGGTGCCTAGCAGATGGCCGAATTCTAATAAAAATGAGGTAATAACAACTATTCCTAAATAGATTTTAGATATAAAATTTTAGTTGCAGTTATTTGATTGGTATAATTGGGGCCTAGGTAGTATAATAATAATTAATACATTAATGCAAATCAAAATTTTAATCGTAAATAGTAAAGATATTTGAATACCAAAATAATTGATAAATTATATATATTATATATATATATTTCTGTATATGCATATATTTGCATATAAATTATGCAAATTTAATGTAATTCAAAATTGTTCTTAAGTTCTTAAAAATCGTAATCATAACGACAAAGCTTCATTACTAGAAATAAATTTTTGTACTATTGAATTAATACAGGATAATAAAGACAAAATTTGTATGTTTTATATAACATTTATATTTAAAGTTAAAATTCATAAATATTATATTTCATATTAAATCTAATTTGTTTTGTGTACTGCTTAATAATTAATTTTTATTAATCATATTAATAAATATTAATATGCATTTAAGGTATATAGCATTTCTTGCTTTTCGCCTATCATAGCCATATCAATCTGAAATTTGAACCATTAACAATATTTTACATTGAGACACTAGAGCAACTATTTAAAAAATTATTTTAAGCCGTTTTTATCTGAAATGCCTTTGCACTCTGCCGACCAATGACAGCCATCAAGTCAACTCGTCTTCTGCCTATGCTCGGGCTCAAGCCTAGGCACAGTTTTCGCATTAATTCGGCCTTAAGCCTCCAGGAAATGCTGCACTACATTTGAGCCGACTGCCAACAGAAACAGGGCTGATGGAGAAAAAAAGAAAGAACCAAAAAAAAAAAAAAATAGCTGAAATCAGAATTTTAGAAAATGAGAACAAAACACGACACCGCTACTGCAAATCAGGACCCAGCAGCAACCCTCGATTTGGGTCGGAGCACGGAGACCAGGTGCGCAATCAGCTTTGTAGGCGATTTGTGAGGATTAAACTGCGCACTGAGCGAATGAGTGACTGACGGAATGAGTGAGTGAGCGAGCGAGAGAGATGAAACGGGACAGCTGCCTACCTGCTTCTGGGCCATGTAGGAGGATCAATTTGCTGACTAAATACGCATGGAAAGGTGTAGCCGTAAAATCTGTCAGATACACACACACAAAGAGAGAGGGAAAGGAAGCCATAACAAGCGGAGGGGATAAATCCTTCATTTTTTGCGTTTCAATGCGCACTTTGAGCAACTGCCGCAAAATTGCTAAATTGAATTGGCAGCGCTGCAGCTAAATGTAAGTACTATACAAATTTCATGCTTCTTGGTAATTGGCAAACAACCAGCTACGCACTCGCAGGCAAGAAGAAGCACAGTTGGCAACAGTGCTCTCAATATTGAGTACACCCGAAAACAAGTTACGACATGTCTTGCCAGGTGGCCCCTCAAGAAAAATCTCCGATAGGGGTTGTTATATTTTATAAACGCATAGTTTTCTTCTTTTCCTTTTTTTTTTCTGCACATCTATTGCGCAGTAGCAACGAGTTTCTTCAAAAAACGACGCATGTGTACAGTTTAATTAAGGTGGAAAAGTTGTCACAACTGCGCCTTAAAGTCTGGTGAGGGCCGACTGAAAAATCGATTAAGTCCATTACTCTGTCTCGGATCTGTCTGACACTTGAATATATATATATATACATAAATACCCTGCCTGACGACACACCATCATCGATCATCGTCACGGTTAGTGCTGCTGCCTTTTTCAGGTGTGCAACACACATTTCTGCAGGCTTGCAGATGCATTCTCAGCTAGCGATGCAGACAGAGATAGATAGATGTGAATACTTGTCATTTTATTGGTATGCTGGGAATACTTTTCATTGTTTTCATTGCGCAACGCATTTCTGCAAAACTATTTGTTGAGTTTGAATGGTGTTGTTGGCTTTTTGGCAGTTTGCTGCAGGCGCTTTTTCGCTATTCTTTTATAGAATTGTAAACTCTTTTCATGGATTTTGACGACTTTTGTCATTGACTTTATGGCTTATATGTGAGTTATAAGAACGGTGGAATGATCTATGATATTTCGTTTCATTCGAAATTATCAATTATATCACATTATATGCAACAGGGTGTTAAGCCTAACGAAAAGGTTTATTTATTGCCATCCGTTGAATGAGTGGATATGAATGCCTTTGACTTGATTGTTGGTTACGCTTATTTGGTTAGATAATCATTTTAATAATTTTAATAATAAATTTTAATTTTTTTTTAATAATAAATGGGTATTCATATTTTTTTCTCAACCTTGGCTTATAAAATAAATAATCAAACAAATAAGAAATAACGTGTTAATCTAACAACGATTGTTAGTATTAGAAAAATAATTAATTATTCAAAATCTGTGATAATCGATTTTTAGTAATTTATATTAAACTAGTTTAAGCTGCATTGTGACTTGCGCAGTAAATTATGAGTGCATAGCACTTTTACAATTTCTATCTATTGCAATTAATAATATAAAAATATATAATTAATACATAAAGTAAGTGATTATTTTAATGCAAACTATTACACCTTAAGTTATGTTTTTTCAATTTATTAATATTTATAAATTATATTTAAATTCGTCTTAAAGATTTTACTATGCATACTCAAGACTTAAATACATCCCAACTGAAGTTAACAGATTTTGATTTCTTCACTCTAACAAATAGTTTTTTCTTTGTAAGAAAAAAAAAAAAATAAAATTTAATTTATATTTAGTGTCGACAGAAATACATAAAAAAAACATTATGAAATATTTAAAATTAAAATGAAACATTTATGATATTGATACTAACGCCAACAGTAATAAAAAAATATATAAATGTTCTGGGTGTATAAATGTATATATATTTATTATAGTAATTATTTTCAAAATGAAAGGCGTAGGCAGATTATCCAGAATGGCATTGTTTGTTCTCCCAGTTAACTATTTTCGCACGCACATCTATTCGGTTCTTCCAGGCAATAGCACAAAGACTTTAATGGAAAGTGATCATTATATTATGTTTATTAGCCTTCGACTCCCACACAGTTGGAAATCTGAATTTACGGCTATGCACAATTTTCCCAGCACTGCCAAATAAGGGGCTGGGAGTACAGCTCACCCTACACACACACACAGACGTACAAACACATATATATTCAGATATAGGGTGAGGATGACATGCTCATCTAGGCAACCCAGCTCACCTCGGTTCCCATTGACAATGCGTCAAGCCAAGCCGCAGGATATATTCAGCTTGAGCAAATACAATAAATACCTGTTGGTGCGTTTTTCATAGATATGTCTACGAGTATAGATATTTGTATGTGGATGTGAATAGTACTTATATCATGGCAGTTCTTTTCGCTATTGTTGATGATATTGCTCCCGTTATTGTTGTTGTTGTTGTTGTTATTGTTGCTGTGGTGCATATTGTCAGCTGTAAACTGTTAGAGGGTACAAGCTACAAGTGACTGCTCTGAATCTCCCTCTTTCTCTCTCCCACTCTCCCACTCTCTCTGTCGCTCTCTGCGAACCCGATGAACAGTTAGCAATTTTCAACAATACTGCCTGTGTGTGTGTGTGTGTGTGTGTGTGTGTGTGTGCGGTACTCGAAAAGACGAAATGAGATGAAATAAAAAATGTTTAAAGGCAACAAAAAACCATTGTATAAAATTGCCTCTTCTCTGGCATTTCTATTGATTTTTGCACTACAAACAGAAATGCAATTCATTTTCACACACACAAAATAGCAACCGAATTTCGCTAGAAGTGTCGCCGATTTGGGGTGGGCGTAATTTATGGCAGGCAGCTAATGATTTCAATCGACTTTTCACTTCTCGGGCATTTAAATGGAAATCAAAGTTTTGCCACGCTCTTTCACACTCGCTGCAGGCTATTCATAAATCTGTGCGTACTTTTTTGCTTATGGGCCAAAGTTGGCCTTTCGCCTTTCGAGCAAGTTTTGTCGTCGTCTTGTCTGGCCTCGAAAGTTGCATATAAATTTCAAATATTCGCCTAATTTTTACACCTTGGCAACCCTGTCGTTTGATGTTGATGAAAAACCTGACGGCAGCTGTTTGCCACACAAAAGGATTTGACTTTTAATTTTTATTATTGAATTTATTTTTATGACATTCCAGTGAGCACAGCGAATTTAATGTTGTTTTTATCTCTCTCACTTTCTCGCTCTCTCGCTCTCTCGCTCACTCACTCACTCATTTTTGTTTCATATCAAGACAGTAAATTAAGCGTGCAATCATAAAAACTGGCAAGGTGTGAAATTTTATGCCAGCATTGATTTATGCACGAACAGCAGATTCCATTTCCAGATGCTGCTCACTGGGATTAGCTCTGATTTAGTGCTTGGAACTGACCCCTGCACTGCACACATACATACACAAATACAGACGTATACCTATATACATATATGATGGTAATTAAATATTTTTATGAGCAGCGCTTTAATGCTTTAAATTAAGGCAGGAGTACAGCAGTTGACCAGCTTGGTTTGCCTACTGGATATTTTAGCTTAAGTTTTTTGCTGAATGAATCCCTACATAGGAAATTTGCATTGCGTTTATTTAAGCATAGTATGAAATATAAGAGACCAAACATTGTTGAATTTATTTCATTTGCAATCTATTCACAGAAAACATATTACTCTAAAAAGCACAAGGCTACATTTTCGCATTTCATTTATTTAACTGCCTTATCGTCACAATTTGCTTAAAATGCTTTATTTCAAGCCTCCCCAAGTCAAATCTACTTAGCGCACTTTCCAAGCAATTTAGCCAAAAGCAAAACAATGCCTGCGCATACAACAAATGCATACAACAAAATCAATCAACAAAAAGAAATAAAAAAATATATAAAAAAACAGTAAAAAGAATTTCTTGCCAACGCCTTTTGCATGCAGCAAGTTCAAGTCATTTAAAAGCAAAAACAAGCAAACAAACAAACTGCAAGATATGTCAGCCAAGTTGGCCCCGCTCCAGGTCGACAGAGTGCACTTTGGTTTAGGTAGCTTCAATCCCAATCCCAACCCCAACACCACCAACACCCACCTCAAACCTACCACAGCGAACCAGAGAAGCCGTCATCGAGTGGGCCAAGGATCATAAGTAAGCTAAGCACTTATAGCCCAAGTAAATGTAAATACGCACATCTGTATGTATAGGAGCAGTGACTCTCAAACTGTGCTCCAACGAAGTGCAACGAACGTTGCAGCTTCTGGCAAGGGCATCACTAGACACATTCATACTCACACTTACACTTATAAATGCATTCGAATTTTTATGCGCTTGCAGTGGGTATTTGAATTATATAATGTTATGTGTTAAGTATTTAAGACGACATCGGCTAAAGCCATAAAGTGTAATATTTATATGTGTATTTTGTTCAGCGACATGACGAATAGAAACTGAATAACTTTTCTTGTGGATTTCCGGCAGCTGCTTTTAAATTTGGCTTAATAAACTTTAACATTAGATAGGATTTTATTGCTACGGTCTTTCAATATGTATTTGTGATTTATACGCGTTATTTGCATGTATTACATATAAAAAGCTTTCATTTAATTCACTTTACTGACTGAATGTCTTTTGCAACGAAGCAATAAAAAATTACTTTTATTATGCCATTATATATTCAAATTTAATTATTAGCATAAACAAATATGCAACATTATTGTGAGTTATGTTCATTAATGTGAATAAATATTTAAGTTAAACTGTTAATAAATAATCAATACATATTAATACCTATTTATTGTTATGTATTTATTTTTAGTTGAATTTAATTTGTATTATAATTTTTCATTTAACCATTCACATTTAAAGTATAACTTAAATTTAAATTTTAATTATGGAGTTTTTTGAGTCAATAAATAGTAAATGTAAATAAATGGACCATTTTAGATTGTTTTTTCATCTTGAATTTCAATTTAGCTATGTACTTTTAGTTTTATAAAACTCAATGTGTAAATTTGGTTTGAAAACAAGCTGATGCTTAAATTGAGAAGTAAATTTTTCTCGCGATGTGCTTGTTATTTTGTTACAAAAGGAAAATAATTTCGGTTTACTAAATCACGTTCTCATTTGAAAATTTCGATCAACATGAAAAAGAGATTTTATATAATAATATTTAATAATATTTTTTATCTCTGATTCATTTATTTTTTTTAGCAATATTTACCAGGTTCGTGGGATTATTTTATTATCCATTGAATTTCAAATTGATTTAAAAAAACTTCTATTTATCCAATCAAATCCAGTTATTTTACACCACTTTCAGCACATTTCTGCAAGGGTATTTGATAATCATCAGGCTGCAGCTAACTGTTCTTTCTTGCTGCACATGAGTTATGTTACTTAAGTTCTTGCGCGGCATCTAACGTTGCACTCTCAAGGCACATGCACCTTATGGGGCTGTCAGCGCCAGCTAGCAATCCCCACTCCTCCTCCAGCTCCCCTCGGCACAGTCAACCTGTCTTAAATGTAACCAAACGTGGCTTGAATGTCAGTGGCAGTTGTTAGGCGGTGTCGGTGGTTGGGGTTAGGATTCTGGTGTTGATGGGGCGGGTGGTTCTTGCAAACTGTTGTTGTTGTTGTTGTTGTTGTTGTGCTCAGTAATCAGTACGACTGTCGCTTATTGTTTGTCTGTCGTCGCTGGGATGGTCTGGCCTGGTCTAGTCTGGTCATGGGTTGGGGATCTGCCTTGGGTTGGGGGTCTTTGGCAATGAGTCGCTGTCTCGCCTTGGTCGTCAACGGGCTTCCGCTCCCATCCAGCTGGCAACTCTCTCGAGCATTTAGATTTTTTCATTTGCTGTTGCTGCCTATGTATTTTTATTCCTTGTGATTGCAAGAACACCACTTTGCCTGCTAAATTAAGTGCTTATTTGGAGTTTAAGTTGTTGCAATTAGACAACAAGTGAAGTATGCCCCACGCACTTGGCTTTGACCATGCAAGTTGCGACAACTACTTAGCGGCTGATACTCATGAGACTCACTCTGAGTGGCTTGAAAGAGCATTCATTGTGCTTACAATGAGCATTTTGCAATATTTGGGAATGAGCTGGAATAAGTACGAATTTAATTAACCAACTTTGCAGACTTGTTCGCCATCAAGTTGACATCGAAAGCAATTCAAATTGTCTATATAGAAAAATGTGCCGCATTTTTGAATTATCTCTTTTTATTTGTTTGATATTGCCACTCATTTGCGCTTTGAAAACTAATAAATGCAAAAAGGAATATTTTAAAACTGAAATAAAAAAAATCTTTTTAGAATGGGCATATAAAGAAATACGAGATCAATTAATACAATTAAATAAATACATAAATATTAAAGAATAAATTTAAGTTTCACCGACTACCTAATGACTTATTTAAATAACATTAAAACTCGTTTTCGAGTAAATATTTTAAATGGCATAGATATCAGTTAGACATCTGCCTTAAATAAATGTAATTAAATAGGTATAAATATATACATATTAAAGATGTTAAAATTTCGTTGGCTATCTTTTGAATTAGTTTAATATGCGGATTAAAATTAGTTAATCAAGTCTTTATATTGTTATCATAAATATCCGAAAGTACATTTTAAAAACGCATTTTCTAATTCTTAAAAGTCTGAAAAGTGCTCTAGTTTAAGGACGATTTTCTGAATTTCAGGTCGATTTTTTATTAGAAATTCTAATTCTATTAGCAATTCTGCAAAATTTTGTGTGAAAAGTATTCTTTTATGATTTGTTTATTTATAATTTATCAAGCTTAGGCAACTCTGCATGCTCCAAATGCTCCCATTAAGGTTTGAGCAATCAAATTATTTTGTGGAAGTCATCGGAGGCAAAGTAATCAGTTCTGTGTGAGTATAAATTGCTTTAGTCGAGCAGAAAATTAGCGCATTTAACTGTGGCAATTAGATGACGTTGACCAAAAATGTAGCTCCACAGCATATAAAATACACAAATGAAATGGCAACCTAATAGTGGCGCCCTCACCCTCACCCCCACTTCCTTTATCCGCCCACCCGCTTAACCACAGCTGCCTGGCAGAAACCAAACAAAACAATTGCTCAGCTCAGCAAAAATTTGCCTGTCGAACTTTTGGCTTTAGTGTCTGACTGCTTGGGGATTATTGGTGGTGTCAATTGCCAATGGCCATTTTTTGGTAATTTACGCTACTGTCAGAGCTCAAGTAATTTCAAGTTGCTCTCAATGCAAATGCTGATGATGCATTTCCTATTCAGAGCCGTTCAAATGCTGCAGCAGCAAATTGAAAATGGCTCCTACACCAAATGATAGTACACACACACGCCACGCACACATACATACATGCTTGTGTATGGCACCCACACATGCATACTTGTACATGTGTATATATCGCATATAACCTCTATTTATATTATTTGTCTTGGAAGCTTAATTGAATGAAATGGCAAATGGCGGCTGCAAGTGCGACAATTTCAGCTGCCTTGGTTTTCTTTTTTTTTTTTGTATTTTTGAGACATTTTATTTCACTGTCCCCGCACACTTCCCCCCTGCTCAACGGTAGAAGATGTACGTGGACATGGACGACAACGACAAATTGGCAGCCATATTAATAACATCTACGTGATGTTGGCTACTTGGCGTGGGTGTTGGGGACTGGTGCCGAGTGGGGGAGTGGCGAGTGACGAGGGAGCGTGCAGAGGGAGATTTGCAGGGTGCACCCTGCACATTGTTTGGTCGCCTTGGTCGGCCGGCACGTTCATTGTTCACATTTCTCTGTTACTTGTAGAAGCATTTCAGTGGCTCACCAAGAAAGAAGGAGAGAAGAAGAAGATAGAGTAAAAGATGATGACTGTGGCGACAACGTCGGATTTCTTATAATATGTACATTGGATAGGGGGAGGGGGGCATGGCAGCGTAGCAGCGAGCAGCGAAAATGCCACGCGGTCAGCAAGTTCTTTGTAACAGCAGAAGTCGTTCCAGTTTCATTCACTGCTTACAGTGGGCCCAAGTCGAAGTAATCGCAGGTGAAAAATGGTAAAGATGCTGGAAAGTGTATTACTATATTACTATGTACACGATAAGTAACTATTTTATTAGAAACTTAAGTTACATTTAAATAAGAACATAAAAATTATACACAATACATATGAATAATTAAATCAAATTAACTACTCAATAATGTGACCCATTTAATTTTCATTAGAAAAACCATATGGTACGGTAATTATATTTTTACTTTCATTGGTGATGAATACACTCACATGATTATACTTTTGGGAAATGTATTTAATTACCTTTAATATTATTTACGGTAAGTACGTCTTTCATACAGACGATTATATACGAATTATTAGTGGTTTGGGTTGTACTTGTATTTAAATTTAATTCAATTCCCTTGTAGTGTATAGAATGTAAATATTTAATACCAAAAAGAATAAAAGAAATTCCAAGCCAAGGAAAAATTCTCTAGTCGAGGGAGATCAGCCCAAAAATAAATTATTCAACTATTAAAGGTCGAAATCTTTTTGACAAATTGAAAAATGCACTAAAATTCTCTGTGTGCATAGCTACAATAAGAGATGATACCTAACCAATCTTCTATCCAATTACATTTAGTTATAGTATTAAGAATTTAACCAAAAAAATCTAAAAATAATGCTTTTGCTTGATTTATGTATTATTTTAGTTTTTTTTTTGTAAATGTATAAGAGTTAATATATAAAAATATAATTTTTTTAATTTTTAATTTTCGTTTTAAGTGAATTTAATTTTTATAATTATTTTAATTCTACGCTAAGTTTGTTAAGGTTATTGATTAATATGTCATCATGTTTGAATAAACTTGTTTCACTGTTCTTTCTTAATTGTAATAATGCCCAAAAAGCTCTCCAAGATCCAACAGGCAGCCGCTCGAATTTATTTGTGTCCAAGGTTCATAAATTATGAACCAATCACAATCAACTTGTGTGGTGGGTTTTTTGGTGCGTGCTATAGATTATGGCACTGCTTAATTATCAAATAATTTAAAGCAAAAAATTTGCACAAATTTCAAACTTCTGGTGTTTATTTATTAGAGTTTTTAGTTATTTGAATTAGTTGTGATCCCACTTAAGAAGACATAACTATTAAATGCAGAATTTTAATCGATTCACGGTTGATTTATTTTATTTTTAAAAAATAAATGTTTATGCATTGAAAACAATATTTGGCAATGCTAGCTAATGTGTTTTCAATTTATAGTCAGTTTTGGGATTTGTTAATTTATTTATATTTTTATTTTTGCATTATTTGTTCTTAAGTAATGCGAAATGCCTTATAAGGTACTAATCACAAATAAAATATATAACACATGAAAGTCTTAACTGTAAGCGCTGTAAATAACGACGTGATAGAAGACAGTAGTATGTATTTAACAAATAGCCCGAATAAAAACATGAAGATATTTTATCTATAGCCGGAGCGAACCGAATGGCCATTTGCATATGAAATGGTCTAATCTGCAGAGCACGGCACATTTGGCAGTTCAATATGCCCCAAACGGATCCAATCCAACACAATCGCACTGTGGTGTCCATTGTCTCTTTCTGTGTATCTCTATTCGACACGCTTGTTTCTTGGCTTCTTTCTATTGAGACGCACATTTGAGCAAAGTGAATGGCAGATCGTTGATCAGTGATTAGATTCATCGATGGAACTGCAGATATACTAATGAAATTGTGGCATGCGTATCGGTATTATATTTATTTTGGCTTCAATAACCTGTCAACTGTGTATAGTCACAGTTTAAAGATTTATAATATTTTCAAAATAAGAAAAAGGCCACGAACAAATGGGATAGTTTACTATATTCGATATACTCGTAGTTGACTTGATCATAAAATATTTTACAATCAGTAATCATACAAAAATCGGGATACGGATGAGCTACGTCATTATAGTTTCACAGCGATTATTTAAGTTCTTCTTATAAAACTTTGACTTTGTCCTTCATTATCAGCATATATCACCTATCGGTTGAAAGGTGTATGTACTGTATGTGGAATTTTTGTTTTAAAACGAGAATTAATTAATAACTTATTAATTCATTATTAAACGGAGTGCTTTAAACTGCGAAATCGGAAAAGTTTTGCACATTCTGAATGGTCACTTAGATCCCAACAATAAATATTGATTGAGAAATTAATAATGGTCACTTTTTTAAATTCATTACAATCAGGCATGCTCCAAAGGAAAACAGGAAAGTTTTGTGTTAATTAGAGCTTGTTTGTATATTTTGATACTGGTTAAGACTTAAAAGATCACTTGGATCCCAGCAATATATATTGATTTAAATGTGTATACAAAAGTTAAGAACAATGGTCTCAAATTATAAATTTTATTTTTTATCATAAAATATAAAATACAAATATATTTAATAATACAGTTCAACTAATAAACAGTTAAGATTAGTATTTTTCTCAATAAGTATTACCCATATATATTATTATTGACCAGTTTTGTCCATCTGCCTTTATTGTGTTCTCTGGCAAAGTTTGCCAACTCGTGTCTGTGCCTAATTCGCTTCAAATCTACCATCTTCAAATACGAAACGACGCAATTAGCTCCTCTTTGCCCAAGACGAAGATCACAACCAGTTTCTGGGACGCGCCCCGACGGAGTGCGCAAAAAAGTGTTCGAAAAAAGAAAAAAACAATAACTCAGATTGGCTCAGCGCCGGCCATTAAAAACTCATCACCATCAGCGACCAACTGGAATGAGCAGCAACAAACAACAAGCGCGACAAACAACATAAGCGACATTGTAGATGGGATGTTCCCTGCCGATGAGGGAGTGTCCAAAACATGCGTCGAACTTTCAAAACGCTTCACTGCACAGCATCGGGCTTAACTCTTAACCATGCCTACATATATTTACATACATATATATATATATGTATATATATATTTTTAAATTGTATGCAGTCTTAAGTCGCGCCATTTTCTATTGATTTTATTAAAAGTTTTGACATGGGGACGCCCACAAAATTTACAAAATATTTAAAACCGAACATCCGCCAAATGAATTTTGCTTGCATTCTTATTCAAATTATGCCAACTACTTTTTTTCTTGGTGCGCAGGCAGAGAGGCTGGGCAGGGACTCGCCCTCCACACAGGGACTGGGGGAAGAGAGGGGCAGGTTTTCTCACGAGCGACGTAATTACAGTTGTGCCTAAACTGTAAGATGCAGAAGAAGCAGCAGTAGCAGCAGTAGCAGCGATCCGTATCGCTATCGTATCGTATCGCTGCGTACGCATCTAGCGATCCTTCGTCTGCGGCTTCGTTTTACTTGTGGATCTAATTGCAAATGCCCAACAACAACAACAACAACCACAACAACAACACGACCTTTTTTTGCTCAGCGACTGCAATTAAAATCCAACCAAGCAACCATTTAGAGAGTCTCAATCTCAGTTCCAGTCTGAATTCTGTAGTCTGAGTCTGTTTCGTAGTCTTGGCCCGAACAGCATGCCGGAAAAATCGACTCAAATTTCAGACCCACACACAGACAAACATACTCACACAGTTTCAGCATCGGACTCGTCCTCGATTTCTGCTACGACTCGTTTACCCTACAAAAAAAATAACACAGGGTCTGCCAAAAATACTTGGAAAAATTTGCGTGCCCTAATGGCGCTGAGGGAGGCAGAGCACAGCGCACAATTGCCAGCTGTCCAGTGTATTCCAAAAAATCAGAGAAGAACCTCTAAATTTCTGTTAAATTAGACGAAGATTTTTGCATCAAAGCGCCGTCTTGATTGATCTGTTAGTCCGCACCGATTCCATTGGGGTAGTTATTTGGCATTAAGCTGGCCTAATTGTCGGTGACTTGAATTTCCCAAAGGCAATGTGAATTCCTATTCACTGTGTATACAATTTCATGCGGTCTTCAGTTTTTAGTTTAATGTGGCTCTAAACGATGTTTAACAGAGATTTATATTCCATGGCTGGACGATAAGAGCTATGCAGGTGGTCTGAACTGGTACGTAACAGGGTGCAATTCAAGCTAGGACAATATATAGCAAAATATTTGTTATTTTGTAATTTACCTCATCTTTTTGAAGATTCTTTCTAGAACTGAAGGTTGTTTCATTCCATAAGCCAAGGTTTCTCTTATTCTAAACAAGTTCACTGATCTAAAATGTAGAAAACATTAGTCAAATTTGCGGGGAGCTTTCTTTTTATTTATTTACATAGAACTCTAACGTTTTCTTTTTCTTACTTATATAAGTTGTCGGCACTAGTTCACAGATACAAACATTTTATATAGCTTATAATAATGGGAGTTTGCAATTCAACTTTTCTTAAATGGTTTTTATTTTAAGGAAATATATATATATGAAAAATAGGAAAAGAGCCTTTACACTTCCACTTAAACAAATATCACACTACATTTTCACACACTCGCTGGTCGAATTAAAAAAAAAAAAGTAGGTCAATCAGAGCAAACTGTTCAGTTTATTTAGATCTTTTTAAACATTTTATTATGAATCCCTTAAGCATGCTAATTTTTCAACTTCAAACATAACTTTTTAAATATGTAAAAACTGTTTTGCGTATTGAAATTTTGTTTACATTATTTTATGAATCTTTTAAACATGCTAATTCTTCAACTTCGAACATACCTTTTTAAATATATATGCACCAGGGGGACAGCTTGCCCATTTGATATTTGGATGCTTAACCAAGCAAGTGACAAATCGACAACTTTCAGCTAACTAAGCGAGAAAGAAGTCTCTCGAGTTTGGTCAGTGTTCGTGGAGCAGTTGTTCATACAGTTTATCGCCTGTGGAGAGCGTCAAACTTGGGCGATACTGGCTGACTGGCAAACAACAAAATAGGCGCGAGAGGGAGAGCGAAAGAAAGAGAGACGAGAGCATCTTAGAAGTGCTCCGGGCGTGAATAAATGAAGTTTGCAAATTGCACCACGCCTGACCACCACCAAAAAAGCGGCAGCTTCAACAGCAGCAGCAGCAGCAGCAGCAGCAGCAGCAGCAGCAGCAGCAGCAGCAGCAGCAAGTCGCAATTGCTCGACATTAAGAATGCAAAACTTTGTCCTCATTACTCAAAGACTGAATAGCAGTGAGTGCAATATGTATTTGTATGTGTGCTTTTGTGTGTGTGTGTGTGTGTGTGTGTGTGTGTGTGCCCCTAGGTTAAGGCGTTACGACAGAGCCCAAGTTATGGCGTCTGTCAAAGTCATTTCGCTTGCAAAAGTTGTCGTCGCCTTCGTCGTCGACATCGTCGTCGTCGCATTGTCCGGCGCAAGTTGCCCGCCGCTCGGCAGCTGCAGCTGAAGGACAACGAGAATGATGACGACAACATCTGCATTGGGTCGTGGTCAGCCTCGCAAAGCTTTCCAGCTGTCAGCTCGTCTAACAAGTGTCACTGCAACTTTTTATACCCTTGCTGAGGGTATGCAAATTCTATCACGAATTGTGTATATAGAATTGCGTCCATATAAATGAATAAATATAACTTTATATATATATATATATTTATATTTTCATTGTACATCTAAAACGTATTTTTAGTCCACCTTAAATAATGGATAAATAAATATATATAAATATAAATACATTTATATATATTCTCATTCAGAATCAAATGAGAAAATGTTCATAAGTCAAGAAGAATGTTGAAACTTAAATCAAGAAAAAATCATGTTTGTTCTCTTTTTAGTGTTCCGTTGAAATTTAAGATATTTCAGTTTCCATTCAAGCACTTTTATTATTATATCAAATTTGAGAACTGAAAAATTCTTGAATCTAGGTTGTTTTTGAAATGATTTTTTACCCCAATGACAATAGTAATGACATGTAAACTGTGTTGTATTTTGCAGTCATTAAATTATTATTGCTATTAAAAATAAAGAATGATATTTTTCTCTATAAATGCATGTTATATTTTTAAAATACTTTAACCAAACATTGTTATTAGCAAACAATATCTGCCATACTGAATTTATTAAAAATTAAATTTGGTAGAGCGATAAATCTATTTATGCAAGGGTATACGGTTTGTCGGCTTGCAATGCGTAGTTATTATTTCTTGTTTCCTCTGTGAACCCTACTCCGCCCCTCTGCTGGACACTGAACTGGACATGGATGCTGACTGGGACTCAGTCTTGGACCTTCGCTTCTGTCTGTGCGTATTCTTGATTTGAGTTTGTGAAAGATTAAAATCTGCAAACAGTTGGCATCAAGTTTTCAAATTCACAAATATTTCATGTGAATAAAGTCCGGTACGCTTTCATTCGTCCGTAGGGCTTCTTATGCAGATTAAATGATTTAAGGTCAGTTGGACTTTTCTCTCGGCAGCTCAGTCACTGCTCATAAATAATGCTCTATGCAAAACTTTATAATCTGACTTCACTTAATTGACAGAAATTGCTGTGCGAAATAATAAGGAAGATATTTATGTAAAAAATGTATTTTTATTTATATTGTTGTATTGAAACATAGTTTAAAGCTTGATGTTTATCTCCCCAGTCACTTAATTCACAAATATTTTGCACTTAGTATATAATTATTCATTTTGTTTTGATTTTAAATCAAGCTGCAATTTACATTATCGAATGGAAAATATATTTATACTATTTGATATTTATCATATTTTTTTTATTAATTTTAGATGATACGATCCCAAAACGTATTTTTATTTTTTGCATTTAAATATTTTGTTTTTAATCTTCACCAATAAAACTGTTTGTCATAACAAATGAACTAACTAAATTAAATAATTTTGTACTTAAAACGCTAGCAAAATGTTTCAAAAATGTAGTTATAATAAAAATAAAATGCATTCTTAACTTAAGTAAAAATAAACACAATAAGACTAAACAATAAAAGGGTATCTGGCTTAAGCATTGCTTTCAGAAAATATTTTATTCGAAATCTGAAAAATGAAACTTATTCCATTTTTCGAAATAGGATATTACATTTTATAATTTGAATTTTAGTGAAATGTAAGCTTCAACTGAACACAATCAAATAATGTAATCTGTATTGAGTCTTAATATTATATATCTATTTTTATATATAAACTTATACTGATATTTAGTGTTTGGCATCTCTTTTAATAGTTTCAAAGCTGCCGTCCGCCCATTGCTTGGTCATTTGTCAGTTTTCTTGAAAATGTTAAGTGGCAATTGCTCATTTAATAAAACTAATCAGCGCTACCCAAGAAACAAATCAGCAATAATACGGACGGCTGCCTCTTTAGAAAAGCGTTGACAATCTCCATTTTAGCTTCCAGAGCGGATACGACCAATTGAATGGGACGATGACTGTCTCTGAGTGCGACATAATCACATATGTTTGTACATACATCATGGAGACGGGATGAACCCATGTACATACATACGATTGCCCAACACAAATTGCAGCCATTTAATTCAATTTAAATAAATTTAAAATGCGTCCAACTTGTTGAGGCACTCGACTCAAGTTGAACATCTGATTTGGATTTGATTGGACTTAATCATACTAACTAAGAAAAGTGCAGCTAGAGCAGCGTTAAGATTGACATATATCGTATCAGTTCTCAAAATCCATTTAATCTATATCTGATTCACTATCTATAAATAAGCTAAATGGACATCTCAAGAAAATAAACATAATATTTTTGTTGTCATTCGTGTTTATTCTAATAAATATAAAATTACGGTATCATATGTTAAATAAAAACTTTAATACTAAAAAACAAAAAAAAAATTATAACATTTTATATTTTTTCTTTAGTATTTTGTTTTAGTTAATGAAAAAGTTTTTTAAGAAACATAATTAGCTTGAAATAAATAAAAAACAATTTTGTTTATGCCTATACATTCATATACATCTCATGATATTTACACAAATTATAAGATATTCAAACATATATAATTATAATCCATATGTATTAAATAAATAAAAAAAATAAGAGTTTATTTTAAAACATTGTTGCACTTTTATTTTGTTCCTTTTTGCATAAATGAAATCAATTGAAATGGATTAAAATGATTTCCATATTTAATTTCATATGTGGACTAATAGCAGTGCACAAATTTAAATAAATGTTCTTGGAATTAGTACTTTGATCTTGCACTAAACAATTTTCAAAAAATCAAGCTTAAAGTTACAAAGTTTATAATATTCAATTTAAAGTCCATAATTAAATTAAGATTTTTAATCTTAAAAGATTAATTAAATTAAAAATATGGGGATCTAAAACTGAAAAATGATTCTACAAGGATTGGGAAAACCCAGAATTAACGCCAATCTTACACATTATTACATTATTTACATAATTATTCAAAAAAATGATTCATTTTAATATGAGAAATGTGTGACGCTGATATTCAATATCTTACACTGAATTATTTACAGTTGTCACTCCACTTTTCAACACATATTTTCATACCTTTCAATACCATTGTTGTGGCTGCTGTTGTTGTTGTTGTTGTTACTGATACGTTCAGTTATTGTTTTGTTGTTCGTTGGTTGATAATGATTATGTTGTTGTTGTTGTAGTTTGCTGCACTTTGCATTTATTTATTGTGGTGTTCACTCTCGCTTGCTTCTTCGGCTTACTCACTTTTATTGCAAAAAAGTTCAATGACACAAAAGTAATGCACAACAATGCAATAACAATAACAACAATACAATAACAACAACAACAACAACAACAGTACAAACATCTTTTGCTCTGTGCCGTTTCTTTCATTGTTCAGTGCTGACTCCCTCTCTTTGAGTATGTGTGTGTGTGTGCGTGTGTGTGTCTGGATGTGAGTGCAAGCGAGCGAGCAATAACACAAGAAAGAGAGAGAGAGAGAGAGAGAGAGAGAGCGCTCTCTCGCTAGAGAGCATGCCATTATTTGCATCTTTCACTTTTCAACTCTTTCTATTGTTGTTGTTGTTAGTGGGTAGGCAAAATATGGGTCGTCGTTCTCTCCCTCTCACTCTCACTCTAGCTCTCTCGTTCGCTCTCTGTCGCTCTGTCACTTTTTGGCTTGGAATTGACCGCAGGAAAATCGATAAGTGAGTTGCTGAAGCGATTTTGGCGACTGCAGCTCGTTTTTATTGTTTGCCAAGTTCAGCGAGCCCAAAAACTAATGCCATTTTATTGTCCAGCGACAACTTTCACTCTTGTTCAGTTCGAGTATAGCAGCGCATTGGGAATGAGACAGCAACAGCAAGGGCGGGAGAGCGAGTGAGAGAGAGAGAGAGTGAGTGAACAATCAAAGTCAAAGTGCTCTGTCCTCATCATCATCACGCTTTGCAATTTCTGTGGCCAGAACTTCGCGCTTATCATCAACATGCAATCAGACACAACCACACACATACAAGCACACACACACACACACACACACACACACACAGAGACACTCATTCATTCATTCATTCATTCGTTTGTTGTCTCGCTATTGCATTTGGCAAAAGCTAGACGATGAGAGCAACCTGTTGCCGAGACACTCTCAACACTCTCAACACTGAAACTGAACTCAAACTGAACTTCGCCATGCACTGCAATTTTGAGCCACGTCATCACAACAGCACCAACAACAACAACCACAGCAGCAGCAGCAGCAGCAGCAGCAGCAGCAGCAACAGCAGCAACAACAACAACAGTAATCACAGCAAGAAGAGGCAAGCATTTCGAAGCCCTGCCACACCAGAATGTAGAATGAATACATTCAACAAACAATTGAAATTTCGTATACAATTGCGAATTGAATGAGGAAATGAATGTGTAAAATGAGTAACAAATGTGTGTGTGTGCGTGTCTGACTGAGTGTGTGTGTGTGTGTCTGAGTGTGTGTGTGTGTGTGTGTGTGTGTGTTTCGCTTCAGTCTGCAAGTGTCGAGACAGGTCGTATACGTGTTTCTTCCGTTCGTTCCACAGACCCACCCACAACTTTTACAACACACGCTTTGCCTTTGTTTTCGCAGTCGCTTTTTGGTGTTGGCAAACGCATCAACTCATAAAACACAGTTGCAAAACAGCGTTTAGTTATTTGCTCAAGGTTAAATACAGTTTGTTCTGCTTGTTAGCTGCTAAGCTGTTGAGCTACCAGCACTTTTGGGGGGCGCCACTGAAGTATGCAACAAAAGTTGTCCGTATTTATCATGCCAAAAAGTTGGTAAAAGGTTAACAATTGAATCGGGCGAGACAAATTATCTGAAAATAAACTGGACAGTTTTAATATGCATATACAACAAACTACAAATAATTTCTATTTTTATTTCTTCTAAACCAATTTTTTGTGATTAGTATTAGTCTGTACTTCAATAAGCAAGTATCTAATAAAGTTTCCGTAAATTATGAATAATCCTAAAATTTCATTATTTAGTATTCCATCTTATTTATATGGACAAATATTCGTTTCTTAAAATCAATTATCTGGAGATACGTTGAGAATAGTTTTCGATTACTACAAATAATTAGTTTTTATTTTTTAAACATATAGTAACAACAAAAAGAGGATATAAATGTAACAAATTTATTGAGAGAATAAAAATGGATAAGAGACTAAAACTATCTTAAATATATATTTTTGTTACAAGTCTACTACAATCGGTGTAAGCTGGTAATCGAAATAAATATCTGAAAATGTAGTTGTTGTTTACTATTTTTACTATTTAAAATATTTGTAAGTAAAATGAATAAAATTAACTCTTAAATATGTTGCGAAAGAAGTCAAGGATTTCTTCAAACTTCAAATAGATGCACAGATAATTTAATTTTACTTCTTAGTCATGTATTTGAAGATAACTCTCTCATTTCTTCGATGTTATAATATTGTTTATGGTATCATATCAATTATTTAAATTCAAAAATGTAATTTGCGTATTTCCTTGCATTTTTCACATGATAAATTAAAGTTAGTTCAAAAAGATCATGGGAAAACTCTTTGGAGATTCTATTAATAAATATACAAATGACGATAATAAATTATTATTGATAATAATTTAAATGTTAGAGCAAATTGGCCAATCGTAATTTAATTTAATTTAATTACTCCAAATTAGAAATTTAGTTTTGAGTTCTTTTCAGTTTTTTTGAGAGATTTTTATTCAGCTGCCGTTTTGTTGTTATTTTTTTGGTCAAGTTTCTTAATGCTTTTTATATTTTCTGCGCGTGAAGTTCAAATGTTAACAATTTTACAGGTGCACATGTGAGCAGAGAGAGAGAGAGAGAGAGAGAGGGAGAGAGAGAGAGAGAGTGAGAGAGATGCATATCTTCTATGTGTGCGAATAATGCGAATATTTTTGTTGAACTTGTTTGCTTGCCAAATGCCTTCTGTGGCTGCTGTTGTTGTTGGCTCCTCTTGTTGCCTTTTGCCATTGTCCGCTTGCCTCTGTTGTTGTTGTTTTTGTTGCGCTTTATTTCTTTTATTATGTGCGAATGTTTGTTTGTAATGCTCGGCGCCATTGTTGTATTTGTAGTGTGTGTGTCTGTGTGTGTGTGTGTGTGTGTGTGTGTGCGTGCTTGTATTTGTATTTTTATTTCATTTTTTTGTGCGAACAATTAAAACTCTTTGCAATGACCTTGACTTTGTTTTTTTTTTTTATTTTTTTTTAGTGTGTTTGTGTGTGAGCTTCCTTTTCCATTCACACGCGCTCAGCACGCTCAAACGTCAAACATAAAACACAAATAACAACAACAACAACAACAACAACAGCAGCAGCAGCAGCAAAACAAACAGCAACAAAAGCCGTCTGAGTGTCTACTCGGTCTGAGACTCGAGTCTGGAACTGAGTCTGGGCCCGGGTCTGGTTCTGTTTCGGTTTGTTTTGGGCTTATTATGTGCTCTCTTTTTTTTTTTTTGTTTTTTTTTTTGAAAAACTCCCCAAAAGAATCGAATGGCTGCACAAATATAGAATAATACATAACAGCAATAGCAACAATAACAATTGCTCTGATAATGAACAAGAAACGTTTACGAATGTTTTTTTTTTTTGTATTGTATTAAAGGCTTTGAGCAAATTTTGGTTCTCTGTGCTGTTGCGGTTAAGATTTGCGTTTTTTTGCCGTAGGTCAGTTACTGGGGCAGGTTTTTAAATTTTTTTTAGTTCTTTATATGTATACTTGTTTTTTTCATTGTTTACGCCTTTTGTTCATTGTCAAATCGTTTGCAATTGGTCATAAATTTGTTTTGCTCGCATTTATATATCGTATTTTGGTTTTATTTTAAGATTCTTGCCAGCTCATTTTTGGGTTAGTAGAGTACCAAGTGCTTTGTAGGGGTAGGCTCGAGAATGGGTGTTTTTAGCCCGAGCAAAGTCCAAATGACTCGCAGTTAATTAACGTCGAAGTGAAAGACTGGGTCATTGTAATGAAAATATTTAAACTTAAAAACAATTATTATACAACATTAAGAAGAAAATATGAAATGTATTAATTACATATTAAATAACATTGTAATAATGATAATGTTGTTGAATAGAATGACTTACTTGTTTCAAAAACAAAATTTTTTTTTGTGGCGAATTTAGATCCATATGTAATTTTTCCCATTAATATAAAAGAAAAAAATGCTTATTCTGTGCATTTTTGGCGTTTTTGTTCTTTGGTATATAGGAAAATATAATTAATTAAATGTATAGATACATTAAAAATCATTTTAAAATATCCCAATTAATAAAACTAATCAACACAAATCTTAACTGAAATACAACTATACTTGTGAGTTGTTAGTAAAAGTGCCTGGTTCATCTATATACTTTTCGATAACATACAGCGTATTGCTTCCATTATGATTTTCAATTAGATACAAAAATATTGAATTATAATAATATGTATCGAATTGGCAAGTTCTTCTTATACATAACATAAAATACTTTGCAAATCATATTCACATATTTAAAAGATTCGAGAATTAAAACCATCAAACCGATAAGAAATTGGGACTTATAATATATAAACTTACTGTAAAATTGCTCAAAGTATTACAACGAAATTTAATTATTTCCCACATAATTTTCACTTATTTAAAAAATTGCACATTTATTCTAATATGTATCAACGATAAGGTTCTGTATTAAAAATTATTTAAGCATTTTCCAAATAATTTACACTTACTTAACAAAATCGAGATTTGTAGCTGATAATCTAACTTCCACATTACAACTTACTTAAATCACTTTCGAAATAATTTTCCCTTATCCAGTAGATATCTGTTGACAAAAAATTCAACTTTTCAACTGTAGATTTTCAACTCAATAGCAATTGTTGTTCTTGAAAGTTTCTAAGGAACTGCATTCTGCCTGAAATTCCGTCCTATCGAGTAGGTAGTTGATTTGTTTAAACAATTACTTAGTTGACTCACCTGCTCATATATAGCATAGTATTTAACATTTTTAGCATTTTTTGCATTTTACCATTTTTACCATCAGCTTGAGCTCATTAAGCAACTGACGCAGCCAAAGCTGAAATAGGAGCAGAACCCAAAAATTACTTTGCACTAATGGAAACCGAGGCATAAAATTAAAAAAAAAGTGAGGAGAAAAAATATATTACGCATATGTGCAATAAGCGTGGTTTTTGGCAACGCTGGGGGGATTGGGTTGGGAGGAGGGGTAGGGTAGGGTTGTAGGGTTGCAAGACAATGCGGTTGCCTATTCACATGTGCAGCTATAATTACACACACACCACACACACACACACACACACCATATACACACATGCATGTGTATTTGTATATAGCAGTTAAAAGACGCCAGACCGCATCAAAGTCACAAGCACACACACACACACACACACACACACACACACACACACACACAGAGACAGACAGACACACACTTGTGCAGTTAGTTTATAACTGTTACTGCAGTGCACTTGGCAGCACTTGCTTAATACATTCTGCCAGCCTGACTATTTGTTAGAGCTCAGTTCGCTTTTTTTAATATACGCAGCTACCTTGGGCAAACCCATTAGGTTAATAAGAAGAAGAAGAAGAGAAGATGCAGAAAAATAAAACAAAAAAACAAATAATAAAAGAATTGAAACTATGCGCGTGAGACGTAAATACGCCGCAAACACTGCTGTGCCCCCACCACCCACCTGCCCACCCCTCGCCCCAACCCCATTCTCTTCCAGGTGCTGCCCGTTTCCCTGTCGGCCATATTTAAAGCGTGCGCAAAAATTCCGCCAGACTTTTTGAAGCTCTATTCCCTGAAACTGAAAACTGGCAACGCTGCACTGTGCCATAAAAACGAATGCCCAGCGACGACATTTTTATGGCAACTCTGGCAGCGCAAGTAACAACGTGATGGATCGATATGCTGCGCAAGCGAATACGTCATATATCGTCATCTCACTCGCGCGTCACGCTCATTGGCTCTGTGCGCTGCGCAAAATCCAAGCCAACACAGGCAGAGCGTAGCGTTTATTTGATTTATTAACATTACTAGCGTTGTCTTTGTCTGGCGCTCACGCCTGCCCAGCACAGCAGAGTAGAACTGGTTTGCAAATGCCGTCACACACACACGCACACAGGGTGGCTAGTCAAACGGGTCTGATGTGTGTGTGTGTGCGTGTGCGTGTGTATGAGCCTCGCTGAGCCTCAGTCTCAGCTGCTGGCCAGTCAGTCTCTCATTCGTCTCTCGTATTCGCTGTCGTCAGCACACGCGCACGCAAGCGAGCAAACGGATTCTCGAGATTCGTGAGTTTCGTTTCGACGCTGTTTTTCGCCACACACTCTCACACACACACACACACAGTCGCACACTCACCTCGGATTTTTTATTGTCATCGTCGTCGGTTATTCGCTTCGTTTTGGGGGCGCTCGTCGTTATCGCTGGGAACAGGTTTCGCCGCTGTCCGCAAACTCGACGACCAAACAGAAAGCTGCTCAATTCCGCGTTGTGTGGAGCTATTTTCGGCGCGCTGATTTTGCTGCCCAAATAGTAGCAAAAAAAAAAAAAATAAACACAATATACAAAAAACCTACAAAAACAAATTACAAATCTGCCCAACAATTTTAACAAAAAAACACTCACATCAATTTCTCCAAAAAGCATTTTTCGTGACGCGTTTTAATCAACCAATTTTCAAGTGTTTTTTGCGTTCAACAACCACAAAAAAAAAATTTTAAAAAAGCTTAAGCAAATAGCAAAAGCTGTTCCCCAAAAATTATATATATACACATATTTGTATGTGTGCGTGTGTCAACTGCCTGAAATTCGCAATTATGAAATGCTAAGAAACGAACAAAATTAATTAGCAAACTCCCAAATTGAAAATCCAACAAGTGCAACATGGTTTCCATAAAAATGTTCAAAAAGTGCAGAGCCAATTAAAGATCTGCTACTAAAAGTTGTAAGAAAAAATTAACCGTGTACAGACGAGAGTAACAGTAAAACGCAAAAGTATCTGACAGATACAATTCGGATTTAACGCAACCCTTCCACAAGTGATCCGAAGTCGCATCTAGCAAGAGTATCTGCAATTGGATATATCTGTATATATATAGCATCTACAGGTGCTTTGGCACAGCTAGAAAACAATCTGAGGCTGTTGTTATCTATCAGCTGAAAAGTATAAGCAAGTCAAAAGGAGTAAAAACAGCTTCATCAAATAGATCATCAGGCTACAGCTACGAAGAGTATCTGCAGTAGCTATTCCAGATACAACAAGTATCTAATGCTGTAAAAAGTACCTACAGCTGTAGTTGAACTGAATAACAAAATATCCATGTTTATCTATGTTTTCAACAACAACCTAAACTTCTAACTGCAACAAACAAAGAAAAAATAATAATAATCGACGGTTGCGACAAAAGTAAAAAAAAGTATCTCCAAGGAAAGTATCTGTAGAATTTGATGTATTGCAATTGCTGAGCATCGAATTTTGCGTACTGTTGCGAGCGAGAAACTAGCCCAAAAATGTTGACCATGGAGGCGGACATGAAGTGCGGCATTCTGCCGGGCCAAATGGCGCCGTTGCACGCCGGCCACGCCCATGCTGCCGCCGCCGCAGCCAGCTCGTATTCGGCGCTGGCGCCACTCATGAATCTGGGCCCGTCGCACTTGACGCACTCGCATCTCAGCCAGCACAATCATCACAATCACCATCATCATCATCATCACATGAGCGCACACATCGCCGCCAGCCACAGTCCCAATCCGCTCAGCTCCCTCCAATCGAGCATTGCCAACACGCTCAGCGGCAACGTGCAACAGCAGCAGCAACAGCAGCAGCAGCAGCAGCAGCAACAAAGTTCACCGTTGCACAGCTCAAGCGAGCTGAGTCCGACGCAGAGCAGCATTGGCAGCCATCACATGACCTCACCAGTTAGCCAACACCAGCAGCAGCAGCAGCAGCAGCATACCCAGCAGCAGCAGCAACATCCCACGCTGATTGGTGCCGGTAGCGCTTTGAGCAACATGACTAACAACAACAACAACAACAACAATAACAATAACAACAACAATGCGACAGCAAATAAAAATCAACAGCACGCGGATCGGGTGAAGAGGCCAATGAATGCATTTATGGTGTGGTCGCGGGGCCAGCGTCGCAAGATGGCCTCCGACAATCCGAAGATGCACAATTCGGAGATCTCGAAGCGGCTGGGTGCCCAGTGGAAGGACTTGTCCGAGGCGGAGAAGCGACCCTTCATCGACGAGGCGAAACGGCTGCGGGCGGTGCACATGAAGGAGCATCCGGATTACAAATATCGGCCGCGTCGCAAAACCAAAACGCTGACCAAGACCAAGGAGAAGTATCCGATGGGCGGCATGATGCCCGGCCAGCAATCACTGCCCGAACCGGGCACGCCCACGCGTGGCATGCCCCAGAGTCAGGCATTGAACGGTTCATCCAATGCTGCCTCTGCAGCAGCAGCAGCTGCTGCCGCCGCCGCCGCCGCTGCAGCCGCGTCGGTGCAACGTCCGAATCTGCATCAGATGAGTGTGCCAAATGGGTACATGCCCAACGGCTACATGCATCCCGATCCCGCTGGCTACCAGACGCACTACATGAACTATGCGCCCCGCTACGAGATGAGCCACATGTACAACGGATACGGGATGTACGACACCGTTGCCGGCGGACAGACCTCGCCCTATGGCAGCAGCAGTCTCCAGCAGCCCGGCTCGCCCTACGGACTCCAGCAGCAGCAACAGCAACAGCAGCAGCAGCAACAGCAACAGCAGCAACAACCTGGTAGCTCTGCCTCGCCGGCGCCGTACGGTGCTCAGGTGTCCTGTCAGAGTCACAGTCCCAGTGATTCGAGCATCAAGTCCGAACCCGTCTCGCCCAGTCCCAGCATCATTGCCCTGAACAACAACAACAATAACAGCAGCAGCAGCAACAACAACAACAACAATCACATTATGAAGCGCGAATATGTTGCAGCGGGCGCCGGCGCCGAGCTGAACAATCTGATGAACATGTATCATCTGCACGATGGCCTCAGCGGTGGGGTGGGTGTGGGTGTGGGTGTGGGTGGTGCAACGGAACAGCAGCGTCATTTGATGCACTATCAGACGGCTTCGCCGGACTTGCAGCAACAGCAACATGTCATGCAACAGCAGCAGCAGCATCCACACCAGCAACATGCGCACCAACAGCAGCAGCAACAGCAGCATCCACACCAACAACATCCGCACCAACAGCAGCAGCAGCAGCAACAACAGTTGCACCAGCAATCGCTGCGGGCAATGGCGCCCCTGGCACACATGTGAGAAATGGCCAGCGCCTATGGAGCCGCCGTCTCGCCGCCACCGCCGCCGCCGGCAACAGCAGCTGTCAATGGCAACTACAATATGCCAGGAACAGCAGCAGCAGCCGCAGTAGCAGCAGCAGCAGCTGCACAGCAGCAGCAGCAGCAGCAACAGTTGCTAAATGGCCGGCCAAGTCCAACAGCTTCGGGCTCGTCGGGCGGTCGCTCCTCGGCGCATTCAAGTGGTCATAATACGGTCAACGCGCATTCACCCGCCTTGGCTGCCGCCTATCAGCTGTCAACCGCCGCAGCGTCAACAACGACAACATCAGCAGCAGCAGCAGCAGCAGCGGCAGCGGCAGCAGCAGCAACAGTTTCCTCCTCTACGTCCGCGGCAGCGTTGAGCATGCTGGACATGCAGCAACAGCTGGAGGAGCAGCAGCAACATTATCTGCAGCAGCAACAGCAACATCAACAGCACCAGCAGCAGCAGCATCATCAGCACCAGCAGCAGCATTTGCAAAATCAGCAACACTTGCAGCAGCAACATCAGCAGCAGCAGCAACAATTGTATCATTATCATGCCACGCATTCGCAGCAGTTGCACGAGGCAAGCGCTGCCATGTTGGATATATCCACATTGTAAATTATTGCATATAAATTCTACACAACACAATCGAACACACACAACACACACACACACACACACACACACTCACAACACACACACATTTAGCATAAAATAAAAAATAAACAAATTTTAGACTTAGTTTTTAGCACTTAATAATAATAATAATAATAAATTCAATTAACAATTAAATACAATTATAATAATGTAATGTAAAACCTAAATAATACAAGCATTTTACAATTAAGCATACGCACTGTTGTACCATAAGAAGTGAACATCTTTCCCCTCCCCCACACACACCTTTCCCCCTCCCCACTCGCCACTCACACACACATTCCACACATTTTTGCTAACAAAAAACAAAAAAAAAAAGAAAAAAAAACCTAAACGACAATTGTGTGATAAAAAAAACTAAACAAATAAATTGTTTTCATGTTATTTTGAATTTCTCTTTATTTTTCTGCGCTGTACAAAAACTTTACAAATATTTCACATTTCCACAAAAAAAAAATTCAAAAACACACATAAAAATGCATAAGCAAAAACAAAAACAAAAAAAAAAATATAAATAGAAATAGAAATAAACATTCTATTTTATAGATTCTCTTATACATTAAGTAATTCTAATTATTATCTATTATATAAACAAATTTAATTATAATTATTAATTATGCTTATGAATACTGCAAAGAAGAAATGAAACACAATTAATTGTAATAAAACAAAAATTATTATTATTATTATTATTAAAGGCGACAACAAAAAATGTTAGTAAACATCAAAATGATAAACTGAAACAAGGCGCATGGCTTACAAAAACAAACAGCCAAATCGTCTGGAAAACATAAAAACCAGAAAAAATCCACACAAATAAAAGAAAAATCTTTTCAAAAAATATAAACCCAATTGTTTGAATTTTTATTTCGTTTCTTGACGGTTTTAACTTGCCTCAATTTTGCCGTCGGCTGAAATGGATTTATTTGTATAGTGATATTTTTCAGCTTGAAATACTTTTGCAATTCTTAATGGCATATTTTGATGGGTCAAGTTTCGCAATGTTTTCAAATGTGTGAAAATAATAAAATGTTGAAATGCTGTTTTGATATTTGAGATTTACGATGAGATTTTATTGTGAAATACTTAGTTCCTTCTACTACTTACTAAATTCATTTCTGGACGAGCGCAACGAAACTTGTGGATCGAATTTGGGATTCGCGTTCAGGCCATAAAATCGCATAGGTTTTTTTTCGGGACTTGTTTGCGGCACTTAAATACAAATTTTATGTCATTAACAAATTAAATGATTTAACAAAACTGGGAATAGCTATTAAAGTTCAAAAACATAAACGGACGACTATGGAAATAGGTGTTTTATAATGTAAACTTAATTTGGTATTAAGTTCGTAAAGGGCCAACAGTCTGAATATCATTTCTGGTAGAAGACTTCATTAAAAAACTTCTAGAAATGCATTAAGAGTTCAAAAGATTTCACATTTACGACAGCTGTCATCAAATTGGAAATAAAATCCTGATAATAAATTACAAAGTGATTTGAAAAACTTGCTAATATCTTTAAAATACATTTACATTATTTTAAATAAAGTATTGCGGATTATGTTTACCAAAAAATCCATAATAAAATACTCTTCTAAAATCAATTAAAGCTTCTAGTTAACTTTACTATTAGTCTTTTTGAACATAATATCAAAGACATGCCAGATTTAGTCCAGCTGATTTTGGCCTAATCTGATTTCAACATAATGCCACAATTCACTAAGACAGTAAATTGCTGTGTTATAGGTATATGGAATATATGTTATTATTTTGACTAGCTAAATTTATTATTATTATTTTTTTTTTATCAAGAGATAGATATTTGCTATATTTTATAACCTGCAATTTACGTGACCGGAAGGAGGAGTTTTGTAGCTGTCGCCGTTGACTTAATGCCAATTATATTAATTTGCGAGTTACATGGGTGAATTTTGTATACACAAATAATTCACATTTTATATGTATAACCAATTTTGAAATTGGTACACGCCTTTCGAAAAATCGCACCCTGGGTATTGGGTATTGCAACAAATTAATACAACTTATTATTCTTTTTTTTTATGAAATATTTACGAGCCAAGCAGAAATAAAAGTCGTTGTTAACTTTCAAATAGTTTTAACTATGTGATTTGCCTTTCCAATTATAAAATGCATATTTTCTGTGCAAACAAACTATCAAAATCAAATGACAGTCTACAGCCACTTCCTTTTTAGCCAGCAAGTGACCTTAGTCATAAACCAACAATCGCAATCAAGCTAACAATCCATCTTTGATATTACTAATTTATGCAACTGGCATTAGGCTAAGCTGCTCCCAAATGGACCATACTCTATCGTGTCGTAAACCACAATCAAGCGTGATTTTAAAGTGAGTACACGACTCAGAGATACCCTCCTGACCATTTAATATATGTAAAAGGGAGGTCTAGAATACTTATAGAGGCCAAAACAGAAACATTTTGCGTAAATTGATTTAGATAGATTTTTTAATCGATTAAATATGATTTCTCTTATATATTTAGTCGTGTTCAACACTCTTTGATATGTGTTGCGTTCATAACATTTATTATTTTAGCTGTTATATAGACTATGACAAGTGAAATAATGCCAAATAAGCATTTCAATTAATATATTTATAAACTTACTTATAAACTTATTTATACAGTGTGAAATTTAAAATGTATTACTACAATTTACATTTTTCGTAATACTTTTCAGTTGGCTACATGTTGAAATGTTGAAATCGAAGATTGTTGGAGACACATGCATAGTTCGCTCAAAAAAAAAAAACAAAAAAATCTTCAAAATACGTCACTTATACGCTGCAATGAATAGCAGATACAAAAATATGTAAAGATACAGATACAAATCTCTCAGCTCGAATTCGTGTTTGTTTGACATGCAAATCGTTTTCCGAAGCGTTTTGTTTACTTTCTCGCTCATCAGCAATGTTTGATTTAGATTTATTTTGTATTTTGTTTACGCTGACATCGCAGTGGGTTTTTTCTCTTATAATTAGCTTGCGTTTTGTGGTGTTTTTCTAGCTGTCGGCTGTCATTTATTGCAATCAGTGAGAAAATTAAGCATCAGCACTTAATTTTGCAATGCAATCAACCTCAAAATTAAATTCTAGTATTTAACAACCGGCAAGACAGGTTCGAGTGTTGCAGCTGAGTCATTCTCGCGATCAGAAACCGCATCACCGACAGACAGCGGCAGATCGTGAGAGTTTCTGCTGTTTTGCACAACTTTATTTATTTCTATTCTTAAATTTTATTCGATTAACCACAAGAGTTCTTTATGGTGTTTACACAATGTATATTTTTTGGCTGACTTTAGATAACATCTTGAAATACTTTCTGTTTTGAAACTCATTATATATTATCATAAGTGCTGAGTATTTGACAAAAACACTAATTGTTATTTAAAACAGTTATATAATTTATTAACATTTTTACACTCACAAAAATCGCACTGAATTTGAGGAAATCTCAACATATCTGGAGCCAAGGTTATATAACATTATATTTTTGTTTTCATTATTCTAAAGTACTATTTTATTGAATTAAAAAAAAACTTACCTTATTTCCAGGGCGTTTGTTATATGTTTAGAACTTATACATTAAATTTTTTATATTTATGTTATTATACAACATAAGTATTTTAAGATACCCAACAATTTTGTGTGGTTTCATATAATGTAATTTGTATTTCAACTATTTAGAAATATATTCTTTGATTGAGAAATTAATTTTCTGATTATTATGATTCGATTTTTGTTTTGGTTGGTTGGTAACATTTACAAAAAAGGTAAAAAGTTATAATGAAGAAAATCTCAAATTCATGAATTCAAATTTATATCAATTGCATTTCGAGGAGAGATTAAATGTTAAATATATTATTATATATGAATAAGTTAAAAATACTTAAGTGACACAATGAATACATTAAAATACAAATAAATCTAATGTATAATTTACACTGCTTTACCTTTATTTACCACTCTGCTCAGTATTCTATTTAGTATAAATGATATCCACTTCATCACATAAAAAAAAAAGAATATTTGATATTAAATGGGCTAGTTAAAGTCAACAGAAAATATAGCATACTTTATATTTAACCTTAGTCCATTTCCATCTCTCTCTCTCTCTCTCTGAGTTCCGCTGTTGTTCACTCTCTTTAGTGAATCTGTCTCTGAGTGCACCCTTCAATTATCAAAACAAAAGCCCAGCGGCGCCTTCAAAGCACGACTACTCTGAAACCTAGACAGAGACAGAAGGAGCTAGTGAGAGTTGGTGGAGTGGGGGGGGAGATGAGTGCATAAATTGGGAATCCAGTGGAGAACAGAGCTGAACAACTAATTAAACTTTAACAATAGAAAAGTTAGCAAACAAATGTCATTATGCATAGCAAGCTGAAAACTGTCTGGGGCTGCTTTTCGCTTTCGCAGCATAGAGTTCGACTGGGGCCAAAAAGATGGCGCCCTTTGAAAGGGGGACACACTTATTGGCCGACACATATTTCAAAACTAGGTTAACAGACGGCGCAATGCTATAAATACTCGAGTTGATTCATAAGCCTAAAACTGTAACCAATGCTCTGGGCATGGGTTAGTTTTATTTTTTCTCTTCATTTTCTCGCAGGCCCTGAAACGTACACAAACAAATCGGATTAGTTGACAAAAAAAATAAAGGAAAATATAAAAAATGTAAAAAAAAAATCCAATTAGTCGTGCAGTTCGTGCAATGGTAACACTTTTAAACTGTTGTCATCTCGGAAAGATACATAAATATCTGTATCTGTATCTGTTTTTTTTTTTTTTTGGTTTGATGGATGTGTGGCATGCGTAAGAATTTATTGGTCGCCTGATCGATGGACCGCACATTGATTTACGAGGGTTGACATGCAGATTTGTCAGACTGCCCGGCGACCCGAACGAGCGACGGATCATAAACCGACACCTGCACACCTGCAAATGCAAAGGCCGGGAAAAACCCCGTGTCGAGGTGCTCACTCACAGGTAGAGACAGAGAGGCAGACAGGGTAAGACAACATCGTAATGAACCTCTAAAATCCACGCCTCGCTGCAAATCCCAGCAACTGCATCTGCTTTAAAGGGCTGCAATAACAAATCCGTGCAAAAACAATCAGTTCCAAGCAAACAACGCACATTATCATAATCACCAATAAAACTTAACCGAAGGCTTAGCCAACTTAACAGGTTGTGCTCTCTGTCAGCTCTATTTTAATACTTCCTCTGCGATTTCTCAGTACTCAGTAGCAAGGCGCATAAGTCTCACCCGCATTTTGTGCTGTTCGAGTACTGTAATTTAATCACTTTCGGGGCCCAGCATAAAATGCGCAATCTGCATCTGAGTGCTGAATGCTGCCCTCGGATTGATATTTGCTGATATTGCTGGCATGCTAATCGCTGTCAAATTACTCATATATTTTTGCATTTTTATGGCCCTGCTCTTCTATTAGTTTTTTTCTTTTTGTTGGGGTAGATACTGCCTGCAATTAGGCGTTTAGACACGCCCTGATTTGACATTGATATGCAGCATGTAGATGCAACTAAGTAACTATGCGGGTGACCCACAGGGAAGCAGGGCAGGCCGGTCCGGTTGATAAGAAAACCCAAATGCAACAAGCAAACTGTCAACTACCAAGTAGCATGTGAGTGAAACTCTCGCTGTACGCTTAAGAGGGAGCTACAAGTTTTTTAAGGCGCTGTCCGATGGTTCTTTATGGAGTACTATTTTGTAATGTGATATTGAAGTAATTTTGGATTGAACAAATGCATTTTTTTAATATATACTTTTAAAATGTTGAGTAAAAATTTGTTTTACGGTTGATATTAACTATTTACTATGGGATCGGATTACTGCTTTATAATCTGCGTAGAATCCTCTACTCCGTGGATTATTAGATCCTCATTCGTTGCCTTAAAAGTAATTAACATCCTGATGTAAATTTATATTTACTTATCTATTTAATTTATTTATTGTTATTTATTTTAATTACTTTTATTTTTCATTAAATGAATAAAATTATTTATTGAAACAATTCGTGATGTTTATTGTTTTTTATAAAATCAGTTGAATTTCATAAATCAAAACAACTATTTTTGCTTTAAATCAAAGCAACTATTTTGCCTTTTAATATTTACAATAATGTTAAATTTTTATTAATTTGTATACTTTATACTGAGTCATCCTAAGATTTATTACAATTTGGCATTATTAAAGATTTTAAATTTAATTTCTTTGTAGTATTTATTGCTATTATTGTTGAGATATATATCCACTGCGACCTGCTAGATCAATTGTGTCCCCCTCTGAGTCTGAAGCTCTTCCATCAGTTCTTGCACAAAAATACAGAATCTTTGTTGCGTTGAGGGTTTCCAGGTCGTTAGAGCTGAGGAAATGGAAGCCTAGAATGCTACATCTTTCCTAGTTAAGGCGCCACAATCTGCTAGGATATGCTTTGGGGATTCTTCCTCGATTTCACAAAACCGGCATAGTTCGCTGCTATAGATACCCAGTTTAGACAGGTGACTTTTCTTAGTATTTATATTCACAATAAATTTCGCATCATAGCTATTGTTAATTTGAATTTCTACATTTGTAAATCCATTACAACTTTAAGAATCTTCTAGGCATTTCAAGTTTTTAAATCATTCACAATTTGTATTGCAATCAATTTTCTACAGAATATATAATTTTTGCTAACAAAAGTTATTTAACTCATTAGCTAATTTATATTTTGGCTTGCTTAAACTTAAATTTATATTTAGAGCATTTCCAAGCCTGGATTACGGATCAAAGTCCGATAACTTCTCCGCAGGCCTCTTGAAATTTATTTAAAAACCATCTGACCACATTTAAGAATTTAAGTTACTTTCTTTGTTATATTAAAGCACTTGCATATTTTCTATATCCTCAATGCTATGCATATTTATATGCTCTATTTATTAAAAAAAAGAAGCAATTTGCAAATGCACAAATTGTATTGAAGTATTGAAGTTAAGCTCGCAGGCATAAGCAGGCAACACTGCTGAGCACTAGTGCCACTTAATTAAGTCGGCGTTTTATTGTCGTCGTCGTCGTCGTCGTCGCCGTCAGCGTCGCTCAAGTTAATTACTCAGCGGAGCAGTTTCATGAGCATTTTTCGTCCCTCCTACACACTGCACCTGCTCCCACTCCCACTTTGGCACTACTTTTACTGGCTGGCAAGTGAGCATAACAATTCCTCGACTGCTGGCAACTTCATCCTGGGAGGATGGGATTGTATGGTGATTCTGCACTTTGGCGCATTTGTTGATTCGCGCACTTGAGCAACATGGCAACCAGCGGGGGCAAAGTCAACGACGAGTCGTCAGCTCTTATCTTAATGAGCTTTATGCATATAATTAAATAAATTGCACCTCTCTTTAGGCGCCATGACAACTGAGCCGTTGAGCTCATGTAAGCAGCAATTTCCTCCTACCGAAGGGGGACAGTGGTAGGGGGTCGAAACGTTTATTGCATTTACCATAGCCCCACCCCAATGGGGTGCCACATGCTGCCGGACCGCACCCAAAGCGAAATTCAATTTTAATTACATACATTTTTTGCTGTGATTTTCCCAAATCGATTTTGCTAACCTTTTTTCATACATACTGATACATTGTTCATACATATGTATGTAGTATATATATTTTTAATCAACCGCGCCCAGTTGTTACCTTTTATATTGACTGAGGCGGCAGTTTGTTGTACCACAAAGCAGTTCCAGATTGTTTTTTCTACCTGTTCGCATTTATTTATTTACTCTCATCGCAGTCGTCGCATTTCCAATTTTTCGCTTGCAAATTGGAAAAGTTCAAACGCACATGCTACGAATAAATACACACAGATACAAAGCCAAAACCCCAAAACTCGGACTCAGTTAAAATTCCAATCCCAATGCCAGACTCCGACAGGAGCTGACCAGACATATGCATGAGCTCAAAAGCTACAGATAAATGTTAAGAACAACAACAACTCTGCCGCTGGATTCTACCGAATCTGACCAATGCACAGTGATTTGAGACAACACATACATAAAATGATTTTTAAAAATTGTGCATCCAACTTGCTGTCTTGCTTATATTTAAAAGTCAATTAACCTCAAAAGTGTTTTCTAATTAGAAAGAATAAATTATTTCTTAAAAAAACATACAATTTATGGAAAGAAAGAAAAATGCTGTGCATTGATTTTTTTCTAATTCTTAGTGTATTTCAGTCTACAAAATTGATTAAGAACTCAATGAACCACTTCCACTTCTCCACTTTTTTCAAACAAATTTTTTGCTTTTTCATTCTGCAATTTTGCGAATTAAAAAAATTTATTTGGATTGCAACCACTGTGCAAATGTAAATTTGTTGTTATTGTAGAGCACATTTACATACGCATGCCACACAACACTCGCTCGCATACATACACACACACACACACACACACACACACACTCAGAGAGAGATCCATTCACATACTTATTTTGAACATTTCGCCATGTCCGGCAAAGCGACGTCAATGACAAGCCCAGGCTGGCTGAGTGACTGGTTGGCTGGACAGATGGACCGACTGAGTGACTGACTGACTGAATGACCAATGCCATGAAAGTCGCCGCCTGTGCTGCCTAGATAGTGTGCCCTGCAGCTTTATGCATGTTTTTGCTTATGTGTGTGACTGTGTGTGTGTGTGTGTGTGTGTGTGTGAGAGAGAGAGAGAGAGAGTGTGTGTGTGTGTGTGTCTGAGCTGATTGATTGATTATTTGTTCCGCATCACTCACCTGGAAAATTCAACTGAAGTGGCAACTTTAATTAATTTGCTTATATATGTTGCCGCCAAGTTGATGTTGTTCATATGGTCTGCCACACACACACATATATATATATATATATAAATATATAAATATATATATATATACATACATATGTATGAATGAATGTGGTATATAACAACAGTTAAAACATAAGCTTGCAAATTAATTGGTTTAACGTATACATGCAGACGGGCGAGGCCTGAATGCGTCTGGGCCGTGATTGGAACGTCCATTCGGCTGTGCCAAGTTTAATTATAATGGCCACATACACACACACACATATATAATATTTAAATTAAATTTTAAAATATATATACGAGGCATACAACTCGACCTATTTTCAGGGGGAATGATAATACATAACATATAATTTAATATCATTTATACTTTAAATTTAAGCGAAATATTTTTATGTGCAGTATTCAAATATGTATTTACTAAACAAATAGAGTTTTTTTTAGTCATTCTGTTGTTGGCTTAACGTCGGCAAAATAAAGCACACATTAATAAAATAATAATTAATGTACAATTAAATTTATTACACATTTTATAATTGATTAAGTATTTACTTTTTATTGTTATTATTTTATTTAGTACACACTAAATTCATAACTAAGTAATTCAAAATGAAATTAAGATTTTATTTATGGAATTCACACCTATCTTAAATATCAGATGCTAACTCTTCCATTCACAAAAGTTTTCTATTGAATGACAGCATTGTAACAATGAAGCCAATGGAATCATCGTAAACTTACTTGCAACTTCAGCAGTGCTTTAGAACATTATACGATTCTAAGACCAAACTTTATAGGCCGCCCATAATTTCACTGTTCAGAGCACAATGCAAACAAATAAATGAATAGGTTAAAGAGCAGCCACTTCACAAATGAAACCGTGCTCATTTGTAAACATTATCGTCTTCTTGAAGTCAAAGTAACTGTTTTCAGACTTTTAAGCCTATAAAAGAGCGCAAAACTAAAAGAACAATGATCACATATTCAAAAATATGTAAAAACATAACAAATTGTGTCCAATGATTTAGCGTGCGCCAAAATACCGTTCAAAGCAAAGATTTCAGATACGATCACCAGCTATAACAATGGCCTTGGGTTTTCGGGTGTTTTGTTTATGAGTTCATTTTACCGTTTGTTTCTATTTGATATGCCACCGACCATCTATTTATAAGTTGAGATTTTATGGTGTTTTATGGCATATTAAGGTATAACAAAATATTTTGGACTTTCTTTCGGCCAGCATTTCTCTAACCAGGTAGCGATGCTGAGTCGCACTTAACTAATCCCAGTTTAGCAAATTGTATCTCATTAATGGAAAGGTCACGCTGACAATGACAATGATATCTAGTCACGCTAATTGCTGATCTATGCAACGGTTTCTAGATTTATAACACTGATAAAAGCCTTTAATATAACTGCTTCTACTATTTGACCTTGCCGATCGAACTTCAATAGATGCCAATGAGTCAGTTCAAAGCAATCGAATGCAGAATGTTAAATGTTGTCAAACGAAATTCAATTTTGTCATATTTTACTAATACAATTTTGAATTTGAATTTCAGATACTGTATTTCAAAAAAATAATTATTATTTATATTTATATATTAAATTATATAAAATATTTAATTTTTGTATTTAATTTTAAAATTATTAATACAAATTTCTCAAGATTGAATCTGATTTTGTTGTACCTATTAGCAAACATGTAAATTTCAATGTCAGTCGCTTAATTATATAATTATATATATAATATAAATGTGTATATCTATATTGTAGATTAATACCAGGAGTCAAACAAATATATAGACTTATTTTTGGTATGAAATAATAATAGATTCTCAGTATTAAATTGGGGTTTTTCTTAACAAATTGCAGCTTTTTTATTAACATTTATTTTATACTTTTATAAAATTAAGGTAAGTTTAAATATACTTTATTAATATACTTTATATCACAATTAATGCGAAATATCACTGAGTAATGTTTTAAACATCAGTCAAACTCAAATGTGTACAGCTCTCTATGAAATTATGCTGCTTTCATAGCTTGGCCATGTACAAAGCCAATTCAGCTTACAGCTACCCTTACTCGATGTCACTGCAAGCAGAGTTACGACGCTTGTAAGGGTTTTTTTCTTCTAAAAATGAAATAAGAAGCAAACGCATTAGTAAGCTAAAAGGCAAATGACATTGGCCAGAGGCAACGGCAGACACATCAGACACATCAGACACCAGAGTCCGATACGCGTGTGCCTAATACGTATAACCCTTGGGTGCTGAGGTCCTAAAGGTGCTGAACTGCTTATTTAAATGCTACACCAATTTATTGTCAACGAGCACATTTCATTCATTGTCCTGCCGCATAATCCTTGAATGGGCTACGTGCCCCTAAGGCGGTGAGGAGGTTCCTTAACGCATTTGCAACGTATCGCGTCGCCACGCCATGCCATGCCACGAATCGCCTCGCATCGCATCGCCTAACGACTTCCGTTCGAGCTTTGCGCACGCGCAGATCGCTTCGAGACGGGAAGCTGGTTTCTGACTCTGGCTGGACTCAGCGCCCACAGCTTTTAATGATAATCTCCTGAGTTATGTGTTTTTAAATATAATTTTCGTTGCTGGCGTGCAGACGACGCGACGGTCCATAACTCACCTAGCGCCAAGTCACGAACTGTCAGAGGCACCCGGCTCCAGCCTCTCTCGCCTCCAAACTGTCTAAGTTGAGAGTTGACTTGTTATTTGTAAAAGTTGCACAGTAACCATTTTATATTTAAATATTATTTACATAAAATACCACAATTAATTTTTTATTCGAGTTTGAATGTAATTTTGAATTTAAAACAAAAATTCTATTTAAAAAACTAGAAACTAGGAATAAAAATTATTCACTTACTCATTTGAATCAAATTCATACTTAATTTACAAAATGAATCAAAGACATATATTATTAATAGTTATTAGCAATTATGATATATAAGTATATATTATGGTAAATTATATAATTTATTAGTAATTCACTCAAAATTAAATCAATTAAATTTCATAAAAAAGCCATACAATGATCGACATCAGAAAGTGATTGAGACAATCCAACAAAGATTGAAGTTTCGTGCTACTGAATTCGAATTGTGGCTTTAATTTTATTTTTATAATTTATATAGAATCCAAGCAAAAATTGTTTACTGTGTAGCAGCTTGTCTGTCAACTGTCCAAGTTGAGAGTTGAGCTTGAGAAATTTTTTTCTTTGCGTTTACAGCGTATTACACATAAGACACTCCCACGGCAGTGTTCGCATCTCATTAATTGGCTCATAAAGTAATGTGACGTGTCGAGCTGGCTACTGCCACTTCTTGGCCTGGCAGAAAGCTTTGCGTGACTGCTGTGCATCCATAAGCGATGCGTTTAACTTTTCACAGGCGTTGCCGCAAGTTTGGCACCCAATTTATCAAACCAGAGCATTCGTCGCCCCGCGGGTGCAGTTATTAGCAGCAGGCGTGGGAAAGCTGTCACTTGTGGTGTAGGCGAGAATGCTGCGAAGAGCGTGAAGAGTGTGAATAGTTTGATCCAGCCGAAAGCTGCAAATATTTGGCCAGCAGCCGCATTCTAGCGCTAATAAAGCGCCTTATCTAAGAGCAGAGAGCAGCTGCGTCCGACCGCCACAGAAACATGCTGTAATCCGGCAGCGAAACTTGAGAGCTCAAGTCGCGCACAGATGCCTGCTGACGGGAAAGGGTCGAGCACAGGGCCAGGAAGCAGAGAAACCACCCTCTGGCTGGCTGGCTGGCTGGCTGGATAGCACATGCTGGGCGTGTGCAATCAAATCAAATGAAATCAAATAAAATTAAAATCCACTTTGAGCCTATTAAAGTGTGCCAGTGGATTCGACCTGAGTGAGTCCTGTGTGAGCCTCCATCCGCCATCCCGAGCAACTGTCACAAGCCGCCGTCGTTAGTTTTAATTGACATGCAAGTCAGCGTCCGTCCAGTCGACCTGTCAATCAAAACTGTACACCCACCCCCCACCGCCCCATAGGCAAATATAAGCATGCAACGTTTCCCTCCCTTCCCGCTGTACGCCTCATTATCCTGCTGTCACTCTGCGGTTTGTTGACACACGCGTTTAGTTCAACACTCGCTTTGCAAGCGTCGTTTCAACAGCTGCGATTTAAGTCCACGTTTCATTTGGTTCTTTTTGACAGTTTTTTAAGTGGTCGCTTCCAGTAAATGATGTGTCTATTAATTGGTGGTCTCTGTGGCACTCTTAGAGCTATTGCCTGGGGCAGTTGACTAATTTGGCTCAAGTGTAAATAGCTCAGTATCTGTAGTGTTTATTTTCCTTGAATCATTTAATTTAGATTAAGCTAAATAGATTTTAAGCCTTGCATAAATATAAAAATGCATATTAAGCCAATCTACTTAATATGACTTAACATAACTTGGAAAGTAGATTTTATACATTAAAATGCAATTCTTTGTTCATATTAGGCTTTCAACCAAAAAATAAGTTTGTCACATAGAAAATACACACGAAAATTAAAGTGTGTTTAGAAAATGTATGTAATTTTATTTTGGAATTAAATATTTATTTGTTTTGCATTGATCCATTAATAATGTTTTAATTCATTTAGATAATTGATATTTATCTGTTATAGTTTTATATAATATTTTGTTTGCTTAATTAATAAGTATGATATAGATGACACATGAGCGTAAAGTTTTATATAAAATGTTCCTCATAATCTTATTGTTAATATAGGTATTTAAACTAATAAATTTACGATAATGACTACGAAAAACTGGTCTTATCGAATTATTCAAATGTATCTAAAGCGTATATATGTGTTCAAGAAAAAGGTTAACTCGCTTAAGAATTTTGATTGTATTTCATTTAACCTACGACTTTGAAGTTACTTAACTATATACCTGTAACTCTACCTGTAACTTGGTAGACTTAAACTGCGTACGACTTGAAGTGCCGAAGTTGAAACAAGTCACGTTTGTCTGGCATCTGCCATTTGCTGAATGTCGAGCAGAACTAATAGGCCAATAATTGCTGTCCGAGGCAGACACAAGCTGTGGCAAGGGGTTCAGCTTGCGCAACAATTTAGCATTGAGTGTGGCAAGGAACACAAGTGGCCACAAGACGCCACGTCGTCTTAGCCAGGACAATTGGCAATTGAATTGCAGGCGCGATCTGCAAGAGGAGAGTGAGGAGGAGAAGTGCAGGGAGCGGCATGTCAGCTGCACGGGCAACTGCTTTTCAGCACTGGTCATTGCATTAAATGAGCGGTGTATTGAACAAAAGGAGCGCTTTCTAAAACTTTAGAACAAAGTCACAAATTTGAATGCTTCGCTGAGCAGATATATTGATAGAGATACAACTATAGTTGCAGGAAAAAGACAGTGAAACAAATTTTTGTCTACTTTCGATGACAATTTTTAAAACTCAAAGCTAACCAAAATTTTATTAGTAAATATTTGAGCGAATTTCAGGCATAGATGTAGATGTTTTTTCTTAAGCCCAAACGCATTCAAATTATGATACGGAAAATAATAATTTCATTTATTAAAACAATTACTTATTTAAATTAAAATCATCTTAAAGTCAGCTGAATATAGTCTTTAAATTCAAAGCAATGTATAAATATGTAAGAGAAATTATTAAAAAAATTCCTTGAGAACGAATATTAATTTTAAACAAATTTAACATCGGGTAATTGAATCAAAAAATGTTGAACAGTATACAAATATTATTACTGATGAAAAAATCAAAGGCAATTGCTTATAATAAAAAATAGTTTAACTCTTTATATACATAATAATAATTATTTTAAAAAAATGAATCTCATTTAAATTTAATCGAATAATGTTGAGCAGTGTATATGCATATACTTATATGTACAATTGACGGCTGTGTTTGCTCGTTTTGTTAAACAATTTGTTTGCTCTGTCACACGTTCATTGTGTCGAGCCAGGGAGCTGCTAATTGCACTTGTTGATAGCCTGATAACTTGGTCCCCTGCACTCCCCCTGCGATCTGTGCAGTTGCAGCGTTGCATAAGTGCCAATGCATAAGACAAACTTTTGTCCAAAACACACTGCATGGCTGAAGATGGGGCGTGGCAGCCACGCAACTAACTGGGCGTTCACTCTGCCCTTAACAATGCCCCCAACAATGGCGCACATGCTCTCGACTTTGTGGTCGTCTTTGGACTGCAACACTCACTAGATGGTTGTTTGGCACTGCAACAGCAACTGTCTTCGCAAACAAACTTAAGTAGGTAATTTGCAACTAATTTTCAAGTGGGTAATTCAACTGTGCTTATGTGTATGTGAATGCGTGTGTTTGTCTTCCTGCGAGTCTTGGCAAGCATTTACTCATTGCTCATACGCAGCGTTGTGCGCCGATTGTTATTGCCGGTGGCTCGTGGCAGCAGCCACAAGCTGCTTGTGTCAAGCAATAAGAGTGGGCCGCCAACTAATTGTTGTTGGCTCAATAATAATAATATTGATTGAACAGCTTCTGACCATTTCGCTGATTTAGTTGAGATACAGCTAAATAACGGGCTTTAAATCTATAATTTATTCATTTATTTATGAAAATATCAATATAAATCCTTAATCAATTTTATTAAGAAAAATTATTTTTTAAAAGATGTCTAAGGTGGTTTTCTTATAAACTAAGTTTAATTTAAATTTAAGACATTTTGAAACGGCTTATGTGATTTTGAAACATTTTTTATCGTTGATTTATTATTTCTTCTGCTATTTGTATTGATCATTGGAAAAAATTGTTGTTTTTTTTTAGTCTTGTGTTATTAATTAATTGTATACCTGATTTATTTATTTATTTAAGACATTATGTTGCTAGACTAATAGAGAAGAAGTGCTCTACTGTCTCTATTTCTTTGTCTTAACTTGATCATTAAATAAAATTTGTTAGGTATATTATTGGTAGCCACCTTTAAGGACTGATGACAAATGTTTGTAGCGGCGCCCACACCTGCTCCTTAATACCCAAAGCCGATATTTCTGAATGTGTAAACCGATTAACATTAATTAACGCATATCCACACCCGCTACAAGCAGAAACTTCGGCCCTAGAAATCGGAAATGCGCATATCTTCCACTAATTGTAAGCTAGAGTCACGAAATTGTGAAAGTATGTTACTGGTAACTCTCATATGGTATCGATATAAAATTGGATGGCCACGCCCACTTCGCCTCCGCAAACCGATACACCTGTTAGTGGAAAACGATAAAAACCATATATCATACACGATTTGAAAGGTAGAGTAGCCAAATTTGAAAAGTATATGGCTAGGTATATTACAAAATCCGGAAAAAAATTTGCACCACGGCCACTTCCGCCCCCAAAATCGATAAAAGTTCATATCTTCCGAAATTTAAGAGCGACAGTTACCAAACTTGGAAGGAAGATTACGAGGAACCTCTTCCAAGATTTTTTTCGGCCGCGCCCACTTCAGCCCCAAAATCCGAAAAAGCTCTTATCTACCACAAATTGAAAGGCAAACTTGGACGGTATTTCTTGGCTACGTCCACCCTGTTTTTTGCTACCTATTATTAGCTGGTATTATTTTTGGTATCAAAGTATTTCACATTCTGTTACGCCCGACTGCAAAGTTCTCTATTCTTTTAATATTGAGTCTTATTCATTTATCGCATTCCTTATATGTTTTTTTTGTGATTGTATTTGATTTTATGGCTTGCATTACTAATTCACACTAAACTTAATTTTAACAAAACTTGACTTTATTCCGCCCAGTTCTTGACTACTGCCAGTTCCGCCCATTGCCCTTGATAATGCCGCCCACTGACACCACCCTCTAAAAATTAAATTTGACAGAAATAAAAAAACATATTTTTGTATTCGCGACGCTTTCGCAGCCGGCTAATAAAATTTCCAAAAACGTATAAAATTATATAATAAAAGAAAAATAAAAAATTGCACGCAGCTTCCAGGGAGACGCAGACATTCCGAGCGTGATTTCCGCACATGTACGCGTCATTAAATAATTTCCGCCCTCGCCTAACCCAAACCCAAGCCCAAAACTCAAACCCTAACTTAAAAGCGCCACGTTTCGCTGATTGCGTTTCACAAATGAACTAGAAATATTGCTACAAATCGAAGCGCATCTGAAACTGGAAATTGAGAAACCCTCGCCGATTTCACTGATAATTCAAAATATAGCTGTTGCTCATTGTGAAAACTGATGGTGGAGAAGGAGTGATGGATGGAGGGAGGGAGGGGGGAGGGGGCAGGTAGCTGCCCATTATGCTGAGTTGATCATTAAAACCGCGGCAGCTTGGTTGAAGCTATCACAAAATTAGGGTACATAGCGGTACTTATTATGAGTGTTAACGGTTTTGCAGCGCTAACGCCAGTCGGGCCGGCAGTTTGCAAGCTGAAACCTAAAAACAAAAATACATATGAAAAGAAAACAGACTCGACTATCAACAACATTGGTTGGTCTCTCTCCTATGGAATAATTTTAAACAGAAATCAAATGTCATTCGCGTTGCTTTTCGAATAACATATTTAAAATTATGCACAACACTTAAACTTCAACGCGTTTATTTCACTTGGTGTTTTTTTTATTTTTTGTGTGTTTTTAGTTATACGCGGCATCGATCGATGGATCAGTTTGACAACAAACGTCGACAAACTGGTTTCTGCCCGAAAAATTTCGAAAAATTTGCCGTTGTTGAAAATGTAAAGCTCATAAATAGTATTAGGTTATCTTTTGGGCTGTGCGCGGCGATTCCGCAGCTGGGGTTAGTTAGTCTTTGATAATCGGCGCGCTGTTGCAATGCCTTAGCTTATTTTTTCTTTTGGGAAATCTTTAGTTGGGCCTCCATTAATGGTTGTTGTCAGCCGTTTGTGGAAAGTGAATTTGGTTGAGTGCCCTGGTACAGTTAGTTTGTCGTAGGTCTATGTGAAATTCAACTGAACTGACCTGGCCTAACAGAAATTTAATCTCATTTTCAAGTCTCATTCCACACAGATGTTAAGGCAGCTTAAAAACTGAAAGGCTAACCAAGTATAAAAATTGAGTAATTAGGAAGTAAATATAGTCAAAGCTTTAAATGTAACTGTAAGAATATATATGAAATTTGGAAATCAATTTTTTGTCATTGATTTAGTGTTTTAAAACGTAACGAATATGAAAATAAATAAATAAACCAGTTGTTTCTTGTACATTTTCAGCGCCATTAACAAAGCAAAGCGACCCAAAGTCCACTTGTTTTTGGATATTATGTATTTATTTATTAATTTGCATATACATTTGAAGACAGCAGCTAAAGCGAGTTTTTCAAGATAGCCAGGTAATACATTATTATTATTTATTTATTATTTTGTTTGTTTAATTAATAAGTATGAAACATATGTCAATAACTTAGATTCTGGAATTATATATTAACGCTATAATTTTATTACAACTTATCTCGTTGTGCCCGCAACCGCAAAATTTCTGTAGAAAAGCGACAGGCAGTCTAGAAGGCAGAGTGGGAATCTGTTGGATCGGAGCGAGGCTAATCTTATCGCTGACGATCCAACTATCGATAAGCAGTTGCCCAAATCAAACGGACCGCAAATAAAAATCAATAGGAAAATGGGAAAACAACTCAGTGCACAGTAGTCGAAGCAATGATTATCCATGCCATTGTCTAATAATTCAAATACCGCAAAAAAATCGAGAAACAGAGATAAAAATCAAAATCGTAAAATGCAACTATCAGTTTGTGTGTAGTTCTAAGAACATTCACGCAAAGAGGTTGCAGGGGCTGGGAGCAACTCCTACGCCAGCCTGTTACATCCTGTGGCAAAGGTGGCAAAAACTCGCAGCTACCTGCGAACCAGTCAGCAAAAAAAGTATATATATATGTATGCCCCTATGTAGGTAAAGATTTATTATGCTATACATTTCATGAATGTGTCGAGGGGCCGCCCTGACTGTCTGCATGTTGGTGTGTGTGTGTGTGTGTGTGTGTGTGTGAGCGCGCTAGGGTTTCCCTAGAAAACTACAGCAGCAACAACGGCAACAGCAGCAGCAACAACAATAACAACACACGAGCACAAAAGGTGCGCATCATAATGGCTGACAAAAAGTCGGCCTTAGCCTTTAATAGCGCTGAGTTTAACAGCCAACACAAACACCATGCGCCCGTACAGTACTCCACACTTGCACTTGCAATCCCATGCACAATCCACAATCCACAATCCCCATTCACATTGGCAACATTCGCTATGGCGACATTCCGTACTCCACTTGAAATGGCTTCCTTGGCATTCGCATTGGCCCCAACGTCAACGTGCAAAAAAGTGAAACTATTTTAGCTCTTGTTTGGTTAAGCGTTTTAAAGGCTGTCTGCCACTTGTGCGTTTTTTTCTCAGTCTCTATTCTTCTGCTATATCTATTTTTGTTTTTTTTTCTGTATGAGGCACAGCCGGGGGCAGCCAAGAGTGGGAACTGGTAACTGGCAACTGGGCACATGCAAATGCCAATTAACATAACAAAAACGCAGCAACTGTCAGTGTTGGGTTCTCAGAGTATGTATGTATCGCTGTGTATGTAAGTATCTATGTGTGTAAATGCAGATGTGCCATCAAAAGGGCCTTGGGCCATAAATGCAGACTCAGGTGTCGTCTCATGTGTTGTGGGCGGCCTAACGCGAGATAATTATACTATATATACCTGTGGGCAATCTCTGCATATTCTTCACTTTTTATGCTCGTCGGGCAGTTTCATTTTAAATAAAGTAAAAAATGTTATTCAGGGAGAGACCATTTTTAATTTGAAAGACGTAAAAACTTGCATACGCATAATATATGGACTTGAATGTATTGAAAACTAAATTAATATTGAAAGATTTATATTCAAAATTAAATTAAGTTTACATAAATTAAATTTTAGTCATTATAATCTCTAATTATTATAATAATGTAAATATAATATGTATTATAATTATATTTTAGATTATGGCAGAACAATCTTCTGAATTTTCACCATTATTTTAAAAATATTACAATAAATATTATAGTTATAATTCTGAACAATTTTATTAAAAGTATGCAAAATTTAATTTCTTAGAACATGGGATAACTAAATCGTAAACCGAACAATGCTCGCAATTTTCTTCATCATTTCAAAAAGTAAAATTATTATTAAAGTTATTAATCTTCAAAAATGTTCTGACATCTTTATCTTTAATTTGATAGGACAGAAGTGCTCAATTTTCATGATCATTTATAAATATATATATATATATATATATATATATAAGATAATAAATAAATAAAACAATAAATCGCTTTTCATACTTTTGTATGCCACTACCACAGTTTCCATAATTTTGTTAAAATCATGCAGAAATTGGGTTTAAGCTTTGATCTCTTCCATTAAAAAAAAAAAAAGTCCCAAAGTTTGAACTCTAAACATAGGGTATTTAGTAGTTTATCAACTCAGGAATTTGTCTATATTTTATTCGGGGTTTTTTTCTTATAGCTCCCCCCATTGAAATAATGTACTGGCACCCGGCACTGTCAGGAGCAGAACAGCGCCATTTCTATCGCCATTGCACGCATTGATGTAGATTATGTTGGACAGCAGCCAGTCAGACATCAGTCCGTGCTCAACCCCAAAAGGACGGAGAACGGCTGGCAGTGTGTGGGCGCATAAATTTTTTACTCACTGTGTTGATATGAAATATGAATTCGTGATAATGTGTAGAGGCCTGAGCAAAGAGTGTGAGAATCTTTGTCCGCTGTCCGTCATGCGATTGATACAGTAGAGTTGCTGTGTTGCAGGGGATAGGAATGTTTCACAAAATGAGTCATATTCATTCTGTAACTCAGATTCCAGCCATGGGAACAGTCAATGGCCAATGAGGTGTCAAAGGATAAAGACTCGGGGAACATGAGACAATAATCATTAAATAAGTGAAAATGAAATGTAGCTAGGCAACTTGGGATGATTAGAAGGAAATAGTTTTCTTTGGCTTTTGAAGATGGCTCTAATAAATACAACTTAAGAATTTATCTTACATGACCAATGTTTATATAAATAGTCGAAGATATCGACAAAAATCGAAATATATCTTAGTAAGATACAGAACTAAAATAGTTTCGTAAGATTGAAAAATATTTAGAAATATTAGTAAAATACATATTTCTTCGTTTTCATTTTTTAAAATCGTACTTGTTATATTGATAACTACTAGTTTTAGTATTTAGTATATTTCGAATACATGCACTCAGAAAAGAAAATCATTCTGAATTTTAGAAGTTCGCCATAATTTTGCCAAGTGTAAGTCGCATTTTTATTTCATTAGAGTATTTATAAATAGGAACTTTGTGTCTTTCTAAAAAAACAAAGGTTTTACTTGTCTTAATTTTAAGATAAATACATATATCTAAGATTTGGGAATAATTGATGTAATTTTCAGATCTTTATTTAAATCTTACTCCTACATTACTTTGTTAAGTAAATTTTTATGAAATATTGGTATTTTAAGATTCCATTTCTGAAAACCTTTCAGATTCGTTATAAAATCATATAATTTGAAAAATCCTGTAATATTAGTTTCACGACAATTTATATTTAAGGGTTTCTAAATATCCTGTTGATTTTTTTGAGTGTACTTAATTAAATACAAAAATAAATATAGATCGATTTTCATCTTATACATATACTAATTTCAACTATTTTTATTATCCAATAATGACTATTTATCATATCATTAATCTACAGATAGATTAGCTTGATTAGTCTTTTATTAGAGCAACTAAAAAAATCAGCACTAAATATACGGTTCTTATTCAAACAGGAAGGTTAGAGCAACCTGTCTGAGTTGTGAACAACCGTAACATATTGAAATGGAACCCAACTATGCCATCCACTTACCAATTCGGTCATTTGAGTGACAACCAACGCAAACAGCGAGCCAATTAATATTCATAAGAATTTTGTTACGCCGCCGCCATAAAAAACATACAAAAAAAAAAAATAAAATAATAATAAAAATAAAAATCTACATAGTCACCGCTGCCGTCAACGTTACAGTCTATCGTCAGCGGCCCAAATCCAAAGGCCCAAAGCACTTACCTCAGCCAACACACACACACACACAGAGAGAGAGAGAGAGAGAGAGACAGAGAAATTTGGGGTTGGAGTGAAATAAAATGTATAACAAACGTAACGAATTGAATGTTGTAGGCATGTTGCACTGTCCATCCAAAAATTCACTGGGTTGATTTTGCTGCTGCTGTTGCATACGCATTGATGGGGCGAAAAAAAAAATACTTGAAAACTCGTCGAAAAGTGAAAATCACACAAAAAGTTGTAAATTCGTCATGATGACGTCACGGCTAGCAAATTGATTATATATACAGCCAGCGTATCCTTTATTTTTGCATTCAACATAACGCCCCTTGCAGCGACAACAACCCCAAATATCGGGCATCTGGCAGCGCTTACATGATGGTATCTACTTGCATATATCAGCTGAGTCTGAGTCTGGGTCTGGGTCTGCACTTTTGGTCTGGGATGTGACTGAAATGGTACTGGGGTCTATAAATTACGTATGCTATGAATAAACATTTTGACAGATTTGGTTTTTTAATTTAATAGTTTGTTGATTTTGTTTTTTTTTTTTTGGTAACTCTTTAAAAATGTAAATGTGAATTTTTAAAGCGTTTGTTTTAAGGCGCGACTCGATGACTTAGGAAACAGACTAAAAGCTGTAAATGTGATTAGGCATGCATATGCATAGCTTTGAACGGAGTATTGGAATTTTAAGTTGTCCCCAACTTATAACAGGAAAGAATAATTACTTTCTCGAAATAATGGAATATATTAAGTCGTTCGTTTCTGTCTTGGGTGTGAAGACATTCATAAGTTTTTTAATTAATCGATACATTTGATATATATTTTACCTCTACAAATTTTATTTTGCATTTTCTTTATTCATTTTTAATTATACGAATGCTTAAATATTTAATCCTTTTATAATCGCAGAATATTTATTTAAGGACTTGATTTTTTTTCAATTTATCATATGTAAGCGCAGATTAACTTGATATGCAGCAGGCCTTGAAAACTTTTCACCCCAATGACTCGAAATATGTTCGCACAAACTCAGTCGAATTTCCAATTTCAATGCTCCATTAAACATGGCATACAATAGAGAAGGAGGGAGAAAGACAGAGAGAGAGAGAGAGAGAGAGAGAGAGAGAGAGAGAGGGAGAAAGAACGAGTAGGCAACAAAAATGTTTTTCTAATTCACTTGTCAATAATTTGCGCTAAGCCCATAATTATGCCAACAATACACATGTTCCGTAAAAAAATGAGGAGAAAAATAAAAGGGAAAAAACTAGAAATCATAAAAACGAATACGAATATGGAATACTTAATTGCTGGCAATTTTGCGATGCGTAGCAAAAGTTGCAACCGACGACTGACTGACAGATTCCGGAAACGCGATGCGAACCCTGGACCGGACCGAACCGAACCAACCAAACCGAACCGAACCGAACTGTTAAGCCAAGTAGAAAGATCGCAGTGCGCAGCTTTGATTGAAAACGAGGCGAAACGGAATCTGAACCCCCAACCCCTATGTACATATATATGTATGTATGTGTATGAGTGTGTCAGCCAGACCCTAAGGTTCAGGTTGTTGTTGTTGTTCCGTTTGTTGAGGGTTGTTTGTGGTCGCCTGGTTGAGTGTTGTGCGTGGTTATTGGCGGCTGTGCGCACTCGAGCATCTCTCGGCATAATTTCAAGTGGACCACAACACTCGAGGTCGGCCGTTCCCCAGCTCCTCCTCTGCGTCTGAGACTGAGACAGACTCTGAAATTAAGACTGCGATTACGGTTGTGAACTGCGAGTCCAAGTATGGACCGGCAACTTGGCATACATACGTGTTTTCAAAACTTGCAACTAAAAGTGTTGAAGTTTGGCATTTTTTGATCGAGCTGAAGGAGTAATAGGGACTTATAGCTTCGGAAATATACTCGCTTAGCCACTGAGCTTAGCTGTATAATCGAAGTGTAAATCGATTAACTGAATATAAACTACAAATCAAAAGCAAGAGTCGCCAAATTTGCAAGAGTTTTTTCAAGAGTCGTATAATATATATTCTTTCCTCTTCTGCGAGTCATAAATACCCTGCTCCTGCAAATCGCGATAACTTTTGTATTTTACAGTATAAGTAATGAAGTCTGATACTTCCGACTCAAATATTTCCACTAATTACATTGATTTAACAGTAATCAAAAAAATGTTGACTATTATGAATTGATGCATAACGAAAAACATTAATTATATTTTTATTATATTAATATTCTTATGTTATTTATATAATAAAACATCATTTAAATGATACTGTCTGTTGTATACGTCTTTTTTACTATAGAACATTTGTTTTTTTTTTATCAATTTCCAGTGGTTACAGGGCATAAGAAGTAACCTGAGCATCTCATTCGAAGCATCTGCAGCTTCGCTCCGATCTGTGGCTTTGCAGGGTCGAGAAGTAAATTCATTTTAATTGGCTGTTGGCCACCATGGCAACTGCATTTGCTGGCTAGGTGGTTGAGTGGTTGTGTCTGTGAGTTGGAAAGGTGTATTAGGTGCTGGCTGGTGGCTGGTGGCTGGTGGCTGTTGCGCACGTAACCCTTAAGCTTTGTGTAAAGCCCTGGCAACGTATTCGGGTAGACGCGGAATTTGCTTGCAACATTTACCTAATTTGTATCAAATTTCCTAATTGCTGGCCACAATCCGATTGGTGGCGCATGCGAGTCGCATTTGCGCCTAATTAGCTGCTGGGCCTAACAAAAACCGCAAGCAGTTCATTCTTTGATGAGCGACATTTGACAGGTGGCGCCAATTAAATGGATTTATGCATATTATTAGAGCTGTCACTGCCACCCACCTTCAACCACAACCCTACCCTCAACCCCGACACGACCAGCTTAACTGTCAAACAGATATTGAATCTGCACTATATTTATTTATTTATTTATTTGCCTACAGTCGCACATGTACTTGACCTTTTCGACTCTTTTCAGGGAACACTTGACACCTTCGCCAGGCCATAGGGCAGCCATATATATTTTCTAGTTTTATGGCTCTGTTTGCATTTGTCTGAGGTTTCTATTCGGATCTTACACAAACACACCTACCCATGGACACTTGAGAGGTGCGAGTTGCTTTTATTTGGGGTCTGGGTAAGAGAGTAGCTCTGGTTGGTTAGTTCTCAAGTGTTTGCTTCGAATGTGACTGCACTTAAGTGTGACCAATGGCTTTGGAATACCAACGGTAAATGTGCTAATCCATACAAAGAACTTTGATCTCAAATTAAATCCCAACTTTTTCAAGGCAAATCATTGAACTTTAGTTTTGTAGTTGTAAAACAACATTTCTGTTATTCAGATAATTATATATACTTAAATGCAGTTATAAAACTGAATTTCTTATATTTGTATCGTTTTAAATTTATAAATACATTCCAATAACTATAAAACTAACTAACTTTCTATTTTTACAAGTTGAAAGCCACATCAATACCTAAATATAGTAATTATACCTTTTGTGCACTCAATAAATGCTAAATAACAAAAACTAAAATAAATAATAATAAAATAAATTGTACAAGTTTCCTTTAACCAAATGACTTCAACTATTACACAACATACGAATTCGCAAATAACATTTGTTTTGTATTTCAAAACATTTTGCTTTAGCTTATGGCGAACATATAAATTAATTTATTCATCATTTTGCGTTCTTCGTGAATAAATAGAGCAGCTGATTAACTCAGATGAATCAATTTTACCATATATTAAAAAAAGGATAAAGCCAAGCATGTCTATACGACCCGAAAGATAAAAAAAAACAATTATTAAAAAAAGTCTACCACGAACAGAAGGTAAGCTTAAATTTGTATTCCACTTAAGACTCCGATGGACAAATAATATAAATTGTTTTTGTACGGATTCTATATTATCCTGATGAACCATGTAATTGGGAGACCATTCACAAAATCCATATTTAAGATTAAGATGAGTTTTAGTAACATAGGAATCGTCAAACTCTTTTGAACAGCGCTATACAATTTTCTAGATTTTATTTTGAGAATATCTTATATTTATGTTAACTATTATATTGTATAAATCTTTGCTATTTTTTAAGACAAGTTAAAGAAGAAAACATTTGTTGGACAAGAGTCTACGAATAAATATTTGGCAGTCTCTGTGTATGCTTATGTTTATTTTTTTTTAAATAAATTAATAATAAATATACTGTAACTTTTGCATAAGCAAATATAATTTATTGTAAGAAATTGTCTTGAGCTTCTAGGAAATAATTTTTAAATAAGTTTATTAAATTTAATTTTTAATGTTTAGTTAATTTTTTGATTATATAAAGATCTGCTGTTTTTCTTGCTAAAAAAAACTTTCTTAAATGCAATTAAATATAAGTAAGAAAGATGAATTGGGATTATTAAAAATTAAATTAAATAAGCCACGTGACAAAGTTGTCGGATCGAAGTAAGTGTAAATATAATATTATGTTAAACTGTGAAGCTAATGCTGATTTTAGAAATGCTAGAACTTAGGTCACATATATAGAGGGCACGCGGTTTATACTTTCTAGATATTATTTTATTAATACACCCAACCTTGCTATAGGACCGCTCTTTATACGGTATTTCGCACTTCAATTAAGGCACGTTTTCGATTTAGCGTCTAAAATATTTCACTAAAACAGCAAAAAAATAGCTGTTGACAGCATAAGTGAATCATGAATATAATTAAAATTAACAACAGTGAACCAAGTTTGGAAAAAAAATATGGGCAGAATGTATAAAAAGTTCTAATGCAGAAGTTGATTTCCTTCCTGAATTTAGGCAAAATATTTTGGATAGCATATCGGCTTTGAAGTTTTGAACGAACATTATGTGGTTGATCTACTTGAAGCTGCTAGGGATATCAGTTCCTTATATGAGGAACTCATTCAGTTGCAAGCAGAACCGGCATTTGATTAAGAGTTAGAGCCTATTGTATACAAACAGCTAACATCAAAAAATTTGTTGAAAGCTTTTTCTTATTTCAAACTAGGAATAAACATCCTCCTTGAAAACGATCCTGACGTCGAACGTACCGCTAAAGTTTTTCGAGAAAATAACTCAGCCATTAGCCAACGAAATAGATAAGAAGCCAAGACAACCAACGTTGGACACTTTTTTTAAGCCAGGCACATCCTAATCGGCGAAAAATGATGACAACAGTGATCTGCAGGTTACCAATTCTTCATTGTCTTCAGATTAAAGCCATTTAAAAACAATTATGTATAAATACATACACGTATCTTATGTAACATGAAGTTGTTTCATTTTTGTTTATAGATCATTGTTGGTTTTTGGAGTCTGTTATTATTTTATGTACAAATGTACGAACTTGTTATGTATTTATTTTTGATTTAAATGAAATAAAAATATAAAATCGATTTTATATGATAAACCATGTTACGTATTTAACCAATTTGGAACCGATCCCATTGAATTTATATGAATTTGTATTAGGATAATTGATTCCTTATATGGCTTATCGCTTTGCGTAAAGTGACGTATGGGTGTATTCCCTATTTTACTCCTTATCCATGTCCATACATAAAACTAACCAAAGAGGGAAACATGAATATTTAAGCGCTTACCCAAGTTTTTATTTGACACACCTTAAAATCAAATAAAGAGTAGCAAACTAAAAGTAAATATAGCACAGTCAGCCCGCAGACAGACTTCTTTTTAACTTTCTTATTATATTATTTTTTGGTTTGTCATTGAGGGTGCAACAACAACAAACACAACAACAACAGCAGCAACGGCAAGAGCAACATACAGCTGCTAATGATGCTGCTGCCAGTTTGTCTGGCCGGCAAGAAAAAGGTGCTACCTACAATGCAAGCATACACATATATACTTTTGTATGTATTTGTGTAGGTGTGTGCGACTACCTGCAGTAGAAATATTTATCGATCTTGGCTGCATTCGAGGCAAGTTATGAAAAATTTACTTTCGTTACACGGCGCACATTAAGCGAGGACGTCATGAAGTCTGTGCCGACACTCGGCCTAAAACGGGTACTGGATCTTGGTCAGAGTCCGAGTCCGACTCTGAGTCTGGGACACAGCATGAGGCCAACTGACAGCCGCCTCTTGCCTGTGGGAGAGGGAGAAACCCATACGTTATTTTTATAATTTTTGTAGCCTGGTCAGGTATTTTTCGACGGTGTGCAGTGAGTGAGAGCCCAAAGAGCCTGAGCCTGTATCGTGTGTATCGTAAACTCCTGATGAACCTCATAAATAATATGTATTTCGATTTTTATGCGTGTTGTTTCACACTTCACACACTCCAGCTCCAGCTCCAGCTCCCGCTCCAGCACCGATCCATAAAACCCATGTCAAAGGAGTTAACACACAACCCTATTGCGTAGTCAATGAAAATATTGCTTTGGGTTTTGACTTCAGATTTTTGACTATTCTAAGGCAACGCCTACTTAACGCTGCATTTTGTATTTTTTGAGCTAATTTTCCCAAATGTCACCCAATGTGGATAAGTAAAATGAAGGAAACCCCCGTTGAGTTGTCCAGCTGGGCAGCCGATCACTGCCTGGATTCTTAACAAATTTATTTTGAGTCGCAGTCACATCAAAAGATCACAGTCTTTTTAGAAACTAATAATATTGTTGCTTGCATTTGAAATGTTAATCAAAATCTATCGGTTCAAGAAACTTGTTTTCAATATCTTTAAACAACGGTTATGGTTGCAGTTTGCAAAATAATATTTACACAGTACTTTAATATGCTTCGCTTAAAAAATGTTTGTTAGTGTTCTGAAAAAGGATTATTGCAGCCCAGGATAAAGATAAAGACTTTTCTTCCAAACGGTGGTACCTTGTTCCATTTTTTTTTTTACATTTATTGCCTGTGGCATAACATAACAATATTACCCTATCTAGCAACTTAACATTATGGGGATAGTAAAAATGACGAAATTTAAGTTGGTCTAGGAAATTATAAACTTAATAATAAAAAAAAAATATATATATATATATATATATATATATATATATATTTTAATATAATATAAGTAGTATTTTTTTTTAAATATTTTAAAGTGATTTCCTAGTATAGTATTTGTCAAATACAAAATTTTTCTTGAAATAATGTACAAATTAATCATAGTATATTTTACTAAATACATGTTACTGAATGCTTCATTGAGTTCTTTCTTCAAACACTTGTTCCTAATTCCAAATTTTTTAAGTTAATTTAATCCAAATTTTTTGGAGTTAACATAATAATATAACCATATACCTAACCACTTAATGGTATGGGGATAGAATTTCAAATTAAAAATCTTTTCTAAGACACTGTCGGATTTTGTTTTTAACTACTTATATCCCTTAATGGCATATTAATGACATGTAAGTTAATGCTGCACTTATTAGGTAAATCTGATATTTTTTTTACCTTTCTAGTTGCTTTTCATTAACAACATGTCATATTTGTAGGAGACAAATAAAATAAAAAGGCCAACTTCTATAAAATTGGTACCGTTATAAGCCTCACACAGTGTTCCACAGCGAAATCGAGTTCAAGGCAATATCTAAGTCATCGCACCTCATAAAAACAGATCATAAAACCAGGCGACATAAAAAATAAAAGCTCAACTCTATAGATTATCATAAAAGCAATATTTCCTAAAATTTGGAACTCGTCATACAGCTCGAACTCTCCGTATTGGGAAGCGAAAGAAAAAGAGTAGGACTGAATGTGGACCACCAAGACGGATCTGCCTAGCTGATAGTGAACCCATTCTTAGTAGCATATTGTTGTTGAGATTTAACAACAAATTACAAAATTACGCTAAACGCAGCCTCTTTGCAAAGGTAGCTGCCTTTACGATCAATAATGTCGCATAAGTCAGCGATTAAAGTGCCGTAGCCGGCTCAAAGATGAGTTTTATGAGCACCCGACTCTCGTCGTGTTTCTTATTTCCCTGGGTCGTAAAAAGTTTGTAAGGCCTGGGATTGACCAATGATCGCTGGCTTGAGCGATCGCCGTTCAGTATTTTCTTTCTTTTTTTTTTTGTTGCAGGTGCGAAATCTGTAAATTGTCTTCAAAGTTCGAAACCAGCTCTGCGTTTGTTGTCGAGCTCTTTTCTGATATGATTTTACGAGAGTTGTATTTTCGTTTTTTACGATCGCACAACTTACAAATCGTTTAGCGCTGGAATCCAACTAAACCCCACCCGAAATTGGAGTCAACATAGAAGCAGGTATTCGTCTGCAAGATACCCTGCTTAAAATAAAAGCAACAGTTTTTTATATTAAATATACTTCAGCTGCTGGGCGTCGAAACTTTAGTTGAAAAATCTATAATGAAAACTTAACTTAAGTTATGCTCTGAGTTGCGAGCCAAATAGGGTGTTAAATATTATGCAAATGGCTGACGATCTAATTGTTTTTTTTTGGCAGGAATTTATTTGTGATCGTAAAAAAAACGATATAGATATGCAAGCCGGTTCCTCAATATTCTAATACACTGTGATACGATTTTTATGACTAACGTCTATAAAAATATTATCAACTAAATTCGAATTAGATGAATGGAATATTGTGTTTGAATTTGTTAGTTCAAGTCATAAAACTTGCTTATCGTCTGCCCCGAATACTAAAAATGAGTATAATGTATTAAAATCAATTCCAGAACACAATCCAATAATAAAGATGACCACACACAATGGATAGACACACAAGTAGCAAAATGACGAAAGTCTTAAGGTTTTTATAGATTTTATATTATGATCTATTAACTAATAAGGCCTTGATAGGTCTTATATATGTTAATAATATTTAAGTACTCTCCAGGTTTCCCATGATCATGGAATCAGGCATTACATCTTAGAATTAAAAATATATATATATTATATTTGTATAGCTGCAGAACGTTCATAAGTCTTATTCGTGAGTCCTTCAGCAAACACCTGACGCCTCGCTGTCTCGACCATTGTAGACACAGTTTCTTGAAGTGATGATCAATACAAGGTAGATTCTTAGCATATGATCAGCTAGGGCCACGTTGCAGTTCACGCACAACGTGGCACGAAAACTGGACGAAGGACAAGCACAGTTTGCGGCCCAGTCGATTGCAAATCTTTGCCCGAGAGAGATTTCACGAATTTATAGTAGACAGCTAGACGCCCCGCTTAAAATGCAGTTTCGATGCGCTGCATGGGGTTGCATGCCGCAGTTGCAGGTGTGTTTGCTTGCAGCAGGAATTTCAAGAGTTGAGCCGCGTCATGTTGTCTGCTACGCAAAGGGCACCACTTTTTTTTTGTGAAAGTCATGGCCATGACTCTCTAATGATGCCTGCAACGAAATGTCATTAGTTTTGCACAGCCACCATTTGAAGTGAGCCGGCACTTGGAAAGGGGGTTGCAGTTACAATTGCAACTGCTCTTTGGCATGTGAATTCAAGGTTGACAGAGGATAGAAGAGTGTGGGAGTGGCTGGCATGGGACTTATAAATTAGAACGATTAAGATGCTGTGCTACAAAATCTGATTGCTTAATTAAAAGTCATTCGAACGAAGTTATACATAAAAGTTCTGTAGAACAATATCACAAAAAAAAAAAAAATCTTCTAATAAAATGTTTCTCAATGTACAGCTAAATAATCTATATACATACAGAATATATTCTTTTTCAAGGATTTAAAGATTTTTTTTTAAACAATTAACTTTCATAGGAATTACTAAGTGCAGCAGCAATATTGTCTTATTTTTTAAGTTCACTTAAACTTTTCACAGAAAGCTAATTGTAATTAATTATGCATAGAATTACACAAAATTAATGAATGTTGTGGAAAAATGATATCTTGAAAAAAAAGACCTAATGAAAATGTTATAAGTTTTAAGCAAGCAAGAATGTTGTTGAACAAAAGTTGTAAAAAATTCATATACATTTTTTAACAGCTATAAAAATTTAATTTTTGTATTTCAAACAATGACTTCTTCAAAAGTTAATGGTGACAAATAAGAAGAAAATAAATAAAGAAAATAAGTCTTCAATTCATATCCGTTCAATAAAAATATGTACCTCAAATGTATTCGAAAAATAGTCCAAAGGCAACATCACAACAAATCATGGCCCAATTGGATCCGAATTTGTCAGTTTATTTCATTCACTTTAATCTGTTCATATTCTTACAAGATTACGAGGTTTGGTTATTTCAAATTGTTTAAATTAATCCAATACTAACTTTGAAAATCTTTTCTCTCGATTCTAATTTATAAATATACATATTTCAACCTGTTAACCAGTTGAGGAATCATTTGCCGTTCAATCGCTTGCTTTTACCAAATGATATCACACTTCAGAGTCTTGGCTAAAGGGCCAGTTCATTCACAGCTGCTGTCAGCTAACAACTTTATAAGTAAAATTTATGGTCAACTTTTTAACACAACAAAAAAAGAAAATCAGTTGGTAGAAATCGAAACGGTAGAACGAGGAGTTTCTCGCCTAATGATGTCAACCTGTCTGGGGATTAAGATTTTATACAATCTTATATTTTGTTGCGACGTGCTATTCTATTGTTGGACTGGATGATGCTACAGCTTCATTTAAAATCATAATTTTAGTTTAATTGACTTACTATTTAATTTTCAAATAAATAAAAGATATTAACAATGACAGGTCAGTCAACATTTCAGACTATAGCCACGTTGAATTAGGCTTTATGTAGTTCGATAAAGATTGTTATGGAAATACTTTGTGATGCTGTGCAGGTGCTCCGATGTCCCATTCCAAATCAAGTTTCTTTCGTTCATCTTACGCCCAATGTAAAATATGGAAATTATATTTAAAAAATTCGTAAAAAAAAATTAAAATCGTATCTAGTTTGCTGGTCGCAAATCATTTTACCTTAAGTGTTAATTTTGCAGAAATTCTTATTTGAATTAATATTTGCTTATATTCTTTTTGTTACACATTTTGTTATATGTTTGGGAAATTATTGATTGAAAATAAGGACTTTTACAGCAACAATTTCGTTATGATAATATGCTCATTAATAATTTTAAGACCGTATAATTTTGGAGTCTGTCTTAACAAGCATTTCGGTTTTATCAATGGAAACTATTATAAAATAGACTTAATTATCTCTGCTTAAAATATGCGGCATGTGGGCGTAAAAATTAAGTGGTATCAAATTTGACCGAAAACAACATAAAAATCTAGCTTTAGCATCCATGAATAAAAATTAAGTGGAGCTTAAACTAAAATATATAAATATTTATATATTTGCCTTTTATTTTTGACTTTATAGTGTTTTCCTATAACATTTTATTTACAATACAAATGACTATTTTATATACGATATATTATTTTAATTACCTAAGATATTTTTTAAAGTACCTTTTTTTATGTACATAAAGTAACAAATTATTTTAAAAATAATACCTTTTAAATTTCATATTCCATATTCGAAATGCTTTACATTTTGCACCAAATTAAGGTCTTACTAAAAAATTCGTATCTCTAAGAAATATATCTTTAAGAATATCTCTCCTACTATGAAATAAGCCAAAGGCCAAACTTAATTTCCCCCAAGGCAATTTTCATGTGGCACTCACCCAACTGAATTCGTTTACAGTTACGTAGAATTCCAGTGATATCATATTTTGCTGCAATTTTATACTTTTCTACCGTTCCTGCAGATTGCCAATACATTAACACTTTTTTATGCTTGGCATGCGGGTGGTTGGCAATTTTTTCGCATCATTTGTTGCCCAGGGGAGTGGCGTGTCGAGGTGGGGGAGCGCGTCGCCGGTGGCGACACCCGCAGCTGAGATGCTACATTAGAGCTGGTAGTGCAGAGAGACTGAGATAGAGAAAGAGAGAGTCCAGGAGCGGCAATGTAGCATAAGCTCGCGCATCATTGATTTCAATTTGAAGCGCCGTCTTGGCGGAGGAGTGTGAGCAGTCCAGGGTCCAACTATCAGCATTAAATGTTATGTGGCAACAACGTCCGCTGCATGCCGCGTCGTGCCCGTGCCCGTGCCGTGTCCGTGTCCGTGTCCGTGCGTTATCTGTTTCCGCAACATGATGTTGCCGATGATGATGATGACGATGGTGTAGAAGAAGCACAGTACTGAGGATGCTGTTGCTGCTGCTGATAATGATTATTGAAGTTTCGCCTCTGATTTTTGCACACAAGACTATATATGTATGTACGTAAAGTACGTTTGTGTATTTATGATATATGTATGTATCTGATTTGGTCCAGCTGAAAAATTTCAACGCATAAAAATATCTTGGCTGCCGCAACGGCACACCCCTTCCACCAACCACCCGCACCCGGCCGTCAATCCCACTGCTGTTGCTGTCGACGACACTGTGAGCAAGATGGACTTCCGGTTTCCTGTTTCCGTCTGTCGAAGTTCTTTACTTTTTTTCGAAACAAGCACACACACACCACAGCATCACCCTGACATATGTACACATATATAAACCTTTTTATATCGCACTTGCTGCTCTTCTTGTTGTAGCTTAGTGGGCGTGGCATGTGTGTGTATAATGCCTGTGGTGTGGCATTGGTTTGCCATAGACCGACCATCGCCCATCAGCGTCAATGTTTGATGTGTCAGCAGTCGCCTGTTTTTAGGGTTTTGGTTAGGGGCAGCTCCTTGTTGAGAGGGGGTGATGAGATGGGTGTGAGCATCGCTTTAGCGCACAATTTTGTAATAAATCGATAAACAGCAAAGGCAAAAAAGGGGCAGCTCAATCTCAACTGGGATTTCCCTCGTCGTTGTTTTTTCTCCTCATTATGCTATTATGCTGCAGCAACTTAAAACCTTAATTTTCCAAAGGCTCGCTGCAATGTCAAAGTAAAAGAGATATTTATTTAATTTAATGCCACAGACCAGTGAAGCTTCACAGTGGACTGCTGTTAATAGGACAGTCATGTGTTACAAAATGTTCAATAAAATTAAGGAAAATATTTTTTTTTAACAATTTGTTGTCAATTTATAGGCGCATTTTGGGGTCGGCTAGACTTCAATCAAGTCTGAGATTGCCTTGTGGGTCTATCTAGAAATGATACAGTTCTGATACTTGAGCCCCAGGACAAAATAACTTATGGTCTGTACAGTCTGGTCTGGCAGATCTAATGCTTCTGTTTGCCCAAATCCCAGGGGTAACTTATCGAAATAAAACAGAGTCGGGCGTAACCGACTGCGAAATACTTTGATTCCATAAGTAATACCAGCTGACAACTGGTAGCGAAGAACAAGGTGAGTGTAGCCAAGAAATTCTGTCCAAGTTTGGTTTTTTAAATTACTTTTTAAGTTTGGTCACTCTGTCTTTAAAATTGTGGGAGATATGCGGGCTTATCGATTTATACTTTGGGCGCAGGTGTGGGCGAGGCAATATAAATTTGATATCGGTTCTTAAAGGCGGCTACCAATAATATACCTACCTAGTTTGACGGCTCTAATTCAAGAACTAAGGAAGATATAGCCATTTAAAATTTTTTGGGGCGAAGGACGTGGGGCGGCGGAGGTGGTCGTGGCATATGCCGATCTTTGATGGACGTCGCCAAAAACCTACCAACCAAATTTGGTGACTGTAGCCTTAAAATTGTGGCAGATATGTATGTGGCTTTATCGTTTTGCGAATATCGAGTTTATATATTTCCTAGCCCTCTGGTGGACGTAGCACTCCGATGCCAGGTACCTTCGGTATCAAAGACTAAAAGTTTTGCTCATATTTTCTTTCTGCTTAACATTCACGCTTAGATATGAGAATGCTACAGATTTATGCAGAAATTTGTTTAATAAAAGATCATCTACATCAGATTAATTAAAATTTAATTTTAATAATAATGAAAATAAAAACTATTATAAAAATAAAAATTGAAATACTAGAATTGAGAGCATAATTGCTTTAATAATTGAATACATTGTGTATATAGCTAAACATCGGAGCATAATTCGCTGTCGATATGCAGTTTACTAAATTTGATTTCAATATGATAAATAGTAAAATTATCATACAGTTTTAGAAATACTGTTTTCGAATTACCGACACCAACATGTTTATTTATTAAATATAGACTTAATGCGGTCCACAAGTTAAAAAAATTTTAAATATTAATTTAGGAAATTAAAAATAAAGTTAAACAAATAAAAATAAACGATTTAAAATTAAAAAGAATGTCTTATGTAAAATGAAAATAAAAATCTGAGGATATTAAAATTAATTTACAATTGGTCCAACTTTTAATGTAAGGATGGGAAAACGCAATGTTCATTTTAAAATAAAATAAATACAAATGAAAATGTTAATGATTGGAAATATATATTATAATAAACAAAAATAGAATAGAATGAAAATTTAATTTATTAGAGGTAGTATAGAGAAGTAATATATGTTTTAAATATATAAAATGCTGTTCTTATACAAAAACAAGAATACTATTTGGTAAAAGAGAGCGATCGCTTAGCTTGTTTAACTTAACTTGTGGTCATTGCTATATAAAACCATTCAAGCATTTGTAAGTGAGTACTTTGAGTACTTATGGATTTTGGTTACGCCACAAGGACATAAGCGGCGATTCAGTCGTCTTATTGGTGCGCCTGGTCCCATTTGGGTCAGTGTACGGTTACAATCCATAGGTCTAAAGGCACCGGCAATAGTGTCAGAGGGTTGTGCCGGCTATTGGAGTATTGAAAGTGCGGCAACGCTTACTTACGAGTATTTATCGATGGACGCGTGTCTGTTTATTAATTGAAGTATTTGTTCTGCGTGTGTGTTTTCTGTGTGTTTCTGTCGCCAGCGTTGCCGCCTGTTGTCTGTTTGTTTTTCTTTTTTGTTTTTTTTTTTCATGTTTGTTGCTGGTGTTTCTCCTGTTGTTGTTGTTGTTGTTATGACGCGTCAACACTTGAAACTTGAAACATGCCCTGCTTGAAGTATTGTTGCTGTTTGCTGCTGTTGTTTTTGTTGTTCGAGATATTTTCGTCTTCTTGCACAGTTCGCCAGTTGTTTACATTAACCAATTAGCGGGGGTGGCGAACCTTTGACATTTTATTGACATTTGTGGTCTCATATTTGCTTTGACAGACACTCTTTTGTAGTGCTACTGTGTGTGAACTCGAATTTGTGTGTATATGTGTGAATATGGTGTACGTTTACAGCTGAGTTCTCAAAACTATCAAAGAGTGGAGACAACAAATTAAACTCAGTATCTAAAAGAAATATATATTATTTGAAAACTAATAAGTAAAATTTAAAATAAAATGAAGATATTTTTAAGTAAATCCGAATTAAAATTGTATTAGTTATGCAGTCCTAATAATTTTAGTAGAAATTAAATACTCCACAGCTGACTGAACAGACGCCGTGAATCTCTCCCTGAAGAAGAATCCCGATAGAATTTGAAATATATTGGAGTATACTCAAAATAGCTAGTAAAAAATATATTTCAATTATAGACAGACGTCACCAAAAAATAAACAATAATATTCAAATATTAAAAGCTTAAAAAATATAAAGCCAAGTACAATTAATACTCAAATAAAAATAATATTAATGCCTGTTCTTATTCAAAAATCTTTCATCTGAGAACAAACACTTAAGGTGTATATATTTGCCAAACACAACTCTGTCAAGTATTTGTGGTTTTGGATACTTTAGCTCCTGTATCTATGATATACTTTGACACGCAGTTGGAAAGCAGTTTATTTGTTATCAAAACAAATTGCAATGCCAGCAGCAGGCGATTTAGCTCAAACAGGAAATTTTAACGCAGGACTCAAACTACCTACCTAAAAAAGAAGATCATAACTTGGAGTATTCTTGTCGAGAGTAACCAAATAAGAAATACCCTTTACTTTCGTAGCTGTCTTAAGATACAAGTGATTTTTGTCACTTATGAAGCCGATCAAAAATATTTACGCCAAACTTTTTTAGTGACGACAAAATCTTATTCTGCCCGCTTGCCCACATTGACACAACGTCATGATACTCTTTTCAATGGGTGCAGGGTATAAAAATGAATATACCACTTAACCTATTCGCACACCCACATAATGATGATGTGCAGGTGTCATCGTGGGCACCTTTTTCCAACTTTAACTCCAACTCCTTTCTGCAAGCAATTTCAAATCTGTTTGAAACTTGCCAACGCGAATACGGCGGAAACGTTGTATTAGTTTGGCTTCTGTATGCATGTGAGTGTGTCTGCGTGTGTGTGTGAGGAGATTGCCCATAAAAATTCCATAAAGATAGCGATTTATGTGTGTGAGCAACGAAAGGGTTGCCAACTCGCATGTACTACATTCATATGTGTGTGAGTGTGTGCTGCAAGTCGATGCGTAAATTGCCTCGCCGAGGCATTGATGTGGCTGCCTTCCCGTAATGGCATTTCATCCATTTCTTCGTCATCACCCATCATCAGCATTTGTTGCTGACACTTTTGCTACTTAGGGGATTGTGCGGTTTTTTCTCGTTTTTTTTTTTATCAGCTGTGATGCCCTTTGTGTGGCATGGAAATGATTTGCAGGTGGTTATTAATCAAATTAATGTGCTTATTGATAACGCTGATGTTCCATAATGTGGCATTGTTGTCGCCGCTGTTGCTGCTCGGCAATGCCTCAAAGTGGAGCACCACATGGCGAGTGTAAATGCCAAGCTGAGACCAACCAACAATATGTCTAAGACAGGTTACACGCACACTTAACAAGCTTTTAAAAACTTATTATCTTATCCCTATCCGCAGCCAGTGGGGCTCGACAATCCGGCAACACGCGACAGCACTTAATAGAAATCAAACACCAAGAACAGACCACCAAATTAACATATAGGTGTAAAAACAGCGCCATACAGTGGAATAAAACTAGAAATATATTGTTAAATGTAGTATCTGAATTTTTTTATTCAAAGTCTGTCACTAAGGAATGTTTATCTCCTAAGGAGATAAATTTTAAATATGTAAATAAGTAACAATACATTTTTATATATCATTGTTTTTATATATCTCTTTAGGAATTAACCTTGAAATGTGGATTCAGGTTTAAATAACATTAATCTACACTGACATATAAGCAGATTGATATTTATTAAACAAAATGTAAGCAATTCTGAGTATTTTGAATGCATAAGTACGTTTTTGTATCCTGGACGTACTCCCTCACATTTATTAATTTGTTTAATGTAGACTGAGTATAATCCACAAACTTTAACCGATTTTACATTAAAAAAATACATTTATCTAATTAAAAACAAAAAAGAGATAGAGAGGGAATAGAAAGAAGAGAAGGAAAATATCGGAACATGTAATTGGATATAAATTTTGCACAGTTTACTATTTCTTTTAAATTCACACCAATCTCCATGTATATGCACTATTTCTTAATTGAATAACTTCAGTCGAATTCATCCCATTGCATGAGAGCACCAAAAGCGGCTTATTTGGAAATTCCATAACACATACTAAATTAAGACATGAAAATGTCTGGACATTGTGGAAAACCACTTAAATCACATAAGCGACAGCCGAAGATAAAATAAATATACAACTCTGCTCAAGTCCCGAAACAAATCTAACGCTGACCCCTTTCAATGGACCCTCTTACCCTCGGTCTGTCTCTGCCTCTGTCAGATGACGTCAACTGATTTATTTGGAGACAGAGACACTAATTATGCGATACGAGACAGCAACAGCAAAAGCAACAGCAAAAGCAATAGCAACAAATGCGTTGACAGCTACGTCGCATCTTTAATTTCTTTTGATATTATTATTGTTGCTGTTGGTGCTTCGAGCCATGGTCCAGTGAGCAGCACCTCGGGCTGAGCACGCGATACTCGTTCCAGCATTGGACAGCTGACCAACAAGTGCAATCAAATGACATTTGGACAGTTCCAGCAGAGATGATAGCCAGCCAGGCAGACAAGCAGACAAGCAGACAGGCGGCGGGTAGCTTGACAACCGAGTGAAGCGATTAACTTGTAGTGGGCGGGGAAGGGAGGGGCGAGGAGCACATGACAAGCTGTGTCAGTGGCTGCACTAGCTGGGGGCAGGGGTGATTCAACCAAACCCTCCGACTGCTAAATGGGCAATAATGATATATATAAACCTGCTTATATCGAAACACCTCTTAATTTTGTATGCTACAATCTAAAACATATTTTACTTAATAAAGGAAAAATATATTTTTAAATAATTTAATTAATAAATGTTTCTTTAAGCTGATTTTGACTAGATATTGATCCGAATCTGTTCACTTTTCGCAGACAAGCGATGAAACATTGCTAAATAATATGTTCACAAAGTGAAAAGGGGGAAAAATATCATTATTTTGAGCACATGAGGTCTAAATCAAGTTATTAAAATTAAAACCATTTTATTATAACTGTAAGCAAATACTACTAAAAATGTATCTATTAACAATTATTAAGGCAATAATTATTTAAGGAGCGTTAACAATATGACCAAATGTGATCATCAAATGGTTTTCACTATTTCGAAAGATCGTCGGAGCAAGTACATGTACATATATCTCATACAGCCGGTAATTGCTAATGACTTTCTTCAAGAGAACAAGCAACAAGACTATATTACCGGCAAACTGAAGTTTTTTTTTTAACTATGGCTAACCATATGTGTCAAATTGGTTGGCTTAATTATAAAAATCGAATACGCCAAGCTGATCGAATGCACTTCCGTTCTGGGATACATTGTAGCACGTAACGCAGCCAAAAAAAAATCAGAGCTCGTTCCGTCAGCAACGACGCAGTTCAATAACTCAAAACGCAAACAACTTAATTAGCAACAACAAATGCAACAACAACAAGAAACCGCATGCCTGAGGGTGAAGGTAATTAATTTCTAGCGCATGCCAATCCTGTTGCTGTCCACCCGCTGATTATTATGTGTTGGATGATGTGGTGTCTGCCTGCCAGCCAGTCAGACAGAGCTCCAAGCTATGTCCAAGTGGCAGCCACTGCCTGAGCTGGTAGCTGATTTTTGGGCTCGCCTACGCTTCGCGTCTTCGACTTGGATCTGGCGGCGGTGCGTGCATTTTTTGCCTAATTAATGGCGGCAATTTGTAAACGTCGCGAAATGCGCGAAAATGTATTTGCCAAAATGAACCGAACACCGCACCCTCCCATGCAGTATTCGTAATAAGAAACTGCAGTCGCCTTCACTGTTAAAGGCGTTGATTGATCAGCAACGATGAAGATGACGATGATGACGACGACGACGACGACGACGACGACGACGAACGCTGCCTGCGACGCATGCTGATGAACGAACGATCCGTCGATTGGGCGATTCGTCGAGCCACCTGACATCGATTGCCACGTCTCTCACCAAAAAAATCAGGCAGCCAGATCACTCAAAAGAAGGTGAGATTCCCTGTAATAAGAACAAAAACATTTTTCATAAAATTAAAAAGTAAAATACATTATTCTTAAAGTAAAAAAAAACGGAGAAAATATGCTTACTCAAGAAACGTTAAAGTAAATCGCTGCCTCTACCTCAAATTATTTAAATCATAATTTTCATTTTATTTGTATTAATTAATTATCGTTTCATATTATATTATATAATTTGCAAAACTAATTTAATTTTTAATAGTTGAAAATGTGGAGTGTAATTGGTCCACACCATTTAATTGTATTTTTAATTTGATAATAAAGTTAATAATAATAAATAAAAATAAAATTAAAATAAATAAATTAAATAAATAGTTGTGTATGCCCGCTCGGCGTTATTTTGCAGGGCATTGAAAAGCGAAAGCTTGCACAGAAAATTGTGAAGATATTTTGTTGTTTTGCGTTATTCGCTTGGCATACATAAACAGCACGCGAGCGCCATAATCATAATCCATAATGTCATAAGTGTCGATCGAGCGAATGGTCGAATGGGCGATTGAGGATCTCGCCTAATAATGTTGTCGCCGATCAACGATCAGCGATCAGTGATCGCGGATCAGTTCAACGGCTTATAACTCTGTGACACATCAAATGTTTCTTGATTTATGAGTATTTGGGGTACAATAAAAATGCGCCCATGAATAATGCCACACATCACTGATCCAGCCGAAAGACTTGCCAGTTGTGAGGTGGAAAGGAACGGTGGGTGTATTGGGAATTGCGCTTGATGTCGACCGACGCTGGCGACGCGTCTTGAATTTATGGCATACCATAATTGTCATAATTTCTGTATGGCCAACAAGTAGCTGACCAACGATCTGCTCCAGCTGTGCTACCGTTTAATTTGATAAGGGCCCAAGTTGTGCGCCACATGTGGTGATCTGGTGGTGCAGCTGGTGTGAGAGTGGTCTTCATTTTGCGAGTTAAAAACTGCGCAACAAGATCGCAATTAATTCACGCGGATAAATCTTCAAGTGCTAACTACATGACAACAACAAAGTAGTTACACTTTTCTTGCCTTTACCTTTTACTTTACCCACACAAAATCACGATCCCCTGATTGCATTCTGCGGCTATGGAACTGAATGTATGTATGTGAACTGTAGGAGCTGTAGGAGCTGCAGCTTGAGCTTGATCTTGCCGTTCCTCGACAGCGTCGCCTTCGTTTAATTTCAATTTGTTGCCACACTGAATTTATGACGGTTATTAGCAAAAGACGTGCGGCCAACACATTCCTCATGATGCGGCCTTATGCTTCTTAGGGTTCTGGATTTCCTGTCGGAAACCCCATGGACAACCAGCTTCAACCATTCTCCTAACCGCATCTGCGGCTACCGTACGCCATTTTCTTGCACGCCTGCGCAACTTGCTCCATGCGGTGGCAATGTTTACTTGTCCCAGACAAATTTCATTGTAACTTGAGTAACTTGGTAGTGAGTGCGTCCACTATTGGAGCTGAGTCGGTGTATCCATCTCTCCTTTGGTTTGGTTCTGGCTCTGGGTCTGGGTCTGGGTCTGGGTCTGGTGTGGCATGTAGTCGCCTTTGTTGTTGCTTCTGTCGTTTGTCTAGGTAATTGCGTTTAAAGTTAGTCATGTTTCCTGCCTGTCGAGCCATCTTTGAGCTTCTGTTACACTTTTCTCCCTCTCATTGTTTTTGTTAAAAATTGTAAAGCGCCTTGAGTTGGGTTGCCAGTTGTATTTATTTACTGCTGGCGCTTGTTTGATCTTATCCACATTTGCCTGATGGATAGCAACTCAAGCTAGAATGGACTTGCAGTGAATTTTTTCCATAGCAAATCCATAGCAAATCCATTTTGGCTTGAGTTACTATCAATTGAAATCGAAAATAAATGGCCTGCAAATATTTTAAATAATAATCATAAAATTAAAAATAACAATAATAATAAAAACTGTAATCATTACTCAACAAATAAATTATAAACAAATGCATCGTACAAATTAGTAAATAAGATTAAAACGGACTAAAGTCCTTCAAATATGCACATATTTGGATTTTTGTGCAAGCGCAACAAAGCGATATCCTAGCGAATTCACTTTCAAACATAATTTTACTATAATATCATATAAAAAGTGCACAAGTTTTACATATAAGGTGAAATGAATACTACCAGAAAAATGTTCATGTACAACTTAATAGTGATTAATGATTAATGAAGTGGAATCTTAAAAATATCTGAATTTTCAACTCGGAGGCATTGGGACAGTAGAATGAAATCCAAAATTGTTGAATTTACAAATGTTTTGTAAAAATTCATCGAAATAATTTTTCGATGAACTTTAAAAGCTTAAAGAAGTATTCGACGTGAGCATATTTATTAAGTCAAGGCTAACAAGTTTGAAATGTGAAAAAAATATTAAAAGGAAGACAGATGATGGAATCTGAATAGAATCTATTGCTGAGCAACTCGGCAAATAGTGAGTAATAAATGATTTTATTAGAGCTCATTACATCTCAGTGCGACTGGCCATTTGTGTGGGCCAGCTTAGCAATGCTACATGGCCGCACACTAACTGGATGGATAAGATCTACGGCACGGCTGAGGTCAGACGTTGGCGTAGGCGTAGGCGTATTCCAAAAGTGTGCGGCAGACACTGTGTGACAAATTTTTTTTTTGGATATTCTCATTATCAGTTCCATTGCCCCACATGAGCCTTGAGCGATCTGGCTGCCTCGGTGGCAGTGCAGTCGTGGCGATCGAGTGGCAGACAAATGCGCTGTTTACCTGCAGGAACACGCACACGTTGATCCCTTGCAGCGCTCAAGTCTAAACCAGAACCTATATACATTAAGTTGTTAATCATATGCGCAGTCGCAGTTGCGGCTCCAAAAATAAAAATACAATATTTGCTGCTGTAGTCGCATCCTTTACGTATCCTTTTCATAGCCTGCAACGTGGCACAATTAATATGCGTCCAGCGATCGTAATCAATTCTGACTACATAGTCGTCGTCGTCGTCGTCGTTGTCCGCCCGCCCGCTCTCGCGCACCCGCCTCCACCCCGCCATGTCCGAGTGCTGGTAACCTGAACACGTGCGGGTCATTAGTCGCAGTCACGCATTTTGAGCTCACCTCCAACTGCAACTTCAACTCCAACTACTGCCACAGCCACAGCAACAAGCAGCATACATAGTCCATCTCTCTGCCATGTCCGCTCGCTTTAATAGGAAATGATTTTGTACGCTTCGTTCACCTGGCACACCAGCTCTCGGTCTCGGTCTGGATATGGGTCTGACTCTGGCTAGGGGCTTACCTTTTTGGCGCTTATGAGCTGCGAAATTTTTATGAGTAGCTGGAACTCAGCTTGGCCGGTGGTTGGTTGTTTTGTTTAGTTTGCCTTAATAGGTTCTAATGAACCATGGCAGCCGGACAGCAGGGCAGTCGGGCTGCCTGGCAGCAGGCGCTGACTCACTCAGTCATTTTCAACTCTATAACTGAGCATCGGAAATTAGCTGAACATGTCCATTTGAATCTAGATATATGTATGTAACTTTCTTTCAATAAGATGTGTAATTTTCTTATAGATAATTAATAATTTACACAAGAATAAGCTCGAATTTTTGTTTTTTAATGTTTAAATCATATTATATTTAAGATGTACAAATCAACCTAATTATATTATTTGATCAATGTTGTTGTTAGTCATTGATAATTTGAAAAAAATAACTTGCTCCATCAAAATATTTAAAGGCCTAATGAGCCTGCCAGCGCAATTTAGATGGTCACGTGTGAGGGACGCACTAAAAGCAAGCAATTTGCGCCCGCCATCAAATGCATGCATCATACTCATACCCATACTCACATTCCAAATTCACTCATTCATACTACATGTATACTCATATTCATAGTCACAATTTCCCTTCAGCCCAAGACTTGTGGCCGATAAGAGGATGTTGAGTTGGCTTCCTTGCGCATTTTTATGATGGCAATATGCCAAAAACAACAACAACAGAAATGCCAAATAATAGTCGAACGAAGGGGTATACCATACTGAAAGCTATCCTTTATTAGTAATTTTCTTTCTTTTTTTATTTTATTTCACTTAGCCGACATAAGAACAGTCCACAAATTTAATAAAAATAAGTTAAAAATAATTAAATATACAAAAGATGAATTTAAAAATTAAAATTTCATATATATACATGTATATATGTGTATGTATATTAAGGATTTTTTAAATTACATCCTCTTAAATAACTTTAAGTAACTTTCTGTTACAACAACTAGTTGCTTTGTTTATATGCTTTTATTAACGCAGATACCCATTAGTCATTTTACTAGAGGGTATGACGGCAGCAACAATATCAAATTGGGCCGCATGCAGCAGCAGTAGGAGGCTTTTAACCTTTTCGACTCGGTCCACAAGCGATTTGTAGTTTGATTTTTCGGCATTAATGATAATTTGGGACACTAATGCACACATTAGAGCCACGATGACGACGCTCGGAACGACAGCCAAAAATTGTTTTGGTCTTGCGGCACGTGCGCCTTTGCCGCCTTCTTTACTTTCCAGACTCGGCACAGCAACAGCAACAACAACAACTCGGAGTTATGATGAATAAACAAACAGTCAAGAGGAAAAAAACGAAATAATAATAATAATTTTTTGACAACAATTTATGCGGCCATTAACAGACGCAATACAACGTGTTTATTTGAGCATTTCGCAAATATAAAATATGTTGCAAGGCAAATGAAAAATACAAATTCAACGAAATAAATAAATATTAATAGCTTGACAATCAATCAAAAATTCGAAGCATGCCAGCCGAGTCACCAGTCGCAGTTTCTAGTGCAAAAATCGCTATAACTGCTAATAAATTCAAACACCCACGAAATATTTACTGACTAGTGCTGCCTGAACATTGACAAAGTGTTTTTGCTGTTTGTCTAGGCCATGTTTTGTTACGACATGTGTGGGCGTCTTAGGGCCTCACTGGGTCAAACTTGGTCCAGGGAAAGTGACTAAATTGAAGCTGATTTTTGAAGTCAGGTTTTGTGATAACAAACTGACGAACTAATAACTCAAAAAAGAAAATTATTCCCATAATCTTAGTTCTATATCTTGGTTATTTAATATATTTCTAAGGCGTTCTCAATTTCTAGTCTAATCAGGTTCTCTCTTAATATTCTCCATTGGTTAACTACACTCAAGACCTATTTTTTAGCCGTGAACACAATTAAGCTTACACCTGCTTGTCTAATTGAAACGTTTGCCTGACAGGCCTTCAAGAGCCAACTCGCCCCCATAATTTAGTCTGCGTGCAAATTATTTGACATGATTCAACAAAAATCATAAAGAAATAAATTACTTGCATTTGGTCTGCTTACTCGAATAAACTGCAGCTCAAAAATACCAACCAAATTTTTTTTTTTGTTTTGTGTGCTTTCGGTTAAACACTATTTAATACTTTTAATTATTCTGACTGCATGTTTTTCTAATTACAATGTACTAAATATACCATGAGTATGTAAGTGTATACTATGTATCCGCAATTTAATCATTTCCCAGTTTCCGTGAAAAAAAGAAAAACAAAAACAAAAAAGCTAACCAACTCGGCGTTACTAATTACATTCGCGCCAATGTTAATTTGTTACAATTTCCGGAAATTCGCTAATTTATTTTTTTAACATTTTTATTAGTGGCATAAATTCTATGCTAATGTTGTTGTTTGTCATTCTCTGGGTTTGAGTTAAACTTCCTTCTCAGTTGTTTTTTACACATTTGGGGCGATAAATCCATTTCAGTTATGTTCACACTGAAGGGCTCATAAATATATAGAGAAGTTAGAATCGTTTCTTTTGTACTTATATGTGATTAGCTAAACTTAATTTATACATTTAGACCAGAGTAGATTAACTAGTTTGGTCTGCTGCTGGACTCCAAATCAATACAGGTAGATATTGATTGGAGTTGTAAATTATGTGACAAAATGTTTTATTATAATAACATCGATATTTTAGTAAATCGTGCAATTATTTAATTTGAGAATTTAAAATAATGTGCAAAACATTTTGTACTATAATTATAATAAGTTGGGCTCAATTACTTTTTTTTTTTAAATTGAGTTAATTTTTATTATTATTATAATCAGATCTGTAAAAAAACCGAGTTTTTTTTTACAATTACTGTCAAAATATAAAGCTATTTGTACATTAAGTTATATTTTCAATATATTATTATTTATGGACGGACCAAATAAATTTATTTTGAACGATTTCATATGATTGATAAACCGAAATTGGTTTAATCTAAGTAATGACACGAACTTAGAATCATAACTGATCGTTGCAGTTGAAAATGCAGTTAGTTGATAACATTTTAGGTGTATAAGCTGTGAGCTCGAATAAAGAGAGGGAGAAAGAGAAAGAGCGAGCCATGGTAAATACAAACGAAACTTCCGCTGCAACTTGCAACACATAATTACATGGCATTTGAAGCTCCAAGCTCCATTTGAGCTTCCCGTTTTGAGGGTGCAGTCTGCAAATTGACTACCCCTGACCAGCCTCACCCTCAGTTGCATTATTAATTGCTGCTTTGATTTATCTTAGAAACAGGACAAAGTGGGAGGAGGTCACATTTTCCATTACGTTAAACTCGCAAATGTTTAATTGTGGAAATGAGAAATATGCGGAAGCGTTGACGATTCCGCTAGAGCAATGTTGCAGCACCGACTGCACTTGTCGCATCACTTGATGCCAGGCCCGTGCCCGTGCCCGTCCCCTGACCCTATAGCCATACCCACACAAATACTCAGAGTCAGACTCATACATAGACGCATAGACCCACACCCACATCCTCACCCCTCTTGTTGCTGACACTGTCACTGGCATTGTGACTGTCTAGCCATCAGCATCTGTAGCTGTCTGTTCCAGTCGCACTCGCCCTGCCACTGTTGCTTCGCCCCGTCTCCTCACAGCTCTTCCCTACCCCACCTAAATGACACAAAAATATGGGCTTAACCGGAAACGGATGTATTATCTGCGCTAACTGCGCTGCGCTGCCTCGGCTCGGTCTACAGCTGTAGCTCGAGACTCGAGTTCGGGTCGTGGAACTAATAGAATATTATAAATATGTACAGAGATGTGTTTGTACTGCGCACATATATATGTATATATATGTATTTATACATATATGTGAACCTGTAGCCAAGCGCCTTTCTGACCCACGCCTGAAGCTGACGTCTCTGCTCATCTGTATCTGTATCTGTATTTGTATCTGTATCTCTATATCTGTGCGACTCGTTCGTTACGCTTCCGTGGGCTTTTTGGGTTGTGCTTTTTGCGGCTCGAACCGAACAGTTTCATATTGCGTTGGCCCTCGCCTCGACATGCAAAATCCAACTGTGCTCTAACCCCCCTCCTTCCTCATTGTCGCATTAGTTTGTTGCATGTGTGTCATATAGCCGGACAGCGGTAGCTCTGGTGTTCCCCCACCTCCCTCCACGCTACCTGCTCGACTGCATTCGCTTGCATGTCATCCCGTTTGACGAGCACTTGCTGCAGCGCTTTCACTTTTACAAGTTTTTATTTATTTTATTGTTTTTAATTTTAGTTCAAGAATTCTAGCCGTGCATTGACCCTCAACTAGTAGATTCAGATTATTGTTCTACGATAATGTTGAGCCAAAAGCAGATATAAATCAAAACTTGTATATTTATTATTCTTGTATAATGCAAAGAAAATAAATAGGGAAATAAGATGAAAAATAGAAAAACTGAAAACAATTTTTTAGAAGGAGACGGACCTTCTTCAGATTCATATTCAGATTGTGGATGCCCCGATGCCCAGATATCGAAAATACTTTCGACTCGAAATATTTATTCGCATAAAGTGTTTTTATAATCAAATTTTATATAGATATATTTATGTATGGATCAGAACAATTGCTTATAAATTAGTCCGAATTGGTATGTTTTTAATACCACTTAAAATCCAATACTTGATTTTCAATATTAATTGCCATAAATATAGGTATAGGTATAGGTTTGGTATCTGTTTGGATGGTTAATATAATAGAGCTATACAATAATAAGATTCAAGCACAAAAAAAAAAAGAATCCATTAAGTTTGAGAACAATCCAAGATCAGCGAAATATTTAAAGTTAACAATTTGATTGAAAAGTCTTACGTCCAACAAAAGCTGATGATTTTAGGGTGGCATTGCAAGCATTTTGATGTAAGAGTGAAAATATTTCATCAGCTGCAGCTGCCTCTCTTTCTGTTGGAAATGAAAAAGCATTTGCATGAGTTTAGCAGGATCGTGGATAAGCAGCAGCAAACTGATTGAGTCATTTTTGTAGACAATGCCGCAACCGCTGTCTGTGAAAGTGATCGTGATACGTGATGGAGGCCGCAGATGCGGCGGTGCACGCATATCTCATAGATACATTCTTTTCTTATTTTTATCCTTTCTATCCGCGGCACTCAAGCGATCAGCCAAATAACAACAAACATTGTCGAGCGGTAGCGGTTGAAAATAGGGAGAACGAGGCAGTCGTTGTCCTTATTATCGCTGCATCCATTGTGGCTACTTTGTTAGGTTTGATCGTTGCTACTTAGCATTTTCCCAACTGATTTTTGTTGTCGCTGTTGCTGTTGCTCTTGATTTGTGCATGCTTCACTGCATTTGCTGCTGCCAAGAGAGGGTCATTTGTATGACACCATTGCTTAGTGATGACACTCAAGCGAGGCAATGCGAAACATTTGGCCAGCAACTATTTCTAATCAATTGAAATAAATTTCTAAAATTACACAGATGCCTAAAATAAATTAAATTTCAAAATTCTGTAAATTATTTTTTTATTCATGTACAAGACAAATGTACACAATGTTTATTTATTTAATGTGGACTTGTTTTAATTAAGCGGGCTCAAAGGATGTCTATGCTGGCGGCAGACAAAGTGTTAAAATGAGTGTTCTAGGATATCGATAAAATCGATGTCGATGCAAATCGATAAGGCCACATATCTTTTACAAAGCAATGCACTTCAAAAATCGTCCGCGTCCACCTCCATCGCCCCCAAGCACACGCCCATAAAAATCGGAATTGGCTATATCTCGCAGAACTAGAGCCATCAAATTTGAGAGGTATGTTACCGGTAACCGTCTTTAAGTATTGATAACGAAATAGTATGGTCACGGTTACACCTGAGTAAAGCTTGCTGGTAACTTTCTTCAAAGATCGGTATATATTTTCAGATCACGTCCATTTCGCCTCCCAAAACCGATATTCCTGATGAAGTAATCGTAGACCATATATGCATCTAACACAATTTGAAAGTTATAGTCACCGTATTGAAGTATTGAAAGGTATATATATATATATATATATACCCTCTATGATCGCCGATTTAATTTAAAAGTTACAGTTATCAAACTTAAAAAGCAGATAATTAAAAACATCCATTAATATTAATTTCCGCTGTAGGTCCCGAATTATGATGGATTATGCTAATAAAAGATACGAAGATACAAATTGTGGGCTTGGGATAGATTTCCATTAAGTTAACAACTTGAGTGACGATAAGAGCAGAAGGCAAAGTTGATGCTGTCAAAATTTTAAGTTGACCTGCTAACAAATGTTCAATTGGAATCCGAGACGCTATTTGGATATAGTTTATCCCTATGAGCTGCCACTGCACCACTTTCCTGGAAGGCCAGATATGCAGCGAGAACCACCGCATGAGAGATACTTCCGCCCTTTGCCGCCTTACGTACAGCCCAATGCTCAATCGCCGCCTGGTGAGAATGCAGGACGCAGTCACGTGTTGAGCTTTATGAGACGCTGTTATCTATTGGCCGTCACTTATATGCTGATCTCCGTTATTCAGCGGCTCCTATTTGCCCTGATCGTTAAGCAAAGAGACCTATATATGCTGCCCGGCTTTATCTGCTTGGTGCTGGCCTTCTTCTTGCTGCTGTTGCTAACTTTCTGCCTGCGGTTGAGCTCCAAGCAGTGGATCGGCATTGTTTTTTTCACGCTCTTCGTGGAGACTGTCACCTGGGGATTGGTACTGTTACTGCCCACGCGGTCGCCATGGAACATCATGGTGGCTATACTAGCTGCCGTAATAGTGCTAGTATTGTGCTATGTTGCGGGCGCCTGGTTGCCCATGTTTATGCTGCCCGGCGAATTGACGTTGGCCTTTATCCTGATTCTGTTTTTGGCTGTGGGATCTATTGTGCTCACATTGTTTATTGTAACAGATGAGGCCAAATATCATACTATTTATTTTGTACTCATTGGCTGTGTCATGGTGGTCTTGTCTATATATCATGCCCAGATCGTTCATGGCCGACGACACTGGTTGCCCATAAATGAATACTTGAGCTGTGCGGTAAGCATTTATATTCACTTCGATCTGTTCTTCATGGTTTGCTATCACATTATTTGGGTGTACAAATGGCGCTAGTGATGTATCAAATAAATGTATATATAATTATTTTTAAATTTATGAGTGAGCCGAATAAAATAATAGCTAGATTAGATTTATATGAGTACATGGCATAATTAAATACAACTTCTGGCTAGAAAAATATATGTAAAGAAATGTCGAAAAGTATAATTTTCAGTGTGATAAAAAAGAAAATGTTTATTAAATCATTAAAAATTTCAGAACACTTCATAAATAAAATATTTAAATAAAATATTTGCCATATTTAAAAAAAGACTTTATAGTTAGTTCATCCACATATTTCATTAATATCAATGAATGATATAAATATATATATATATATATATATATATATATATATGGTTGCTGCCATTCCAGCATTGTATAGTATTCAATTTATTTTTACATTCATGCTTTAATAAATTGCTTCTTTGACGAAGATTTTAGTTGTAATAATGAAATTGCTGTCAACGTTTGTAAGTTTCTGTCCACGAATTATAGAAATGAATAAAATTTAGAAATATTTCATTAATGAAAGCACTAAATCATTTTGTTCAATGCAACTAATTCTCCATTTTTTTTTCTCATATAAATACTCATATAAATGCATATTCAGCTATGTGGCATAAACGCCGCAAGGTTTTTTTTCAATAGATGATTAAGGGTGATACTTAAGTCCAAAGCAGTTTCACTTTAAATGTCAGTTCAATAATAATTTGTATAAAGTTGCAACAAAATTCATAGGTTGAACTAACAACAAAATGTTTGGAAGATTTTCTCGCGCACAGCCACCAGATCAACAACAACAACCACAACAAGAACCACAACAACAACAGCAACTACAAAATGTTATTTTTGTAAGTAGATCTGGATTGACGATGCAGAGAGAACAGAATGACAACGTTGTTGTGATAACGGTAGACGATGATGAGATGAAGTTATTTATTCGCAAGGTATATCTGCACGCAATTAGCTTTATTTTGATCACTTCCTGCACCTGGCTGATCATCTCGATAACCGAATACAACTTCAGCCGGGACGTACCAGTGCCCTTCTTCGTGTGGCTTATTTTGGCATTCAGCTTCATGGTTATACTGCAGTGCTGCCCGAATACGCGGTACATCTTCCCCATCAACTGGACTTTGGCGATCGGTATAATTGTATTCATAACGCTGGCAGGGGCCTGTATCATGCACGTGTATTCCCCATTAATAGTGGCGATAGTACTCATGTCAGCCGGCCTTGTGTTGATATTGTTGCACCTTATTGGTGCCTTGTGCCCTCGGAAAGCGCTTCCGAGCAGCCTAATAACTGGCTGCCTAATGCTTATATTGCTCGTAGCTCTGATTGTTTTCATGGTGCTCATGTTGTTCATTGAAAGTCCGGTCTATGCACTTGTATTTTTCATCCTGCTGTTCTGTGTGATATGCCTCAGTATACCCTACCACGCGCAATTTATTAACGGACGCTTACAGATGGTGCCACTCCTTGATATGCTGTGGTGTGCCCTCACCATTTATATTGATTTTTTCATGCTCTTCTACTGCGTAGCCTTTTTTTACATATTCTACTTTCAAGGGAACAATCAATCAGCGGATTAACTCTGAAATCAGCTATCACATGTAATATGTAAAAGAATTGAAATATGAAAATTATCAAAGAATTTTATTTCTAATACAGTTGCAGTAAAATGTAAAAATCGAATAATAATATATATTATGCAAAATCAAATGTATATGCTATTTTATGGGTATACCATTACAATTTTGAAAATACAAGGAGCTTTTGAAACTATTGTCAACTGAAAAACCCAAAAATATGTCGAGTTGTAAGTGTTGAAGTTAGCCAAAATCACATGGAGTCCATAGTGCCGGATGTCTATGGCATGCCGCCCGATATGACCATACGTCACGGCTTGAGGATCTACGTGCTGAGTACGCTGTGTGCCGCCTTCGCTCTGTTGCAGTGGGCGATCATCGGTTATTTTTCGGACTGGCGCAAGTACAGGATGCCGCAGGTGCGATATGGCTATTGGCTGATGGCCACCTTCTTTGGCATCTGTGTTCTGTCGTGCACGCCTATAGGACGCAAGCTCCCCTGGAATGTGGCCCTAATGCTGATCATTGTGGAAAGCTCAACGCTCTACATTGCCATGGAGCAGCAAAACACAAAGGGTCTGCTGGTCAATCTGTATGCGGGATTGCTTGTTTTTGCTTTAGTCACTGCCTCGATATTTTATGGTTCTTACTTTCCCATGCGTTGGGTGCCTGGCGATCTGATGTTGAGCCTTCTGGTTGCTACCTCAAATTTAATGCTGATCGCGTTCTTTCTGAACGCTTACATATTTGACAATTTCACTGTGTACACAATTGTACGCAACTATTTTGCAATGACTGCCATCATGATGATTATCTATACGGCAACCATTATACACGATCGCCAGTTTGTAGTGCCCAAGAATGAGTATCTGTTTCTCAGTGCTTTACTCTTTTTTGGACACATGATACTACACGAACGCGTCTTGGCTTTCTCAGTACACAACGAGTATAATACAGATTGTACACTGTTATATTTTTTATAAAATATTCTACCAGCAAAAGTCCGATAAAATGGAATTTTTTTCCACTATAATTATTTAATATTTTTTTTTAATTTTATGTGATCTGCTTATTTACATGTATTTAAATTTGTTATTGCTCCATATCAAGAAAAGAAAAAATTATAAATCAAAAATCAGATAATATGGAATTTATTTTTTTTTACTATAATTATTTAATATTTCTTAAATTTTATGTGATCTGCTTATTTACATGTATTTAAATTTGTTATTGCTCCATATCAAGAAAAGAAAAAATTATAAATCAAAAATCAGATGATATGGAATTTATTTTTTTTTACTATAATTATTTAATATTTTTTAAATTTTATGTGATCTGCTTATTTACATGTATTTAAATTTGTTATTGCTCCATATCAAGAAAATAAAAAATTATAAATCAAAAATCAGATGATATGGAATTTATTTTTTTTTACTATAATTATTTAATATTTTTTAAATTTTATGTGATCTGCTTATTTACATGTATTTAAATTTGTTATTGCTCCATATCAAGAAAAGAAAAAATTATAAATCAAAAATCAGATGATATGGAATTTATTTTTTTTTACTATAATTATTTAATATTTCTTAAATTTTATGTGATCAGCTTATTTACATGTATTTAAATTTGTTATTGCTCCATATCAAGAAAAGAAAAAATTATAAATCAAAAATCAGATGATATGGAATTTATTTTTTTTTACTATAATTATTTAATATTTTTTAAATTTTATGTGATCTGCTTATTTACATGTATTTAAATTTGTTATTGCTCCATATCAAGAAAATAAAAAATTATAAATCAAAAATCAGATGATATGGAATTTATTTTTTTTTACTATAATTATTTAATATTTTTTAAATTTTATGTGATCTGCTTATTTACATGTATTTAAATTTGTTATTGCTCCATATCAAGAAAAGAAAAAATTATAAATCAAAAATCAGATGATATGGAATTTATTTTTTTTTACTATAATTATTTAATATTTCTTAAATTTTATGTGATCAGCTTATTTACATTTATTTAAATTTGTTATTGCGCCATATCAAGAAAATAAAAATGTATAAATCCAAATTAAAAGTTGCTTAAGAACATTATTTTAATAAACTCATTTCCAAATTGAATTCTCATGTTAATAACTTTTTAGAAAATGTTTAGAAGATTATAATTGAATAAATGGTTTCTGGTTTGATTGCAGTTGACACAGAAAACATGGATGTCCATTGGGATCTTTAAATATTTTTCTTATAAAGCTGTCAGAAAACGGACTTACAACTGCTACTATTTATATCAACGCCTCTCCAGCGAAATATCTTCGAAACGTTTCATTATTGTTAAAGCTCCATTCATTGCGTTATTGTTTCTCTTACGCAAATAATGTACAACTTGAAGAATATATTGTTTTAATTGTATATTGGGCGGGGAGCGCGTGTTACGCGTTTATCGAGGAATGTGCCAGTCTCCGACAATGTAAATCCAATTGATATAAATAAAAACAAGTAACGTAGTATTTCGATTGTTGTAGACAGGGATTGTCTGGCTTTTGTTTATACGAACAGTGGACTCAATTGAAACAATTCAGTGGGAGTAGCTTACAATTACACAAAGTGGGGAAAGCTGTCAATCAGTTTACATAAAATTAGTTTTGTTTTCGAAGAAATTATATATTTATATAACTGCAATGGAAGGTCAAACTTATCTTCTAAAATATTAGAATTAAAGCAGACAACATATTTAAATATTATTTTTTTATTTCTTATAATTTATATATTATGTATATTTTTTTTCAATAATTGTCATACGATATCTCTTTATAATTAATATTTATTTTTTATATTTGCACAACTGCTGCGTATGGGAACAGACGATACATTTTTGACAATTCAAGCTGTGTAAATTTTGGCAAAGAATACTTCCTGAATTTTTATTTTTAGCCTTTCATATATTCTCTTTTGTAGCCTTATGCAACTTTTACATAATTTTCCAAGTGATATAACGATTATTCACAAAAAAAAATACAATAAGCTGGGATAACTCTTTTTGTTTTGTTGTTAATTTAAGAATTGCAGACAGATAGCGTTTAAAACTGTTTCAGCTGGTTGTTTATAATGAAAGATTAATTTGTAGATAAAGAAATTATTCGAATTTATGTAAGTACAAAAATGACCGAAAATACTAATTGACACGGAATACTACAATAACGTTTCATATTTGAAATGTGCAGAAATATTGAGTATCTCATATATATATTTAATAATTATAATGGAATTTTCTTTAGCTAAAAGGCAAACACTTATTTCCATTAGATCTCAAGTGCTGCCCATACCAGAACTCAAGCTCTAACTTCGCTTATAAGTTTCACCCCTTCGGATATTTCGAGGGACACACGGGCATCGATTTAAACTGGATTAAAAGAGTAGCTACAATACTTATAAAATTTACATAAAGTATCTCCTTCCTCAATTGAGCGCCGCTCTAAGCTGGCGTAACTGAATGCTGGCTCTTAAAGTGGGAAACTGGAACAGGATTAATAGGCTTGCCGATGGGCGCTCGCCGCCTCGCTGTCCAAAGGCAAACAACAAAGCGGCAGCTGGCGCAAAACAAAGGATGCCAAGGCGTTCGCGAGGTGGCGAACAATGGCTAAGGCATTAGTAGTAAGAGCGCGATTCCGATCCCGATCCTTATGCCGATCCACTTAAAGTCCAAGCGAGGCGAATAACGAAAAAACATTAACAACAATGCAGAAAACTCGTTATGAGTCACACAAATCTCCGACTACGGCCAAGGAAACTAACCGTTGTCCAAGCTGCGAGTGCGCGAGTGTGTGTGTGTGTGTGTTTGTGTGTGTGTGTGCAGCTATTTAGGGCATTGCTTCGATCAACCCCTCCACCCAACCCCCACCCAAACCTTTTTGCTTAGCGACGTGGCGGTCAGTCGCGAAAACAATCAGCGGGCACAATGCTGATTATGACGAACATAAGAATCCCTATGACTATGTTTACGTTGATGCGTTGAGATTGAGAAGAGCAGAAAGAGGGAGGTTCGGTTAGAGGGAGGGCCAGCAGCCAAGCTTATCGTCGTAATTTAGCTTTGGAAAAATCTTGCACGAAAATCGTGGGAAATTATCCAAAAGCGCATATCGAATGCAATTAAAGGGCCGCGATTCGCGGTGGTTGCTAACACGCAACGGCACGCAATGCCACGCACTTGGCACCACCATCAACACCACCACCATCACCAACAGCAGCAGTAGCAGCAGCAGAAAATGTATGATTGTAATTTGGGGTGGAAATGCCAACGCGGAAAACTTGGCCATTATCATCGGTAAAAGCTGCGCGTATTTTCTATAATTTTCACCCCAAAACATTGGCCGCTTGTTGCGCGGTCAGCGAAAGGAAACAAATTCATGATTTACCTTTCCGGTGACAAAAACTGCGCTGCGGAAGTGTTGCAACTTGAAACTGGCGTCGCTTACCTCTCGTAACGACTTTGCGTGGTACTCCAGTAGGTAGGCGGCAAACGTGGGAAAGTTTTGCAGGCAACAGGCGGCAGGCAGCCCAACGCCTAATGAAATGCAACAAAACGTGTCAGTCCTTTGTGATTTGTGCGCCCTGATAAAAGCAAAGGTGGCGGAATGTAAGCGCCCAGCAAAAACATATGTCACTTATCGGAAACTTCAGCAATAAAAGTAAATCACTGATCTCAATCTCTAAATAAATAATAATAATAATAAAATTCCAGCGTAAGTGAAATTAACGATAATTAAAATTTGGGTATTAACGAATTTAATGCTCATGTGACAGTTATTAATTTGATGAGCAATCCAATCAATATTTTAACCTACAGAAATTTAATTCTTACACTAACACGGACGCTTTCAAAATATATTTTTCAAATGCATTATATGAAATTAGACGCTTTAAAAATAAGGAAAAGTAACATTTTGAGTGCAGAACTCAGGTGTATTTAATTAAATATTTATTATTAATTTTTATTCGAAATCAATTAGATAACAGTCAGCAAATTGTGTACATGCGATGAACATGGCGGGATTCATTATAAAGAATATACTAAATTTGTATAGTTACTTAACTAATATATTAAAATTATTTCAAATTTGTTCACTTCGCTAATATGCTGCAATTACTTAAAATCGAAGTGTTGAGTGCAAAATTTCATATTATAATAACTTTTGCAAATTATTATTATTATCAAAGCGTTATTAATTATAAAAACAACAACAAATTCAATACTCTTTAACTTTTCTTTGCCAATAGATAGAGTTCTAACACTTTTTTGTGATGTTTCTTCAAGCACTACTATAGTTTTCCTACAAGTTTACAGAAGCAAGAAACTATTGAGATATCATAATATTTTACAAAGAAATAAAAATTAAAAGATTTGAATCCAATCACTCCTACTATTTTCAGCGCAACTGTATATGGACATGCAATTCTTTCGCAAGCTGTCATACCTCAAAAATTACAAAGCGCTGCAAATCTACAAAGAGCCATTAGTCAACCTTTGAGGATGCGACTGAGGCAGAGTTTGAGGCTCGGCCCCAATCTGTTGTCGACTGGTCGTTTTTCCAATGTTGACAAACTGCCGCAAGAGGTCGACTGGGGTGGGAGGGAAGGTAAAGACCGTGATTCTGCGGCGACCATTGGCAATTGGTTTAGCATCAGCATCAGCATCAGCATATCATTGACAGCGTTCTCTGCTTAATGCGAAATAATTACAACTTGTTCGCACATCATTCTTCTGAGTGAAGAGCTCAGAAGATGAAAAAATGTATCTGTCAGCACATTGTCTGTCCTCGACACCATATTCGTCTTCCTCTTCCTCCCATCTGCCCATTGGAGTGTCGGCTTTATTTGTTTGCCAAATGACGAATGTGGCCGCAGATGATAACGAAAACTTCACTTAAAAACAATTTTTTTTTTTAAGAAACGCGAAGGCGACACTTGCTTCATTTATTTGTATTTTTCAGCAGTGGGCGCAAAAAGTCGGCAAAATTTCAAAGTCGACATCATTAACACCAATGCGCCATTTTGGTTAACCACTTCGATGGAGCCGATGAGTCGCTGGAGTCGCCGAAGTTGCTTGAGTCGCGCTGCTGTTGATTGATGTGCATGCGAATTGAGCTCAGTTTCTACTCGCCAACATTGTGGCAGTGCCGGATTGAGTGAGTTAACCAAATTGGTGAACCAGGCCAGCTGGTACCGTCTGCTACCCTCGTGGAACGCCCCAAGGGTGTGTAGCTACCGTCTGTTGTTGTTGTTATTTTAGTGTCGTTCGTCTATGCTAATTTGTTATTTTAAACATGCTTGTTTCCAATGCTTTTCCAATGAAAATATTGACAAAAACGTACGGCAGTCAGGCCATAGTAGAAACTACTGCAGCACGGCTAACACCTGAGGCAAAGATATTTTGTATGCGTATGTTTGTAAGTATATGTACAGCCTTGCTGTGGGTAACGGCAACAACAAACAAGCAAGCCAATTAACGCAAAAGATACAATTTGAATTCGTAATGAATTTCGAATTGAATTTTTTGTTGTTTTATTTTGCCAAATCGATGGGGGAAAATTAATAAACAAACACTTAAGGCGAAATAGCAGTGGTATTCTAAAATCATAATTCTCGTTGAATGCAAAACTGAAAAGAAGTAGAAGGGATACTCTTTAACAATACTTGTATGAGTATAGTAGTAACTAATAGCTACAGCATAGCATTACATAATAATTATAATTATAATAATTAATACAGAATAACTACTCGTATTTTTAATATCAATTAGCTAGTATATTATAATTATTATATAATTAATGGAGAATTTATTTTGAATTTATTAAATCCTTATACTCAAAAGCAATACTATACCAATCAAAAACCCTACCTGATAGACTTGACAATTTAATTTGAAAAAAAATTTTAATTTTTATGTTCAGCCGACTTAAAATATAGTAATATTAATATTAGGTGCAAGGAAAGGTTAATCAAAAATACAAACTTTCTGATGGAACTTTTTAAAATGTTTTACGTTAAATATAATTTCAATCGTATTTAAGAATTTCTGTTTCAAGTATTCCCGTCAATTATAATTGTGAAATTCCTATTTCCTGTCCATTGAAGTACCCTTAACCCAAAGCTATGCAATTTTAAAGTCATATTACACACAAAATATGAATAATTGTTCTATGATTGTCCGGTGAAGTGTCCGCTCTCATAAACTTGCAACTTGTTTTTTGGCTAACCTCATTATTCACTTTCCTTTGTAGTTTTAAATATTTTCTTGAACTTACCACGTTCTTGGCAGCACACGGGCGGTCCAGTCAGAAGAAAAAAACTGGAGAGAGATAACACGTTTTTACCCCAATAAGCTATAACTCAACACACTAATTATGAGTTATGAAACAAAGGGGTAAAAGGCACAAACGCAAAACCAATTGCACATTGACTTCAACAAGTTTTGGGTAAGGCTCATAATCGAGTTAGAGTTAGACAAAACCGGACCGCAACTGGATGAGAAAACTAAACTAACTGGTTGCTTGCACACATATTAAATTACCACAAATTTGTCGGCGCAGCATTAATGCAATAATTAAAATCAAGTTGGCAAGAAGTAGAACAGTCGACAGTCGACAGTCTACAGTCGACAGTTGCAGATCCAGAAAACGGAAACCCAAACCGAACCACCAATTGAAAGGCCCTAACCCCAGACCCCGACAGTCAGACAACGCATCGGCTTCCGTTCAAAGTCATGTAACTTATTTCTTGTTACGCTTGAGAAATTCCTTCTTTTTTGTTGCTTCTTCATCCAGTTGACATTGAAACTGAAGTTGCAATTGTAACACAAAACTGAGCTGAGCTCAAAACTAACCCAAATAGGTTTCGGAAGCTGCGGTCGGCACCCCGATACAGTTAGCTGGTAGCTGTAGCTATAGGACAGACGCCCCTTTTGGTCACCCAGCGAACGGCGACGATGTGCCAAATGTGTTTCCAATTTGTACGCGCTGCTCTTTATCCTTATCACATCGAGTGGCACTCGTGAGAGAATTCGGTCGACTCAACCGCAAGTCGAATGCGGTGACATCCTTTTAATGCAACACCACCTCAGCAGGCGTCCCCGTATACCCGTTTTACCGTGTCCCCGACTCCGGACCACCCCTCGCCCAAATGTGAATTTTAATTATGCTTGACAATGGTTACGGAATTGATTCTCGATATTTGATCATTCGCTGCGGTTAGTTAACGCTCTTTAGCCACCAAAACCACCATGAGAGAGTGAGAGGGGAGAAATGCAATGCACACGACCATATCCATATGAAATGACAATGAAACAAACACTTGAGTTGCATTTCCGCAACTAAATGTGATAATGGGTCAGCAACGTAACTTTGAGGCGTCAGAGGCTAGTGACAAACGCAACCGAGGTGTAGCAAGTCTTGGTCCTTATTAGCTGCCGCATGATTTGCATAACTGTGTGTGAGAGTTCTCAACTGACCCTGGATACAGTTAGTTTTGCATTTAATTTATGAGTGCAACCTTTATGAGGCGCAACTATCGCTTGCATATGTAAGTCATCAAAAGTAGTCATATAATCTATCAAAAATTAAATACATTTTTAAACTTGATATTTTTCGCTAAAATTAACAAATATTGCATGTATATGTTGCTTAAGTGAATTAATCAGAACCCGTTGGTCAAGATACCATAAATAATGATAAAAAATAATGAGGTAATTTTTTTTAATAACCAGTTGCTAGAGATATCAGAAACAAGAATGATATCATGGTATAAGAAATCTAACATATGTTCCGTATGAGAAAAAGTTGAATAAAAAATGTAAGAATAAGAAGTATATGAATTGAAAATTTTGCTTATAACCAAATAACTTATCACAGGAATTCTAAATATGAAAAATATATAAAATGAGCGCAGTCAATGTAACCTTAAACTATATTATGAGCGAATAAGCTTTAAAAATACCATGAATTGCAATTAACTAATATTTAGATAGATAACATTAAATAACATTTGAACAAGAGATAAATTCTGATCATTTTCAAATTGGTTTAAACTATAATAAGTAAGAGATGGAAAAGGGAAGAATTTTTTTGTTCTCAATTATATAATTTTTTTAAGTTAACAGTAATTACATATTGTCAAAATTAACAACAATCACCAAAAGTATATATTTATCTATAAGTATATTGATATATGACAAATTAGTTTGCTAATTCATAATTCAGCGATTCGATATTGAAATATTTATTGTCACATTGCCAACGATTTGTATTTATTGACTACTTCCTTGTAATAGGTCCTCTTCGCTTATATGGCCTGACAACGACACAACATAGATTTATTAACATACAGATATGTGTACCTAGCAAAATCTACTGTTAAAACTCATAAGCATTTGGCAGCTTTGGCTAAAACCAGAAAATCAGGTAGTGCTTAGTGAAAGTCTCAGTGTCGTCCAAACGTCAGCCCCGATAGGGAAAACATTCAGCCACTAGTCAGTTAGTCTGAGGTTGAGTTATGAGGCTTAGTGCAGTTCGTGGAAAATTGTAGAGTACACAGAGCCGTCATACTGTCTAAGATCTTCCACTTGAGCGGACATAGAAACAGGTACCTGAACAAATATTTCACCTACCTGTTTGCCCAAAAAGGAACGCCTAAAACTAATTGAGACCGCCCTCATTGAATAATTTTAGACATTTTTTCCATTGTCTTGCTGCAAAGATTTTATTTGTATTTTTATTTTTGTGAACTCTGCAGACAGATCGGTGCCTGGATGGGGTAATGATGATGTATGGGTAATTTGAATGATTAATGGAGTGCGCTTTATGTCTGTGTTCCGGTTGCTCAGGGGCTACGGTTGAAGGTCGTGTGTTAGTGTGTGGCATGCGTAAAAAGGATATCGAGGCCTTAGGTATGGAATTTAATTAAAATATTTTTATAGTAGCCCAAAAATAAAAGGTGTGTAAATTTATTTATTGAGGTCTGAGGTCTACTTAAGGGTAAGTAAAGGAAAATTATAATTACTTTAAGGTATATTGCAGGCACATTGACAACTTTCAATTACGTTCAATCTGTTGATAATGCAAAGATAAAATAATTTAAATTATTGTATTCGCCAATAGCCATATTTAAGGCCGTGAAGCTTTAAAAAATACAAAAAAATTTAAAAGTTACTTACAAATATAAAAACTCACTTAAAATTTATGGTACCCATGGGAGTTGAGGCCTCGAACTGTCGTTATCGTTATGAACTATCTGAACAAGCGCAGTACTGATGCGACTAGCATTTTGAGTTGGGAGGGGATTCTGTAGTCGGGTGACCAAAAAGGCGACACATCCTTTGCTCGCCATAATCACCACACAATCAGCCAACGGATGGACGAGCGCCAATGCAGCGGATGGCAAAAATTAACATTTTTTTAATGAATTACGTAAAACACAGAGAATGAGACAGAGAGAGGAAGATAGCTATTGGAGTAAATGAGAGCAGCATATAACGCAATGTAACGTAACACAAAACGCATTATGTCATATCGCTGATTGAACCAACCATCCGAACCAAACGAGCCAAGCGAACCGGGTGAATATTGGCGAAATGTTGGCCTAGAACAAAAGGCCAGGGTCTGGGCCTGGGCGAGGGAGAGGGCCAGGCGGCTGCCCTGTGGTCATTAAAATTTTATATTTTAATTTGATTTTCCTGGCCCTGGCCAAAAGCATGTACATGGCAATAATAATCATCATGTAACGAGTTTGAACTCGGGGCTAAGCGGATCAGCGACGCGAACTGCGTTAAAATTGGCAAGTCTTCTTTTGCAGCGCTCCATTTTATTTTTGCTGCGATCTACTTAGCGGATTACGGCGAACAATTTAATAATGCCCATCTATCTATTTGCCAAGCCTAAGCCCTGATTCAGTTTGAATAGCTAACTTCCCCCCATTTTGCACACCCCTGCAAATCAGTCGAGGCGTTTTCATTTCGCAATCCCCATTCACAATTGGAAGCAGCGGCGGCGAGTTTTCTTTTGAGCCACAAGCAACTGCAACGCGTGCATCAATCAATTGTATCCGAAAGATGTGTGTATCTTTGTATCATTGACGACGTAGCGTCGTAGTGTCTTCAACTCCTTTTCGAGAACATGTGCGGATTTATTTCTTTCACTTGGGTCCATTGAATGCGCGGCTTATTCGATTATGTTGTGCAGCCGCTTTCATTTCCTTTCAACGCAATGATTGAGCGCGAGTTATCATTCACGATTTTAGGCGCACCGTTGACACAAAAGGGAGGTGACCTCGTAGCTCGTACCTCGTCCCTCGCACCGAACATAAGAACAGGAGGACGCACATTAAGTGCAAGCGGTTTAAACCACTCCAAAAGCCGCCAGCAAGCGGATGTGTGAAGATAATTGTCAAGGCGGTCTCTGTCGACTTGGAGTTGTGATATTGAGACCCCTTTTCATATTTTCTATTCCATACAAACATTTTTTCTTTAATTAAATAAAAAAAATTGAAATGACAATTTTGCTAGGGCTTCCGTTCAACTCAATGTGGCTTTTTAAGTTAATATCCATGGTAAAAGGCAGCTGCACTAATATAACATAGTTGAATAGAAGCGAGTAAGCGTGCTCAAGACAATAATTTTGTAATTCGAAATATTAGATTACAGATTTTATGATACGATTGTACGATATTCAATAAGTGTTTAGATTGGTAAATATATAAATATAAAAACTTTAAGCAAAATTAAAGCTTTTTTTGGCCATCAATTTAATTATTAAAAAAAGAGAATAAAGTGTTAGATGGTATGTATTTACCTTATTTTTTAAATAACGAAAATATTTCCACCAATCATTTTTTTGAAATTAAACATTTTGCATATTTGTTGACAAAATGGCTGCTGTCAGCCAACAAAATGGCGACGGACGCTAACAGCATCCGCCATAAGTGCGCTGACCCTAAACACATACATATCTATAAAAAAAAAAATATATATATATATATATATACACTCGCTCGCAGCACACGCAAACATATATTTATAAATATTTACACATTTTTTCCGAGTCCCTTGGAGTTTTGAGCGTTAAAATAAACAAACCGCCAGCAACAGCCACAGCTACAGCAACAACAACAACAACAACAAATTTGTGTTATAAATTATGTTTGCTCAGAATTTATGCGTATATGTATGTACACAAATATATATGCATATGTGTGTGTGTGTGTGTGTTGTGGTCCAATATTAATACCTCCATAATTAATGAGCCTTTGGCAGCGTCGGGTGCAATATGCATGTGCCAAAGCCACCAACATAATTTCCCCCATTTCCCTCCACCACAAGCGTCTGCATTGCTGCAGCTTATATTAATGGCACCCCCAATGTCCAAAGTCTATGCTTGTGTGCGTATTTGTTTATGTGCGCATGTGTGTGTGTTTGTGTATGTGTGTGCGTGTTGTGGTTGACAGCATCTGTCAGTTGCCAATGTGCGTGGATTTCACATCGTTCGCCACTGGGCGTTCATAATGTCAACTGTCCAACGGTTTAAATCAACATAACCATCAACTCTGAATACGTTCACTGAAATTGCATAATCCGCCGTCAGGTTGTAATTATTGTGCCCTCAGAAATGGTCCAGCAAAGCTTGGAATTTAAGTAAGGATAGCTAAATACTATAGTCATAAATAAATAATATATATTCGCAATTACATCATTATAAATATATAAAACAGAAACTTAAAACGTTAATTTCTCGATTTCTTTTCTAAAAATACGTATTTTAAACTTTAAATGCGGAATTAATATACACTTTAAAGTGGCAGAAATACAGAAATTCTGACTTTGGAAAATTATTAGCGAAGATACAACAGTTTGAATATGAAACAGAAACTTAAAGCGTCAATTTCTCGATTTAATTTCAAAAATACATATTTTCAACTTTTGATGCAGAATCAATATATATTTAAAAATGGCTTCATAATATTGGATATATCAATAAATATTTATTTAATACATTTTTGCTGAATCTGTCCAATAAATCATGAAATTATTAATCTTGAAGGCAAACTTGAATTCATCGTTCCAATCGATCTAAGGCCTAACCATCATATGTATATTGGTATAATAAATACACATTCGTATTATGAAATTATAAGAAAAATCGGATGGTAAAATAAGTAAACAGACACTCTCTCAGTTGTGGGCCTAAGCCCTAAACAATAAGGAAATTGAGCAGCGATTGATTTTTGCGCATGATAAGACTGGATCTTGAGCTATAGCTCACTTATCAGTTTGAGACCCAATATATCCAAACGCATATATAAATTGCATATATACATACAATATAAGAATTTGGTAAATTAATTTATAGCACCAATATTCCACAAACCGAAATGTCGACTGTGGTGGGAAATAAAAACTAATGTGAATAGGCTAGATATGCTTTCGCATGGGCACGTTGCATTCGCAGCATGCACAGCCAGAGGCAGTTGTACACAATAGCTGGGTAGACGACCTGGCTAGGATGTTGGACCCGGTTCCAGGACACGGACACACAACGTGAAGCGATCACAGCAACTGCATCTGCAACTGCATATCAACTCCCCTGGGTGCAATTTCTGCAGAATTTCAGAGAGAATCTTCAGATTTTTCACACCCTCGGCACGGCATGAAGCCTAGCGACAAAGTCGTCTGATTAATCGCCATATATCGATCAGTTCCCGCTCTATCCCTATCGCTCTAGGTCCCCGGGCCATTGCAGACTGTCTGGCAGAACGGTGTTAATGTACCCGGAATTCTGTAGCCAAGGCAGTCCCGCTGTTGCTGTTGTTGTTACTGGGCCTGAAGTCAGCACCTGTGCGCATCCTGTGACGTTTCAGGTGTTCACATTAGTCACAAGCACAGACAGAGAGTCGGCGTGAGCAGCGCAGCACACAGGAAGGACAACGACGAGGACATTAACGAGCCAGGCAGTTAGACGCCGCCACCTCTTCGCATGATGCAGCACTATGCATGGTAATTTCATTTGGGAGTGGGGAGAAGTTATCCTGTGCGTATATGACAAATGCTTTTCATGCCCAACTTTTCGACAGTCACGGCCATTTAAAGAGCTCTGGAGTAATAAGCGTGCTTGCTGCAAGGAATATGCCGCATCATCCAGTTACAGTAAATGTATAAAGCTGATTTATGAGTTGATCGAGGCTAGGCTGAGCTCCTAAATGGTCAGATAATCGCCCATGTCCTTTTTGGCAGAGTTAGCCATATGCTGGTTAAGCTTTTATATAATGAGGAATTTGAATTTATTTATGTACTTTGATTTATCATAGACTTAAAAGTTTAAAACTTAAAAATTATTACGCCAATCACAATTATTGAGCTAAATAAAATTAATATACACATAGGAATGTAATTAAATATAAAGTGTAAAGTGAATTGTGCACAATATTTGGTAGTTAATTAATATTTATTGTATTTGATATGCCTATTGGGGGTTTTTATCATCCCTAAATTTTGATGCTGACAACGAATTAAATATATATTCATGTTATATAGGCCCAAGAAAATAACTGGATTATAATGCAAATGGAATTCTTGAAAACAAATTAATCAAGTGCACGTATTAAAATAAATTTGTTAGCTTGCATGGCACCGAATATTAAATCAAATAATGTACTACAATTGTCTTGCAATATTTACTAAGGGTTGTATCATAAATTGTTATAAAATATCCTGTATTTTTATAAAAAATTATGAATATAAAAAAAATTTTGTTTTAACGTGTTATTATTAAATTGTAATGGACGTGTTTATATATAATAAACATATTTTTAAAACTATTATGTAGCTTGTCTTAAGCATTAGATTAGCTTTGAATTGTAACCGATATAATTTTTGTTCAGTTGAATTTAATTCACTTCGATACCAGGGATATAAAATATTCAAACAGCAAAACTGTCAGTTGCCAAAATTTAATTCTAGTGGGAACCACTTTGGCGATTTTTGGTCAAAGAAATCTGTGAATGGAATAGTCCATCAGTTAAGATTTAGATAATCATTTAAAGTTTGGGAATACTCCAAAAATTCCCACTCAATGAAGCGCATATTAAAAAGAATCCATGCAGCACATACTACAAAAATAGATTATTTAAAATTTATGTGCAATTTATAACACATTTTATGTGTATTTTTAATAAGTGGCATATTTTTCAGCCCAGCGTCCGTCAACTTAAGCATAAAATGCTTCACCCCATTGATTTTTTTATAGATAGAGTATAGATTATACATATTTAAAGTAAGTTGCGACATCGATTTGTTTGCGGCAAACGAAATTTAAATTAGTATTTATTTGACTTTTCGAATATTTAATAAGGCAAAGCGCATTTACTAATTAATATTAAAAACAAACAAGTCGGCGGCGTAGTCCCGACAACAACTCATAAAGATTCAATAAACGCGTCACACAAACAGCAACCAAAAAGCGACAGGCCCAATTTGGGAAGCCTCTGTCACGTCCCCATAATGTCCCAGAATGTTGTCTCACTAATGCTTCGGGCCTAAAAATAATCGACACAGACTTTGGCGTTCTGTGGTCCGCCTTAAGTTCTCGAACCGCTTTATCAGCTTCAGTTTTTATTCGTTTTGGCCTTTCAAGTCTCTTTAAGCGGCGCGTTGACTAATTTTCATAAAATAACGATCCATTTTAAATCGAAAAAAGGTGTGAAGTATTAATAAGACGTCAATGAGAAAATGTTAATAGGTGGCTTTTGCCTACATGATCTTCAACGCGGCTGTTGTTTTTTCTGCTTTTTGGCTCGGCTTCTAGTGTTTTACTTAATCAGGCTTGCTTTTTAAATTTCTTAATTTAATTTTACTTTATGAATAGATTCAAGATCCCCGTCAAAATTAAGATTGTAGAATCTCATAGTTTAGCTTACTCTTACTATGAACTCTGTTAAGCAATATCAAATATTCAATTCGACCACTGACAATTCGAAATGCATTTACTATATTTGCATTTGATTAGATTATTAAGATCTTTCCCCTAATTATACGTCGTTATAATATTCAATATTTGTTTTAAATATGTACAAGAATTCCATTTACATTCTGTAGTGCAGCTTCAATAATAAATAGAGGCTAATTAACATAACTCATTTATACAGATGTCCCTCGACTTGGGTAGAGATTCTTCCACTAGCCATGAAATATTATACGAAAGCGGGAACTACGAGTACTGTGGTCTCCAAAATTGACACGCAACTAACCACATTTCTCATTTGGTTTCTCATTTGGTTTCTCGGTGTGGTTGATTTGTTTTTAGTATTTTCTTTCTGCTCTTTATGGTGCTGCTTCGTGGCCCATCATCAACTTTAACTTGCACTCGATGTCTCACCTTTCGAATGATTTATTAAAGTGTCATTAGTGCACGAGTGCTCGAAAAATGAAACGAAACCGAAGCCAAAATGGGTCCAACTGACTCTCTTGACTTTGAGTAGTAGGTGAAGTTGATGCCGATGCGGCTGCGATCGGACTGTAGAGTGCGGTAATGAAGTTACAAAAAAAAAAAAAAAAAATACAGAAAAAAAAGAAACAAACGATCGCCGCTTGGAAATGGAATCCGATCGTGTAATGGCTGCGTTAAGTAGTAGAAATTGAAGGGCAGCCTCTTGTAAATTTAAATTAAGCAAGCATTGGCGTCTCTTACTCACGTACACTCTCTGTCTTTCTCTACATATCTTTATCTCTCTTTGTCTATCCACTCGTTACCGTTAGCCTGGTGCTACGATCTGTTGCCTTTGACCCAGCGTTGTGGCTTTCATCATGATTGGATCGCCACAACGACAGGCATTGATTTATTTTGAACCATAAAAAGTGCTAAGTTTTGATGTCGAGGCGAGAAAATTAAGTTGTTGTCGCGTTGAAGGAGAGAATTCTTTCCCCCTTTTAACCAGATCTGATAAGGCTCATAAAAGTGACCATCAAAGTTATTTATGACTTAATGTCGTCCATTGATTTTGCCTAGACTTAACAGATCAGCGCTATGCATAGATTTCAATAGTTAATCAGTTGCACATAATCCAGGGCCAGTTGGTGACTTGAATTTAGAGGGAATTGGATTGGTGCATTTGAGAGATGATTGTTTGAAAGTTTTTCCTATCTTGATGATAGTTCAACTTTTACATGTAAATGCATTCTTTCGAATGAAGCCCATCTCTATTGCCCGGAAGGCGATAAGGTGATAGAAGAGACTTTTAAAATAGCATGGCGATTTACAAGAACTACTTGGGTTAATAAAATACATTTCTTTGCAATGCTCTTAGTAGTTGGAAAAAAGGAAAAAGTGTCAAGTGTAAATATCAGATAAGAATGCGAAAAAAATATCGTTATCAAAGACATCGTAAAATCTACTAATAACAAATAATTTCTTTCAAAGAAATTTAGTCATTTTGCATAAGCTTTTTTTACATCAATTCAACAATAAGGTTTACAGCCACAGTTTTTCGGTGTATACCCTTATCAAAGATACCCATATAGGTTCCAAGACTGTGGTCATACCCTTGACCGAGACCCATATATATATATATATATATATATATATATATTGTTGGCTGCTTTGGTTACTTCCCTTTCGTAGACGTGCGATCCAAAATGTTGAACACCTGCGCATGTCACGTAGTTTAAAGCTATTGAGTAGTAATTGACAGCTGGCGAAACATATTCAAAAGTTTTAACACTTTCCGAATCACAAACCGTTTCACGCCGCATTTGAAAGCAATTCAAACAATCCATAAATTTATGATTGTGTATGGGATATTCAGTGTGAGCGGCCAATCAAATATTTAAATTGATGCTTTTCAGCGTTCTTCATAACTTCATCTTTCAAATTAATCGATGAAATATGTACCAAAACGAAGCGGCGATCGAAGAGACAGTTAGTAGTTTCACTGCCATATATTTCCTGGGCAACTTGTTGCTGTCAAAATAGGCCGGCACCGGGTCCAAAGCGGAGATCTGAGTTAGACTATTGGGAAGTAGGGGTCGCGCCGCATGCTGTCTAATGCCTCATAAATAAATGTTTAGCAGTCGCTCAACGAAACTGTAGCGCACAAATACAAATGTATTTTGAAAATGGATACACGCGCCTAGGCCGGACCCAAACGCTCACCCCTACCCCTGACCCCCGACGGCTTGCAATAGATAGCAGGAATACCCATTGTCAGGGACTGTCGCAGACAGCTGAGGTGCCATCGTGATAACTTCATAACTTACCGCATTTGAATAATTTCGTATGCGCATTTCAATTTCGTCGCACTGAACACTGGAACAAAAAAAAAAAAAATGAAAAATATTTAAAATTGGGAGGCGGAGAGGTCGCCTTATAACCCGGCTGAAAAAATATATTGACAGCGACTAATGCTTGGAATTTTTTTTTACCATTTTGGAATTTTTAAAGAAATTTTTTCTTATTTATGATCTTATGATATAACATTTATTCACAGTTAGTTTTGCTGCTCAGGAATGGCAGCTGAATTTATTAGGTGCTAAAGATGTAATCAACAGCTCTCTTCGTTTGTCAATAGGCAAAATAGAGAAAAAGTTGGGCTAAATATAAACCAATATGTACAGTCTGCGTTTAAAATATATTATCAAATGAACGCCCAAAAATTCGTAATATATATTACAACATTTTTTTTTATATCCATACACTAACTATAAAAACAAATTGTTTTTCTTAGACAGTTAAAAATAAAAATTGTTTGGGAAACAGAAAGCTAAAATTTTATAAGAATTTTTTACCCCAGGAAAAGTACTGCAAAAAAGTGATTTAACAAAGTAAATGAATAAAAACAATGCCTTAAAATGTGGTGATTGGTAGTAACAAAACCTACTTATTCAGTTGGGCGAAACAGTTACAAGATGTCAATGGAGCTCATTAAATTTAAATCGCTACCAACCATAGGTAAGCAGCAGCAAGTGGCCTTTGACAAACGAGCCAATTTTGGTGTCGATGTTGATAAATAGTAAGAGATTAGGTTAATGGGCATCAAGCCGATACTAATAAATACATATTATTACTAAGCCGTCTGTCCAAAATCTCCAGAGGCACTTTAAAACGGGTCTTCGCATGCCAATTCTAATATAAATATTTAAATTTAAGCCGATTTTATGCGATGCCGTATGAGTTTTGCACAGATGCGATGAAGTGCTCTAACCAAAAATATTTGTAAAGGCTTTAGTGTTAGACAATGCCTTCGACTTTGCCAAAATGTATTTTGCTTATTAATATATTTACTTTAATAATGGAAATGCTATTAACGATTTTTCCCTAACTATTAAATCTAATATTTAATTTGTTTTAAATATTTAGAAAAATAAATTAAAAAGTTTTATTTATATGCTTTGCTGTTGTAACTCGCTAATTGTTATATTCTCGAGAGTTAATTATTAACTTTTAATAATTTTCCGAAAATTTATGAGCATTTTTCATGATTTATGATTATAAATGTGTGATTCACAAACCGTTACAGTTTTTTGTTTATGCGACAATAATAATAATGAGCATACATCTATAAAAATGTTTAGTTTTTGTTGTCGCTTTCTTGTTTGTAATTAATGTGCGCTCATTTATAGTCGTTGATTTTTTTTTGTTTTACAACAAACTTTAAACAATGAGCTAAGCGTCAGAGGCTTAAAAAAATTGATAAAATTATCATTTTGGATCACTGAGAAACAAATACCCTCTATAGTTATGGTAATCGATTCATTACCAACATCCTTAAAATAAATATAGAGTGGTAGTAAGTGTATCAATATTGAAGTCATTAAGAGATGATTCGTCATTACTTAACATATTCTGTGACAAGTTTACAATACCTTTTAAAGGGTATTTAAGAAAAATATAAGAAAATATATTAAACTGCCTCACTAAACTTGTTCAATAAACCGCAACGAGCCGAGGCGAAGCGAAGCGTTTGCTGGACAACTGGTAAAAAAAATTATGATCATTAAAATATGCTTTGATAGTCATCGGGCAGCCTCACAGTTTCAGTTTAGTATTATTATTTGTTTGTTTTTTTTATTATTTGTTTTATTTTGAAAAATTAGCATATAAGCAGCATTATCCAGATATTGTCACATTTGTTTTTGTCTAAGCTTTAGTGCCCCTGTGTGGCTTTTGGGTAACATTATTAGCACATTAACAGCTACGTTGTCATGGCGCCATAAAGACGCAGTTAGGGTGGCATAGTTGCGCATATTCACCAATGTGCAAAAATAAATCTGTTTAAATTGGAATCTACTCTAGTCGAGTAAGGCAAAATGTATTATTTAAGCGGATATGTAATTACCAATTTTAAATCACACTAAAAAAAATGTATATACATTTATTGCACTTTAAGAATCGATTACAGTCTGGCCAATAATACCAAAATTTGTGTCCACACTAAAAGAAATGCATATACCTTTATTGCAGATTAAGAGTCAATCACAGTCTTTTCAGGATGAAAATACTATTGAATTTGTCTCGACACACACACTAAAGTAAAAGCCAACTAACACCAAGAATTATTACCAAGCCTTAAAATGAATTTTCTTTTGATTACGTACCTAAAAAGAGCTCCACAACAGCTGGTGCAGCAAAGCCAGACCCAAAATCAAATAGCGCAAAATTCAAGACGTCGCCACGTTTGCCGCCATTAACGCAAATGACGCTGCAAAATGGCGGCCATATTAGGAAAGAGGCGGCCAGTCAGCCCAGCCAGCCAAGCAGCAGCTAACCAGTCAGCCAGTCAGCTAGCCAGTCAGGCAGCGAGCCTAACCAAGCCAGCGACTCTGGCCATGGCATGGACAAGCGCATGTTGATTAGAGCCGCGAGATTGGCGAACGGCGACAGTGGCAGCGGCAGCGGCAGCGGCAGTGGCAGCGCATTCCTAAGCCATGCCACTCATCCGCCAGTTGCCCCTTGTCCGCTTCCAGTTGCTTGCTGACAGTGATGACTGTCAAGAGCAATTAAAGTCAAACTCAAGTCAACGTCAGCGTCAGCGGCGTCATCGGGCTTAGATTTTTCACCGCCGCAGCTGCGCAGCTCAGCGTACCGAACCGAACCGGACCGGAGTGGACCGTAACCTGGCAACTGTGCCGGACGTGCTGTCCATCCAAAATGCAGCAGCAGCACCGGCAGCCACAGCGCAGAGCTCCAACCTACAATTAAATGGCAGCAGCAGCGAGCAGCAGCAGCTCAAACTTAATTTCTTGAGTTCCACTTGAAAAACTATGTAATTTAGCACTAGGCTTCAAGTGCACGACTCGAACCTGAGAGGCACGTCATCGCCTCCAGCTTCATGGACAGCTCATTCAGTGTACGCTCTCAGCCATTGCATCTGCATCAGCGTGCTTGTGCGTATATGTATGTGTCTGTGACATGAAGTGTGCCCAATAATGAGCAATTAACGCCTTACTTACTTACTTTTTTTGTATCATCTCCCCTCTCTCTCTCTCTCTCTCTCTCTCTCTCTATCAGTTTCTATCTCTGCTCAAACGGTAGTTTAGTGCATGTTTTTCTTTTAAAATACTCCGAGGAACTGGCGTCATCAAGAAGACAGCCTCTGAGTGAGCTGTTCCCTGGCCTGTATTCTTTTTTTTTTTATTTTTGTTTCATATTTTGTATTTTTTTTATATAGCGCCTTTTATCTGGCACCGCCAAGTCTTCAACACCTTTCGAGTGTTGCCAGCGTGCGCGAGAGAAGTAAAGAAGATAAAAAAAATATAGAAGAAGAAAACCAACAACTCGTTGTAATAAGAAGTTGGTTAAAAACAGTAATAATAATAAAGAAAATCACCAAATCATCATCATCATCATTATCATCAACAGCGGCAGCATCAACAGCTACATCAACAACAGCAATGCGATCGTTCGCATCAAACGATGAATCGATTTACACATCGTTGTGTTTACATACGTATGTGTATGGATGTGCATGTCTGAGTGTATGTATGTATGTGTGGGTGTAGGCATGCAAGAAATCCAAAACAAGTGGGCGCGAGGGCGGCACGCAAACTGAAAGCTTCTGATGTGATTGTTCGATAAGACAACCGAGTTTAAAATATCTCCAAATACTATTAAGCTTAATATAAATTATGTAGACAATTTTAATAATATTTTTTTTTTAATTAACTCTATGTATTAAATTTTCATAATTAAGAGACCATTATTTTAAGGTTTGTGGAATGTAAGCAATTATTTGTTAACCTTAAAACAGAAAAAAAAGATTTTAAGGTTTGTGTTTAACAGATATGCGCGAAGTTTATTTTACGGATACAATTATTATTATTATTACAATTATTATTATTATACAATTAAGTTACGTAAATATGATCTGCATAATTTTTTTGTATATTTTTTATATATATATTAATTTATTCATTATTAAAATATAAAAATTTTCTAATACAAATAAAAAATTAATTAATAAAATTAAGAGTAAATACATTAATTATAATTATATAGCTTTAAATATATAGCTGTTAATATTAATATACATATTTGGGTTTATCTTAAGATTACATAAAATAAATTAAAAAACCGCAGCGAAGCTTTTTTTACAGTATTTCTTATCCAAAATCTTGAACCACCCACCCAATAATGTAGTTTCAAAACAAATCTAAATGCGAATAGGTTGCTGGGTATGCTCACGATGTCTCCCTCTCTCTCGCTTGCAGTGCCATCAAGCTCATACACACATTCATGTATACACACACACATAGCAGCCGGTCAAGTTCGTTGCCTAAGTCTTTCGTTTTGCGCGATGATTTGAATGGATGGATAGATGATTCGCATGCCCGAGTCTCATCTGCGCATTGATTGGAGTTTTTTTCCCCATCATTTCTGTCTTTCTTATTGCTGTTTACCTCAACTTCAAAATGGCATTTTGATGTGAATGTGGGGCCGTGGCACTACCGTTGCCGCCACTCGAACATTTGGACACTTGGACACTCGTCGTACGAGTGTGTAATTAATGTTGAACAACTTCATCTTGATGAGCTGTTAATTAAAGCCGCCGCGCGGTTGTGCGGCTCTGCGGTTGTCTAGCTGAAGTGGCCAGGGGGAAAAAAAAACTATTCATAAGCCGCTTAGGGGAGCGAAACACGAGCGTAACGGCTGGCAAAATAATCACAAATTAAGTTGCCAAAATAATAAAATAAAAAACTTGCTCGTACAGATATTTGTCATTGTTCGATTGGACGGTGAAAGTAAGTCAAACAATTTGCAGTTCTATGTGTGCTCTAATTGGCCTCATGTTGGCCTGACTGACATCTTTCAAGGTCTTTAACTTTGTTGGCCCATTCTTCTTTTGGCTGGCAGCTTAGTGACGCTTGGCGTGCTACTACGCCAGTGACACAGTTATTAGCGTGATTGTCGAATTCGAGAAACCGCATGGCTAATTTTTACAAAGCTCGAAAGCAGCTGGCAGCTGGCAGCTGGCAGCTGGCGTGGCGTGGTCTAGACCACCACAGTAAACAGTGGCAGACATCAAATCATATGGCCAATGACAATGCAATAAGCCAAATCCTAGACTTTTAAATCAAAATCGGTGTCGTTTCTCTGATCCTTCGGGCCATCAAGTGCCCCTGCTGCTGCTGTTGCCAACCGCAAATTATACTCAAATGAATTGGCACAGCACGCAAAAAGGTTTTGTGGTTTTGCCCCCCAGATTCCCTTTTGGCACCAGCATGTAAGAGACATGTGCAAATAATCCAGCTCCAACATAAACATATTTAAAAAAAAAAGGAAAGAAATAAGAAAGGAAACAGCAGATTGCAAATTGCTGCCAAGAGTCGCCGCCAGACTCTGAACCTGTTCGTTATGGAAAATTGTTTCGAAACTAAGGCAGAGGCGCATGTTTAGGATTCGCAACTCCTTGTTATGCTTTATGCAGAAAGCTTTATCCAGTAAAATTAGATGACTGAAAGGAGCGGGGCCAAGCTCAATTTATTGATGTGGCTATAGTATCGAATTACAAAAAGAGGACCGACCTAAAGTCATAACTTTATCCAATGCTACTAATCGCCGGCCTGCCTTAAATTTGCGCTTGGCTCTAATCTGACCCGCTTTGCTATAAGGCAGGAAAACTTTGTTTCCTGATGTAGATGTAATGTTTTAATCGAGGTAGGGAGGGATGGTTATTTCTGCCTCTTATCCATGGCTAAAGATATTCTAAAGTTTCTATATTTAATATATTTTTATTACTAAGGAGGACTTATAGCTAGACTATGTTACCATTTAATGTCTACCACAGTTTATCAAAATACGTAAGTGCATAAAAAGAGCACAATTAAATTGTGGGAATTATCACCTTAAAAATAATTATATTTTAATGGCGTCTGAAAAAATTATAATTTATTTGAAACAATGTTTAATCTTTTCGGTAAAATAAAATCTGATGTGTTAGAAAGATAAGTGTTATTGATATATAAGCTAAGACAGAATATTTTTTCAACACTTGAAAGAAGAAAGAATAATTTTTCAACATTTGACAAATATTATTTCTTATAAAATTGATTAAAATTGAATATAATATCATGTCTGAAATATTTTAAAATATAATCGAGAAGAAACAAATTTTGTAAATATTTGTAGAAAAATCTTTTCATTCTCTACAATTTTCGCTCGTACAACCTGCACTCTTCAATAATAATATAATATAATATACTACACAAAAACCGTTTGGAGTATATTGAAATAGTTTTATAACAAATATCGTCGATGATGTTTTATAATGACAATTTCTTTTATTAATTGACAAAAGAATTTTCCATCCAATTTCATGTGAAATATTAAACAGATTTTTATTTATTTAGAATAATTTGCAATATGTTTTTCAATTTTTAAAATATGCCACAAATTTTCAAAATAATTTACCAAAATTCTGTTCAAAACTATTTCCGAACATAAAAAAACTACCCTTTTGGCTTAGAAAGTACTATACGGTTGTAAAAGCTGATTGTGTGCAAACTGCCACAAGACATAAATCTAAGTAAGCGTAAAAAATGATTATTTGATTTTATTGTTTCGGTTGAGTGTGGCAAAAGTTAACAGTTAATCCAATTGGGGGAGACGAGCTCTCCCCTCGTAGCGCCCACGAGCATGGCAAATTAAATCAAATGAAAAGTCAACCCATAAGCACATGGTAACAACCCACGCAGCGACAGATAGACATAAATATGTGTACTTACATATCTCCCACACTTGCAGTGGCTAGTGTGACCTCAAACTCAAACTCGAAACCAAAACCGTAACCGAATCCCAACCCAAATCCGCTTGCCAACCCTCGCCGGTTGGCTCACCGCTGTGGGGTGGCTCAAGTCCTTACCCTAGGTTAAAAACAATTGCATTACACATTGTTAAATTTATGCACCCTTTGCCAGTCTTTACTGTTTTTTCTTTTTTTTTTGTGTGTGTGTGTGTGTGCTCGAGGACTTGTCGTTTTTTACGGCCTGTTTGGGGAAACGCCAAGCAATCGAAAGTTCACTAAAGGAAGGCTAGAGGAGCTACGTGTCGCAATTTGAACAGCTCAGGAGGCTAATGCCACTAAATGACCCCCAAAAGTCGTTCATCAATATTTCACTTGATTATTGTGTCGGATTCAATTTAGCGCTAAGACTTTGAGTATTAGCGGAGGTTTTTTATCACTGATTTATCGGGGTTTTTTTTGTTTCCCTAGTAAATTATGAACATCTGTGGGCGTTTTCAAGGGATTGGGTTTGATCTGCGGCAGCTAATAACTAATATTCAAGCAAGCTAGACAATTGTAGAGATTTAAAGCTTAACTCTGTAGCTGTGAATAAGAGGTTATCTAACTAAATTCTGACTTATATCATAAGTTGAAATGCTTGGTGGTTATTTCCGTATATAAAAATTTCATATTACTTTTATCCATCATTTATATTAATAAGTAATAATAATTCCTAGCTATTACATCTAATTGCTTTAATGTTATAAAATTAAAGGTAATACAATAAGCAAGTCTATAATATCCTTAATTTTTTTTCGATATATATGTTTTTTTTAACTTTAATTTTAAATTATTATATTTCAAAACCTTTTTTTTTAAATTATGGACACTTATTAATTTCTGACAATTGTTCGACCTAGGAGCCTGACTGCCTCGAAATCCAATCGAATAGAATGGCATTTTGTAACTCCACATAAATTTCGAGCTCCCGAAGCATAAGGATAAATGTCTAAATTACAGAATCCCAAAAAAAACCTTATAATAAACACGTCAACGTTTGGTAAAAATGGGTCCAGGTCTCGTAATAGAGTCTGCGCGCAGCAATTAAAGATGTGGGCGCGAGTTTAGAAAAAAAGCAGTGATAGCGGCAGAGAGAGAGAAAATGAGATTGAGAGATGGACGACGGCAAAATGCAAAGAGAGAAAAATGCTGATAAATGAGGCAAGTAAATGTTGAAATAATGACGTTATACCCCGACTGCATTTTAGTTGAAGTTCGAGTTCGAGTTTGGGTTTGAGTTTGAGAAATATGACACGGCATGGAAAATAGTTCGCTGTAATGGTTTTCGCTGCCAAACTGATTGATGAACTGCCATTAGGCCACTACGCTGGCTTGTTGCCACTTGCAACTGAAATCTGTACAGTCAAAAAGTGTTAAAAAATGGTGAGTGATGATGCGTGGTAGAAGGAGAAGAATAAGCAAACGTCGCTCTAATTGCACGCGCAATCAACGCTTCAGCTTCAGCTTCAGCATCAGCATCAGCATCGGTCTCAGCTTTGCTCTCAGCTGCAGCTGCAGCTCAACGCAATCATAATCATCCCAAGTGCAGCTCAGCAACAGATACTTACTCCCATACCCTCTTATAACCTGCCTATAATAATTCCCACATGGCCATTACCATTTCTGTCCTGCAATTAAATGTAGTCTTATCGCGTGTTAGAAATCTACAGTTTCCAGCCGATAAATGCCGCCGATAAGTTGACGTCTCACTGTCTGCCCCGATCTTGATTTCGATGTCGATCTCCGTCCCAGTCCCAGTCGCTGCCTGAGCCTTAGTTTCAGTCTCTCACATATATGCGCCGCTAATTTTGGTTTTATTAAACGGCCATCGCATATAAAAATCGGTATTTTTACTCATCTCATTTTGTTCATTTTTGAATATCATCCTATATAATTAAATATACCAAGCACGTCGCTATGAGTTGGGTTATGCTTATTGTTGTTGTTGTCGTTGCGGCGGCTGCTGTTAAAAAAAATATTTCTTCAATTTAATTTCAATTTCATGTCACAGACATCTCTGGGTGGGTGGATACGGTAGGTGGGCATGGCATAAGTTTGTGCGAGGGCTGCTCAGTAACTATGAGAAACTATTAATTTCATTTAATTAAATTATTTATAGAATTTATTCTGAATAGTTTAATAAAAAAATCCAATGTTTTCGATTATTTTTAATAATTCATTAAAATGTTTTTAAAAAAAAAATTAGAGCCCATATGATTATTTACATTTATTTTAAATCACTATTTATATTTATTATCTAACACAAAATTTTAAAATGAATAGTACAACTTGGAGAACTATTGACTTAATAGGCTTGAATATGCTTAAATTATGATAAGCAAACATATAATGAAATTTTACATGTAAATTAAAAATTTTAGTCACACTTTTTAAACTGCCCTCGCGTTCGACTGATGCTGCAGATAATTATTATGCGGATTGCATTAGAGTGACATGCGTTGCCAGTTGGAAATTCTTCTTCATACCTTAGTCTTTTCGTTACCAATCGCACTTCAAGTGCTGCTCACATACACATATCAAGAATCGCTAGAGAACATGCTGAAGTTGCTGCTTATATATCTCTCTCATTCTCTCTGCTTCCCTCTCACTCTTTGCCAATTGCAATTAAGTCAAGTGACAAGCGAAATGACGCTAGTAATCCCTGTGCAGGCTCAAGTTAAGAAAGAAAAAATTATTAGAGCAATTGACTTCCTTTTACGTTAATCGTAGTGCGTTGGTCAAAAGAACATTAAATCAGTTTTTAATAATATTTGTGTAAAAAGCCTATTCTGCTATCCTTCAGCTTTCACTAGCAAAAGCAAATGTTTTGCTTGCTTTAAATTTTGGTCTAGTAAAAATAATTCAAATACATAATGGAAATTACTATATGTATATATATATACATATATATATATATATGATTATACTTAATTATTCACTTTATTATACAAGTACCTGTTGCACTGTTTTTTAATGTTACACACAAACTCTTTCAACTTTAATTGAAACATATCCTGAAGCAACAAGTCAGAATCCCCTAGTCAGAAAAATAAAAAAGAATATGCTCAACGCAATTCAGACTAAAGTATATGTAAAAATATTGAAATTAAGTGGATGTGAAGGAAACGCGTTACAAAGTCGTAGGAAAAGCGCAACAGCATCGGCAGCAGCAACAAGAAAAATGGAAAAGAGAACTGAAATGCAGGCGGGAAAAACAAAATTGACAACACGCCGCAAAATTCAATTACGTATTCATGTATGCAAAAGGAGGAAGCGCCAAATACGCAGCTAAAGCAACAACAGCAATAGCAATAGCAACAGTAGCAAGGCACAACGCCCACGCCTACAATTCACACTCTTTGGGCGGGCATAGACGAACAGACGCCTCCTCATGCGGTTGGCAACTCTTCACCTCACTTCACCTTCGCCTTCGCCTCGTCACCCCGCCAGACCCACGCGAGACAATGTTTGATTGTCTGCTGTGCATGTGTGCGAGTGTGTGTGTTTGTGTGGTTGTCATTTATGCAAAACAGCTGCCAAGTAAAGGAAGCAAAGTCACTCCCTGTCCAAGTTTATCTCACAGCCTTATTGATAAAGGCAACGGAAGGACTTAGACACCAAAAAGGCACCCGACGGGGGAATAACAATAACAACAAAAATGGGAAACTCTCACAACTTAAGCAACTACAACAAACGATAGAAATTGAAAATATACATATAAATATACATATAAATATACATATATATTTATATATATACACATATATGTGATGTACTCCGCTTAAAATGTTATAAATAATTATTAATAAGCAATAAGCAATCAGCAATAAATAATAATAGAGAAATTTTTAAATATTGTAATGTACTTATATTCTTGAGAAACTTAAACATGATTTTTGATTTTTCTAGTAAAAATCACTTTATGTTCTTAAATTAAAATAAAACATTAAATAACAGTTACGAAATAAGCTAATAGAATTAATTATAAAACCAAAATATATAATTCGAGTTTATTTGACAACTAATAATTGGATTTGATTTGAAAACTGATTTCATTAGATCTTTGAAATAAAATAGCTGATCCACATGCTCATACACAAATGATATGCCCTTCGGCAGGGTATTTAAAACAATTGGATTACAACGCGTTTGTGGAGACAACATTTCTATTAGGCGATTGGCCCCATCACAGAGATGCCGCCGCATCTTCAAAACAAAGCAAAGCAAAAACAAAAAAAAAACCAACAACAAATATACAGCCCAGCAAAAGAGATTTGCGCGTGTTTATGTACCAATCAGGCGATGAGCTCCATTTTGCGTGATGCGGCACAAAAACTAGTTAGCTGGAAAGAGAAATGGAAATGGAAATCGAAATGGATATGGATATATGGAGCTAAGGCTGAGGCTGATGCCGTGGCTGAGTCAGTGCAACGGGCAACGAGCACCAAGTCAAGAAAGATCCCGACATTTTGATCAGAGCGTCATCGTCATGAGAAAGACGAGATTAGCGCAACGAATTAAGAAATTGAAATTACTCCAAAAAGTGTTTGGCGATCGATACAGACAGTCAGCATATTTCCAACTACAACAACAACAACAACAACAGCTCATATTTAATCCCGCAAGTCATCGCGGATCAAATGCGTTTTGCCGACGCGTGATATTTGTGTTTTGTTGCCCTGAGAAGCGGCAATCACGCTCTATCTACTATATAAAATAATCTGAAAGCGAATATTCGTATCTGATACTATAAATACACACAGCGAAAAAATACAGTCTACAACCAAATTGTGTATAAATAAGAAATTTCATTCTAAAACCAAAAATCTCAAGCCGAGTTTAAACTTAAGCCAAAGTCAGCAATCTCATTGAAAATAAGAGCCTTCTAATTTTGGTAAATTTTTCAATCTTAAATTTGAGTTCCAATCATTCTATTGGCATGTTAAAAATATAATTGATTTCGAGCACAGAGATTCCTTGTTTTTAATATTTGAAAGACAATTTTGTAACTAATCGACATTAATCAGATATTAGTGTTTTTGTTTAAGGATAGCATAAGTCTTTGGATACTTATTTATTAAACGATTTGAAGTCTTTTCTTTTCTCTGTGTACCGAAAACGTCAAGATGCGCGAATCTGTGTCCACAGATAGCAACAGTTTTCATGTTTATTCTCCATCCCTCTCACTAATCTAATTAATCAACATTCAGAGCAGAGCAAATAATGTCAGATAGTTATTTTTGGCTGGCACTTAGTTGTCAACTGGTGCTGTGGGTCTGGTATTTTCTGGCTCTTATGGGTTGTTTTCTGACTGCAATCGATCATTTGGCTTGTTTGGCCTCTGATTACCCGCCGCTTTTACGCGACATTCCATCGAAAATGTTTGTTTATTTTTGACATTTTGTTTGTCGCGCAATTCAATTTTTGATTGCTATCGAAATTGAGATTGAGATACGTGTCATTTGTCTTTAAAAGTATCTGGAAGTGTGCCACGCAACAGATCACCATTGTCAGCTAATTAAACGGTTGACCAAACGGATTATGTCTCAAATACTTATGTGAGTACTTTGTTGCGCTCTGTGTGTCTCAGATAATTTTCGAAAATTATACCTAAAAAAAATAAATATACCTATTACTGAAAAAAATCTGTTCTTTTTTAGTCTCCTTGGAAATGTAACCTTTAATGTTTAATACTAAATCACAAAATATACCTTTATAATATATAAATGTAAAAATGATTTTTAAATAAAAGTTCCTAATTAATTTTAATTTTAAGCAAAATTTAAAATTGCCATAAGAGAAATTACAAAGGAATTCATAAGCTCGTTTTGAATTATAATATAAAATAATAATTTTCAGAACACTAATTTGTACCTTAACAAGAGTATAAATTGGAGAATAAGAAATTTAGCATCTTAGAATATGCATCAATATAATATTATTACTAAATTCAAAATTAACATTTTAGAGCTTTGCAGTTGGGTGTAATGATTCCGATACTTTCTGAGTACGATACAAATATGCATTTGGGGGCGAAGCCATGAAAGGTAGAATACTCTTTTTGAGGCACATTTGAATTGTGGCTTCCAAAATTTAATTTGACCGATTTGCACTTATCGAAGTTATCGATTTCCCCCCACCTAAAACTTTGTCTGACACATTTCAAGTTTTTAGGTTCAAGGGTGTCGAAAATTAGCGTGCATAGCAAACATACTGAGGGACAGCAAGACGGACGGACGGACATTACTCAAAACCTATATACTCTTCTATCTAATCATCAACATCAGAGAATACGAATTTTAAAATAAGAAACTTAACATTTCAGAATCGATTTTAAATATAAGTCAATTCTAACTTTAATATATGCATTTGAATTTGGTTAATTTGAAAATAAAAACAAACAAAAAGCTTCTGACAACATTTTCTCCATTAGCTTAAGCTCAATTGCCAACACCAAAAAAGGAGAAACGCGAGAAGAGAAAAACATTTTCGTTGGCACCTTTGAGCTTAGTTGTTTTTGCTTTTGGCGTCACCTGTGCAACAAACAACGCACGTTCACAGCCTGTCGCTGGTGCGTTAAAAATGATTAATTAAGGCATTTGAAAATCATTTGTCATTCTTAATTTATTAATTAATTAGAATTGCCCAACACGTACATTGACACCTGAATACGAGGCAGCGACAGCGACTGCGACAGAGACTGTTAACAACGTCGATTTTGAAAACCGAAAACAGAAAGCCGAAACAGAAAACTGAAAACCGGTCGGCGATCGTAGATCTCCGAGTTTCTGCTCGTTAGTAATGACATCAAAGAAATGGTCTTAAAACAAGTTTGAAAATTGCAGCTAACTGTGAATAAGCTAACTTAAAATTGTAATCATTATTAATTCTATTTGTTTTACGTTTTTCTTACTTGTAGAAGACTTGATGACTGCAAGCCCAATGCATATAATCTATGAATAAAATCAATTATACAGAAGATATTCTGATGAAGCACTGTTTTCAGTCGTGAGCCGAAACACTTGCAAAATATATTTTCTATATTATAAATTTTCAAATAGTTTTTCATTTTAAAACAATAAGTAAGACCTTTATTAGACACTCAAACAACTATTTAATTCGCTATCTCGGCTAATCAAAAGTACATATAAGAAAACTCTATTGGGTTGGAGATATTTCCTAGAATGCAGAACATTCCCTTGATAAAAATTATAATATCCTTGGCAAAGGTGTATTAAATGTAGTCAGTGCAGTCATTAATTGGGAGCAAAGACAGAAACCACAAGTAAAGCTGTCCCTTCAAAGCTGATTGCTATGGAACTTTCTCAGTTTCGCCATCTAGTTGACATTAACTAATTAGTTTTGTCATCTACATGACATTTACTTACCAAGTTTTGCCACCTACATGGCATTCAGGTTGTGAAATAAGAATGTCGTCAAATGTGAGCACATTTCGTTGAGTTCAAGCTAGTCTCGTCAAGTCTGTGCATGGTGTGTGTATTGAGTAAGGAGTAAAGCCGATGTATACTTTTGTACATATAGAAAAACAGTGAATGAAATATAAAAAAATTTTATTTGTTAAAGATATATACTTCTTAAAGATATACGCTTTAAAAAACGCCTTTTCTCTCCGTGCTTCTGATTTTTTCAGATAAAATCAGAATGACAAGTTATTAGACGTATTGATTTTTTTTATGTGCCGTGCAAGTTAATCTCTGCACTGTTGAACAAGCAGTGCACTGCTTGCTGTGAGGTGATCTGCTTTTTGGATCGAAGACAATTGAAAAGCTATAAAAAGGTCGTTAATTGTGTAGAAAATCAACATAAATCATTCGGTTGACTGTTCTAAAGAATTGCTTGATCAGCAGTTGATTACACCAGCTAATTCCACACGTCAATTCCCAGTCACGTCCTGTCCACAGTTCGAACCACAATAAAACTACGATTGAGTTGCGCCTTGAAGCAAAACAAAGCAAATGTAAATTACAATTTTAGACAACTATTCACCCACTCACACACACACACACACACACGAATCTATGGTCATTAGGAAGTAAGTCTCTGCGACAGCTGGCAACTGACGAATTGTACATACGTCCATACATAAATGCGTATGTGAGCTGTCGATCAGCCCTAAAGGTTGATCAGCTAAGAAAAACATAAGCACATACTCTGATAAGTATTTATATAGCTAAATGGAAAACGTGACTTGGCCTCACTCAAGCGTTAAAGTGCCAAGTTGAAGGTTCTTTCCTCCCAGCAACATGAGCATCATCGTCATCATCAGCAGCATCTGAAGTAGATGAGCTAGGCGTGTCACTCATTTTTTCGTGACACGAAACAACTTGTGTAAATAAAGACAAAGACAAATAAAAATATTAATTCGAAATTGAAAGTTATTTGTTAAGTTTCAAATAAAATAAGAAATACTACTTTAAAATTCGAAAGAAAACTAGAATTTAAAACGCCTTAGATTATTTCTAAGACTTGCCGAATCTATATGTATTATTTTTCAAAATCTCAATACAATGGAAGCCATCTTTTATAAATATACGTAAAATAATATTTAAAATTAGGAATTATGAAATATAATTAGTTGTTAATTTACAGTGTAATTTAAGTGTAGAAGTAGATTGCAAAAACGTAATTCATACTAATTATTTTTTGATCTAATTGCGTGATATCTGGGTTTTCCCCAAAATCAGCCAAAATTTTTTGGATCATTTTGCTTTTAATGACCTGTAGAAACTTTTAAAATATTTCTAATTTTTTTAATTAAATATAATTCAATTCAATTTTTTCTACACATTAATCCAAAATAAGCATAAAACATAAATAACATATAGATATATTTTATATATAAATATTGTCGAAGACAAACAAGCCGTAGATTAAATACCCTTGCTGACTAAAGTCCACCCACTCAGATATAATTATCGGTACATTTAAAAAAAAACCAACCTTTTTTTCCATATGTGACCTATATGATATAGTAGTATAATATTGAAAATTATCTTCCCAACATAATAAAATTCGTGCCTAGCAAGTACGCTAAAGATATCTTGGTAAACCAATATGACAGTTATGTGATATGGATAAAATACGGCTATGCTTCAAGTTTCATCTGAGAGACATGTTCATTTATAAAGACTCGGTTATAGATGCTGTTGAATGGGCAGGAGATATTTTCCTTATGCTCAAAATTTTAATACCCTCTACAAGGGTAACAAAATGTAAAACAAGCACGCCCATCTCAACATTCAAATAAGTGTTAAGCCGTTCCAGCTGTTGGGTCCGGTTTGGTATTTGGGACTTGCGGTCTTCCATCCAGAGTTTTAAGCGCGAGGCAGGTGTGGCAAAGACAACGGCAAAAGCAAAGGCAAAGGCGAAGGCGACGACACTTGGAAGCTGCTGCTGATGTCGTTGTGGCACTTAGCGCTTGATTGAAGTCTACGGGGCGCCTAATGAAGTCACATGATAAGATAATTGTGCTTAAGAACCTCGCCAGAAGTTGCCATTGCCTGTTGCCGTTTGCCGTTGCCATTTGCTGACTTCATTATGGACGAGTGCGCGTATCGTAATTAAAATTGCACAACAACTTCAGATACTTCCTGAAGTTACTTCTGTCTCTCTCTCTTTCATTGTCTCTCTTTATTTCAATCACTCTCTGTCCCCCTTGCGCAGCTTGTACAACAATTATTACTTAACATATTTTTTTTAACAATTCAAATGTTGGCTAAATAACATCAGCCGAGCCAAGCTCTTCGATGTATGTTTTGAATTTTTTTCTGTTTTTTAACGATTATATTCTTTTTTATGACCAGTTTTCTGCGATAGAGCTAGCGGCTTGTCAATCGCCTTAAGGAACTGTCAAATCATGCAAATAAATGTGTTTTTAAAGCGGCAGGCTACCAAAAGCTAAATCAGAATCAGAATCTATATTCCATATATACCAGGCCCAGGCTGACGGTGCTGTTGCATGATTTGCACAAAAATTACAGTTCAAAATCTATATAAAATTATTTACCTTAAAAATTAATAAAAACAATGCAATGAATGGCAAATAATTTGTAACGCATAGAAGATTAATTAAAAATTCTTTGCAGATCTTGTTAGTTGTGACATATTTGCATTTGGCAAATAGTTACTGCTATAAAGTAATACCAAGATCGCAAACTGTTGCCCTTGAGTCATCTTTTTTAAAGTCACTGTCCGAAATTTAATAAACTCGGATAGAGTTTATTTAAACCTTCCCCTGGCAAGCTGCTCTCCATCCTCACCTGTTTTGCGCTCCCTAAAGCTCCCAAAGTTGCAGAGCACAGACCAAGAGGCATGATCAAGTTTCGGCCAAGAAGCCAGAATAAATATATTTGCAAAAGGTATATTGTCCAAAAAATTTATAAAGGGAACCGCAATATACACAGCGGTACTATATTAATTATTTCATACAAACCAATGAATGGCAAATATTTATATTGTTATTATTAAGATTACTGTTTATTATTATTACTATTATTATTATTATTTATATTATTATTAATTCTCCCTCAACATTCATTAATATCGGATAATATCGGTTCTTCATTAAAACAAAAAAAGAGAACTTTTCTTGGTTCTCGCACAGTTACTGCCTGTATAGTGGACTGCTTAGAGAGTTTTGTTTGAAATTCAGATACAATAATTAAATGCCTTAAGTTTCATTATACAAATACATTAATAGCTTCGCACTTAATCGATGACATTGCAGAATTTGCAACTGATCAGGAAATCTTTATTGTTCCGTATATTATAAAACAGAAAAGTTAGAAAAGTAATCTTCAAGTCATGTTTGTGAATGGTAATTTCTTAGCTAATATACTCAAATATTTAACAGAAACGTAGCTGATTTAAAAGTATAGTTATTAACTACATATACGAAAAGTAATTCCCCCAATTAATCGATTAACAATTGATTTGGAGTTGTGCCACAAAACAAGTTTCAGCTGCCTTCATTTTAAGAAAGACGCCATCAATTTCAATATGGCGCCTGGAAATGATAATAAGCTCCCAAATAATGAATTTATATCTTTTCAGAATGATTCAAACAATCAATAAGAAGATTGCCTTCACTCTGGGCCTGCACAAAGAACTTCATTCATTGAATTGAATCTTTTATTTGGTAACGGTCGTATATAAACTTAAAGTTTATCAATTGCAGCCATAAAAGCGTTGGCGGCAATTAAGTTACAAAAAAAAAAAACGAAAAAAAAAATAATAAACGACAAAAATATATTTTAAATGGCGGCACCCTTAACACAAAAAGCAAAACAAAGTAGAAAACAGAGCTCGACTAGCACATACCCTTTAACCTGCATTAATAACTCCAATTTGCATTCCCTTTGCTAGAATGGATATAATTTATACAAATAATTTTTAAATCTAGTATCGATCTTTGGTGGCTTTGAAATAGTATATAAAAAATGTATGTTACAAATTTAAATATCTAGTGCTCTTGATGTCAAACTTAGATAAAATCACATAAATGAGTTTCGGTATATCGGCAAATATATATATATGTATACATATTCTCCATTACCATCAACTAATGGATAATATACACTTTATATGTTACATATATTTGTACAAGTGAATTATACCCTTTTAACACAATTATAATGATTACAGGGTATTAAAATAAAGGTTACCTCAAGCTGAAGTCAAGTCTACTTGGGCAAGATTTGTGGTCAAGGTGATTGTTGATTGTGGCCCGTTTTTAAGAGCAGCTTAACTGTTTCTGAGTTTTATGTGCAAATTAAAGGTTAGCACATAGATTTTGTAATTGAAGCTAGAGGCTAAGGGACATAAATTGGAGCTTTAATAATTATAGCTAAAATATATATTGCTTAAGTTGTTTGATTTATAGCAGCAGCATCACTTGACTCACTAACTAAAAATATTCTAAGCCTCTTTGCTGCTTATGGCCAAAACAAGGTAATTGACATTAAGCCAAACTGACAACCGAACAAGCAACTTGACAAACTGACAAATTAAAGCAAATAAATTAAACTTGGCCGAATAGAATCTTATACAGAAACTACAACAACAACTTTTGGTTAAATTGAGTGAACAAATTTGACTATCAACATTTACTTTTGGTAAAATGTTAGATGGAAAAAGAATTAAGGTTTGCAGTGTTAAGAAATTAAAAATGTATTTGTTTGGAAAGATCAGTGAAAATGGTGTTATAAATTATATTTTAAATAAATTTAATTTAATGAATTATATGCACAAAAAATGAGAGATTATGATTATGATTATAAAATTATTTTGAAATGAAAATGTGTACGTATAAATGTTAGAATACAATTTACAATACGGCAGATCATTGCAGCTCATCATCTGCAGATCACTGGCTTAGCTCCCGTCTCAAACAGTCTTTAAGCCAACGCCCTTGAATATTGGTTTTTGAAATCCTCGAAAAACCCTTTAAAGCGAGAAACCATTTGTAATAAAAATAACACTTAACATGAAGCATGCATTGTTCAATTCAAAAGAGCATCTTGGGCAAATCAATTGCAGCCCTGAGTTGAGTTGAGCTTAGCCCGAGTTGCATTCAATGGGGCATTGATCATAGAGGTGCTTGGCTCGTGTCGCTGGCAGTGGGGGCGTATGATTGATGTGGCTGGTGTGCAGCGTTCCGTTTAAGCAAGACGTGTACAGCTTTAGCCAAATGAAGACAAAACTTAAACCGTTATGACTCGCTTTTGGCCATCAATCATCCGATGTTGTCATGTCTCGTCGTCTACGCGTTGGCAGACAAACTGGTGCCAGAGTCACTACTGAGACTTCCCAGAAATGATCCGACGCTGCCTATAAAATTCTGATCTTTATGGAACGCACTCTTCAGATATTGGGACTTTTTCTTTTTTTTTGGGTTTTTTTTATGACAATTGTTATTGCTTGCTCTTTTTTTAGTTTCTTCTTGTTTCAGCCATTGTATCTTTACCCGTTTCTGGGCTTCATTATTGTTGTTTTCTCATTTTTATTGGGGCTAATTTCGCAATGGCCAAAGCCAATGTTTTTGGTGCGTGAGCTGTGCTCGCCAAGGTTTATGGGGACTTTCTGATTAAGCCATAAACCAATGGATTTGTCTTGTTGTGCACATCAAAAACGGATTATTTTGGAATTGGAGTGACAGTTATTGGCATTGAGAATTGATTTTACTGTGAGATAATGTAGTTTATTTGAAAAACTGGATGTTTTCAATTAATATTTACAATATTATATTTTGGATTCTGGCATATTTATATTTAAGCTATAAGTAAATATGTAAAGATTATTTGTAGACTTTCTGATATGCTCAAACAAAAAACAACTAAGAATGCTGTGGTCGAGTGAGCTCTACTACGATACTCTGGTTTCAGGACCCAGCTGTTAAATGAAAAGTGAACAGGTCTGCAAGTGCACAAATATCTTATAGCAAGCATAGACTCTGAAGGGTAAAAAAAACGAATGCAGCGCATAAACCGGGTATACGAGAATCTATATTCCAAGTTTGAAGTCTATAGTTCGAATAGTTTCTAAGATCTGCGCGTTCATACAGACAGACGGTCAGACGGTCAGACGGACAGACGGACGGACAGACGGACGGACAGACGCACATGGCTATATCGGCTGTTGAGATTGATCAAGAATATATATACTTTATGGGCGTCGGATATGCTTTCTTCTGCCTGTTACATACATTTGCACAAAACCATTATACACTTTTAAATCATTTTTAATATGAATCATTACTTATAACCCAAAATTATTCAATATAATTCATATTGACAACGATCTTAAACATTTTCCAAGTACGAAATGAAATTATTAAGTACAAGACTATGGAGATGTTTTATAGTCATTTGGTATAAGAAATTTATTATATAACATTTTATCGAGTACACTTTCAGATTTTCTATAAGACGGCTAAAATATTGTGATGATTCCATTTATTTAATAAGTATGTCAAAGGCTTCTTATAGTATATATATGGCCAAAACTGTTCGCGATGCAATGCTGCACCCAAAAAATAAAGCATTAAACTAAATTAAAAGCAAGACAAAAATTTACGTAACTCATTTTGACATTTGCGAAAACCAAAAATTAAATGCAAACGCAATCAATCATTAGCATCTTTAGGAAATTAATTCTCATTTTATTAGACGTACAATTGATGCAATCTACAACAACCATAACAAATAATGATTACAACAACAACGCCAACGCTGGCAAATGCTGCCATTATGTCTGCCATATAGAAAATCGGCACGACGACTCTGTGCAGCGTGGCACGCATTCAATTAACACAAATGAATGAATAATTAAATACTGCAAAAGAAACATATAAACTACGAAAAACTACAAATGAGTGCGTCAAACCCAGAGATACCCTGTAGTTTTAAGAAATAAAGCTAAAGTTATTTTTTAAATATGATTCGAATTGAGCTCTAGCTGGTAAAAACTAAATACACACAAAATCCAACTATTAAATGAAAAGTAACAATTTGAAAACTAAGTTTGATTATATTACTTCACAATATTAAGAAATTTGTCTCTGTAGTATAGTTGCTGAGATCAATAGTTGAGAATATACAACCTCGATACTTATGCCTTTTACTGCCTGTTACATATATTTTTATATCACATCCTCTGTATGCAGTGTTCGCCGCACTGAGTACAGTTCAAATGAAAAAGTTAAGCGACAAACTGGATGCGAGTATTGAGGGAGCAGCAGCAACTTCCCACAAGCCTATCCGATCCAAGTCGGGCATTACAAAACCACGCACACTGCTGCACGTACGCGTACTCGCAGCTGACTGAAGCTGCTGAAATGATGCCATCAACAGCAGACGACAAAGAAAACAATGAAACATAATTGAGATCCGATGAGTGGGGGTACCAGGGAGCTGACGGAGGTGTGGCCTGTAGCTGAGCAAAAGTCAGACAGCCGTAATAAAGAAATCTTATAAATGAAAAGCTCTGGCAACACACGCACATGCACACATACACACACACACACACACTCACACACACACACACACACACACACACATGCAGACAATTGTTTTGGCGTATTTCACAATGATCTCGCCAACTTGAAGTTGCCACTGCTGACACACTCACCAACTCATCAATTCACCAACTCACGGCGACAGTGATGCCTAATGGTCGCATAATTAACTAATGTGGGCAATACTCGCAGTACTCGTGCTCGGTTGACAGACAATTAGAAGGCAACTGCCACGACCCGGGGCACAGTTCGAGTGCGCAATTGTAACTTGGCCAATGCTGACGCCCACTTGGCTGTAGCCCCAAGTGTCACCCTCAGTGGAGCTTACACAGGAGTTGTGGGCATGATCTTTGATGATATACTTTTCATGTTTTGATTTATTGTGTCTTTGTACATTAGAAAGAACGAAAGCCACACATAATTTAATTTGTACCCCAATAGATTGTTAAATTTCCTATAAAAGATAAAGATTAAAATACATTTGGGTTTAACCACGGACGTAATTGTGGTTATTATTTATTACCACAACTTGCATGTTTAAGTCTGTTGTTACAAGTAATTTATTTTGAATTTGGTCCAACTTTTAAGTTCCACAAATTTGCCCAAAACGGTGCTTTGATAGATAATACAATTTAAATTTTATATGACATTATTTATTGAAATAAACTTTCTATTGCAGCTGTAACGTTGCGAAGCGTATAAAGCGGATTAATGCATTCCACTGATTAATGGTAGTTTTTATTATTAAATACTAAAATGTTGACAATGACCAGGTCTTACTTTAAAGATCACTGCAAAAATTGCGGCCTGTCCAACAGATTATTACGATTCAATACTGACACTTAAAGCAACAAATCAATGGCGTGAAATTGGAAATAGTAAATGTCTAATCAATTCCCTCGATTGAAATGGGCGTGACTATGGCTGTGTCAAGTGGTGGCCTCCAACTATACTCAAGATGGAAAGACTTTCAGTACGGGGTGCGGTAATATGAGTTATGAGAAAAAAAAGTGTAAGTGACATGCTCAACTTCATTTTTATGATTATGTACATAAGTATTTTCCGGCTTATCTTTTAACATTTAATTAACATTTGCGTATATTTTTCAGCCATTTCCTACGCAACCCGATGACTGCCATATGAAGCGTGTTTTTCGCTGTACATTGTCAACCAGGCGATAAATATCTTAGGTTAACATGCAAATTGTCAAGAGATGCTACCAAACTGGCACCCAACAAGCAGCCATCAGTCGCATAGTTTATGCCGTATTTGGTCAAACTAATTAGCTTCCTATTTAACAGATGTCTGAAATGGTCAAGACAACATCGCCGAGTAAATAAACAATTTAATTATAAATAAATAATTAAATAAATAGCTCGCCGTACACAGCAACACAATTTACATAGCTTGTAAATACCTTGAAAAAAATAAAATAAAATACACTGAAACACAAAAAAATAAATCAAGCAAACGAATTTAGACAAGTATCTCAAAAATGGAGCTCACGAATTCATATACAATATACAAATAAATATACTTATCTACATAAATAATTTATTGAGTTCTCGCTTATATGTATATATGTAGGTATAACACAAATATTTAAAGTTCGCAGCGTCTCTCTCCATAGGCCATCAGTCGAGTCACCCTATATGGCAGCTGAACGGACAATGAAGCGAAATCGAATTATTAGTTATTTCATAAATTTTTTTTAAAAATAAATCGTGTTTCTATCTCGCTCTGCATTTTGTATCTGAGCGTCAGGCCCACGCGTGTTAATTACAAATGATTTGTTATGGCTAGATCTGCTTGTGGTTGTTGCCATTGTGGGGCTTTATCTGTACTCCCCTCTGCAACCGTATCCCTATATCGACTTGTGTCACATTTAGGCGCAACGTATTTATCATGTTAGCAATTAATCAATACGTTCATACTACAATTTTGCATTGCCCATGCTACGTTATGCAGAGAGTAGTGAAATCTATAAAGACTTTATTTAAAATATATATAATTTGTATATTTTATTACATTTTTCATTAATTGTGTATTTATTTAAATTATTTGCTTCTTATAATTGCTCGTATTTATTTTAAATATATTTTATTTTTTAGTTCCACTGTCTGCTTTATTTTAATTAAATAATAAAATATACAGAATAAGTTTATAGTAAATGAATTATTTGAGATATTTTCGTACTTTTAAAAAAACTTAATAAGCAGCCCTCGCATGAGTTATTAATATTTGTTCCAGTTCACTGCTAATCGGTTTCATTGAAATTTTTAAAACATTGCTTGTATTTTGGGTGCCTAACACCTTACAACATCTATGAAACAGTCAGCAGCTGACACTTCTTCACAAATCAATTAATAGAGCCAGACGAAAAATCAGTAAAAAGTGCAGACATTTGTCAAAGTTTGGCATCAAAACGATTGTCTGATTAATGTGTCGAACAAAGTAATTGTTATAACATTCGCGGGCTGTGCCCAGATGACAGTTGTTGGCATACAAACGAGCACATAAATATGTATAACTTACAAGCACACACTCACTGCTGGCACTCGTTCGATGGAGTGGGCTGCCATTTTGGCCATAAATATTAGGTGTTAAAATTATGCTAAATACAGTGGGTAGTTAGGCCGTGATTTCTATATAACTACATTTTATTGCATCCAGTTTGCTGTCCAAGTTAATTAAAAATTTTTTTTCCATTAACTTGGCTTGTTTTTCAGTTTTAACTTTTGCCCCATTACGCTACCTCTCTCAAAGCTTCCAGTTACGCGATGTAAACTGTTTTTTTTTCTTTTTTATTAGCTGTGAGACAATTTTAGCAATCGCTTTCGCAAACTTCTTCTATAAAGTCATTCAGAGCAAGCCAGTTATTCACTTATTCCAAAAATGGTCATGAAAAACTTGCTTACATTATTATTTGCGTACAAAGAGCATTATACTTGTCTAATAATATATGCAATACATTCAAGAAGAAATATCTGTTACCCCTATAAATTATACATTATATATTAAGTATTTTCTAGTTTTTCAAGTTATCTGAATATATTTAATGATGCACCTAAATCTTGAGCCAAAACTATTAACATCGGAAGGCACTAATAGAAATAGAAATTTCAGCTTCTCTGACTTACTATTTTATAAACGGTAAGGTAGATGTATTTTAAATTAAGCTGTGTGCAAGTGAGCTACGGTCTGTAAAGGTATACTATCGTCGGCGTGTCGAAGAAAGTTTTTCTATCTTTTTATATGAAAATTCAGTTTTCCTGCTTCGGATCGTTTGAGCAGAAATTGCGACAAACAAATTGTTTATTAACGCAATATTCTAACAATCGATAAAATTATCCATTTCAAACATATTTGATATGGTCAACAGTTAAGAACTTATATAATTAACTTATCTTTGAACTTAGAGCAATGTATATTAATAAAGAATAATAAAACATACCCTAACTAAAAAAAAAACAATAAAGTACTTTCATGTTAATATCCCTTAATTACACCAATTTAAGTAGTCTGAATATAAAACCCTATTATTATTTAATTAATAAAGTTTAACATTGCAAATAAAAGTTACAAAACATTTAACTTATAAAGAAACTACAATCTCTTTCTATTCGATTTTTTTTTTGGGGAAGCTTTTCATTTAATTTACAAAAATTATTAAACTCTCAGAAATGAATGAATGTTGTATGCCTTATATAATTTAAGGTTTTTGCTTCAAAATAATTGTTAATTTTACATTTGTTTAATATCGTCTTCTCACGAGGCAGCTTATGTTATGTAGGCACCTCTCTAGCAATTTTGCCATCTGAAACTGAGGCCGCGGCTTGTCAACATGCGTTCCATGTGATTTGCAGATGTGGTTGCAGCTACATCGCGATGTCGACGTCAGTCAACCGCAAGACAACGCAGAAAATTTGCTACTTGTTTGTTGTTTGCCCCGTTTTGGGCCAACATAGGCCACAACAACAACTATACCAAGCAGGCCCAACGTACAAAATATTTGAGCTTAAACATGTAATAGCTCTTTAAAAGGTTCAGCTAAGCGCGCCCGAGTTTGAAAACAACCAGGCGCAATTGGGTCAACAAAGTGTTATGTATGCAACTATTTATAATGCATGTGAGCCAAGTTTGTTGCCTAAGTCTTTTGATTTCCCTCTGGCATTAGACACATGCACTGCGCCCAACTATTTGGCACTGCGCCACACATTATACACCAAGATGCACATTGATTAGTTAAGGCCAAAGTTTAAGCGGCTAAACGTGCGCCCAACGATCAAAGTAAGCAACAACAACAACAAGAAAGCCAAATGCCACAAAATGACTCAATTTGTGTAGAGTATGTGCACAAATCATTTGATTATGGCACGCTTGCATTCGTCTAATAATTAATTGGACATTAATTACTATACTTTATTGCACACGTCCCAATAGTTCACATACACACAACTCACACACACCCACACACAATACGCACGCGTTCAAAGATACCCCAATTATAAATTCAAAGCATATTCCCACCATAAATGTCGCATAAATACGACTATTTTGACAAAAAGGGCACGTAGCATAAAGAAATGCAAATTGGACGTAAATCAATCATGAAATATGTCCACAATGGCTTGTAGACATAGAACACATGTTGCCAGCATATTTAAATATATTTCTTGCACAACTTCTCAAAATGCCCACAACGAAATCTAGTCTTTTAGACTTAAATGATTATAAATTATACAATTCTTTACGTTTTATTTATCTTTTTTATCATATTTGATTCGGAACTGCAGTAGAGATATTCACTTATTTGTTTGAAAGATATTAATTGTTTTAAGCTAATATAATTATCCAATTATATTATATAATGGCACTTTAATGTTAGCTTCGAGGTTAAGCCTTTAATTGAGCTTACAAAACTGTAGCGTGCTCATCTAATTTGGCGATTAGTTTCGAATTGAACTAGTGGTTTATATTTCCTTCTTATTATATTTCTTTTTAGTTTTATTCATATAGTTTTTTAATAATATCATATTACAATATCATATTAGTTGCTTATATGTTTTTACCAAAAAACCGGTTCTTAAAGCTTAAAAGTATTTATTTATTTGCAGAAAGAATCAATTCAAATCATTGCTCAATATTAAGACAGAATACACATATATACATATTTATAAATTTAACTAAATAAAACTTCATTAATACAAACAATATATATATATATAAATATATATATATATATATATATATATATATATATATATTGTTTGCATTAATGGAGTTTTATTTACTTACAATTTTATTTATGTCTAAAGAAATATTTCTTTTACTATTCACTTATATGGCTCACAAAGTATTTTGACAGTGATGTAAGAATTAAATGTTAGGAGTGTATATATTTAATTTCCAAAAACAATTATACCAGCTAACGAGTACTTCACCAATTGTAGACCTTGTGACATTGGGTATTTAAAAATTTGTATAATAATTTCGGGACATGTCAATTAAGCGCGAGGAAGATGACACAATAATTCGTCAAACATATGCCAACTCGAATACAGAAAAGAAACAAAAATACTTGCTTGCAGCTGGCGCCCCAAAACCGGAAGCAAGAGATAGACATCGACTGATGAACTCTTGGCCAAATACAAAAGTGGAGCTAAAATCCAACAAATATAATTTGTTTGTTATGCTTAGTTGTCGGTTTTGTTGTTTATTTGCTGATGTGGCTCATTATTACGTTATTTTTTCAGCGATTAGTCAAGCAAGCAGGTTAACACTATCAGGCCTGACTTTTTGGCACTGCGGTGCAGGCATAAGAAAACTTTCAACAAATGTTGAGGAAGTAGCAAATATACTCATAAATACATTTGCTTCCAAAATGCATGCGTCAAATGTTTTTGCCTTTTGATTTGCTGTTTTATTGTGCATACGTCAAAATAAAAACAACTTGATTTGTGTTTTGACTTGCAGCATAAAAACCGTAATATACAACATAGTCTGGCACGTGTGTTAAATGATGAGGATCCACCACAATTTTGCTAATCGCTGTTGCATTAAGTTTCCGTTTTTGGTGTTATTGACATTTGAACTGTACGCAAAGTTATTCAACCATAGAACATCGAGAATTGAGGAGCTGCTGTTTTGTAGTAAAAAGGTAGGCTAAACTCTGACAAAGAATTTTAGCAACTACATACAGCTTAATTAAAATTATTATTAAGGTTATTGTCAGGTTTTATATTTAATCTCCTTTAAATCAAAAATCAAATAGCATTTAATCAATTTTTTTTTATTAATTTTTTTCATGTACAACTTAAATTTAACTAGTCACTTTTAATTTTATATAATTCTATTTGTAACTTTAAGTTACAATGTGTTTTTAATATCCTACATCAAAAAATAATGTTTATTATTATATTTAAAATATTAAATTATTTTAAGCTTTGAGGAAGCTAGCTAAGAAGCAAATCAAATACTTATGCAAATGTTAGTTTTTATCTGAATCCATTAGCGACAACTCAAACTTTAAACAAGACACAATTTCAACAACTCTAAGCAAGTGCACTCAATTATTTAAAAACACACAGCTTAAAAAAATGAATTAACAAAAATTGAAACAAGGAATACATAAAGTACTAATAAATCCACTCAGAGGCGCAAACCTTCCAAATGCGATTTGTTCAAAATTTGTTGTCGAAAACAATTGCAAGCATTTCTAAACGGCGTGACAACATTTTTATTTTAGACATGCTTGACTGGTCGCTGCTGTTCCAATAACCGAATCCGAATCCAATTCCAAATACGTATCCCCAATGGGAAACCGCTACAGCAAGCGACACGTTTTGAACCCGAAGCCCCAAAGGGTCAAGTGGCGCGTGTAGCGAAAGTCACGATAGCGGCATAGATATTTATAGGGCCAGGCTTAAACCTCTAAAAGCCATAACTGCGAGGGTCTTTTATTTAATTTTTGGTACATTTTACTGGTAAATAATAATTGAAAATGTAAGCATACAATTTTACTGTGCAGCTTAATATTCTTTACTTAGTGGAGGCTCGAAAATTTCAAAATGTAAAATGTTCACTCAAATTTAGCGTCCTTAAATTAAACCAGAAAAATCCACACCGATAAACCAATGACATTAAATCGAGTTTTGCTTTAAAAAAATAAAAAATTTTCACTTCGTGAGAAAAAAAAAACTAACCAGAGATCAGTTGTATTTCTCATTGTATTTTTGTCTATCTACCCTCGCTTGTAATGACCATAAATGCACAGATTCAATTAATACAACTGCAATTGCAATTGTTTAGATACATGCATATATATATGTATATATAGGCTGTAAAAGGGCCAAAAGTGCTATGCAATGTTTTCTATCAGTTGTCAGTTCGATCTTCACGCCCGAGCGCCGCAAGAGACCTTCCTCGATAGAGCAGCAATCGTTGAGCGTTACTTGTCTGAACTTGACATGCATTTTGTTTTGCCAGTGCGTGTAGTAAATGAGTAAACGAGTAAATGGGGGGTAACTGCGAGTAGGTAGCTAAATCTCCGGTCTAGACTTGGCGAATTGTGAACTGCATTGGAGCACAACCTACGTACAGCATTGGGGCATATCAAATGTTTTATTTAATATTCGATTTGCCTTCTGCTGTTCTAATTAATGACTCTATTCTGTTGCGATTGGCAATGGGCGCCGTGCCACAGCCATCATTATAAAGTTATTATGATTTCTGAAATAAAGTTGTAAAAGATAATTATGAAATCAGCTGACGCTTTTTTATTGTATCGACTTTTTATTACTAAAATATATAATTCTAACGATTATCCAATTTTAGGAGCAGCTCGTAAAAATATAATTTATTAATGGAAGTTCAATGGCATTACGTTACGTTGGCTACAATTTGTTGCTTATGTTACGAGGTGAAGTTACGTTGTATATGTTACGTTCATTTCTTACGAATGCGCGCCGGTCTCAAATGCCGGTTTGTTATTGTCTATGTGAGCGTTGAGCACATACAAGAGCAAGACCAAGAGCGTGAAGAGCACAGCTCTTAAAACTACTCATAGGGTTGCCGAGTTGTGAGCAGGAGATGTTTAATATTGAATTTCGACAGAAAAGAGGTAACAGGTTAACTTAAGCAGTACAAGAATGAAAAAATTTTTTAAATATTGAAAATTGTGTTAATAATAAACTTAAAAATATTATATTTGGCATATATGCAAAGCTAAATTTATATATTGAAAAGTGTAAGACATCTCAATGATACTTCATTCAGAAAAAAGTTTTTAATTTCTAAAATATATAATTTGGAAATGAGCTTAAAGATATGCTTTGCTTTGTAAGAACTATGTTTATTCAACAGAGATCAAGTAGAAAACTACTCTAAAACTTTTTAAATTCTCCTTGTTAGAGGATAAGCTCGCACCTAATTTTCTATATGAATACATGACTTCATGGGAATTACTATGAATTGAACGCAGCTTTAATGTGCAGTTCCTTTTTGGGGATGACAACAATAAATCAATTTTTATTACAAAACATTTGTTACTTTGTAATAACCATTAGTTTATCTGGTGTCATTTTCAAGACGGAGCAACTACATAAAGTGGTTGCAGATCAATATGAATACTAAAGAGCGTCTGTTCTATAAAAAGTGCTCTTTTGCTGCTCTTCGAATCACAATGACTCTCTTTCACTCTCTCTCTCTCTCTCTCTCTCTCTCTCTCTCTCATGCTGTCCCTCTCTATAAGTTGAGCAGAAAAGCTGACATCATTCGATAGGCAGCCAAGCCGAGACTCAGCTACGGGCCAAGTTAGCTGGTTCAGTTTTAGCAGGCCAGCTGTCTGTCAGCGGCTTATTTAACGCGCGAGCCAAGCTGAAAACTCTTTTAGTATAGCGTTGGCGTGCGAGACACACGGTTCGGTTGAGCACAAGATACACAAAGTAGTACTTGACAAGCTGGCAACAAAACGAGTTCGAGTTCCGAGCAATATACAAATTTATAAATTTAGATACGGCAGAAACACATTTAGCGCAGGCGTTCAACTAGTGTAAAATACAAAAAAGAAACACTTCACAACACAAAAAGGCGTAATAAATATAATAAACAAAAATATTCAAAAATAAAACGAAACATTAAACAATTGTAAAAAACTTGCAGCTGTGAATGTGATAAAGCTCTCTACAGGCTGATGTCAGTCTCTGTCTCAGAGTCTCTGACTCTGTCCCAGTCCCAAAGTTGAACTCTACGTGAATTGAAGTGTATCCAAGCGTTGAGTGTGAAATGCAAAGCAAGCGAATTTAAAACGCGTTTTCATAGTCACAAAGGCTAAGCAGCAAAAGTTAAATTCCGCTTAAAACAATTGCAAAGAAAGTGAAAGACGAGACGGGACAAAAAAAGGGAAAGGTTTTTGGGATCCGCCAACTTTTGCATAGTATTTCAAGTGTAACGCTCAGAAGTATTGCCACAATTTTCTGGTCTCCTCAGAGAACCACGAACAGTTGTGTTTTTTTTCTGTTTCTTCAGCTGCTCGCCCACTTGCTCTGGCATAAAAATCATTGAAAATTAAATGTTTATACATATAGTATTTTCAATAATTTCGATGCCAATGCTTTGCTGAGTACGAGCTTTTCTATACAAGCGTAAAAAAAATTAATTTCAAACCACGCGTTTCGAGTTGGCTGCTTTAGTGTGTGTTGCGTATGTGTCTTAATAAGAAAATAAAATATCACAAAACAAAAATCGGAGCTTAAAAAGCGGCCAAGCGACATTGATGCCAATCGCTGGTGCATTTGTTGTTCGTTTTTATTGTTGGCCGCTCTCTGCATCACAGCAAGCAGAATACCAACAACAATAGCAACAACAACGAAAGCAACAGCACTTGTTTAAAACGCCTTCAGTGGACTTCGGCTCGAATGTAAGGCACATGCTAAAAAGAGCTATCAACGTCTGACTATCGCGGCAGGTACGTGCAATTCGTCATTTGATTTATTTATTTACCGTTTTGTCCATTGCCATTTTTTATATCTTTCTATATTTTATGCCCGTTTATAATATATAGCTTTTGTCAAAATTTATGATCTACGTAAATTTTATGAAAATGTTTATTTTCGAATTTTAACCCAATTCGAAATATTCGAATGAGAATATTTAAAAAAGGGGGAACTGCTTAAGAAGAAAGTTAATTGACATTACAAGCTTCAGGCATTTTCCTTGGTATTCTTTTAATTAACCACCATTGTTCTGGTTTAAAATTAATTTTCGTAGCAAGAGTCGCAATTGTTTATAGTTCTCCCATAATTATTTCTATAGGTAACAATATTTCTGAAAGAAGATTTTCTACACTTATTTGCTCTACATGTAAGTATTAGACCAAAGATTTGTAAGCAAACTAAAACTCAAGCAAGGTTTTAAGCTCGTCTCCCATTTCTTAATTGTGTATATCTTCTTACGAGTCAGCATATCAAAACTTCCGGCAGCTGAGGAGTATTACACAAAATTTACATTTAGTTTTTCTCACCCACCCAACGTTCATTAGCTAAAGATTTTTCTCAAGCAGCACTCACAGACATAAAAGCATGAATTGTAATTTTCAACGATTTTCTTCCATTTTGTTCACCACTAAAACAAAAGACTTGAGCGTATACATACATACATATATGTCTACATTTATGTATATAAAAATATATACATATATATAAATAAATACATATACTTGCTCAGACGCTATGAATCATGAACAATTAAGAACGTTGCACTAACCGACTGTGTAATACCCTGACCTAAGTGTCATGTTAACTCATTTTTTTTTTTTTTTTGAGATATAGATTTTCACCCAGAAAAACTTGTTTACCATTTTTTTTAAGCAGGAACCATCTGACACTCCTAGTTTAAATAATTTTAAAAAATATGTAAAGGATTTTATTTAGGTGGACGTTAATCAGTAAGACGTAGTTATCGCATAAATCTTATCAATTTGTCCGATGCGGCTGTATAATTTCTGTTTGAAGACTCTAGTTATAAAATGATTAATTCATTCGATATCAGTGTATAAAACGAAAATCGTTGCTTACAATTAAAGTTCAATGATTCTAGTCTGTGGATGAGTTCACAGCTTGCCCAGTCGTTGATGTTAGTCATAAATTTTCCATATTTAGATAGTTGTATTGAATATAAAAAACACATTTAAGAGAGCATATACAAATCGAGGGCCGTCATTTAAAAATGAAATTAGTCAAATTCAGCGCCTGAGTTGGATTTGTTGATTGACATCTTTGTGGAAAGAGATTTTTCGCTAACCATCATATTAATGGCCAAGCTGTTGCCTAGAGTTCAAGCAGTGTCACCATAAAGAACTTTGTGGAGTAAATTAGCGCAAATTACCATTGGCAAAAGGTGTTGGCCCCAATTGTCACCTCCAAAGATATCATGAAAAAATGAAACTGGGTGCGGAATTCTAAGACCCAAAGCATATTGCATTACCTTGCGCCGCGTCACAGTCTACGATCATTTTTATTGCCACGCGCCTTTTTGCCAATTTATCTGCAGCTTGAATGTCAGAATGTCTGTCTGTCTGTCTGTTTGTTGTTGGTGATGACATTATGCGACTTTCAATACTGCGATCACAAAAAAAATATATTAGCCCAGCTGCGAGATGTGCTTTAGCGACACGTGTTATATCTTGAGTACTTTGTAAACGTTCAACTGCTATTTAAATGATATTTAAACTTATTATAAAATATTTGTTGTTTGATATTTACAGCTCTTGTCAATGATTAGTATCAGTATTGTCTTTGGCACATAATATTTACAACCTTTTGCACCGTTGAAACTAATCTTTCTTCACAAGTTTTAATGAGTATCTCCATGTCGAGCGCTGAGTCTTGAGATAATTTTATATTAGGTGTCAGAAGCCTGTCACTTCATTCTATTGTACCCAAAAAGGTCTAATGTAAATGGTCACCAAAATCTACGACAGTTTTTCACCTTTTTTTTAATCAACAATTTAATGGTGTTTTTGACACCACACCCGAGCATAGCATTTGCATTTGCAGTGAATTTAATTTGAGTATATGACAAAATATTTTTGCATTGTTTGCCATTGCTTTTGAAATGTGCCCGCCTGAAAATTATCGCAATGTATATGTTATAAGAAAAAAAGTGAACAATAAAAAAAAGACCGATATAAGCGAACGTTTCAAAGTCATAATTATTAGCTTTGCCTTTTATAGCAGCACATTGCTTTTAAAAAACAAAAAGCCAAAAAGCGAATTCTTTATAAATCATTTTCTTGCTGCGTTTTGCATAGTAAACAAATTCCAATGAACTTTGGCAGACGTTAAACCGTTTGCAATTTGTTTGCATTTGGATTGAGAAAAATTATAAAAAATACCAAATGATTTCAATGCTAGCATTTGGGTTGTTTTTTTCCCATAAATTTCATATCCAGATAGGATACGCGTCATAGAAGTCAAGCCTTAACGGATGACATCAGTGCGCCAAATAATTCTAGGCAAGCATCAAGGCTTTTTATATGGTTGAACCTTCCTTTGCACATAAGATGTTTTAATCTTCAATCGCCTTGATTACAGCCGTGCTCCTAATTAGCTATGTGCATAGTTTGAGCCAAGTTTCTGACTTGATCTTTTTTTGACAATGCTTCTCTGACATTGTTAGGCATGAGTGCCTTTCATTTTTCCATCATGCTTAATTAAACTATAAACACCTAAAATCACGCTACTATATTCAACATATTGCCATATGACAAGCGACCCACACGACTTATGTGGTTTTTTGTTTTTGGTATTTTTTATATTTTAGACAATGCCAATTGAAAGAGCAGTTGAAAACTGCAGCAGCTACACCTCCGCAATCAACACTTGAAAATGAAATCATAGCCCAACCTAGGACAAGTTTTTGTATGCTGTGGTGGGCTTACGTTTAGGTTAATCAATTTAAATTATCTTCAATTAGGCTTTTTGTTCATTTCGGCATTGTGAAAGAGATGTGAAACCAGAAATATGAAAATAATTTGTTTCATTGTCTCTTCACCTATAACAGCTCTTTATCCACTCAATCCCAAACAATCGAGCTTACATAAACACACATATATGTATTAGTAAAGGAAATTACATTTTTATTAAAGCTCCATGTGTCGACGAGCATCCAATTTGAATAGTGCTCCAACAGATGGGCTGAAACTCGTGTATGCTTTTCTTTATCTTTATGGTCGGGCTGGGCCAAGCAGCCACACACAGCGCTCTGCTGGCAATTATACATTTTATAGCTTCATTCGATATGCATGTTGGGCATGATATTTGCTATCTGCTAAATTGTATGCGTGCAATGCGCCGTTGAGGGTTTTGGCTCTGTTTTGGACTGTCTGTAAAATGCAAATTTCTTTGAGTCATAAAATAATATGTAACCGAATTAATTGCCCAGTTATCAGCGCAAGGAGTACAGAATCTGGCACAAATATATTTATTTTAAAATTATTGGCAGTGCTTATTTGTATGGCATAATAGTTAAATGGACAACAGTTGATAATCTTTGGTATTAATAGATCCATGTCCTCAAATAGACTTACTCAATATGTATACATTTTTATTTAATTTACAAATTGCATTTTTATCCAACAAGATATATAAATAAATTTACTAAAGTTAAAAAAACAGAATTGAAGCTTATGAAATATAAAACAAATTATAAAATTATACACAAATATACTCAATAAATGTTTATAAATTTAAAAAGCTTTTACCATTCATAGATTTAGCCTTAAATTGTTTTACCTCACTTTCAAGCAGCTAGACCAAATCCGCAAACTAGTAATAATTACAGCCTGAACCTGTCAGACCAAAACTCACTAATCCAAATTTAATTAATTATTTGATCCGAAGCAGATTGTAAATTTCGCCTGTCAGGTGAAAGCTGGTATAAATTGCATGGTCAATTGTCTAAATATCAAACGTCGTCACTCGTCACACACGATTTAAATGAGCAATCAAATCAACACCCCAACAATGTCATTGAACCAACGAGCAATCTAGCAAGTTAGCCGGGCACAGCAAATCAGATAGCCAGATAACTAACCAACGTGGAGAAAAAATCAAAGCCGCTTAGCAAAAAAAAAAAAAACGAATACTTATAGTTTATGGCTGCAGTCACACAAATCAGCGCCGATCGCCTTACAACTGACAACGCGCAACCGCTCAGGATTGATGACAAGTCGGCAATACCAAATGGCAATTATCAGCGTTGTCTAAAGCCTACCAGAGAGTGTCATAAAAACAACAGCAGCAGAAACCAAAGGCAAGACGACAAAAAAAGAGAAAAAGTCAACAAATTTAACGTCATTTCATGAAATAAGCAAAAAACAACTTCAAACAAAAAATCTGCTGAGCAAAATGCGATGTGGCGAAAATTGCCAGGCCAGATCAGATCAGATCAGGCCAGTGCCCAGCTCCATCCTCATTCCTATTGCCACCCGCTGAGACGGAGGCTGAGGCTGTGCGAATTGTTATAATTGCAAACAATTACAATGGCTATAAAGAGCGAAGCAGACTCGAGATCGTACTGGGGCCATTGTCTTGTCCGGTTTCGGTCTCATTGAAGACAATTTTTTATTTGGTTTTTTTTTTTGCTTTGTAGCCGAAATATTTGCAATGTCTTAAGCTAGCCTATCATATGGCCCCAAAAACTACCATGGCAATCCCATTAGATAGGGTCCAAGTTCGCCCAGGTCAGACCAGAGAACAGCTCCTGCTGCTGTCTCTGTTTTTTTGTTTTTTTTTTGCATAATTATGAGCAAAATTCTCTTTTATTTTTCGCTTGCTGTTTTTTTATTTTATTTTTTAATAAGTTGTATTTCGACTTTGCGGGCAATTACCAGCATGAAGGTCTTTGACTGCGCAATAAGCAGAAACAACAAAAACTAGAAAATTTGTAACATTTTTGTCTTAGTTGGAGCTCCTCAAGTTATTATTATTATTGTAGTTTCGGTTATTTTATGACTTGTTTTTCATGCTTTAATTTGTTGCTTTGTTTTTTTTTTCTCTTGTACTTTGGTAAAGCTTTAGCCATGGCTCACAATAATTTTATTTTATTTGATTTTTTTTTTTATAAATACGATTTTTTAGTACTTTGGAGGCTTTTACATTTCACGCTCTTGAGTTAATTGGCTTGCAAAACTTTTCAGTGACAATGGAAATTGTAATAAGATATGTAACTTAAATATGGGAAAGGTAAATTGGATAAATGTACTTAAAAAAATAAAAATATTTTTGAAACGTTTTCACTTAAATCAATATAAGAAAAAGGTAAATGGTAAACAATTGCATTGAATAATAACAAAAAAAATTTAATAATCAAATGTCCGCCTCTCATCATTGTTTTCACTTGCGTTTTCCGCTGGTGATTCAATAATATCAATTGATGATCAATAATTGGTAGCTAAAGACAATGCACAGCTATTTTTCAATTAACTTGAACCAAAATGCAATTAACTTTTACACGATTTCTAAAAGAAAACAACAACGTAGACAGACAGACAGACAGACAGCGATTTTACCCGGTAACCCAGTTATTCAATGTTTCAAGCAGTTGTTTAATTGACTGCCGCACAACAGCTAGACATTATATTATGCTGCAGTATAAACATATTAATTAAGTAATTAAGAAATAAAAATCATTATTAAGCAACTGGTATTTATTTAATACATTTATTTATCTACACCGCCGACTGCAACATAAATTTGTAAGCTAACGATTAAGTGTTAGCTATGCTAATGATTATTTAGTAATTAAGATACAAACAAACATTAATTGCTATGTTGCGGAAAAACTAAATTTTAAGGTATAAAATTAAATTATTTCAGTACCTATATTTAAAAATAACTTTTTTATGAAGTTATAAAATATTTGCTTTTATAAAATATATACAAATTTATCAATTCTTAATCTAGTTATCAAAATATAACGTTAATTACAGTACTATGCACTTCCTCATCTTTCTAACACCATTTTCTAATAAGTTGTATTTTTCTATTAGAAACTTCAAAGGCATTAAAATACATATAATTAATACAAATATAGAATGGACCACAGCCCAAAGCGTTATTAACATACTTATTTCTAAACTTGACCTTTAAACTAGGCGAATACCAATATTTAAGAGTATAATAACTCCTAAATAGAAACGGCAATTCATGCGAGCTGAATGCGTTTTTGGCGCGTTTATAAACGCTTCAAATTCAATGCCTCGATTTTAATAATGGGGCGCCACTTAGGTAACCATTTCTATGAGCATGAGCACCAATGAAATTGTTATAGCCAAAAAGAAGTTCAAGTTCAAAATTAATAATGCGGGCTAATTGGGAATTATATAATAGTCTACATTGAGTGAGAAATATGTAAATTGCAGCCTGTTGTTGACCTAGAATTGCGAGTATCGAGTATTGACAGAAAGATCGCTTTTATGTATCGTTGCGAGGTGCGAAAAATGGGTAAGGAAGTAAACAATTTTTGGATTTGGTATCGTAATCGGGCTGCCAGTTTTTGCGTATTAATAGACTTGCCCTGACCTTCAAAATTAATTGACTCGCATGTTTTTTGGTTCGTCGGGTGAGTACCAACATCATTTATGTGGTTATTACTTGATTAGTCATGCTGCTAATGAGCCACGGGCAGGTTCAATGCAGGTTGAAAGACCCCTCCAAATTATCAGCCACATACAAGATAATTTTTTTGTTTGGGGCTTGGCCCAACGCCGCATGTGGCTCAAAGTTGGCCTGTAAGCATTTGTTTTTGAAGCTTTCATAAGCACCGTTACCTAATCACAGTTGGGTCCACTATTGCGGAACTGCAATACAATTTAACAGATATTTCATATGCCTGCTGCCTGCTGCCTGCTGCCTGCATACCTGTTGCAGTTGCACCACCAACATGGAAACCAGAGACAAATAAACGTAATTTTCTTAAACTAAAAAAAAAAAAAAAATAGTAATAATAACAACAAAAAGAAAAAACTATGTCTTTTATCTTGTTTTCATTCTGCCTCTGCTGTCGCTTTCACTTTTCCATTTCGCTGCTCACTTTTCCTTACAGCTCATTCGTATTGATTATTACTTATTGACGATGTGCGCCATGTGATTTTTGCTCATTTTGTCTGAGTTTGCCTGAGTTGGCTGTTTGTTATATTTCTCGCTGCTTGAGGCCTGGGGAACGGACGGCCGAAATGAAAAGTTTTCGCTTTACTATTTGTCATAATTAATTTTTTGCGCTTTATTATTTAATTTGAAGACAACAGCAACAGCGCTTAGCCATTGAAAACCATTAAAAAATCATTGGAATTGCCAATGAGCGTATGTTATATATAGATAGACAGATCGACTTTTTATATCTGCTCCAGTTCGAACTGTGTGCAGTGAAAGATGTGTTGGCATTTATTTTGGCACGAGAGGTGATAAATGGCCACAGCGAAAGCTTACATATATATAATGTTGAGATTGACTATGGGAAACGAACGTACAGTCTCTGCGAGTTGGTTTAATTAGGTGTCGAAAGTAAACGAAGCGTTGCAGTTTTGGAACAGTAACCGATATGTTTTTGGTTATCGGTTACTGTGCTAATTTTGCAGAGCTTCATTTACTTGCGACACCTATGTCAAATAATTCGTAAAGATAAAGATATTGTTATTTTATTTAAATATATGTGTATTTAGATGTGTGTAACACTATTTTTTTAGGTCTTCTAATAATCTTCATAAATATTATTAAGCTATTTATTTATTTACTTACTTTCTTCAACTCATTAAGATATCAAATCATAAGAAATAAAAAGAATTTTCTTTTGAACCGGTGCGTTTTCCAAATTTGTCTTTAAAAACATGAAAAATATGAAAATTACTTTCCAATGTGTTTAAAATATTTTTAAAATACGACACTATGTATTGATCAGTAACACTTGACATGATGATGTCATATATTCAAACACTCATTACAAGTCATTGCGAAAACTAAATCTCATTAGAGTCAACTAGGGGCAATACAATAAGTATGCAGCTCCTTCCGTTCATAAGTTTCAAAAGTCCAAACGAGCTGCATGACTAAGCCAAGTCGCGTTGCCACTAGCCGCAAACCATGACCAGCGTGTTAATCAGCAATTTAGAATATTTTGCTCAAGCCGAAAGCAAACAAAAAGGCTCAAGCCTGGTGCTGGTAGGGGGAGGGTGGTGGTATTTCGACTCCCTCCACTGTATTACCATTTCCTGTACAGCACAGATACATTTGTTGGAGCAGCTGTTCAAGCTGCTGTAAGAGTGTTGTTATGGCATTGCCTTGCATTTATCATGTGGCTCACACAAAGCCCTTAGAGCAGCAGCAACAAGAAATACAACAACAACATCAACCAGCATTCGCATTGATTTCCTTTTTGCTATCTTGACAGCATTAACTTTGTTGCTGCTGCTAAGGGGTGTGTAAGGGGGCAAGGGAGGCGCAGCGGCCACACTTCGACAGAGACAAACGAAATAAATGCGCGATCGGGCGATAAACTATTTTTAAAGACTGCCAGCTACAAAGGAACAAGCAAACTAACAGCAGCAGCAAGATTACCGGGTAAAGGAGTAAGCAGATACCCTGTAAAAATAGTGATTTAAGTCTTACTCGCACAAAAATAAGTATTTCTATTTTACATATAAACTTATTTATATTTATTACATTATTAATTGTAAATATTTTCATATCGTTTTTGTATTCCATTTGTACATATAAATTTGTTTATATTTATACCTAATATATATGTAATCATATCTTAATGCAGTATTAACTGAAAATTAAGAAGAAAAATTACTCTAATTCAATTTTTCGTTTTAACTTATTTACATAGCAGATAAACAATTATTAAAAAAATCTCAAACAAAAATTGATATACATTTTAACATCTATATTAATCAACAGTTAACTAATGCGGTACTTCAGCCTAATTCTTGCAAATTAGAACTAGTTTAGTCCGAATTTCAAAGTTATACAATACTTATTATGTTTTTGGAAAGTATGATTTAGGTGTTTCTGGCTTGGCGCCTTGCTACCAACACCATATACAAATTTATAAATGCATCCGTAAGCTTGTCAAAATAGCATATACCTTTCTTAAATGTATTTTGATTAAAAGGTATAAAACAAGACAACTCAAAATGATTTCTCACACAGCGGGACAGAGACAGAAAGTGGGAGTAAGAGAGAGATAGAAACACAGCAAGGTCTAACAAGCTGCAGCTTTTAGCCAGTCTGTTGTCAGAGACAGTGATTCTTCAGCAAAGTCCCCGACGCACGCCTTACTCCCTACCACCCCTTCCGCAACACCATTACCGTTTGTTTGATTTTAAGGCCTTGGCTCTCTCTTTAAAAGGAGCTGCAGCTGAACCCGCTTATTTTCTGCTGCTGCAAAATAAAAATTCTAAGCAGCTGCCAGCAAGCAGCCGCAGCATCCTTTTCTCTTGGCCAAGGTAAAAGAAACAAAAGTAGAAGCAGAATAAGACGGAGAAGAAGCAGACGATGCCAGCCAAGAGTTGGTTGCTTGTTAGGCATCGTCTGCCATTTCTAGTCTTGTCGTTGACCATTTTTAGCTTTTTAAGTACTCCTTGGTCATTGTTAAGTACTTTTGCGTGTCATGCAGCGCTCGACAGGCGCTGCCTTTTGGGACCACATGTTTTGGTTGGTTATTTATGGGCAAAGTGTCAGCGCTAATCAAATGCCAGGCATCTAAAACTATTTGCTATACATACTATATATATTTACAATTGGTATTGTCTGGCCAAAAAGGTCATAGAACTAAAGCATTCGCGCGTATGGAATGCATCTGCTCCTCCACCGCCGCCTCCGCGTCAGCCTTCATCTAGTCCCCCAAAATGTTAAAAAAAAGATACAGATCTCTACAGCCAAACGAAGACGTGCACTTTAGTTTTTGGTCATTTCCATGTTTGAGCGTGTTTCAGTTCCTCCATATAGGCTTTTCTTTATATATGTTTAAAGTGGCCATAAAATGCAGTTTTATGACCAACGTGTGGCCCATGTGGAATATGGTCCGTTGTACAAATTCCCAAATTACCAATTGAATTTACCAAGAAATGACGCAATGCCGTCTGTTCTTTGTTTGATCTGAGGCACACGTGTGCGCAAGATTTGTCATCATCGGAACAGACGCCTACGCATTGAGGTGAGGGGACTTTATAACTGATCCACATAGAACGTGGCATTAGGTAACTTGAGCTCAAGCTCAGCTGTCACTGTAGAGCGTACACTGAACGAAAACAAAATTTTAAAAATGACATGAGCATTATAAAAAAAATATATAAAATTACATTCTTAAATACACATTAAAATCAAAAAGATTTTCTAATACAAAAGTGAAATGTTAAAATCATACACATATTAATCAGCTTCAACAAATTTATTTAGAAAAAAAATCATATTTCTCTGATTTTATAAAAAACAAATTGTAGTTGCCTCTGTACCCAAAAGTTAACAAATACAATGTTTTTAAAATTTTATAAATAAATAAAATATTGCAAGCGCCTTCAATACAATATCAGACAAAAACTGGCTTCGTCAAAACTGCTTCCATTGAACCCAGACTACTCTTCTATGAAGAACTGGCTTGGCTTGGGTCATTGACAATTTCACTATGTAAATTAGCCAGATTCGGTTGTTTGGCTTGAGAAAATTTGAACACAAAAATCTGTGCGTGATGCGAAATACAAAGGAATACCTAATTTCATTCGACTTGACTTTGCTTAATGAATTATTATGATGTATGTAAATATTGGCGATGATGAGTAAATATTACGAATGAATTGATAATTATACAATAGTATTAGCACACCTATACGATAAAGTATGCAAATTTGTGTGAAAAATGTTGCTAAGTAAAGCGACAGTCGACTAAGAGATCTGATACAAATTGGCACAGCAAACTCTTTTGAAGCAGGAAGGTAATGAGACTGGTATTCAAATAATGTTCCAAATACAAAAAAACAAGCGAATATAAGTGTAAAATAAAATCAGATACTAAAAGTTACAACATATAGGAAAAAAAATATAAAATAACTCTTCCAGATCTGCTCACAACCGTGTTGCGATTTTAGCAAGCATTAATCAGACCCTAACTTATTTTTTGAAAACATACCTCTACTTTTAACTTGTATACGTTTTTTAACCCAATTAAATAAATGATTGACCTGTTGTCTGTCCACTTTAAGCATTTATTACACACTGCTCCTAAGCCGTAAAGATACTAGCACAGTCAGCTTAAGATCATCCTTTGCCTTCTTCAAACAGCGCTGTGATATATTTGAGTCCATTTATGTAAATCTGATTGTCAAGCTTATAATCGGACAACGCGTATCTAAGCAGTTGCCACCCAGCGTAAAAGAGTTTTACTCAGCATTTTGCGCAGCTTTCTTGCAAATGCCGCCAACTCCATATGCAAATGTAGCTATCAGCTCTATTTTAGCATGTTCAATGTTTGTATATTTTCAGTTCTTTTATTTTTTTGGTTGTTTTCTTTGTCCAATTAAGGGCATACAAAAGACTTAGGCGACAAGCGCGGCAACCTGACTACTGCTTCAAAATTTTCAGAGCATTGAGTTTCAAGGCTAAGCAGGCAAAATCAATCAACAAATTCCGCTAAATCATAATGAAAATTATAATTTCTTACTATCAGCTATACGAAAGAACAAAAAGTAAAAGTGTGAAACTTTATGTAGCCAAAAAAAAAAAAACATGAAAACCATTAAAAATACGATGTCAAGCGAGCTCAACTTTAATATACCTTTCAGTCGAAGAAGAGTAACCAAGTTCTAAAAAAAAAGGGATTGATATCTTGGGAAATTAGCTTTAGATTGCCGTTTGTATTTACTAATTTTAGACATTAAATTTTGTTTAATGGCTTGTCCGAAAGAAACAATTTTTACAGCAATTTAGACTTAATGGTTTTCGACAGGCACTTGAACATCTGATAATTCTAGTAGGTATTAGAGAAATATGAATTTTTGCTTTCACAATATTAATGTTAGTAATGCCAATTTAAATTCTTACACTTTTTAAAATTCCTTTTCAAAATGCCCTTTTCCAGAAAGAATATGTATATTATTATTTATATAAATAAATTAAGTTTTCTTTACCTACTTGAACACTACAATATACCCTATTTGCCGCAACATATGCATAGGATATATTAACATTTTTGCAAGCTGACCACAGATAAATCAGCTCATATTTCACATTCAAAAATAAAAGAGAAAAAGCGCATAAGCTGACCACACAGAAACCTTAAGAAGTCGCTGGCATTTCCGATGTAGGCGTCGCATGTAATTAACTTTTAGCCCTACGAGAAGGGTGCCCAATTCCCCTCCATTCCTCTCCAGACTGCACATATGGTTTTTTATGCCTGTGCTCATTACGCTTCATTTAATTTACAGTTCCTGAATTCGCTTATATATTATATTTTTCACTGGGATTTTTGTTTATGATTTTGTGGACTGTTGCTGTTCATTTATTTTGTCACATTGCATTTCGCATGCGTGGGCGTTTTAAAGGGAGTGCTGCGGTGAATTGTGCCGTATTTTGGCTTGATTTTCAACGTCTGATAAATGCCGTTTGTTAACTTTATTTATTAGCCAGTTACCATTTTGGATGTCAGGCTGGAGGCGGCGTAAACACTGTATACTTTATTAGCAGGATATGACAGAGCAGGCGTTTGCGAAAATAAATCCATTTGAATAATGCTATCTTTCCTTCTGCTTAGCTTTGTTGGAAAAAACCCAATATTTTTTGTTTCACTAATCTTAAGCCTTTTTATCCATATTATAATATTTTAAATTACACATACACTTATTAAACAGAACTTTCATTATTCCGGTTATGTCAAGTTCCCCAATTCAGGCAAGCAAAATATTTCAGTGTATCTTTAATACTTAGGCAAAAGAAATAAGTACAATAAATAACATAAATATACAGAAGAAACAACTTTCACCTACGCTCTATGCTGTGAGAGATCTCTGATATTTTATGACACATTCTTCTAGTTTTTTATTCAACAATGCTACTGGATCCCAGGTCTGGTCGCATTTGTCAGCAGCACAATTGGCAATGGCAACATCTTAATCAAAGTAAAGTAAAACGGTAAATTGCGAGTACTCGTATGTACATATGGGTACTCGCCTTTTGAGTTCTCTATAATTATATGCAAGGTGGGCAACATGAAAGTCATTTTGTGTGGCTTAAGTGAAGAAAGTTAAAGATTTGTTGGGTCTATTGTCAACTGGCAAATGGCCGTAAAAATAAAAGCAAATTTCGCACATTATTCAACTGTTCTAGCACAATACAAATGAAAGTGTGGCATCAATAAGAAATGTGGCAAGTATACGAAAAGTACGAAAATGGGCGGAGTAACGTCCAAATTGGCAACTCTTAAGTGACAGTTGATGGACAGCAGCTTAAAGAGGCGAAAACTGGCATGGAAAGTGGCTCAAGGGCTCAAACCAAATAGCTGCAGTTAATCTATTCGTGGGAATAAGTTACACAGATAAATGAAAAATTTTAACCTAAATTTGAATCAATTTCAATAAATTTGTCTGACCTAACAGGTCACATGAATGATTCTTTTTTCCATATCTGACTCACTTTTGCTATAAGCCGGAATTTGCTCAGAATAAATTGTATGTTTATATATATTATTAATATACATTTTATCTACGTTTAATCTAAACATGTGACATTTTCTGTTGGTTTATATTGCTAACACAAAATCTTTAAATGTTTATTTACTCTTTGATGATATGCCAGAGCAGCAGTTATAGCCTATTAGTTATGCAAATCGAAACACAATTTGCAATCAATCCTATCACATAAACTAGTTAACAAGTTGCTGTAGTTTAGTTGTTCCTCGTTCGCATTTTGTTTATGTACAAATACGAAATCTAATCTTATCGCTTGCCAAGCCAAAACAGGCACGCACACATAACCATTTAAAGTACCTCATGGCGAGTCTGTCATTGAACTTGACTTTGAAGGCGGTCCAGTCTTAGTTCTAGAGCGCAGCTCAAGTTATGACACTCGTCGTCAATCGCATACGCAGGGCAGGCAGAAATACAGATACAGATATAGATACACGTATGTAGATGCGCTGAAACCTGTTATTAAAGTGCAAGTGTATCTGTAGCTAAGCTTGATGGCCATTTAATTGTAGCCCCGTCCCCAGAAGGCAGTTAACAAATTAAATTCCGAAAAGCATCTATATAAATCAAACTTGCATGTATATATGTATTTAATGCATATGTGGGTGTTTCTGTGTATCTCACATTGGCGTGATAATTAAGAAAATATATATACTACCTGTATATTTTTATATAGGTAAGAAAAAACCCGCTACGTAAATCGAATTTCAAAGTGCGTTTTGCATTTCGTCATGAAATACTTCCTGACTCTTGAATAATGACTCACAGTTATGAAGACAATTCTGTTGAAGGGTTTCTGCCAGTTAGCAGGTTGCTGATTTTTTTCTTGACCCATTGTGGCCAGTTCGCTGCTTAAGTCTTTTGCTTAAGCTGACATTTAACTTGAAGCAGAACTCGGAAGGTATGTGTGTTAATAAAGCGGGATGATTGCTTAAAAATATTGTTGATGATATCTAATTTTTTTTGTCTGGCCGAAATTACAGAACTTAACGGTTAATTTAATTGTCAGTTATCAGTTAAAGTCAGTTCTTGGCCACATACAATGAGAATAAGGCTGAGAGCGCACAATCTTCTTCATGCATTTCATAACTGAGGGAACAATATAAGTATATGAAAAAATAAATGTCTGGCAATTCGTCAGTCTGTCAGCTTTTTGCTAGCTCAAATTGTTTTCTTTTTTTTTTGGTTTAGTTTTTGGTTTGTTCTATTTGTTGCTTTTGTCGAATAATTTAAATTTTCATTCATTGCTTAGCGTTGCAAGGCAATTTTTCTGTAGCGTGCTGAAATAATCACATCTTCTGGTAATGACTTTATTATCATGTTGAGTAGAGCATATTATGAATAATTACGAAACTAGTGGATAAATGTGCAAGAGTAAGTGCTTAACATGAGAAAGTAACCCGCAAACAATTTCTCTGCAGATAAAAAAAATAATTGTTTTCGATTCTACTTAATATGATTCAGAGAACAAGTATAAGTCTGTAAACTTAATTTATATAATTTTTCAGCAATCATCTGATTAGAATATGAAAATATATTAAAATAAATCCAATTCCAGTCCGATTTTGTAAGGCATTTTTTCTTCAATGAAAACTTATTTTAGCTGACACCATAGCTAACATTTTGGCAAACAAATATAAAATAATACTTTCACAAATAACAAAAAATTATTTCAAAGTGGATAGTCGTTGAAATACGAAATACTCGAATTTTGCATATCAATCAACAGTCAGCAGACTGGTCGCTTTTAATGGGCACGCAAACAACAAGTCGCACAGATAGCTGTCATTTGGGTCTTTGTTTAGCTGTGTTGCTAATCATGATCGCAAATATTTGCCTTATTGACGAAAATAAAATGACATGTGTGAAATGAAGTCAAGCGCAAATGCTAAAGTGTAACGGTAGAAAGGCAATATTTATGCAAATTACCAACAATTTGTGGACGATGATTTCCTTCAGATTTTTGTCAATTTCCACTTTCTCGGCTCATATTTCATGAGACATTACCCATACGCATTAGCAAAGGGAAATTACGCATTCGCTGTGTGAGTGCTGTATGGGAAATGTACACCACGCACACACATACATATAGAAGCTGTAGGCGTTGCAGGAAATCATATAATGTAATTTTCATTAGACGGAAGATATAGTAGAGTTGTGTATAATATATCTGTTACTTTTGTCACTACAGCGAAGCATATAAGTTACAGCGACAATTACCAGTTTTGCTGCAATTGTGGGCAGAGTGTGAATGTCTCGGAGGTGGAACCTGCTGTTCCGAGTCTATACTCAAACTATTGCCAGTGCTTTTAGCACACACAATTATGTAATTTTGTTTGCAATTTGGCAAGACAAAGGCGGCCAAATGCAAAATATGCAGATAACTGTCCGCATTGGAAACCAGTTGCCTTTCATATTAAAATACTTTAAACGCACATTATATTAATTTTTAAAAAAAAATCCATAAATGCAATAGATTCACTTAGCTAATTAATCAATGCAAACAAGAAACGGTCACAGACGAATAAGTGCGGGTGCTCAATAAGTAGCTACATAATTAAAAGATTTGCGCATTTACATAGCTTTAGCCACCACTCTCCATGAACTATCCATGCGGAAGTCGTAAGCAAATGCGAAAGATACATTTGCGTGTACCTAATAACAGACGCTAAACGAAAGCATTGCGGTTTGTTCCAGCCACAAAATAGATGAAAAAACAATAGTAAATTGAAGAAAAAATGGATTAAAAATGAATTTATTTTCCAATGGAATAAAAACCGCAAACATAACATCTTAATAAAACCAACAAAAGTAAAAACAAAGCCACAGCCTCTCGGATCGAGTTAGATTAATAATATGGATAAAATGACGCAGACGGAAGCACAAAAGCACACAAATTACACACACCCAACTTGTGGCTTATATAGACAAGTATATATACATATATATATATATAATATAGATATGTATGTAAGTATATACTTGAAGTACGGGGCGATACTGTCTAATGTGCGGCACTTTAATCAAAAAGTATTTATAATTGAATTGTAGCATAAGTTTTGCTGAAAGATTAAGCCAAACATCAAAGAGATTTCAGATAATGAAAATTAAGACATGTTTTGTACATGCCACATATTTATTTATATAATGCGGCCAATGCTTGAAGTCAAAGATTAATGTTGAAAGCAGAACAGATAAATAAAATAAAAATGGTAGTGAAAAAACACATTGACAAAGCAAGGAAGTGAATAATTGTTGCTGGGCTAAGCAGTTACAGCCATGTACAGATTTATTCGAAGTGGGAAAAGTATATTTAAAAATAAAGTAAATATTGTTGACAAATATTTATATTCTTATAAAAAATATATTTCATATTTTTTTTATTTTAGATTTTATTTCAAGTATTCACTTTAATTTTTAAATCTATTTATTTGTAACTTTAATTTTAATTTTAAAATAATTTAATATATCTATTTCTTTAAATTTATAGACTGTTTTAGTAGACTGCCATAGTAGGCTTACTTGTTATGCTGAATTCTTAGCTGATGTCTTGCTTGCTACTAACAATTTTTATAGTTTGTTTCTTAAGTCTTTAATATTTATGGTACATATCTGTAAAGCTGACACATTTTCCGACGCGCTCCTGCTTCTGTTTTGTGTTTGAACTGAGAAAATTCAAATGAGAACAACACACGAAAAAACTTGCACGAATGTACGCCAATTATGCAAATCTTCGAGTCCAACAAGTGAACTGCAAACAAAATAAGATTTGCATATCGGTCAATTGGTGCACGATTTTTGCTGCGCACGCGCTCAAAATAACAAAATGTTGCCCGATGACTGTGAAACACATTCTTCTTACCTGTGGGCTTTAAATTGACAACTTTTTACTAACATTATTTTATATTGTAATTTTTCGACGCACTTTCAATGCCACTGTTAGACGCCTGCACAAAATTCCGTATAAAAATAAATATGGCTAAGCACTCAGCCCACACGTTGTAGCTATTTTTAAACAAACAAATAAATCATTTTGGCAAAATCAATATATGAATATATGTATATCGAAAACAATAGTGCGTATTAATTTGTCATATGTAACACAAAACCTAAAAGGACGGATTAACCTACATAAAAAATATTTTTAGGCAAATTTGTCAAGTGCTACAATTACGCATCACAATAGTATGGCAAAAAAATATGTACATATATCACCCCAACCCAAAGTCATATTCAACCACACGCATACAGAAAACCTACTTTCGTTTCAATAATTATGGATCATTATTTATCTTTTCTATTTGTATTTTTGTAGTTTTTTTGCTTCAGCAAAGTGAATGTCAACAGCAAAACTTAAAAAAAAATTTATAAAAATTACTTGCAAAAGAGAAAGAAAACTATAATAATATTGTTATATGCACTGACCTTCGCAATATCTGGCTTTGTATATGCACATAAAACGGCCGCTATAATTCCAAGTAGACTTGAACGTCTCTCACGTCTGTCAGTGGCTCCAGGTGGTCATGTGGTTTTTGTGGTTATCCAGTGAACTAGGCCAGAACTTGGCCACATAACAGGGAAGTTGTATGGATTACATTCTCTAGTGCATTTTTAACTGTGAGTAGTGTTGTTCACTTATTTATTTTACAGCTCTTATTTTATCTTAGACTAAAATATTTATTTTCTGAGGATTACTTAAATATTTAAGTGAGATGATGAATTTTTGGTTATTATTTAATTTGCTTCCAGTTAATTATAATTCCTGGGAATCGGAAATTCAAACGGAATTACTTTATTATATATAAATATGTCTGGGAACATTTATTTAAAATTATTCTTCTATCTTTAAATTAATTTAGCTATTATTCAGTGTAAATAAAATAGAGGACTTTTAGGTATTTATAAAAAAAATGAATACAGAAATGTTGGAATTTATGCTGCGCTCTTACAGTTCACACAGATTTCGTTTTTTTAGCTAAGAAATTATTGCAAATATTACAGATAAAACGCCAAATGAATTGGGTGAGAAGTGAAAACATAGTCTTAAGAAAAAGAAGGGGAACGAACATACAGCCAATTTAGTATGTTTTTCAAATACACACACTCTAAAGCTCATATGAACTTGCCCCTATCATTTATCTAAATAGTCTGGGTGGCTAAAGTCATAGGCAGCAATTAATATACGTTCGGTCGACTAATGTATACAACTTGTATAAATAATGCATGGCTGGTAGTAACCTTTGGTGATGAAATTTCAGCGATAAGGCAAATAAATCAAATCCAACTATTAGGCCAAAAACAGCCAGGAATCCAACGGAAAAAATAAATTGGCAACGCTGTGGTGCACAGCACTAGGCACTTATATTTGCGCATCGAATGAGGTCTAATTATACATAATTGCGAATAATTAAAATTTAATTAATACTACCAAGAGCTGCTCACACACAAACACACTGCGAGTCAGTAAGCAACAGAATTGAAGCCAAAAGTAAAACCGGCAAAACGTGTCCACTGCAAATGTGAATGTCTTTTGGCCAAGTTGCGTGCCGCATTCAAGAGAAAGAGAGAAATATTGCAACAAATTTCAAGCATTTTCTTAGCAAGTAATAATAACAACTTTAATTTCTAGCCAAGTGCTAAGGAGACTAGCACAACGCATTTGGCCAAAGCCGAAACGAGTGCAAGTTCAACGGCAAAAACGAGTTTCACATTTTTATTATTTTATTTGAATATACTTTTGTGCTCTGTTGGCCAAGTCGCGGCATCGTCATCGTCATCGCTATCGCCAACGCTGCGGACAGAGAGCCGGTCCGCATATGAGGAAGCTAATGCCTGAGCAGCGGGCAACTTTGCGCTCCACACGCAAAGATCAGCGAAAAAACCAAAGAAAACTAAGTAACAGTTACTATTTAGCGGACCGGCATTTGTTTGCCGCCTTGCCTTGCATAAAATATGCAGTAAAATTGCTTTTCTTTCAAGAATGGAGCGGAAGGAGGGGGTCTGCATTGAACTAGTGTACAAAGTGGGTCTGGGACTGCATGGCTGTGTGCTAAATTCGGTTGATTTTTTTTACCAAACGGTTGTTTCAATGCTTATGCAGCTCCAACACTTGTTTTGACGGTGCTACGGACAGCACAGTGTGGTAATGTTTAGTTGTTGGCAATGAAAAACATAACTGTTACAACACATAGTAAGCCAAAGTGACACAAGTTTCTTGTCATTAAAAAGTCATAGTACAAAATTGTCCTAAGTTGTTTGCATAACCATTTGAAAAGCTATTCTTTGTATTTGTATTTTAAGTATTAAATCGTACGTCGAGCACTTTTGTTAAACTTTTATTTGTGTCTGTAGGATGACTACACATACAAGTTTGTGCTTTCTGGAAATGTAATTTAAGTACTTTTAAAGTCATATAAAATGAGAACAGGTTTTATACAAACAGTGAAAATTAATACTTGCAAAAAAGCCGATGTAAGAACTATTTGTTGTTTGTAAGCATCAGTTAGTAATTTATTTCTTAGCTTCGAAGCTATGCTCAGAAAAGTTAGCTCTGTTTAACGCAAAAAATGTACAAGTGGAAAAAGTGAACTAACAAGCCAGAAGTATACTAAAAAGCCGCTTGTTCCACTTGACTTAAATCTGCTATGTTTAATTTGAGTGTTATTATTATTATTATATATTTATGTTTGTTTTTGTAAATAAAAAGAAATCTTCTATGTCATATACATAAAAGAGTCAAATCTCTGTATAAAAATATATACATGTACATATAATTTGAAATGGATTAGTAGATTTAAAAAGTAGTTCCAAACATTTACTAAATTTTATTATGTAGGATATATTTATAAACTTTTCTCATAAAATCGCCAAAAATAAGTAAAGAAAATGTTTAAGCCACTGTCATTGTTTGGTTGGTCACCTTTGCGCCAGACAAATGTCGTTCACCACGATGCGGTGCGCGAAGAAAAAGAGAAAAATGATGTTCTTGCGCAAGTTTGACAATAATAAATGGATGTATGTTGTTATTGCGCCAAGTACTGGTGGCCAGCCGTTTCTACGACTGTGTGCCATCAAAAGTAAATTAAATTAAGTACCTTAATAAACACACATACACATAGAAACAGAATTGATGGTAAGCCAGGCGGAAATAGACTGTGACATCCGCCGAGTGCTGAGTGCTGAGTGCTGAGTGCTGACAGCACCAAGAGGCAGTCATGGTTGAAATCAGCATGAGTCGCCTCTGGATCTAACATATCCGCTGGACGTCGGCCGCAAATTTAATTAGAAATCTGCACGAGTTTGCCTGCTAGCGAGCTACCAGTTCAAGGCACCGAGTTTCCGCTGAAAATAATAAACATTTTCACACCTTGCAATACAATTATAATAAATGGAACTAACGAAATTTCTTTCTACTCTGCTCTTGTCATTTCAGTACACACACAGAAAGCCACTCACATTGCTCAAATTAGACCGTGAAAGCAGCAACAACAAGAAATATTCGTAATAATAAAAATATAAACATAAATAAAAGCAAAACGCCAGCAAAGCGTGCAAAGGGAAAAGCAACGAAAATTATCATAGTTAGCTCAGAAGAAGGAAGAGCGGCAAGGTGTAGGCAGGGGGTAGACAGTAGCTTGGGTAAAACGGTCGAGAAAATGATGATTATGATGTTAATAAATTAAAGTTGCCATTAATTTAGTAACGCAAACGGCTGTGGAAGGTAGCCAGACGGTAGCATAATAACAATAAATAATAATTTGAAATAGGCGAGCGAAATAGACACACACAGAGAGCGACTTCGGCCTCAACTGGAGAACTGAAGCCAGTGCATCAGCCCTCCAACCACATACATATATATACAGATCCAAGAAAGAGCAGCTCGAGCGCGTCGAGCGTGCAAATTAAAAGCGCACAGTAGCTCGAAGGAGCCGCTAAAAGAAGAAACTATAAAACAGCAACATGGAAGTGGCAACAACAAACAATCACAGTCAGAGCCATCATCATCATCATCATCATCTTGGCAATGGCAGCGCAGCTGTCGGCGTCAGCGCCGGTTCCCGTTCCCCATTTCAGCGTGAGGTGCGTGAATGGCAGCGCATCGATCCGGACACTGGAGCGCTGTTCAGCGGCCGCTTGGAGGCAGATCGCTGGATAAATGGGCCACTGAACAGTTATGGCAAGGTAAGAAGCACATACAATCGATAGATTTAACAATATCACAACAGAATAAAAGCTGAGGCAAAAATATATAAAACTAGGTATCTTTCTAAATATATTGGAATATTTAGGTTTGAAAATAAAGTTAAAGTAATAGATTTAAGAAGAAATAATAATATTTCTTAAATTGAATTATTGTTTGGTTTATTACTGATTTGTGTGAATAAAACCATTTTAAAATTCACGTCAGCAACAGCTATAACTTACAGTATCGATACAGCTGAAAATAAGACATTTAAAAGTAAGCAAAAGTAAGTTAGCCTGATTATCTCAAGCTCACATAAGAAACGTCCCACTGTGTTAAGTGCGTTGATAGAGTTCTGATTGATGCCTAGGTGGAGGCCTAATTGTTGTGGCTATTGCTTGCAGTCCATACAGTCTTATAGGTAGAACTGGGCATGTACATCAAAATGAAATTGAAAGGCACGCTTCAAAGTGCATCACTCGAATTGTAGAGGCGTCTACTAACTTAGTGCACTCCACAACTGATTGTGCCTGATTGCCAGTTTGGTTAGCTGCCTTTCGATTTTAATCAGTTAATAGTTTATTTAGCTATCAAGCAGTCGATTGACGGCCGCAAAGGCATATAACAATAAGTGGATTAAGTGAACAACGAGTATTCCCACTTACACTTAAAGTTAACTATTGTGTCTTGAAATTATTAAAGACCAAGAATTTCATTTTTATTCTTTAGCTAAATTAAATTGCTTAACTTTATCATGAGTTGTTATGAAAGAGAGCTTATTATATACAATAATTACTTATTTATAATTAATGTGTGTGTTTTAATTAAACGGCTTCAAAAATATCAAATAATGATAACATTAATTATTTTAAAGGATATTAAATATTAATTTAGAGTTTAAATCCATCTTTTTATAATAATTTCATAGAAAGTATCTAAATGGCTTGGTGACCTCTCTTCCTGTCGTTAGTTGATTGCAATTAAGATTTTACTGTTTTAAGTTGTACCAGAAAATATCCATTGATGCCACTGGGCATGCCGCTCAAATCGTTAAGCTACGCATAGCGAAAACTTTGAGAGATATTTTTTATTCTGACGCTTTGCGTTTTTGTGTCAGTTAACTTTTCTACGCCGGCAAGTAACTGCATCGGCTTTGACCAGCTCCACCGGGGCATAATTAACAGATCGCACGCACGAACTGCTCAGAGATACAAGATACACACGACTGTGCCACTTATTAATCGATTTGCCAGCCACAACTTATAAGCGAATGAATCTTTCGCATTTATAAACGCCTAGAAATAGCAAAACACATGGCCAAGACACTTGAATAATTTTGAGCAAGTGTTTATTTTGCTTTTGTTTTGATTCGCTTTTGAACCTTTGCCTTTCCGTACACTCTCTCATACACACACATACATGCATATTTATACAACCAACTCGCAGCTAGTAATTAATGCGCCCTCTTCAGGCTTTACTTGCCTTTGGGCTATGCTCTTTTAGCTTTGTCTTGCCATTGATTGCTCTAGAATTTGTCGGTTAATTATAATGGCAGACGGGCCACAATTTTATGCTTGCTCATTGAGAATATCGAGTACCTCCAGTGACGAATACTAAGTGCCGACCACCGGAGCCATCTCATCTCATGAGTCGAGCTTGCGGCCAACTTAAGTTCACGCCTCAAGTGTCAAACAGCGGAAAACGGTTCAGCAATTCGAGCGTATTACTCTGGGGACTGCCAGAACAGAGTTACTCCGAGATATTCCCAAAAATTAGATCAAGACCTAACTCCAATAAAATGACCTCATTTGGGGCTACAAAACTACATACTACTGAAGACTGAATCAATTTAAAAGCTTAATTTGGATAAAATCAAACTTGAAAAAAACAAATTATATATTTGGCACAATATAATTTGAATTGAAACTAGTTTGTTTCGTTCGTTAATTTAATAGTTCTTAGTATTTGTATATGACAATACCAAGAATTTAAATAAGATTAAATCAAATTGGAATAAATTATAGATTAAAGGAAGTTGGGTATTCTTTTTTTGACCCGTACATTTTTACGATTGGCCGAATTTTATTGTTAAATAAAATTCAGAGAGACAGAGATTTAACATTGCTTAGTGCAAATTAAATAACTTGAAGAAAAAATTATTTTAAATTCCAAGTGAAATTATGTTCATGAATATTTAATTATTTATTTTAAATAAAAAATAAATAAGCTTTATAAACGAAAGTTAGCTTAGAAAACAGAGCTTTAAAAGCTACACAATTACATGTAGATATTTGCAGAAAAAACGACAAAACTAAATTTTAAATTTATTAGCCATTTTCACCAATTCACTACGTTATTACCCCAATATATATATATATATATATTAAAATATAAGTATTTTATTGAGCTTTTGGCCGTATCATCACTTGGGCAAATTTCAAAACATTTCTCTGCCAGGGGTACCAATAAAGTCCGCCTTTGTAAGGTCCATTGAGATTGCTACAATTAATAACAGAAAGATAAAAATAAATAGTATTGAAAAGTAAAATACATTCAAGTATTTACCATTGATAACAGTTATTGAACCACCAGCCGGAACTATTTTCATCTGCACAATTTCTATTGCTATTATCATTATCATTTTCATATGTGGAGAACTTCATGTTCTTATGATGAACCATTGCATCTCCAGCGTCGCCCGAATAAGCACCAAGAGTCGTGATCTCAAATGAGGCGTCGTCATTCGCAATTGCAAAATTATCGTATCGTGCAAATCGGGTTTCGTTATTGTAATTCTGCAGATATATATACAATTCGTGGGGCTGCGACTTGGTTATCAAATGTAGTTTATCGAGCCCCATAAAGAACTCTCCTCGCAAATCACCGAAACCCTGTTGATAATCGCGCCAATTTCGATTAAAGTTAACACTGCCATCGATACGACGCAGGATAACGGACCAACCAGGACCAGCTAACGTTGAGTCACATGCCACTTGAAAGGATTCCGAGCCAGGAACTTTTAAATCTTGGACATCAGATGATTTGCATAGACAACTGGAGAATTGGCATTTTTTGTTCTGCAACATCAATTCGGATAACTTCTTCTCCAGCTGATCGATTTTTTCTTGTTCGCTGATTGTTTGTATTCGAAGCATGGAAATTAATTCATCCTTATTTTCGAGTTGTGTTTCCAGTGCAGATATTTGACGCTCAAGACCTAATATAGTATTCTAAAATAAACAGATTACTTTAAAACTGTAAAAAAAAATGTCAGTAAAACTTACAGCTCTTCCATTTTCAGCACTAACTACACATAAGAAAGTTAGCAGAAGAAATGTTAGTGAAATTAAATATTTCGACATTTTCAAAAAAGGATTCAGGAAGATTGTACCGTCTCTTAATCAAAACAAATCGAAACTAATTCTTAGAACAGACTAAGCGTTAAATGCTTTTCATTTGACTTTATAAAAGCTTTTATAAGTGGATTCGGGTTCAAAACAGTTTCGACCTTCAGCTATTGAGCTTTGTATAAATTATTGGAGACTTTCTATTGTACATAGTAAAATAATGCATATTATTTAAAAGACTTGATCTAATTGATTTGCATGAACCCTTTATCGCATTACTTAACTAAGCATAAAAAGATTATATTTCTTAAATATACATTTGCTGCATACTCATATGTATTTATCAAATTAGAAAATAAAATTTAAAAGTGGTTAATAACATTAGCGGTTGCTTTGTTGTCATTTATTAAAAAATAAATAAAATAAATATATACATATATATAACAATAAGATACACTTGCAATACTTACAATACAAATCGGAATGAACAAATTGTAATTGTGCATGTTTTTTTTTTTCCTTTTTGGCTAGTGTTGAATAATTGATCTTCATTTTCTAAAAGCGTCTAAAAATATTTAGCTTAATTGGCAAAATTACAAAGACCTTTAGCTGACGATTGTTACATTCACTCACTCTGAGTTCATATGCCCTCTGCATTTACATGATAGCTGCAGGGTATGTTTATATAGAAACTTGCTGAAATTTGTTTCCTTTTTTGTTTGTTTTTATGCCTAACTTATCGCGATTGAACTTTGCTGCCACTGCTGCTGCTGCCGCTGCTCGAAGCAATCAATAGAATCGAGAACAATCAAAGAAACCCCTTGAAAATGAAAGAAGATAAAGCTGAAGTAAGGGAACAACGAGAGGTTCGAGCTATTTCAGTGGTCAGTTTCAGTTTAAATAGTCGCGCAGTTCATTTGATAGTGCGGATTTATATCATGATGGAGAGAGAGAGAGAGAGAGAGAGAGAATCTATTGACTGGTTATCCCGCTGTGTCTGTTTCTGTTTCTGCCGACAAAGTCAAAGGCAAACTTGCCGACAGAATTCAATTGAGCAAGTTTTGATTTGTGCCACGGAGCATCCAGACGCATACCCACCTTAGAGCAAAACTCAAGCTTCAAGCACCGTTAAAACACTACGACTGCTTCATTAATATTATGGATGGTTGGACAAACAAATTTACATTTTACCGGAGCGACATGCAGCATTTGAATTTGAATTATTTTTACCAAAGCTGGATGTGGAGTTTAAGTTGAACTTGGAGTTGGAGTTGAAGAAAGACAAGAGTGCAGTCTAACGGTACACCAAACAAAAAAAAAACCGCGAGCAAGAGACGACTTTGTGGGTCACTAGGTTGCCAACAGCCTCGTCTAAGATGTGTCATCGAATCTTGCAGCGTGGCCAGCTCTACTAGCAGTCGTTTGAGCATTAACTACTACTACTACTTGAATGGTATGCAACTAATTCAGGATGTTAACCAACGTGTCTCGCTACAATTAAGCATCACCGGTTTTTAATTTCCTGAACACAACACAATCAGATCAGATCCACACGTATAGTTGTAATACAATGCATCTGGACAACCCACAACTTGGCCATGAATCGGTCATGAGCAGAAGGTCCCACAAATGATTTATTCGATTTAGTCATACGAGTACTCATACTCGAATTCATACTTGCACTTAATGCTAGCTCATACATACATATATGATGTGCTCTATAGAGATATAAAGGCAACGAGATCGTGACAGAAATAATGCATATAAAAATGTATATTATTAACGCAAAGCTAGGTCTTTCCAGCATGGCCAACAAAATGGCCATTGTTAGGTAAAAAGCAATTTAAAATGCACCACAGTGGGCACTACTTGAATAGAACCCCTACAACATTTAAATAATACAAATATTAAAAGTAAAATAAAAATAAAAATAATATCATTTTATTTTAGAAAAAATTATATATTTAAATTTTTGTGGAAAGTAACTTTTTTAGAAGTATATTGTTTCCTATGACCGATAGGAGAAGCAAAAGTAAAAATTATTTATTTTTAGCAAAACTAAATTAACTGCAGGTTAAATTTTTAGCTATTTATTTAATTAATACCAGTTTCTAACAGTCAAAATTGGGTGAGCATAAATATTAAAAATTATATTAAGCAAATTAAAAAATAAATATATTTTTAAGAATTAATAATTCAATTTGCATTACAAAATCCTCTGAGGTACAAAAAATAGGAAGTGTACAATAACTCCAAAATGTAGTGCAATTTTAAAAAGTTGTAATTAATTTGTAAGCACTTCGTTACCACAGTGCAGCCAAAGTTAGTGTCAGCTAAAAATAAAAAGAGTCAACGCTTTGGCATGTCTATGCAGCGATCTGTACAAGCAACAGCCGCCATGAAAGGCGACATGCATGCGCAGACATGGAGCATATGGCAGACCAAAGACAGAGAGATAGACAGAGGAAGAGACAGAAAGACAGCAAGACAGTAAGACGGAGCAAGCCAAGAGCTGAGATAGACAGTCAATCTTATGGCGAGAGACAGCCACAAAGACGACGATGTTGCGGGCAGCATCATTAAATTCGCTTAAAGCATGGCTCGGGCGAAAATATTTTGGCCTAGGCCAAAGCCAAAGCCAAAGCGAGTGTACGGAGCAGGGGTAGAGACAAAGGCTGACACACGGCAGGCAACAGCGTCTATACCGACTCTACATCATCACGACTTTGGGCTCTTGCGCACTTGTAATATATGCGCGTCCCTCCTGCATTTTGCAGCTGCCGCATTTCATTGAACCTTCAACTTGACTTTGAGCCCAAAAGCAACAAAATCAGCAACAGCAGCAGCCATAAAGCCATTGAACATTTTTCAATTTGGCTGCGGTGAGGAGCGCGCGGAATCTCTTTGGCTTTATCAGTCGGGCAGCCAGCCGCATGGGGGCTCAAGTTCGAGATCATGACACTGATTCACTGATTGTTTGGCCGTAACGAATTATATATACATATACATATTTATATATCTATTTTTTGCTCCTTTGATTGGAGCAACAAACCCCCCTAGGGGATGTGTGTTTGTATGTGTGAGTTTCAATAGCCATGCAGATTGGCATAGCTTAATTAGCCTGGCAGCCAGAGCGAAATCAGGTCTGTCTTAGCAATAGACTACACTAACATATTCCAGCATGGCTGACTGGTTGGCTGGCCAGAAGGCTGGGAAAAAGAGGTCATCGATAGACACACATAGAACTGTAGACTGCTGAACAAAAAATGTACTACATGGCCAAAAGGAGATTTAAGACAACGTCTCTTCTGCGCTGTGGCGTGAGAAACTCAGCGACAGCGAACGTGCATTGCCTCAAGGGTTTGAAACTTTGCTAATAATTTATCTGTGCACAGCAGTTGTGGCGGGTACATGTAACTGGTACTTGGTAACTTGGAGTACTTGCAGTACTTGGAGTACTTGGGCACTCGCACAGTACATCTTTCGTATTACAACACGAGTAATAAAGAAATCATTAAATGGATTGTAAATATTTGAGTACAAAATTCCATTTTTATTTCAATAACTAAAAACAAATCCAGAAAAATGTCGATCTAACTGTTATTGAGCCCAGTTGACAAATTGACTGAGGCACACTTTCGCAAGGGCAAATAAACTCTTTCCCATGAGCGACTACACATTTTCTCGACTCAGCTCCATGAATTAGTTAAATGTAATATCCCAATGCATTACACTTAAGCCCAATCGTTTTTAGTGTGTCGGAACTGTTACTGGGACACTTGGTATGCATTCAAGGATAAGTGTGACTTTAGAAACCCGCACAAATTATTATACATTTGCAATCGGATAATACGGTTATCATGCGGTGACTCAGAAATGTGTTAACGGAGTCAAAAAACAATAAAAATCTGGCAATGAATGCGATTTTGCGAAGACAGTGCTGAAAGTGATAGCTGAGATGGAGAATAAACTGATAATTATGTATGAGTCAAAAATTATCATTTATATACAATCTTGATTAGTAAGCAGAGCTAAGTGCTCACAAGCACAAAATAAGGCTTCCTTAAATCAAGATATATATTGTTATATTTTTCCGTTTAGCCTAGAAGAATTTCGAGTTAGTTTGTTTTCTCATTCTAATTATCGGTCTTAGTTTTAAGCTTGGAGTTCTTATTTTTTGACTTAAATTCGTAACTTAAGATTCTGAAGTGTGGAATAAAAAGTGATTGAATCAACCTTCTTTTAGAATGTATTTATTTTTAGAATGTATTACTTTCTCTATGTTATCGTATGTTCTCTATGTGCGCTAATGCGATTCTAGATTCAAAGTCATCTTGGCATCTATTTAGATTTCTGTATAAATTCATTGAAAACATACCAAAAAGTGGACGTACTTTGATTACAAAATATAATAACTTTTTAAAGTCAATAAAATATCATCACTAAATATGAGCTATTATTGCTTACAAAAGAGACACATGAAAATATTTTAATCAAGTTGGAATACTTATTGTGGTTTAAAATTAATAACAAGATAATAAAATTCAAAAATGCAATCCACATATCTACCTATTCTTGGTGGCTATTCTTGGTGGCATTATTATTATTATAATTCGTGTTAGTCAGAGCACAAAGCGTATGAGTCAATGCACAATAACCACTGACAGTATCGGTGGAATTTCTGTGGTTTCGTGAAACAAAGAACATTTGCACTCGACTTTTTGTTGTAATCAAATTTTATATTTTGCCATTGACTCAGCCAGTTGTTACTATTACGTAGTTGTTGTTGTGCATTTGCATGGAAGTAGAGCATTGAGAATGCATTTGATTTGGTCATTGACACGAATTTGCCCAAGTGAACCCTAATAAAAATTCGAACGCTATAAATCATCAGCATAATCGATTGCCACAATCGATCTTTTGGGCCACACAACTGCACGTCGATAGAAAGATGTGTGTGTGAGTGTGAGTTTGTGGCACGATCGAACACATTTGTAAATGGTTGCACACAATGAAAAGGGTGCAGTGGTTTATATGCTCTTGCTGCCGCCTGCTTGATTTGGTCACGTGTGCGGCCAGCTGTTGAGATAAGAGTACAGCAAACAGTGGACATTCAAGTGCATTACCAAACAAACAAGCAAGCTACTAACAAACTTCCTCCGCCACCGACTGCTTCCCACACTCTGTTGCAAGTTATACATACATATGTACATGCAGCAGAAACACTCAAACGCCCCTTTCGACACACCTAATAAACTTGCATACAATTTTGTCAGACTCATTTGCACATTGCCTGTTAAGAGTATATACCTCACTCACAGTATGTATTTAATTTTTAAGTACACACTTAAAAATATCATTAAAGTACATAATATTCAGAAGTTTAATACCAATAAACAACAAATTCGACATGTTCATTTTTTGTACTTTGTTGTACGATTTACAACTCACAAAAATTAATTTTATGCACATTCGAAACTTTTAAGGCATTAAATCAAATGAAGAGAGAGTTTTTAATTCATACTTTTTTAAACTTTGTGGACTGAGTAAAATCTGCATTAACTAAATAAAATAATTAAACAAATAATTAGAGAAATAACAATATTAAGCAAGTATACACTTTAACAGACGGCCGATTATTCTTTGGAAAGCTAGTGTATGTAGTATTCCTATGTTGATAATATCTTGAGAACATTTAAGCATCGGTATTTTACTTGTTACGTGTGAGTCGTTTCGATATGTTTTTAGACAAAAAATCATCTTTTCCGATACTGTATTTACAAAAATAATGTTTTTATGACATTGATAGTTTTTATCGATTTCATTTGGTTGATATCTGCAGTAGGTTGAATGAAACCAATACATTAATATACATCTTGTCTGCTTGGCGATGAAACATAACTTTGGTCAGCATAAAAAAACTAACGAGCACACTAAAAGCACTTGTTAAGAATCAAAATATGTTTAGAACACCCGAATTATAAGGCTTATAATAAACCCCTATCGATCCCATGAATTTGACAGTTATATATGGAGTCAACCTGCATACGCCCCGTTGGCCATACCTACTAAACCATCCAAAAATCTTACTGACATACTAAAAATTCGGAAAAGAAAAGTAAAATACAATTAATTAAGACCTTGATATCCAGGAAAAAAACAAAACAAAAACACACACATAATCCTGCTCTCACTCAAATCCAACACTCTGTCTATTTTTCCCCCTCTCCCCATCTGATCAACATTGCAGATATCGGATTCACAAAATATCTCACAGCCGAATGGCACACAGCACATACAGCGCAAGCAAATGGAGGTACTACGAAGCGCCAATGGTGCCATGCAGGTGATACGTACACAGACAGTACAAAAGACATCGTCCACATCCCGTTGGGCCACCTCCGCCTCCACTGCCACTGCCACTGCCACCTGCTCCTCATCCACAACAACCACCCGCAGCAGAGGTTCGGCGCCCAAAGCGCTTTGGTCGCCTCCGTCCGCTCAAAGCGTTGACATTTGCGAGCTAAGCAGTGATGATGATCAAGATGATGATGATTTTGATAGCATACAGGGCGACGCTGGCGTCGTCCATGAATGCACAACTACATCAATGGCTAGCAATGGCCAGGAGCTGGTCGATGATCATGTTGATTTTGTTGTGATTAATGGCGACGATGACGATAATGACGACGACGTCTACCGTCTGCACAAGCTCGGCCACAATTTGTTACCCGATACAGCGCCCAGCTTGAAATTGAGCAATCTAATGGTAAGTTGTACCCACCCGCTTCCCTCCCCTCGCACTACACTACAACCTTCCCAGCCCTAACCCCCAGCCAGTTACCCTATGCTTGGCCAGGCTCCTAAATGCGGTAGTCACAGCTCTCGGGCCGTCATTACTCATGCGGCTCATTAGCATGCTGCGATGTTTGCTTTTCGTTTTTCTTCGCTTGCTTCTGTTTTGGTTTCCTTCTTTTGGCCATGGCAATGACCGAAAATGTTCAACTTGCTGGCTCTTAACTATCTGTCCGTGCTTAACAAAAACTTCACTCGAGTAAATCGGAAAAACACAAGCCGTTTGACCATATATAATATCCATATAAATTACACGTAAAGTAAAATTACAAACATAAAAAAAGAAAGGATATAATTATGGAGTCATTGATTAACGCTTACTAACAAGTATAATTAAACTATTAACTATGTATGGCCTTGTAAATATTTCATTTAAAAAGTTCAGAATCTTATTTAAAAATTCCAATTTCAAAACTAACTCAATTTAAGCAATATTTTATTATATTGTATTAATATTAAACATGATTAAATTGAATTTAATTTACTTTTATCTTTTATGAATTATTAAATAAAATTTAAAATTAGCTAAATTATTTCAATTAATTGTTTAACTTTCTTATTTTTATTTAATTTCAAGCAAAGATGTAAAAGCTAAGAAATAAAAATAAAAAAAATCAAGAAATCAAGATCCGCACTTTGCTTTGTAACGTAAAAATCAATTTTTAAAACTCTAACACATTATATCTAAAATTCTAGTATTTGCATATTTTAAAATGTCAAAAAAGCAATAAAATGACAATATTTGTAAATTAATAATATGTATAGAAAGGTATAAATACTGAAAAATTGAAATTTCTTTAGCGAACAAAAATAAAGAAAAAGTCAACGCTAGAGTCTAGACACATTTAGTTAGCCATTGGCAGTTGGCCAATCGTGATAGATCATCAGCTGGTAGATAGAGTTTGACAACCACGCTTTAAGTGCGGTTCAAATGAAGCGCCTGGCAACAATCGATTTTAATAGGGAAGCTTAGCTAAGCACTTAACACTTAAGCGAAATTTATGAACAGCAATCGAACCAATTTGGCAACTAGACATTTGGGTCATGACTACAAAGGAGATTCTAGCACACCACCGATGGCAAGGCGAATATCGCCATGGTCATTAGGCGAACAGCAAAAAGTATTTAATTAGTGGGTAGCCAGTCGCAGAAAACGACGAAGCAGTCGCGACGTTCGAACCAAGCACAACGCCCACTCTTAACATGGCCAGGCCCATCAATCTTGACACGAGAATTTCTTTGTTTTGTACCCTTTCAAATGGGCATTGTGATGCCGTATTCCAGAATGAGCAGTCGGCCTAGCTATTTGTTACAGCAAAGATGTCAGAGTCTACAGAGCTTTAGAGGTAGAATATTGGATGTAGATAGAAGTATAAGATGAAAAACATTAAACGTTTGGTTTTCATAAATTAAAACAGATAAAATAAAATATATCATAAGTGTTATTTAAGTGATGCATAACTTAAAAATGATATCAAAGATAAAAGGAATACTTAAGAGAATTTTGAAGGCTTCCATTGCTTATACTTTCGGCCTTGATGGGACTCACACAGTAAACTTAATTGTAAAGCTTATTGTTTGTATAGATTGTTGCAAGTCGAAAATTTTTGTCATATTAATAGATTACTAGAATTTTATATACTTCTAAATTATTAAAAGAAATCATCAAACAATAAACAACATTTTATATATTTATAATATTTTGTATTTGTTACCGATTTAAAAAAAAAGTCATAAATGATTTTTAGTTAGTTATCCCTAAAGGGTGTCATTGCTTATTGCAGGCTAACTGATAGTCAATCAATTTATTTCTTTAATATATTGGGTATTAAGATTTAAATGCTTATTGCGTTTCTCGGAATCTATTCCGTCGCTTTAGACCACTATTGACTTGTTCTTCTCATTCACTCAGCTAAGTCTCTCAGCCACATGCCAATCACAGCTTAAACGCCCATCATTCAATTTATACGCTTATAAATACGGAAATCCATTATCCAAGGCACATGTGTGCAAACATATAGAGTTAAAGTGTGTGGAGCTTCCTTGTGAAGTTCCTGCAATGCACCCACACCAGAACAGCAACAACAACAACACTTATGCGTTCAAATCTGCTTTTGTTTGCCATTTACAGAAAAGCAGTTCGAGTATTTCCAGCCAAAGCAGCAACAACTCAAATTTAACAACTGCAACACCGGCAACTGGCAACACCCACAGAAATGCTGGCAAAATAAGCCTACATGCAATTGTAGGCCAGAAAACAACACCAACAACATCATCAACGTGGCCCAAGCAGGCTGACTTATATGGCCCGGCCACCAACAGCAACAACAACAACAACAAGAGTCGCGTGGGCGTTTCAACTGAAGCTCAAGCTGTAGCTGCTGCTGGCGATGCTGACGTCGTCGCCACGCCAACGCTGCGTCGTGATTTGGAAAGTTTCCGGCATTATAACGATGACGATGCCATCGCCGCCGCCGCCGACGACGCTGATGATCTGCGGTAAGTGCTGCGAATTGAAATTTTTAAAATTTTGTCTTATGTTCGTGGCATTATTTGATTGAACTCACATATTGCAGGCTGAGCGCACGGCATCAGCGACGCCAGCAGGTGTCCCAATCCGTATATGCACCACCGTTGCCCGTCAGCAGCAGCAGCTTGCTTCAGCGTTCGCGTTCCATTTCAACGGATGATCTCAGCAACGATTGGCAGCAGCATAAACAGCAGCTTGGCGAGCAGGACGACGAGGATCAACCGTGCGGCGATTGGCGGCGGGTTAGCAAACTGCGTCGCTCATTTCAATCGCAGGATTATCACACAAGGACTGCTGCTACTGCTGCTGCAGTTGCGCGACCACGACCCCGTCCATTGGACTTGCCCAGCAGTACGGTTAGTGTGGCGCGCATCCGGGCAGAATTGGAGAACGGACGTCAGCTCAATACGGTGATGCGCAACAATCACACCGATCTGGCAGCATTAGACAACCTACTGAACACAACACCACACCAGACTAGCAACAAGCCGCAACTGATGAAGCGTTGCACATTTCTCACAGCCGAATCCCTGCAGGAGATACGCGGCAAGCTGAAGAAACTCTCCGACGAGAGCCTGTACAAGGACGACTTTCTGGCACATCAGGCTGTCACGAAGCCAGCAGCTGTTGAGGACTTGCAACGTTCGGAGCCAACAGCCTTGACTGTGGCACCAAGTGCCTTTCATCCTGTGCACAATACGCACAGCTTGGAGACGCGTCAGCGGCCCAAGGACACCAGTTCCAGTGAGTGGCATTTGCGTCGCAAATCGTATGGCTTTGAGAAAATGTCACCGCCCGAGAATCGCAGCATCTTTCGCGTCGATGCTTCCACGGATAGCGGCTTGGGCCGATCCGGTGAGCAGCTTGGCAACTGGTCGCCCACAGAGCGTTCAGCTGCAGCTGCCAATGGGCCCAATTCCACAATTATACACTTTGGACGCCAAAAGGAGCAACTACAGCAGCAACAGCGTGCTGCACAATTGGCAAGTCCCAATGAAACGGAGCACTTGAGCAAGCGACATTCGATTGCAGTGGAGGAAACTTGGCGCGATATACGTAAAACTTCGCAGGTAAGCGCCCAAAACCAAACTATCGGACAAATTGTTGGCAAAGCGGAAAGGTATTTTCTATATCTAGATATTAAGAAAAGTAGTTGAGATCGCATTTATAGCTTATGGCTTAGATTGTGTAATTTTAAAAGCATGTTGTTCAATGCATTATTTTTTAACAAGACTGAAGGTTGCAGTCGGACGTAGCCGACTGCGAAATACTCTGATACCATAAATAATACCAACTGATAGCAGGCAGCAAAGAACTGGGTGGGAATAGGCAAGAAATACCGTCCAAGTATGCCCTTCAAGTTGAGGTAAATATTGGCTTCCGTGAATTTTTGCGGGGGGAGTGGGTGTGTCCAATTTTTACACTTTGTCTGACGAGGGCACAAACCAATATATGTTTCTGGTTTCAAGTCTCTATCTCTAAGGGTGTTTATGGGTGTTGAAAAAAGTTTCGTTCAACAGAATGACAGACGCAAAGACAGCATGACGGACATTGGCCAAAATTATTATACTATGATACATTCGGTATCAAAGTTTAGAAATAAAAATGTTCGTTTCTGTGCATACTTCAAGCATTAATACCTTCGAAAAGTTAATGGGTAATGAAATGGTATTATTATTAAAATAAAGATGGCCTTATTGTATTCTTAAGAACCAAAAAAATAGATTTTAGCTTCTAAGGATAAACTCTGATAAATTTTTTTATACGTATTTTAATGTTTTAAATTCTTTCGCAGGTGCGCGTCAATGGTGAGCCCATAAATGGCATCAGCAGCAATAACAACAACAACAGCAGCTCCAGTCAACTGCAGCGCAGTAGCGCACAGAAACGTGTAGAATTCTGCAAGACAGAGGTGCATTTTGCCGCCGAATCAGGACGCGTTAACATTGTGGAAACTGATGGCAAACCGCCGCCCACGCAAAACTTTCGACGACGTCGGCGCACAGCAAGCGGTCCGCTCCAGAGCCTAGTGAAGTCGGCCAGTGTCAGCAGTAGCAGCAGCAGCAGCAGTAGCATCAGCTCATCAAGCAACAATGGGACCAGTTTCGGCGACGGGGCCAAAAAGAGCATTGCTTCCAGCACGGTGACATATCGGGCGACGCTGATGGAACCACCGGAGCTGGTGACACAGCCGGTAGCTGGCACGCAGGTAACGGTTATAACCAGCACCCCAAAGCCATTGGTGGAGCCACGCTATAGTCTGCTGGAGACAACTAGCTCCACATCCAGACTTAGCTACACCTCCACCAGCGGGGTCGACACAACGGACAACGAAACAGACGAGCTGGCCAATATACGTGGCATACTCAAGAATAAGCCGGTGAAACCCAAACCGTATCATCTGGGCGATAATATTGAGAGCGCCGATGTGCTCTGGAGTGTGCCAGCAATGATAAAATGTGAGAACAGGGAGATCAGTCCGCCAAGTCGCGAAATTGGTGAGTATTTCGAATAGAGTGAAAATGTTTTATTTGGAAGTCTACAATTAATCAGAGTCTAATAATATTTTAGCAATTTTATAAAAGTGGATCAATACATATTTTTTTAATTTTAAGGATCTTGGAAAACTCTAATAAATATAAGACGTACTAAGATTGAAGTTAAAGCCATCTTAAAATTCCCATACTTTAAAATAATGAGCTTAGCCTCCATGGATAATTTAACTTTCTCAAAATCTTATTTTCTCCACAAAAAGATGAAAATAATATTCGATCTAATTTTCTTAATCCTAGAAAGCTTTTTTCTTAAGATTGATAAAGGATCTAATATCACATAATATGTTGAAAAATATATATTTTCAACTTAGAAGTCTTAGTCAACTTAAAAGTATATTTAAAAACTATTTAGGTACCATACATGATGTAACTAGATATTTGCCAAAGGCCTTCATTGAGAAACAAACTTCAGTTTTTAGTGTCAACAAAACTTGTCACAAATCAATCACAATTTATTTATACATAAAAATCGTGCCTCTTTTCTCTTGTAGCGAGTGCTCAATGCTTTTGTGAATGCATTTGAAATTTTATTAGCCTCGGCATAAATCAATTACCTTAGATCATTGCAATGATTATAATCTTAATTAAAAAATTCTACCAACTTGTAGTAATTATATTTTATGAAACAACATTTACTTATTGACTTCCCTGTTTGAACCACAGCTGCCGGCGACAGCCACTCACCGACAACCATCAAATCAGTGGCTGAACGCGTACGGATTGTCGAACAGCGCCAGTTCGATAAGCACCAGCAGCAGCCATCACCTGCCGGCAGTGGATATTCAACGAAGATCAATGTAAGCCTTGGAACTGAGGAGTGGCCAGAAACAGGTTGGTATTTCGAATGGGAAAACATAAGCCAAATATTTATCTAGCTGCTGTGGCTGTAGCTCGTACTTATTTTAATGTCTTTTCTTTTGATTTGTTTTGTTTTGTTGTGTCTTTGGCGGTTTAGTAGTAAACTCCTCTACTTGTCTCTCAATTAGCCTTAATATAATCAATACTTGAACTCGTAATGCATGTCTAAGTCGCTGCTTTTACTTCGCACTAAACCAATATTAAATACTACTCATAAGCTCACTACCTAATTTAACCCATGAATATAAGCAAGAAATACTTAATAGTGTTGGAAAAAATTAACTACGATTTGGACTCAACTTATATCTAAATCATGTCTGAAATTTTGCTTCCAAAATATAAAAACATACATAATTCAAACCCCCTACATCACAAGACTCTTTATTCATTTTTAAATACATTGAAATGATTTTCAGCGTATTTTTTGACTCCCAACATTAATAATATAATATAATAAAAAAACAGTGAAAAGTGGAACATGGAATAAAAATTTTCAGTCATGATTATATGCATTCAACCGCATCAAATCTCACCCCTAAAACTGCAGCTAACCCAAGTGCATAAAAAAACCAAAACACCAACAACATTTTCTCGCACATTTCCCCATCACAGGTGCAACCTCAGGTCGTCGTCGCAGCAGCACACAGGAGCTGCTCCTACAAGACTTACGCGCCCATCAGCGCATCCTAGACGAGGGCCTCAAGTCCACATCGCTCATAATGAAAACAATGCGCTCCGCAAGCGAATTCGATGAGGCCATGCGCCGCTTGAGCATAGCCTCAATCGAGTCCGCACTTATCCAGCCCACAATTGTGGTGCCCACGCCAATGTTGCGCTCGCACAGCTATCAGGAGGAGAGCGCTTCCCGTCGCACTTCGACGACCTCCATAGCCAGCAGCGATTTGTTTGGCAGTGCATTATATGATTCGTTGCCACGCATGCCGCTAGCACCGCCACGCCTTAAGCTATTGGGCAATACGCAAATACCTGTTAGCCAACAGCTGACGCAGCTGCGGCGTCTGTATGATGCCGCCGAACAGGAGGAGGACAGTGCCGACGAGGAGGTCAAACGCTATTTTCGCGAGAACAACAACAACAACAACCATAACAGTGATAGCGGTGGCGGCACACAGGGCAGCTCCTCTCCTGAGGATGTTGTGCTCAAGGGTAGCGAGTACTCGACCAGTTGGAGTCGCCTGAAAGCCAAGCGCACCATATGGAAGATTGAGGCGCAAGAGCAAACGCTACAGCGGGCAGGTAATACCAAGTCTAAGGGTTCCAGGCAGGGTACAGGTAGAGGAGTTTATTGAGTGACTAGGAAATAGGCAGCTATAATCACAGCATTCGCTATAATTCCTTCTCTTTACGCTCCCTTTGTGGTTTTTTTTTCGCAGATCTGCCCAAGTCAAATGTGATGAATATTGCATTGCATGCTCCGCGGCTGCAGAAGCCGCACGCAACAACGCCCACTCTACGCATTGGTGAGCTGGTGCCGGTGGCTAGGCCACGTACACTTCTCGTGCAACCACAGTTTACTGCGGACACCACCGACGAATCTGGCAGCGAATCCTTAAAGATTGTCAAGGAGGCACGCGGCGCACGCAAACTGCGAGAGCATGAGCTCTCCTATTTTGGTGTGCAACATGTGCCGACGACTACACAAACACCCAAATTACTAGCCACGCCCAGTAATCCACGACGCACGCTGCCCACACGCAGCAAGCAGATCCACAACGAAGAGGCAACCAATGCAACGACCACAACAACAGCAGCATCAGCAGCAACAACAACCACAACAACCAAGTGGCAACTATTAAACGATCGACCCGATTTGCTTAGGCATAGCCCGCAGGCCAACGAGGAATACAACGATTACCCAGAAGATGAGGAGCAGTGCTACGAGAACATTGCTAACGAGCTAACAACTACTTTTAGGGTGAAGTCACCATCGCCCGGCAACTACGAGCGGAAGACAGACTTACAACGCGATGCCCAGATACTCAGCGAGATGACCAGAAATGCTGACCAAACACTTAAGGTAGACAATCAATTGTGCTCACTGACTAACTGACTGAGTGACTGAATGCCTGTCTAACGGATTGACTTGAATTCATGAGACAGCAGCATCTTTTTCTTACATTCGTTTATTTTGCGACCTAACTAGGCATTTGGAAATTCCTCATAAGGAGGTGAAAAATCAAGGGAAAACTGTTTTGAGAAACTCGTTTGTTGATCATGATAACTGCAATTTCTTAGTACCTTCAAGCTACAGTAAAAGTTATTTCGGATAATTATTGCTTATCCGCCTTATAATGGTGAAATCACGGAGTCTGAATTCATAATATTTGATTCAGTTAAGAGTGGACTCAAGAAGAGGAAATGTGTGATCTAGAGATTGTTCTTTGACAATATTTTCAATGTTTCTCAACCGAATGACTTCTTTATTTAAAACCTGAAAGAGCTTTTGGGTGGAGAGCATGCGATATTAATGCTTGTTTTACCAATCCTGCCTGCAGGAAATGGCTAGAAAATTAATTACTATCTTAGTTTCCATCCGATTTAAGATCTAGGCAAAAATTAATTAGGCTTAATAATAGGGTTTGTAAGGTTGTTAAATACATTTATAAATTTGTAATTATATGTTAATTAAAATGTGAAATGTTCCGTTTTCAGGCATTGTCCGATGAGGCTGCCTTCAAGGATCAGCGACGACGTTCTTGCTCGCTGCAGCGTCGCATCGCCAAGCCGTTGGCCACCATCGATGAGAAAGTCAAGGCGCAGAACGGCGACGCTAAGGCGTTAAGCGTTGCACGCAGTACGTTTGCCTCGGAGGCGCGCCGCAATTCAAGACAATCGACGCCGTCGCCAACGCGAGCACGCAGCTCCTCGCAGTCATCCATTGAGTGCTGTCCACGAGACCGTTCGCGCTCCAGTTCGCGTGAGTCAATGACCCAAGGAGGCGGCTCATCCGATGAACAATCGAGCAAGCAGCGCGTCGAGCGCCTACGCATGCGAACGCCCAAGCGTGAGAAATCACGACACGAGCCCGCAGAGCAGCGCTCATCCAGGCAGAGCAGCAAGCCACGCAGCGGCAACAGCTCGAATGCGGCGCCAGAGAGCAGCAAACGTTTGCATCACCACAGCCGAAACAACCGCGAGAAGGAGCAGCACTTACATCACTCAAGCGAGCAACACACGGGCAAGCATAGCTTGAGCTCGGTCTCTGGCTCGGCCGGCACTCGTCTGCTGCGCTCCTCGCGTGTCACCGAAGAGAGTCGCCCGCGCACCAGCTCGCAGCGCACAAGCGAACGCGAACGCGAACGCGAGCGGGAGCGGGAGCGGGAGCGAGACCACGAACATGAGAGGGAAAAAGATCGTGACCGTGACCGTGATCGTGAACGTTCCCGTGGCAGTGAAAAGCATCGAGAAGAACTCTCGCGCTCTCGTGGTAAGTTAGCAGCGGTTCAAGTGTGAGGTGAATTCTACTCTATGCTATATGCGTACATGCGTGTATGTATCTATTGCAGAGCTGCTTGTTTTGGGCCTGCTAATAATGGGTGCCACACAACCACCTCGGCTGCGCAAACGTTTTAGGTTAGCTACGAGTTACAAGTAACAAGTTAGCCGTGTGCCAAATCACATTTTTATGGAATGGCTGTTCGAGGCTTTTCCTCTCTTCTTCTTCTTCTTTTTTTATTATTGACAATTTTGGCACTCGTTTTATTCACCACACCGCAGTACTGGGAATGAACATTTATTGGAAACAGCTAATTTTATCACAGGTGCAGAGAAAAAGATGCATTCGAAAGAGTTCTTAATATTTTCTGATTATTATTCAATGAAATTAAATCAAACAAACATAAACATTTAATATATATTAAAAACTATTGGTAGTCTTTTCTTATTCAGTCAAGTAGACCTTAATACTAATTATACCTTTGTAGAAGGGTATTTCTTCTCGGTCTCCAATCCAATAATGTATATATATTCTCGATAAGCATCAAGCCAAGTATAAGCCAAGTCGATATTGCCGTGTCCATCTGTCCGTTCGTCTATTCTACACGTAACACTTAAATCTTAGCAAAAAATAAATAAATTTATAGGCAAAAATTCAACTATTTTTTGTACTACTCAGAAACTGATAAGAATGCCTTCTGCGATGTTACCATCAGATTGGAACATAATTTTTCCAAATATGCTTTGGCATGAGTCGAAAAACTTTTCATTCCCAGCTGTAAAACCAACTGTAAATTGACACCACTCATTCTGGCACATACACACACAGAAACACACAACCAGTTAGTCTGAACACAAGATATAATAATCGTAGCTGAAACAGCGAATTGGTTATTCCAACTAACTGAAACATACAAATAAAACGCAATTCATCATATGCCATGACATTCCACACACAGGTCACTCAAGTCGCTCCAGACACAGTGAGCCCAGTTCAGCTGGTCACAAGTCGAGTCGAAGCAGTCGCAGCTATCACGATACAGCAACATCTGCACACAGAAAGTCCGCCAAACCAACAGCAACAGCAACAGCAACAACAACAGGCAACACCACAAGAGCTACAGCCGCAGCAAGCAAAACAACATCACATAAAGCATCAACATCAACAACTGCAACAGCTACAGTATCAGCAACCGCAACAGCTACGGCACCGACAACAACAACACCGCACAACGAACTGACGTACGTATACGTAACGAATTTAGCCAATACAAAAACCAGCGAAGATGCAGACTACGCCAGCATTGATGAGGCAATTGTAATGCCTGCAACAGTTCCGCTACCACTGCCACTGCCGCCGCCGCGACGCAAGCGCAAGCAGTCGCTCATACCACTGCCCATTCAGAGTGCCACGCCCACTGCCGCCTACGAGCATCGCATTAAATTGGAAATGATACCAGCCACACAATCGAAGCCCAGCTACTCGAATCAGTCGACGCTGCGCTGCAAGGTTAAGCAGCCACGCAAATCTTCGCTGAAGTGCACCCAATCGACGAGTTCGAGTTTCGCCTTTCTGCCATATTTGCCGGCCAAGCGAAATTCGAGCGTTAGCCATGTCTATGACAATTATCTGCTATACGCAGCGCCAGATACACTCAAAGGAACAGCATCCAAGCTGCGTCCCTATCAGCACAACTTGAGCAATGAGCATGCCCAGCTCTTTGGCAGCAGCGGGCGTGGTGGAGCGTTGGCTTCCGGTGGCAACGCTGGGAGCGCTTTAACTGGCCGGCTGGGCAGCTGGCCGAAGCGCTTGCGCATGCGGCAGGTGCGCAGCAGCGTCTCAACGCATCAGCCTTTTGGCATCTGCACATGTTCATAGTCAGCTGGAGCTGGAGCAGCAAACCAAAAAGATAGTCGCAAAAGGATAAGCGCAACCGGATCTCGTCACAGTCACAGTTTTCTCTCACGTATTTTAATATGTAGAACTCCTATGCACTCCAAAATTTCCTTATCTTTTGTTTTGATCAGTTTTTTTTATTTGACTACTTCACGCACGCGAAGAAAACTAAGCACGAAAATCAACACGAGATATTAAAAAAAATAGATATATATAAACATATTTATCGAAATGAACGATTCTGCAGTTATCTAACCTGTGTTCCCCACTAATAATACTACTTAAAACCCAAGAGGGCGAGAGAGAGAGAGAGAGAATGGCAAAGAAAGTGGAGAGTTTGTTTTCGTACTTGGAGCACACTCGGCAATGCACATACAAAAAAAAAAAAAAAAAAAAAAACACCCACACACAAAATGAATGCAAATGGTTCTGTTTTTACTTTTCACAGCGTAAGCGAATTTTCAAAATTTTTTTAATATTTTTTTGTAATTAAGCAAATGAAAGCATGTTGTGGGTGCATCAGGAATTTAGAAGCTAACTATAAAAACTGAACACGTCTGTAGAATGCTAAACTAACTTTTCACAAAAAAATTAATTAAATAACAACAGTCTCAACTTTTCTATGCTGAAAACAGGCATTTTTAAAAATACTAAAATTGGTAAAGTTTTTTCAATAATTAGAAGATTTAAAAATTTAAAATATAAATTCAGAACAATTTTTTATGAATAATTTTCTTTTAAAATTTATTCAACAAATTAAAATAGTATTCACTTAAATGTAGATGTTTTAGAATTTTTTTTTAAATATTAGATACATAATATACTCAAAGCTTTAATTGCATGATTCTTAAAAACTAAACCTGCTTTAATTAAAAATGATTAATATCATCTAATGCTCTGCTCACACTCTACTTTGTAGCACTCTCTACCACACTTTAGTATTGATTCTAAAAACTGACTATGAACATGTTGCTGAAAAAAAATGAAAATCAAAACACAAAATATCATCAATGAAATTGGAAATGAACTGAATAGAAATAAACATCAACATCGCTCGCTCTACTCTATTTTCTTATGTACCAGAACACTAAAAGCGGTACTTTAGCTACTGGAACTACGTAGTGGATATAGCGCATTGGTGTACTCTATAAAAAGGATATGTTGTATATGTATAAAAACCAGTAGAAAGCATATTAAAAAGAAAATCAACGCATTTGAATATCAATTCCAAAAGCAATTCTAATTAACTTAATTGTTATTTTATCTCTTATCGGCAGACACGGTAAAAGCACACTGAATGGACATCATCATCATCATCAGCAGCAGCACCACCACCACCACAACAGCAGTGGCAGCAAGCACCAAGCAGGACAGACACCGCAGCACCATGTGCACACTTTGACCACGACGTCAATTGCTGCCACAAAGCAGCAGCGCGATCGTCATGGCAAGGATAGGAAATAGTTGGGAGGGAGGGAACCATTGGCAATGGCTAAATGAACGAAGCAACGAACACTACTAAAACTAAACTAAACAATAAACAATTTACTAATTATAATTAATATATTTAAATAGCGTGCGCTTATGATGCCAACTTTATGTGTATAAATCTGGTAATTTTTGAAATTTTTCACATGCTTACAGAAAAATTTCAAAGTAATTACTCGAATTGGCGAACAAGAAGTCGAAGAAAAAACAGAAAAGTTTTACTAACAAACCATTAACCATTAATGCGTGCATCTATCAAAAAATTTCCAAAAAGAAGTTCCTTCCGCATTCATACAAATATGTTTTATTAAATTTATACACATTTGGGCATAAATTCCAAATTCAAGTATTAAATTTTGCCAGACCCCCACTACCTTTACTACCTTACTACTTACCCAATCTTTATTAAATAATAAATATCCTTTATATTTACAAACATTAAAAAACGCAAATCAAATAAATGTTAAAATAACAAATGATACTCATATATATTCTTTAATAGCTTTAAGTTTTATTATTTGCATATGCGAAGACATAAAAAATTCATTTACGCAATAATTTTCAAAACATTTTGCACAACAAATTAGCTTATGTGTTTTTTTGTAAAGTCTTTAAATGCTACATTTCGATATATTATTTTTTAAAATAAAAATGAATATTTTCTAAATGAACAATTTGGTTTTAATCTGAAGTTTTTGTTATAAGAATGTGATAAATGCTTAAGCAACTAAAACAAAAATGTTATTTACAATACAGTATTTCATTCATTTTTTTAAATAATCAATAAATTAAGACAAAAATAGATTCCGGTCAATTTTAATATTGCGTATACATTTTCTAATGTAAAAACAATTTTTATCTGGTCATATCCTTTTGAATAACAGTGTTATTATTCATTGCTGTATATTTAAAAGCGAACTAATTATTAATGAAACATGTCTTAACTATAGATATGAAATTAAACGGTCAAAATTTTAAGAAATTTTAAGAAACATAAAGTGCAGAAAATGTAACCATCTCAAAAATATAGAGTATAGAGTATCTCAGAATCTATCCACAGACAATACACATTTATTCACTTATTATTACTTGTTAATGCTACAGTTATAATTTCGTCAAGTACGACGACTGTTCGTGAAAGCGATTTTATCTTTTTGCCACTGCGACCATCTACATACATATGTAGACAAACAATTCTATGTGCATATTTATGTATAGATTTAGCAATACTTTCGCAATGGGTGTGGATATGTATGTGTGTATATATGTATATGTATGAGTGGGTGTTGATAAACACAGTTGAGCACGGCGCCCGTCAATGTGATTTTTAGTATATACGGGCAAATGAAGGGATTGCTCAGTTGTCGTCCAACCGTCGTTACCGACGCCACTTACATCGAGCTCTTCACGGCCAGAAAAGTGAGTAGATACATATCAGAGAGCGGCTCTCACAGTGGAATAATATAAATAAACTGTATTTGAAACGTACACATCGATGATATATGGTTTACCTGATAATTATGATAACTATGATTCATTCGTTTTGCCGGCATGAGTCATTCTAACCAAATAACGCTCAATATTAAATATGTGCCTAAAGAAGGAACGATCAGAACGAAATAATCTTTGGGCTTGAAGAGATATGTAAACAGGTGTGCGTGGTATTACTTAACAATTAGCTTTGTTTTACATTTGAGAAGTTGTAAAGTGTTGTGTCCAAAAAACACTCGGAAAATATATAAAATATAAATATATTGAGTATTTTATGTATTTACAAAGTTGATGTTCACACGATTGGCCATAAGCCAAATATATTAAATCTCGAAAATAAATCCAACACTAAATAATAATTAATTACAAATTTTTATTTTCATTATAATTACTTTTTGTTTAATATAATATAATGAATATTAAGAATTACACACATCTATTGTGCCAAAAAAGTATTTAAGCGTCTAAATATAATTCATTAAATTCATTAAAAAAAGTAAACACTTAACTTAATATAACCTGTTAAGAATTCTAAAAAACATAGTTGTTTTGTAACCATATGTGCTAAGTAAATACGGCAAAATAACTGAGCAATATTTATATGTATATATTTATAGGTAAAGCTATAAGGAGAAAATTAAACAACTGAAAACTTGCATAAAAAGTACATTTTTATTTTGCTATACGCTTTAATATGTCATGATCTACATCCATCTAATGCCGATAATATATATATATATATATATATATATATATATATATATATATACTATATACACTGTTATCTGTTATCTTATCGAGCCAAAATTGAGTTTGTCTTGCCTGAAATTGCGGTCTGAGCGAAACCAATAACAACAGCAACAGCCAGCAGTATTTAGCTGACCACATTTGGCTTAAATAAAAAGTTGCCATATCATTTGTCGATAAGACAACACCATATATTTTTTTATTAGAAACAATGGAAGAAAAACCTACGTTGGCTTCTTTGGTCGGTTAATAACGTTTTGAATTTAATAAACGGCGGTTGTGTTCCACTTGTAAAGCTTTGCAGGTAAAGCCAACTGGTAAAGTGCTCAAGCTAATCTTTGATTATCACTATTGTTTATATACAAATATTAAAATGCTAATATACATTTTTTTTCAGATTTGTCAATAACTAGAAGTTCAACATGTCGCTCCTAACAGGCAGCGCAAATGCGGTGAAGTACACGCTATTTGGATTTAATCTGATATTTTTGGTAAGTACGTGAAATAGGCATAGCAGTTGAAATAACGATATGTCTGTGTCATCAGGCTATGCATTATGAATGGAGTTCATTTTGCATTAGTATAAAGCCAATTAGCGAATTCTGCAAATGTCAAATGGCATTATGTCGATATGCTAGCAGTCAGTAATCATAGATGGTGATCTAGAGAACACAGATCTTTTAATAGAGAAACAACAGATGTCTAGTCAGATGATTTCTCAATATAATATGCAGGTGGGTTAAGTTAGAGACAGAGAATGGAATACTTAATTGATATATTTTTGCGGATGTGCGCAGTTAGTCACCTACACTCTTTAATCTACATTCATTTTCTTTTATGACCTTTTACTGATAAGCTTAGACATTGATTAATTTGTAAACGACTTAGATAATGCACCCATTGTTTCTACCATTTCTCCTATTGCTTGGAATACATAAGTAAAACTTGAAAAATGTTTAAACATTTTAAATATTTTTCTTTAACTTTAAAATATATTTATTTACAATATTTTGATTTAAGCACTCTACTCATATTTGTAATAGTTCCTTTTTAAGGTATATATATATTTATTTCGTTTTTTTCTAAAATATTTATTTATTTATGTAATGTGGATTAAGCAGTCCACAATATAACAAAAGGGTCGTAGAAGTAAAATTTTGAAATTAAAGTTAAAGTTACAAATTAAAATTAAAATTGCATTTATTATATGTGTTAGCGAAATACAATTGTTTCTTCACACAAAATATTTTCTTGGATTGCTCACATATCTTATCTATGGTTAGATTTTTGGCCTTTTAAGCTCACTTAAGCAATTTAGTCACATTTTAAGCATTATTTATATTATTTTTATAATATTTATCAATTATTTAATTATTTTTAGATCACTGGCATCATTCTTATAGCAGTTGGAGCTGGCGTTGGCGCCGTTTATACTGGCTATAAACTCTTCCTGGTTGGCAATTTCTTCTCAATACCAACGTTATTGATTGTGACTGGCTCGTTTATCATTCTAATAACCTTCTTTGGCTGCTGGGGTGCGCTGAAGGAGAACTATTGTCTCATCCTGAGCTTCTCGGTGATGCTGTTCATCATATTCATTCTGGAACTGGCTGGTGGCATTAGTGGCTATGTGCTGCGCAGCAATGCCTACGACTATATAGACAAATCGCTTAATGAGTCGATGAAGAATTATTCGCCCATGTTGCAGGATGCAACCACAAAACTTTGGGACGATGTGCAACGCGATTTCTTCTGCTGTGGCATCACAAACTATACGGACTGGGAGCCTGTGCTGGGAGACACTGATCTTCCCATGTCATGCTGCTCGATACCCGTAGGCCAAGTGGGCACATTTACCTGCGACACTTCCATTTACAACTTGAACTACAACAACCACGGATGTCTGCTCGGCTTTTCAAACTATATAGCTGATCATGCGGTTAGTTTGGGTGCTGCTGGCGTCGTTATTGCCGTCCTTCAGGTGAGATTACTGTACTTTCAATATATTGATTTTTAACTAATTTCAATTTGTTATTTTGCAGTTCTTTGGCGTCATCTTTGCCTGCTACATAGCGCGAGAGATCAAAATTCGCAATGGCATCACCGGCATTATGTAGATGTTTGTAATTGGGTCCACTGTTAAAATGGATACAAGTCAAATTCATGGCCTGCAATCTTAGCTTATTCTTAAGTCACAATTTGTTTTGCATTTCCCGCTTTTCAAGGCTGAATTATAAAATATTTATAAACGTATAATAACTTTATAAATAAAAACAATTTCGCTATTATACATATACTAGAAAATAAATGAACTGCATTTGTTTTTGGTTTGCTTTATGGAAATTATTCCCATTATTCCCTGAATCAAATCGTTTCGTCTTTATTTGCGAAAACAAACTCAATCTTTCCATTCGCCTTGCATTCCTAATGGTTTGCTATTGAAAGAAATGGTAGTTAAGAAAAGATAGGTATTAGCGAACACAGTAATGACATTGAGACAATATATAACTAGAGATCTTTTTTCTGCTTTAAAATTGGGGCTTATTGTAAAATATAAGTGTTTTAATAACAAGTAAGAGTACTGTAGTCGAGTGAGCTCGATACGATTTACCCTGAACTCAGCTGGTAAATATATTCTAAAACTATTGACAAATTTCCCTATAATAAGTTTTGCACCCAAATATGAGCGGGTCTGCAAGTGCACTCATTTCTTATAGCAAGCTCAGGCACTGAAGCCCGACCTTATCCTAGCCGACTGGCAACAAACACGTGCATATACAAAAATACATACATACATATATACGTACACGCAATCGTAACGGGGGTCTGCAGCATACACACAAAGACATATTGACGCTCGCGTCGATTATCATGTCGTCTCTTTCTCACACATGTGCTGGCAGATATTTGTGCATACAGAAAATGCTTGCGGCTACTGATAGAAATGAGATCAATATGAGAATATATTTTCGACTATAATTTGGGTGTTTCTTATCCGATCTTAATGAAATTGGGGCAGTTGATCAATAATATGCATATTCATATGAATTAGAAGATTCTGCCTTTAAATCGAAATCGAAATATATCGATATTCGAGAAACGGAGGCCGTTATCGATCAAATAAAGCAAACTTGATCTGCGCCGCGTATACGAGAGACTATTATCTAAGTTTGAAGTCTCTAGCTATATGTATATGTATGTAGTCTCTGAAATCTGCGTGTTCATACAGACAGACTGACAGACAGACGGACGAACATGCCTATATCGACTCGACTGTTCACCCAGAACAAGAATACATGTACTTACAGGGGTCGGAGATGCTTCCTTTTGCCTGTTACATACATTTGCACAAAACCATTATACTCTTTTTACCCATTTTTAATGGGTTCAGGGTATAAAAACTGTTACTTTTTTGGCGCTTAATTTATTGATTTAGTTTAGATTTTTTATTTGTGAATTGTATAGGATAAACAAAGATCCGATCTATCCGGTCTATTAAAATTAGGAAATTTAAATTGTTATCGAATAAACATTTTTAAATAAGGCCGTGAGGTTTGAAATGGCAATAAGATGCTATTTTGATGGAACATAGCTCGATCGTATCGGATCACGATCACTACAAGCGGTAGAAAAATTAGTTATTTTAAGAAAAAACGTTTTTGTTCACCATGATATTCAAACCAAATCTAGTAAATATGGGTATTAATATATTTTACAAAGTTGAAAAAAAATCATCGGTGGATAAATTTGTCCTAAACAAACTCATCAGTTCTGATTTCAACTATGCTGTTAACCTTCTGTCAAACAGTTATTAACATTGGAATCCAACAAAATAAACCTTTCATGGAAAAGGTTGGTTCTTAAAATTATAGTTAATTTTACATGTAGGCAACCTTACTACGGTCTGCAAGGGTATATAATCTTCGGCGTGTCTAAGAAAAGAAAAAAAGTCAAAAGCAAATAGCCTAATTTTCTAAAAACAACTCAGTCCGCTCAATTGTAGTAATCGATTTGTAATAATTATGGCATCCTTTTAGCATACAGTCATTCCTATTTTAATATATGCTATATGCAGATACTCAACCTAATTGGTAGACAACTCTAGAAAATGTATTCAGCAAGTATACCTACCTAGTATATATGTGTAGCATGCATGACTACAGCCAATGAATTATTTAAAGTAGTGTTATTAAAAAATCGATAAGCCATGTCAGTTGATTCATTAAAATTTAGACACACAATCAATAACATATGGCCAACACCTGCCGACCCACAACCCGAATGACCTTGCACTTGTAACATTGTGTGAATTTAAAATTGTAAGGCAATGAATGACGTTTGAATTAAGTATGAGTTGTGTTTAGTATATATGTTTGTGTGTATTTATGCATTAATATACTCATAGCACTATTAGTTGAAATATTTTCACATTTTATTGCAAAATGCAATGAATTAGGCATAATCTTATCGCTGTCTTTTATCTAGTACATTGAGAAAACCTGAACATATATTGGCTGATAAGCGAACTCAACTGCTACGCAAAAGAGCGTTAAAGCGAGAGCCAGTTAGTTTGACTAGAGCGAGTGAGAGAAATAGAGAGAGAGAAAGAGAAGTGGGTGAGTTGGCCAAGAGCCGAAAACCGAGAACTGTTTGGCGTTTGCAACTGGCAACGTTCCCGTTCTGGGTTCGCTCAGTCAACGTGTAGCCAGCTAAAGTTAAAGTACGTGTTGTGGCCAAGAAAGAACTAATACAAAAAATACTCAATACGATTAGAAAAAAATAAAATAACATATACATACATACATTACTTTACAGCTAAACAACTTTTAACAACGAAAAACAGGGAGAAGAAAAACCAACAGAATGGCGAACCGGGAACTTGAATTAAATTCCGGAATGCGCTGCGCCAAATATATGCTCATTATAGTGAGCTTTATGTTTGCGGTAAGTTTTCCAAAAAAATTTCCAACTCACAGTTCTCATGATTCATTAGTTGAAGCAAACACGCCATTTTGTTTTTCACATACAGGCACTGATAATACAGCGCTTTATTTTGCGCTCTTATCAGTAGATGAGCAATTTTTTTGTGGTGATTGTGAATCATAATATACGTCTGTGAATTGTTCAGTTGTACAATCTTATATCAACTGCGAGAGCAAATGAGAACAATTTGCGAGAGAAACGGGTCAAGTGTCTGATATTTGTTTTTCTTGATAACGCTGAAAACATTTATTTCTGATGACGCAGAGCTTGGTAGATAGCCCAGATATAGCAAATTGGAAGGGCTTAGTGCGAGATATATATATTAATATCAATTCATTATTATTATTATTATTATTATTATACATATTCAACTATACATATATATAATAGTTGAAGATATCTTTGCAATACAATATATCGCATATATATAAAATAGTCTCAAAAATAAATACATACGTAGATGATTCTGTCAAGTAATTTGTCATATATGACAACAGGAAAAATAATTGCAACTATTGAATTGTACATGTATATATAATAGTTGAATATATCTTTAGTATAGTCATTATACCTTGAAGATAGCAGAGATATTTTCAACTATTATATACATTAGAATATACAACTTATCTCAGAGTACAAATGTACATTTATTTTTGTAATGCTATCTCTATATATCTTAGATAACTCAGATATTATCAATTAATAATTGACTTTCGTTATCTTACTTTTTTTGGGTTTTTCTTATATACTTAAACTTTTTCCCAAAATTCACTTCCGTTCAATAGTTATGTACATTAATTACTATGTTTACCCAGTGCGGACAGAATTTGCGTATTTCGATAAGATAGTCACCAGTGGGACAGAACTCTGAAGGAGCACAGGTATAATACGAGAAAATGTATACCCAAGAGTTCTTTTTTATTTGCTCTTATTCATTTATATGACACACTCATTTACCCAAGGCGTTGCTAGACTACGTTAAATACTGTTTTTATTCAATTCTTGGCAAAAAATGTTTAATTTCAGGTTTGCAGATTTAATATATTCGCTGCACTGAATTAAAAGATTTTACTCTAACTATATATTGTTTGTTAACGAATATTTATTTTGTTATACAATGTGTTAGATTAGATTTCTAATATTTTTTGTCTAACATTTTTAATTATTTATTTAATGTCGACTATTACCAGTCGACACAAAATATATTAAAAGTAAAGTATAAATTAAACTAAACTAAAAATAAAATGTAATATTTATGCTTTTTAACTTTAAGGTCAAAATCAACTCAAAGTTGATACAATTTCTAGAGGTACTTAATAGCAAAATTAGTCTTTAAATATTGGTTGCATGAATTAAGGAAAACCCAGAACGAACACAAACAGACAAAAAACAAAAACAAAGAGTTAGATTGATTAAGATGCATTCGAAAATGTTATTCACGAGACAAGAAAATAAAAATTGAGTTATAAATTAAAGAAAGATAGATTGGATTGATGGATTGATTACATGATAAAGAATAATAATTATTATTCATATATAAGGCGATACAGTAAATTGATGCATAGTGTGGGATATACCTATATTCATTTATTTACTTTCGAAATAATATTATACAACTTTGTTTTAGTGTCCTATAGAACTTAACTTGGAAATCTAACGAAAAGATTTATTAACTTAAGTAATTACATATAATAAATAAAAGCAAAAGCGATTTCTAATATGTGCAAACCAAATATAACCAAAATTATAATGGTTGTCGTTTACAATCGCTATTGTATTTGACCCCACTTTGGTTGACAACTACAACAATTACATAAGATTATTCCCCATGTCCACCTCTCTGCCCCAAACAAATATAATGTGAAATTCTGACACTTACTCATTGTCACCGATATGAGACTCAACGTCAAAGTCGTGACTTGGCATGCGATTGCGAAATGAATTTGTTAACTGTTATTTGCTTTTGCCCTCCCAGCTGACAGCCATACTACTGATCATGGTGGGTACAACCATTCAGGCGATTTTCGGCGATTTTAGTCTCTTCATTGATGGACACTTCTCGTCCCCGCCCGCGCTCCTAATTGCCATTGGTTTCATACTAATTGCGGTCGCCACCCTGGGCGCCTATGGAGCTGTCAAGGAGAGCGTTATGCTCATTAATGTGGTAAGTGGCGAACAAATAATACTCACAGTTGTCAGCTTGTTATTTTTGTGTCATCTCAATCTACAGTACGGCGTCTGTCTGTTCCTCGTCTTTTTGCTCGAGGTGTCGGCAGCTATTGCCGCCTTTGTGATGCAATCCCAGGTCCGCGAAATGCTGATGCGTACCATGACCGATGCGCTGGCCGATTACGAAACGGATACCAACGTCGCTGCAGGAGTCGACTTTATGCAATCAGGCGTAAGTATGATCCGAGAACGGATATCCAATCATTATTGAGATTCAGCACAGGGAACAAAAAGATCCAACTTCTAAAATATTTTTTTGAAATACATTTCAAGCTCAAGATCATATATATGAGATTTTAGTTTTTTTTTTTTATATATATGAGCTTGTAGTTTAGTTTCAAGTTAAAATATTCCATGAAAATATAATTAAATATTTCTCAATTTTTTCCCAATAATATTTTTGTTCAGTAAAAAATTAAATTTTTAAAATTGTATTTAATACACTTTATCGTTTTCAAACTTAGCCTTTTATAAAAATTACTACCACATATCATTTTTTAAGTTCTTTTCAATTAACAGACTCTTGAATTCCGATTTTTGTTCTTAGCTAATCTTACATAGTTTAATTTTCAGTTTCTTTTCAAGGAATAGATTCTTGATTGGAGCTTGTAGTTCCTAGCTTTGGTTTTTAAAATGCATTTTTTTCGCTTTGTGCAAATATTAATAAGTACAACTCTAACTTTCTTTACATCTTTAATTAGCAAAGATGTAAAGTAATATTAATAAATTAAATTTACTTATATTTTTTAAATTTAATTTGATCTTATAAACAATGGTTTTAGATGCTTTGCGGCTTGAAATTATTTGTTATACTGAAAATATTTAAATTTTAAATATTTGCTCCTTGCTTTATATTATATTATTGTAGTTGGGCTGCTGTGGTGTTAGGGATCCCGATGATTGGAAGCTGTACTACTCACCCAATCAGAACATGTCCCATCTGGAATCGGATGATGTTGTTGTGCCGATCTCATGCTGTGGTAGCCTGGCTCAGGATCCCAACGATAACGACGAGGTGAACTGCCTGGAGCCCTTCGAATATGGCTGCTTCCGGAAGATGAACTTCATACTGTCGCAGAGTGCGATGCTCATTGCCACTGGAGCGACAACCGTTGCCTTTGTCCAGCTCCTGGGCGTGCTCTGTGCGTTTATGCTGGCCAAGACGCTCCGGCGCAACAAATCGATACGCGAGGCGCGTCGCTGGCAACTTCAACAGAGCCTCGGCGTTCTCATTTCTGGCGGCAAGATGGGTCTGCCGGCCAACTCGGCGATGAGCGGCTACCAGCAGCTGGAGAACAGCAGGGAGCCGGGCACACATGAACCGTACACCTACACGCCCCAGAGTCCCAGCGTCAATTAAAATTCAACAGCAATATGATAATGTAAAATATATGTAATTTCTTAATCAAATGCCAAAGTGAAATTCAAATAAAATGCAGCCTCAAACTATTAAGTTTAGGACTGCTGACCCAATTGCTTGACCAAATTCTTGAGTAGACGCAGTTGCTCCACAATGCTGGCCGTGGCGGTGCCACCAATCGCATCATATTGCTGCACATTGTAACCGTAGTCCGCCACGCTGGCAATATCCGCTCCAAATGCGGCACAAATCTGCTGTAGCTCGCCCAGTGGAACCTCCGTTATATCCACGCCCCGCTGCTCCGCCAGTGTGACCACGCGTCCAATGTGATGATGGGCCTGCCGAAAGGGCACTCCCTTACGCACCAGGTAGTAGGCCTGGAATTAGTTAGTTTTTAATATTATAATATTTTTACAATGTTGATTTATTTTAATACCAATACCCAAGAATGCTATGCAATCTTTATGAAACTTTGACTAAAATTGAGAAAATTTTTTATATTTTTCAGAAATGGATTTTCGAATAATTAATTTATATTATTTAGAACTACATTTTAAACGTCCTATCTCGTGAATAACTTTTCGTACGCACTTGTCGTGAGGCTTAACTAATTCATACAAACTATTTTTTTTTTTTTGTCTTATTGCGTTTTCCTGTATTTTCTCTAATTAAGGATTAGATATTGGACCATTTTGCATTTAAATACCCCCAGAAATCTTATAAATATTTCTTATTTTTTAATTTAAATTTAATTTTACATTTTATTCTTAATTTAATTTCATTCAATTTGTTACTTTTGTATTTTTTGTGTCGACTGAATTTAGTTGACATTAAATAAATAAATAGAAAATATTGTGAAGCAATGGAAAAAATCCACATATTTTTAGATCCAAAGAAGAACAATTAACTTGGGTCTGGTTTTTATGTAAGTTTAATTTCAGATTTCTGTGCCCATAGAACAACTTACCCAATCGGTAGCCAACATATCGGAACTGAGAGCCGCCTCCAATTGATGACGCTGCACCTGCATGGTTTCAATGACGCCGACGGCGACGTCCAGACTCTGGGCCAGCTTATCGTAGGCCTGGAAGCAGTATTGCTTATCGAATTGGAAGTCCTTGTTGTAGGTGGATGGAGTGCCCTTAACGGTCATCATAATGCCCGCCAGATTCGATGTTATAAGCCCCGATATACCTCGAATCAGCTCCAGACTATCCGGATTACGTTTCTGTGGCATTAAACTGCTGCCGCTCGCAAATATGTCGGCGATTTTGATAAAATCAAATTCCTTGGTGCTGTAGATAATGAGATCCTCGGCCAGACGAGACATGTGCATGCTCACCATCGAACAGCAGTAGATAAAGTCCACTGCAAATAAAATATAAAATAATTGACTTAACATAATATTAAATTGATTCTTTCTATTTAAAAACAAATTTTGTGGCAAGAATCCAAAGATAATTGAATTTATTCGATGGCTTGCACTTATGTACATATATAAATTACCGATTTATTTCGTTAAATGCAATCTACTTTTAACTTAATTGAGAAGATTTATAAATGTCGTGTGTTTTAGTAAGAAAATCGACAAAAACAAACAAAAATCGCTTGTTTTAGTTTTCAAAATAATATTTTTTTAAGAAAGAGAGATGTCAAGTGAAATAATGACCTGCGTTCCGCTGCTCGACACGGTGACCCCTGCAAAATATATTGCATGTTTAGTGCTATCACTTATAAGTTGTGGAAGAAATGCGCATTTCAGATTTCTAGGGCCGAAGTTCTTGGGGGCGGCAGGTGTGGGCGTGTTCTGGAAATGTATATGCCGATCTTTGATATTCGTTACCAGCAAGTTACTTTCCAAGTTTGGTGGCTCTATATTTAAAATTGTGGGATATTTGCTATTTTATCGATTTGCACTTTCCAAAATGTCGGCTTGGACGATTATAGGCACATGTGTGGGCGTGGCTGTAAAAAATAATTTTTTAACGGGTCTTAAAGGCGGTTACCAGTAATCAATTTTCACGGGTCTCACTCAAAAACTGCGGAAGATATAGCCATTTCAAGTATATGTTCCAAGTTTCAAGTCTCTATCTTTAAGGGTGTCGAAAAAAGTTGCGTTCACACAGACGGACGGACGGACATACGGACTATCTGTCTGCATGACGGACAAAACCAATATGATACCTTCGGTATCAAAGAATAAATATTGTGAGCATATTTGGTAATTTCTTAAATACCATTTTATATTATTAGGTTTGGATTGAATAATATTTTGTTTTTAAAGCAATTGAGATCTTTCTTAGTTACTTATCTTACGATTAAATCAATATTTAAATATATTTTGTTACAAAAACAAAGTTAAGAATAATTAGTCGCAAATTTCTAGTGATAGCTATAAAAATCAGCTGAAAACTTGACAATAATTTTGCTTATGCTTCATGACTACTGTTGTATTCCTGAGATTCTAATAATTCTTAGCACACAATCTTATTATTGTTATTATTACTAGGCACAGCCAAAATTAAAGTTATAAACTAAACAATCTAGCTTGATATGTTATATCATTGCCACTGGGACATTCAGCTGCCTAACTATATTAGCATATAAAGATAATTTTGTATGCTTAGGTTTGGATAACACAATACTTTGACATATTGAAATCTTGTTTGGGGTGTTTATTTTAAATAATCAAACTTATATGATTAAATCTTCATTTAAGCATGTTTTGTTACAAATTAAAAGTTACAAAATATAAATAGTGTGCTCATATTTGGTAAGTTTCATAAAGATATTAAATAGAAAGCTTTTCTTTTCATTCCCTTGAAGGCAATATTATATAATTATCTGATATAGACATATATGCGGTGTTGCATATAGATAATCATTTGTAGCAGGTTTGACTAACATAAAATAACAACCAAGTCAAGCGAAAATTGCTAGTGATCAGCTGAAAACTTGATAAGAATATTTTATACATATAAGCTTATTTTTATATATATTTATATATACTCTTAATATATAATATTTTATTAATAACTTTTTTTTAACTTAATGAAAATTGCAGGATTACCCAATCAATCCAACTCACCCACAAAATCACGATCGCCCACGGCGTGCATGCTGTTGCCCGTAACTCCAGCGAAGCCCAGACGCTCTGCAAGCCACAGGCGATCAATGCCCAGTGGATTCCCGGCCAAAGCTCCGCTGCCCAGAGGCAACACATTGCAGCGATCGCGCAGCTCGAGCAGCCGCAGGCAATCCTCGCGCAGGGCGAAGGCATGCGAGAGGAGCCAGTGGGAGAACTGAATGGGCTGAGCCCGCTGCAGGTGCGTATAGCCCGGCATGAGCACGCCCAGATGCGACTGCGACTGCTCCACCATCGAACTGATGAGCAGGCTCAGGCGGCCCAGAGTTTCGCGTATCGCCTTGCGCAGCCAGAGCTTCAGGTCGGTGACCACCTGATCGTTGCGACTGCGTCCCGTGTGCAAACGTTGGCCCAGCTCACCGGTTAGCTCCACCAGGAGGCGCTCGTTGACCGTATGGACATCCTCATCGCTGGCCTGAAACTTGACGAGTTGCTCAATCCAATCGTAGCGTATCAGCTCCAGACTCTTCACCAGCTTATCGCACTCGGCGGCATTCAGGTGACCAGCACGCATCAGTGCCTCTGCGTAGGCTTTGCTCGCATCCAAATCATCCGCATAGAGACGCCAATCTACAGACAAACTGTTGTTCAGCTCTTGCAGCGCCTGATGTGGTTGCTCTGTGAAGCGACCGCCCCACAGCTGATAGCTGGAGGAGTGCGAGTTTTCCTGCGTCATTCCGTTTGCCTTGCTTTCAGTTGACTGACTGCCAGTTGTTCTTGTTGTCAAATTCTATTTAAAAATAATTATTGTGTTTATTTCGAATCTAGCTATATATAATCTGTGCCTTATCTTTGAAAATATACGTTACTTTCCCAAATGATCTTATTCGCTGCTTTTTACATACTATAAAATACCAACTGATGTGTTGCTTTATGTTGATGAAACTTTGGCACAGTGGTTGTTGTTTGCTTATGTTGATTTTAGAAAAACTATACAAATTTGTATGTCAACTACTTTATAGAGCATAGTTTATCTTAGTGTATTTAAATATTTCTGTACATTGATATCGTTATTTTATTATATATATATTATATTATATTTTGATGTCCTAATAATTTACATAATGAAAGCAATTTTTATTGTTTTTTTTTTTAATAATCTTTACTGCTTGCAAGGCATTTTTTTTTTTTTTTGCTGACATACTTCTAATAATTTAATAAAAATAATAAAAGACAAAAATGTGTTTTAAAATAACATTTTCATTTTAATATTCAGATATTCATTTTAATCTTTTATTCAGTTAATAAATTGTAGATTTAAAAAGTCGGATTTAAATGATGTAAAAAGTAGCAGCTTATTTTAACACTCAAATTTTACATAAAAATGTATATGAAAATCAATCAAAACGATATACAAAAATAATTATTTAATTATTACCACCGTGCGGCTAAAGAATTAACAACAAAAACGACACAGCAATTTAACTTGATGCGTAAAAAAAAAACAAAAAAAAACACTGTTTTTTATAATTATTTTTTTAATTTGTACTCTTGACTTAGTCTATGAGCAAACAGAAACAAACAATTACGCCGACAAATAAAATGTCTTATCAGACATAGACTAGCCGAAGTTAAAGTGTAGCCTCTGACGTGCACAGATTACAAATGTTGTACTGTGATAAGCGACTAACTGCAAGCGTATGGCAGCTACTTCAGGTCCTCCAGAAACAGTTTGTTCAGCTCGCAGCACAGGCGATGCAGTGGAAGACCCATGACACAGTAGAAATCACCATCAATGCGAGATATGAGGGCGCCACCAGGTCCCTGAATACCATAAGCGCCGGCCTTATCGCTGCAGAGCACACATAGACAGAGACAGAGAGAGAGAAAGAGAGAGAAAGAGAGAGAGAGAGAGAGAGAGAGAGAGAAAGATAAGATGAGTGTAGTTAAAGATGTTTTGTACAAAAGAATACATTGCTGAAGCTTCTAAGTGAAGCACCAACTTAATATCAATATACATGTCGTATTTCAAATGCAGTCAAAATAATAATAGTGCTACTTATCAAAGCATTTAATAAAAATATGACTTATTTTATGGTGTTAAAATCAGGTATGAAGAAAAAATAAATTCTGTAAAACACAAAATTTTGGCTTTTCATCTAGCAATGTTCTAAAATATTATTGCTTGCGAAATAATAAACGTAGTGCAATATAACCACCCATCATATCTAGTTTTAAATTTATTATTTAGTCGGAGGGAGAGCAGGGAAAACTTCACCAATATTTCGCTACTATTGTAATGATAAATTTAAATAATTTAAGAAAATAAATATAAAAACAAATAATTAAATTTAAAGATTTAAATCTTTTTTGTTCATAACTTTTATAGCTATGTCGTTTCCTAACTATATTTTATGTACTTTTTTTACATTTCCCAAAACATTTGTGTGCACTACTATTATTTAGACCGTAGCTATATATATGTATATATAGCTGCGGTCTTAATGTATTGCTCACCTATCTGTTTTACTAACTCTTTTAATAATTTCCTTTGCTTTGCTCTAGTCGTGTTTATACTTAAAATTGTTTTATATCCTAGTCATAATATATATATATATATATATATATATATATATAATTATATATATATTTTTAATGTATACTACACATTTTTCCAAATTTGGAGGTGTAATGCAACTGCCTTACAATAGACTCTCTTGATTTATAGAGTTATGGAGTATAATTCCGTCTACGACCCCTCCCACATTACAGGGTAATGCAGCCTGTGAAGTGGTAGGAATGCAATAAATTAATAATAATAATGATTCTGATTCACTGACTGATGGTTAGCTTAAATCACTAAGCAGACAATACTAAGAGGCGTCAAGTCGATTTAAAACTTGCTGTATTGTTTGCTTTGTGCTTAGTCATTGGCTGTTCGTAAAGTCTTAAGTATACTGAATTAACTTTGCTCTTTGAAACAGTTGAAGATGCACTTATACTTTCATTTTAAAGTTACCGATTTAATAACAATTGCACACGTACTGATCCTATAATTCAGAATTTACTTTTCCATCTTGATTCACAGTTCTAAGAGTATTTATTATAAAAGCAAAGTACCCCATTTAAACCAAACTTGATTTGATCATTGTGCACTTTTGAGGGTACTGGGACTGAACTGAAAAGTTTTTCCTTAGATTAACAGATTTACGAGTTTTTACACAGATACAATCAATTTCTTCAACTATTTCCCATCACACTCGCATAGTTACGGTTTAAGAGCATTATGTCACAATATTGAACGGCAATTACACTGCAAACCTGGAAAAGAGACATCACACTCACAGTGGATCCCCGCTGTCCAGATAGCTTTGTATCTGTGCCGCCGTCAGCTCTCCGAAGTAGACATCAGCTGTCTCTGTAAATTGCCGCACACCTTTCGCATGCTTGAGAACGACGCCGGTAAAGACACGATTGCTAACGCCGGAGAGGCTACAAGGAGCAGATGAAAAATATCAATTGATTTATTTTTACATAATAATAACTGATTAATTGATTTACTTGGTAAGCATGCGGAGAGCATCAGCTGCGTCTCTGGGTTTGCCGTAAATCTCGTTGGCCAGTGTGACCATTGTGTCGGCAGCAATTACCACCAGATTTTCGACGTCGCCGGCGCTGCTCAAGCGCTGGAAAACCTCGTCGGCCTTGCCCGAGGCGGTTGCTTCGATGTAGTCGGAGAACTCCTTGAAATCAGCCACATTCAGATCCTCCTCGAAGGTCGAGGGACACAGTTCCGCATTGAGACCCTATTGAAAGATAAGCCAAAGTTATAAGATCTGTTTAAAATTGCACACTCCACTTTTTATGAGCTCTTGCCAGCATCTGCACCAACTCCATGCGGCGAGGGGAGCCGCTGGCGAGGACAATGCGATAATTACTCAGCAAATGCTTAATGGGCGCCAACATGGCTAATGGCAATCAATAATATTATTTTGCTGGCGAGTGAAAATCGCGCGAAGACCTGCAACAAAACAAATCACGAAACCATGTGCAGGGCTGTCTAGTTTAGTGTTATCGATTATTCAGAGGAATATATGACAAATTCTCTTGGTATTTTACTAACATTTTTGGTATTTTAGCCATATACCGATAAAGCAATAGCTGCTGCATCGACCGACCGCCTCAATGTATCGCTTGAGTGCAAGCGACGCGAAAACATTTCGCGGCAACTCAATTCGCTACAAAAAAGTTTCGTTGTGCAATTTGCTAAGAGGATTAATGGACGCGAGACGAACGTGTGCTTTACATTAACCGTTAGCTGTGAGAGCGACATCAGCTGATGCAATACAAACTTGTACGCTTTACGATCTCGCCGTTGAAAGAAGCGCATAGAAACAAGGCCCGAAAACGCAGGCAATGAAGAAGCACAATGAGTTGCGCTAATATAAGTACGTGTGTGTGTGTGTGCCTGTGTGTGTGTGTGTCTGTATTAGCTTAGTGATATTTTTAATTGTGCGCCGTCGTCGTTCCGTCCACTGCCCCATTGTCAAATTCATTTACCGCCTTTGCCGTTAGTCAACATTTACAACCAAGCAGCGACAGAGAATTGTCAAAGTCGCAGTCGCAGTCGCTGCCCGCGAGCGTTGTCGTCACCTTGAAGTGCCACGGGCCGCCGCTGACCGCCGCAGTCACAAGGCGCACGCGATTCATTGCTAACGGGTGCCTTCCCTACTACTTCCTTCCAGTCCAAGTCTGGGAAAAGTTCAGTTAGGCCGCGTTTGTGTCAAGGTTGGTTGATACGAAACCAAAATAAAAAATAATATATATGTATGAGTGCATAAATTTACATTTATATGATTAAGTATATATTTTTCAATTCGCATTGTAGTTTATTCAACAAATATTTGTTTATGTGTGTCTGCGACTTTTCGGTCAGTGTTGAGTTCACGAATGTTGTTGCATAAAGCACAATAATCAATGTACATTTTGCGTGTAAACTGTGGGCACGAGGGTTTCTTCAAATGTACTGAGGCATTGGTGAATTTTTCACAATAAAACAAAAGGAAATTTAGCGATTCTTCAAGGATTAAGTAAAAAATCTACAGGAAATAAAAATAATACCAAATATTTATTGGGATATGTTAATTAACAAATATTATTTAATAATAAAAATAATATACGTAAATAAATAAAAAGTGAATATTTAGAAAGTATTGAAATATTAAAATTTGTGATTAGAAGAAATTGTGTCTATATATGTTCATATAAATATTTTGTGAAGCTTGAAATTAAATTGGATTTTGATCATTGAAAGCAAATACATAACACAGAAAAAAAAAAAATAATAAGAATAAGTCTCATTCAGATAACTATTTGCTGACAATGATAACAATTGGTTTACCAACCGTCTGGGCGTGCCTTGATTATAAAAAATTTATAGAGCTTTTTGATAAAATCCATTTTGGAATGTACAGTTTAAGAACACTAATCACTTAACCATGATTAAATACATGCTGTTATCATTAACTGTGTTAGATAAAGAACTCTTCACGTATACCACAGAAGGTAGTTTCTAGATGTCTAATATGAAATTCTTAAGCAGCCCTCGTCTAATTATATTAATTACATTGAATAGCCAAATAGGAAGTGTAAAATGTATTTATATTCAAATGCAACATAATTGCGTCGCCACAGACTAGCAATATAAAATGAAGCATCTAATAGAGCCACATTCTAGTAAATTATTGTGGTCTATATTTATTTTTCGACACAAAAAATACAAAAATTAAATTAATTTGATTAAATTATTATTAATTGAAAATAAAATGTAAAATGAAAGTCATAAATTGACACCAGATAAACCGATTTCGAAACAAACACAAAAATACTTTTCTTTGCGTAAGTGCTGCTCAAACTGTAACTCAATCATCAAGCAGTGACTGTCAAACGAAACGCACGTATTTACTCCCACTCTCTCTCTATCTCGCTCTCTCACTCTCTCTCTCTCTCTGTATCTTTTTAGTGCAAACACGTGCTTGCGTCATCGACTACACACAATTGTAGCTAAACATCACGCGCTTGTCCACTCAAATTCGCCTTTGCCTCTTGGAGAATAAGACGCTCAATTCGACCATGTTCTCACTGCAGCAACTGATCAAGAGGACGAGTGGAAGCGGCGTGAGTGGTGGTGCTGCTGCGGATCTCTGCAAGTTCCTCAGTCAGCTGAACAGCGGGCTGTCGTCATCATCAGCTGAAGCTACAGCGACAGCAAAGCAGCAGTCAAGCGAATTCAACTTCGGCGACGACACTGTCAGTCGCAATTCGCCCCTGACAGCGCACGGTTGCTGTTCGTACGCATCGAAATCGGAGTCGGCGCACGTCGTTCATTTATCAAAGCAATTTGTACGCAGTTTGCTACAGCAGCACACTCACGACATACAGCGTCACATATCCTCCAAATCGTCCTCCTCCTCGTCGTCACAACAAACAACTATCAAATTTGCCATGTCCTCCTTGGCAGCGGAGCCTCTCCAGGCGGAAATTATCACCAGCAATAGCAGCGATGACAGCAGCGGCATCACAGCTGCTGCCGTTGCCGCCGCCGCCGTCGTCGATGGCGCTGCAAACGAGGCAAACGCCTCCTGCCACGAGGCAGCCTCAAACAATGCGACAGGCAAGAAACCCTGCTTCAGCACCGGCCTCGCTGACATCCTCCAATTCATGGAGCTCATTGGCAACCTCAAGGTGAGCACAAAAAAAAAAAAAATAAAAAAAAATCAAATCAAAAAGAAACCAGTTTTTTGAGATGTTCCGCAAATGCCCTCGCATCGATTTTTCCACAACTGGAACAACAGCTATTTTTGTGTAATGTGCTTTTAGTCAATCAGCAAAACTCTTTCCAAACCAAAAAGCTGACAATAATCTGGATAGGATTCAACAAAATTGCAGAGCTATTTTGATACAATTTTTGTTATATTTACATTTTTGATTTAATAGAGTCGATAAAATATTTTCACAAAATTACAAATATAATTTCACAATAAATTTCATGTTCGAGCGATCATTATATATATTTATAAATAGTAAACAGCATAAACAGCTGCATAATATTGATAAGTTGATATGTTTTCATAATGATAACATTTTACAATTTACGTGTTCCTATATCCAATTTAATTTCTCTTCTACGCTCTAAAAATATTCTTAAAAAAACGAACAATATATTTTGAGATATATTCGAATATTTTGCAAATTCGCCTTGCCAATATGTATATATGTGTTTTGCTTGTTTCAGCCATTTCACAATAATTCCAAGTGATTTCAGAATGAAATGAGTGAATATTCACGTGAGACAATTGGAACTTTGCCATTGCGAAAAAAATAAACAAAAAAAATGACTTATGCAATGGAAAACTGAGCTCAAATTTCAATTAGGAGATATGTCACTTGAAATCGATGTTCGACTAATTTGCCAGCATCACATTGATAACGAAAAGCGAGTTTTTCAATCGGGTTCTTCAATTTGCCCCCAAAGTAATCCGTCAATTTGAAATTATCAATTATGCTGATTAGATAATAAAACAGGGTATAGCACAAGCGAAAGTCTCTTCTAAAGAATGTAATAACAATAAAACACCAGCTATTCACAGAAAATGCACTAAACTAATAATTAGGAAGTAGAAACTAAAACTAAATAAAATATAATTTGCATCTACATATGTCCAAGCACATATCTAAATATGTATATGTACATTTGTTTATGTATGCATACTATGAAAAGTGTTCAAGTATTATATATATATATATATAATTCGTAAATTCATATACATTTGTGTGAGACTGAAACAAAGTGAATTATTTTGGGCAAAGAGCGAAAACAGCAAAGATAATAAAAAAAAACTTAGATAGAACAGGTTGGCAACAATTTTAGCAGGAAATTCGTGCATTATTATTAAGTACAGTCGCTATACAAAATCAAGCTGTCACGAATTATTTTTGAATGTGTTAAATGCTCATGGAAAAATATCTAAGAATGTTCTTTAAATTTTTTTCATATGCCCTATGATTCATAAAATATTGCGATTATGCAATATCTACTTACACATTTTCTTGAATTGCTAATTTAAAAATTTTTGTGATATATATATATATGTATATGTATATACATATGGTATCGGAGCAGTCGTAGAAATTCGCGTCACCCATTTCAAAACTTATCAAACAAACAAATATTATATGGTCAGTTTGAAGTAAGACTCAAACTCAATAAAATTTAAAGTAGATTTGATAAAACTTGCATACATTTTGTGTAAGTGGTGAATCTGCATTATACTAGTTCTCTCTAGAGTGTCGATTTGTTTTTGATTTTGTTAATTTGAAGGCAGACACATCACTTCAGTCGATTTATTTCTCAACAATTGCATTCGCATCCCCAAAATTTATATAGACGTCTGTTTTCTTCCTTCCGTCTTTCTAAAATATTTTTATTCAATCTCAATATCTGCATTTTTCTTTGCCACTGCTTTCTTTTGACTGGCTGTTTGCTGTTTATATCTCACTAATTCAAGCAGATCTATTTTGTGTACGTATCTGTCTAGTAATAAAATATAATAAATAGGATGGCATTGTTTGTACTGATCCAAAGGCAAACATTTTCTGCCGCCCTCAGCGATATTGAGACTGGTCGACGGAAAGAAGCTTATTTTGATGAAAAGCCCGAATTCAAGTCGGGTGATGTCAATATATAAATATATGTATAGTACACAACTTACTACATTAGCAATTCAACAAAACATAGCGGAAAACGGTGATAAGTAAATGTGTAAACAGAAATTGCAAAGCTTAATCAAACAGTTTGTAAATCCAACACCAAATCTTATAAATTAAACGAACATTTCTTAGATATATTTTCGAAGAACAGAATATATTAAAGATATTTCGTCACTTAGCGTGATTTTGTTTTGATTGGACTGTACTAAATAATAATGCACTTATTTCTTTATAAACTTCTTGCAAAACTTTTCTATCAAAGTAAGAATAATTTTACTCACAAATACTACACATATAAACTATTGGCTTGTTTTGCTTTCATTTGCTGTTTTTCAGCTTTACCCAGCAAAATTCGCTTTGTTTTACTCTCGCACAAGCGTATATGAATTTATATATACAACTACATCGTATAATATTTGAACGCTTTTCGTAGTATGTATAAATATGCATACATACACATACTTATTTAAATATATGCTTGTACATACATATAAATTATGTTTTGTTTAGATTTAGTTTCTTTTTCATAATTATTAGTTCGGTTAATTAATAAATTAATTTTTGTCGTTCTTTTTTGTTATTATATTCTTTCTGAACGACTTTTGCCTGTGTTCAGCCTTTTCTTAGGGTTTATATGTGTTATAAAACGGATTGTAAATTGAAGAATCCAATTTACAATTTCGGTTTTTTTTTCGATGCGACGCTTGCAAATCAGGTAAACATCGATTTCAACTGACAGTTCTCCTAATTGAACTTTGAGCTCATTTTTCGCTTGCATAAGTGAATGTTTTTTTTTTATCGTTTTTTTTTTTTATTTCACAATGGCAAAGTTCCAAAGGCCTCACGTGAATATTCACTCATTTCATTCTGAAATGACTTGGAATTATTTTGAAATGGCTGAAATATATATATATACATATACATATTGGCAAGGCGAATTTACAAAATATATATTTTGTGGGTTTATAAAGAAAAATTGTAGAGCGTAGAAGTGTAATTAAAATAGCAATAGGAATACGCAAATTGTGACTTTGATCTTGGCCTTCAAAGTGAAGACACGATACTCAGAATGTTATACTACTTGTAGTAGGCAACTTGTCTATGAAGAGGTGTGTGTGGGGGAGGGGCTTGTCTCGTCTGTGGTCTGTCGCTATTGTTGAAAATAGATAAAAGAATAGAGAAACCGCAACAATAATATTTGGTTACTCAATCTGCCAGACGGTCTCATAATACAAAAGAAGGCGACCAAAAATGCTTGATAAGGAAATACCCTATACTTCTATATAAATAAGATTCATAGTTTTCTAACAGGAGCCGGATTTTGAAAATCATATGCATAAATATTTTGATTATTAATCGGTCTAATTGACAGTTGGCAACTTGTGATTATCAAATTACTTCTCCATACAATAATTGTCAAATATCAGATTTGATTTTTTTAATGCGCTTAACGATCGCCACAAGCCCAATATTTCTATTAGCATGAAGTGCCCAAAGCACTACGTCTAATTAAAAATATAGGCACACAGGAGGGAAAAAGACGGGGAGGGGGATGGGGTACAGCGCTGAAAGCCTAACCAGTGACATCGTCGCCCAAGGCCGCCCGCTCTCCGCTAGCCCACTTCCCCCTTTTCGGCGCAGGCCTTCAACTTAAACCTATACAGTTGGTTGTAGGCTGTTGCTATTTGATCAATAAACGGTTTATTTATAGAAGCCCCGCAGCGGGGTAGACAAGGTCGAGAGATGTTGCCAACGTCTTTTCTCTCTTTTCTCATAAATATTTTTATATTTACATGTCCACACAAAGCGAGTACGGCTTATCTCAGGCACTACGTTATACAGCTTATCTTCAATTGGGTAAAAGTCACGTTATTTTGTGCAATTGTTGTACTTATCAGCGGACGTATATGCCCCGTAATAAGTCATGACTATGCAGATATTATAATGATAGTAATAATGAAATTAAACATATTATTGAAAGGCTGATAAGTTAGAATATGCAGTGCAATATGTTTATTGCTACTATTTCTGGTGGTAAACTAAATTAATGTTGTTTATTGCGTAGCTTAAATGTATATTAACGATTGTAGGAGTGTAGCAAACACAGCTGTTAGTCACATTATTATTACGAACATGTTGAATAAACTTTCTCTCTATTTTTTTATAGCACACCAAACGCACTGGGTGGGTGCTGCGGGATGTGAACGACTGTGAGTCCATCTCTGGTCACATGTATCGGATGAGCATGTTGACCTTTCTGTTGGATGGCAGTGAGGGTCTCAATCAGATACGCTGTATGGAGTTGGCGCTGGTGCATGATCTGGCCGAGAGTCTGGTTGGCGACATTACGCCCTTTTGCGGTGTCTCCAAAGACGAGAAGCGTGCCATGGAGTTCAAGGCCATGGAGGACATATGCAAGTTGATTGAGCCACGCGGCAAGCGCATCATGGAGCTATTCGAGGTGAGCAAGTGCATATAAATTGTTATAGGGTACGACTAAAGCTGAATTCCTGTCTATTTAGGAGTACGAGCATGCGCAAAGTGCCGAGTCCAAGTTTGTGAAGGACCTGGATCGCTTGGATATGGTTATGCAGGCGTTTGAGTATGAGAAACGTGATAATTGCCTGCTAAAGCATCAGGAGTTCTTTGACTCCACAGAGGGCAAGTTCAACCATCCGTTTGTCAAGAAGCTCGTCAACGAAATCTACGAGCAACGCGATCTGCTGGCCAAGGCCAAAGGCGCCACGCCACCGCCGACAATTATAGTGCCTACAATGGAACTCACCGCCGCCGCATCAACGCCCACAAATTTAGCCAATGGACAGGGCAGCTCAAGTTGAAGCTTTGGGTGGTGACTTGGGGATTTAAGTTTAGCACATACACAGATACACACACAAACACACACACTCACACCACGCATACACAAGCACCTTAATGATAAGCGTATCCAACTAACAAAGATTGTTAAGCCTACCTCGACACGCTCATAGTTAGAATTTATATTCATAAATATATATATAGATATTAATCATTTTAATTTATTTAACAATCGACGTAACTTTCATTATTGTCGCTTGGCTCTTGACAGCATTCGTTAAACAACAATGTTTCACCTTAGTTCAATTTTTTCTATATTAGTTGTTGAAGTCAAATCTTCTTAAATGATTGAAGCAACTACACATTTGTACATACTATGCATAAAAAAGGCTAGCTAATTTTAAAAGTGTAAACACCAAGCAAAAATCACTTAAATGTTGCAAATCGAAGCGAAACTTAAGTTTAACATCGTAAAGTCTAAAATATTAAATCAAAATGATTGATTTTAAAGGCATAAAAAACATTAATTTATAGCAAAACAAATTTAGCTAATTTAAAAAGTTTGACCAAAAAAATCAAAATAAAAACTATATAAAAAAAACTTCTGATAAAATTAAATTTACTTCATTCTTGAACAGACAGTTATGTAAGAAATTGTTGTACTAAAAAAATAAACCAAACTAGACAAAATAATATAAAAACAATTAAAATCATGCTTCAAAAGTGACAGAAACACAATTGAAAATTGCGTTTTCTTATTAACCACAGATATTGTTCACAGATTTTGGGCCTTATTTTTAGGTCATTGATTAATAATACTAAAAAATATTATATGTTGACTATAATAATGCAGACAAATGCGTAGGAAAAGTCTTGAGCATCTTCATAAATATTATATGTACATATTTTCAGTACAAGAATATAATTCAATTTGTTTCTTTTTTTTCATTAGATGCGAAACAAACATTTAATAGTTACAATAATTATGCTGAATGTAAATCGATTAAGGGCATATCAATATGCTTTTACTATGTAATAGAAAGAATTTTTTTTGGTTTCAAAAACATAAAATTTTATTGAACAAACTCAGGATTGTGATGCAGACACCATTAATAATATTTGCCAGCCAGTCAATATGGGTTGTTGCCAAATTTGCTATGTACTCTAGAAATGGTTGAAAAGAGAATTAAGTAAGTTTAACAATTGAATTGGATAAATATTTGGACATTTGTTAAATGGATTTTACTACGCACCTTCAATGACGATAAACTGATTGTCGCGTGTTGAGGTCTGATGCGAGTGTTGCACATGCTTTTTGGCCTTATCTGTGAATATATTGAATTAATTCAAATGTTTTTAAATGTAAGTTTTCCCCATTTCCCATTTTCCCCACTAACGATGTAATATAATACTGCGCTCTGTCTCTCCCAAAGCATTCCGGGCAATGCATTTGTATTCGCCAAAGTCTCGTCTGGTCAGCGCTCGCAGCGTGAGCCGCATCACAATGCGATGCACATGATCGACGACCATGGAGTCGTAGGTGCCGCCCTGCAGCAGCTCCTTATCCTTGATCCAGAAATTAATCGATGCCGGCTGCGATTCGCTGATGCACTCGAGCGTCAGCTTCTGGCCCAGACCCACATAGATGGTATCGTAGCGCGTCCAAATGGTCGGCGCAACTGGAATTGTCAAATTGAATTCCCGAGCTGAGAGGACCTGGACAAAAATACTTACAGTTGACAACCAACATGACGCGCTTGCTGACCGTTGGCGGCACCCCGTTGGATGCGATGCACAGATAGGCGCCCATGTGGACGCGCTGCAGTTGCCACAGTGTCAGATTCTGAGCCTCCAAACTGTAGATCTCGTCCACCTGCTCATCGCCGTGTTCAGTGGGCAGCCAGAGCGGCGCATTTTCCTCACGCCGCCAGGTGATTGTCGGCAGTGGCACACCTGTTGCACTGCACGTGAGTGTCACATTTTGGCCACTGGCGCGCACCACATCCTGGCTGGTCTGGTAGTCAACAATGTCGGGCGGCACAACCACATCTAGATAGCCCATTTGACTCTTCATCGGATCTGTGTTTATTTGGCACATGTACCTTTAGTATTTATAAATATTATTATTAACCAATATTAATTAAGTGAGCAGATAAGATTATGAGAACATTATTCTGTTCGGCATGTTGACGATTCCTCTTCGTTATGAATATAATTATCGAACAGAATATAATACAAATTGCAACAAATCTTTAATATTAAAAGTATGAAGCTTTTTTATTTAAATGGCTTTAGAATACACGAAAACGAAATACTTGTCGCCAAGGATAACCCGCCTTTTTATTCAGAAAGTTTGTTTCTAAGCGGAGGGGTTGTGTGCTTCTAAAAACAAGCGTTTTTTCCCTAAATCCAGAACACATTTTTATAAAATTTAGAAAAAGTATGTCTAAGTAAATGTACACAGAATTATCACATTTTCTTGCTACTTATTTATTATTAAACATTAGTATATATCATTTATATATACAAACATTTCAGGTGGTTTAAAAAATTATAAAATTTAATTTGCAGACACTTTTGATTTTGTTGATTAATTGAATTTTTCTAAAAATAATGGTTTGCTGTCTTACTATTTAGAAATATATTCTATTATTAAGAAATTAATTTGTGAAGAAGAATTTTCAGAACGATCTTTTAAAATTCAGGTCGATTTTTTATCATCGCGAATAAAAAAATACATTAATAAAAAAATAGCAGGGATATTTAAAAAATAGAAAACATGGAGATAGTCTGAAAATGGCTCGTTTCAAAGTGCTCATCACTGTATCGCGACGGAATTTGGTATCTAAATGGCCTCATAATAATTTAAGATATTCATAATTAGCAATGAAAAAAGAAAATATAATATGAAAGTCTCTAGCGAAAATTAAAGCGTGGTTCTTCTTCGACCTCATAATGCCTAGTCATTATAATTCATGCGAACTAGTAAAAATCAAGTGTGTTTAGCAATAGTTGAATTACTGGAAATTTTTTTTTTGACACGACCATAAGATAAATTTATAAATAATTAAAATCAAACATTAGGATGATTGACTTGCATAATAAGATAAATCCCAAGCGAAGAAGCAATTGTATTTTATTACTCGTTTTTCAAACAAACATCAAAATAATTACAATAAAATATATAATTGAGGTCTTACGATATTTTAAAAAATATACCGTAGTGGACAGGCGGATAATAAGAGGCTTACTGTGTTCTGGAAGCTAAAATCGTTTTAGAATTTTAGTGGCAACACGTTGATCAAGCAAAGCCGGCTGCCAACCTTCTGATGTGATGTCACTGAGTTTGGATACGTTATTTTATTTGCATACGGTATTCATTAGCTATTACCACATAAGAACCCATCCATATTCAATTATCATCTTATCTGTTTTTAATTTTTTCTTCATAATAAAGATAATAAGATATAAATTGCATGCATGCTAAGAGTGAACGGGGAGATGAAGAATATATCAATACCTTGCAAACTGGAATCGACCCGATGACATTTTAATTTAAATTTAAAAAGCCAGCCGATTGTTCCTATGGAAACTGTATGATTATAGTCTGATTTTAATGCAATTTTCTTACTTTTCTCCACCTTATTATTGTTGGAATATACATGCATTGCGACATCCTAGATCTATTGGGCCCTTTCTGATCCCTTAGCTCTTCCATCAATCCCAGTTCTTGCACGAAAGCAAGAATCTTTGTTGGGTTAATTGTTACCATGTATTTGGAGCTCAAAGCATGCATCCCAAGCATACTAAATCTTTTCCTTGTTAAGGCGGTACCATCTGCTGGGATGTGCTTCCTCGTTTTCACAAAACCGGCATAGTTCGCTAATATAAATACACAATTTGGATAGGTGACTTCTTAGTCTACAATGCCCTGTCAATTGACCGGTGAGTATCCTAAGCCTATTCTTCCCAATGGTTATTATCGGCTTAAATCGCTTATTATTATAGCCATTCAGAAGACATTTGGCTTGACGGAGGCCTGGCACCTCTGCCTAGCACTTTTGTCGCCTCTGCCTTTCTTCGTTCCTAAGTTGCAGTCGTACTGTGTGTCAAAAACAAATAGGGTTCTGGTCCTGTTAGGAGCCTCTCTGCCCCCATTCGCGCTTGTTCATTTGCCGCTTTATTTCCTGCTATATATATATATATTATATATATATATATATATATATATATATATATATATATATATGACCCGGTATCCCATCTTGGGGTAAGCCTATTGTGATTCAGCTTGCACCTCACGAACTAGTCTTGACGTTATCTTCGTCCATAATAAGTTATAGGTATAAATATACATTTATTATTTTTAGTTCACAAAATTTTAAAGCTATTATAATAATTTTTACTCCAAGCGTCTGTAAATATGTATGAATCCCCAGGGATTCATAGTAGGATATCCGAGGGGCCCCCTTCTTGACCTGTGCCCTGATTGGTGAGTGATCCATCGGTGTACCATCGGTGTGCGATTTCATGGGGTGGACTTCATCCAGTATCGTCCATTACCAACCTCCGTACACCCGTCACCCGTTATTTTCAGCCGTAATTGAGCTATGTCGCCGAGCAATTCTTCAAATTTACCTTGTGCTATGATCACAATGTCATCGGTATATCTCTAACATTGAATACCCATATTAAGTTTCTCAACAGACTTTGAATATTTCGAAAGCTATATATATTCTTGATTTGAACGACATATATTCGATTATAATCATGGTTTGGTTAACAAGAACTCGTATTCTAAATTTAAAGTAACCAACTCTTATAGACATAAGATCTGACGGAAGGACGGACATGGCTACTGTTGCTGTTGTTGCTGATCAAGAATATATAGACTGTTTGGGAACATAAGTTCTTTCGTTGCCTGTTACACACTTTTCCAGAACTCCTTTATACACCTTCTAACCATTTTAATGGACTCTTACGCAAATTTAAGCTCATTTGGTATATGATTAAATCCAATGCAATTTGAATTCTATTGAAATGAATAAGTTGTTTATTGCGGATTTAAAAAGTACAAAATTTGTAAAACGTAAAAAGTTTATAAAGTAAACAATAGAAATTTTTTACTAAATTTAAGGTTACAAATGAAAAAATTTAAAATTAATTTTAATAAATTAAAATTTGAAATCAAAGAATAAAATAAAGGATATGATAAATGGGGTTATTAAAATGCTGGGATTTAACAACAAGAGATATTTAAATGTTTTTTGAGGTACTACATATATTTTACACACCATCCGCGATCCGATTCGTGTACATCGCGTATACGTAACTGCCAAATGCGATGCTCCGTGTGAGTGATGGCAATGCGATGATTCTTGGTAATGACATGGTTCTGTATGCTTAATATGGTTTGGGTGTCCACACGCAGCCAGGCCACTTTGTAGCTGACGAGATCATGAACGATGCAGGTGAGGAGAGCATCGCGTCCCACGGGTACCGTTACATTGCTGATGGGGCCACTGAATTTGGGATCCGCTAGAAGTAGAAGTAGAAGGTTGGTCGTTTAGCAAGTGGTTGACATTTACGATGTTGCCCATTATTATGTTAAATGGTGCAAGCATAACGAAGGGATGCAGAAGTGGAGTGAGAGGGATGTTTGTGCTTATGATGCTTACAAATGCTACAATTTGGCATTTGGTAATCGCATGAAAAGGTGCCAGGTTATTTTCATAAGTGATTCAATTTCTAAAAATATTTCGAATTGTTTATTCAGCAATATACGAAAATTTAATTTATCCTTATCAAATTTTCCAGATTAAAATTTACTCAACGAACACATTTTTTTCTGGTCGCCATTTGTCATTTGTAATCCACAATTAAGTGCGATAATTATTTTGTACATTTGTGCGAGCGTCTGCAAAATGTCAAATGCCCAACTTCAATGGAAATGCTCTAAACTCTGCCAGATGCCCAGATGCTGAGCTAGGCAAAGTGTTTGTTGTTGCGTTTTTTCACGCTCATAAATTTTATTGTGTAAACAAATAATCTTATAATTAGGTAAATTAGCTGTCTGTTAGGGTGACCCGTAGACCCAGGAAGTCATAATCCAAAGGCCATTGAAGGATAAGCTGCTTACAAAATTTCTAACCCTTTATGAACTTGAAAGTTTATCTGAATATTTTTTTTTAAATGCAGGGATTTATGACGCTTTCAAATGGCAACTGCTTAATAAGAATATTTGCGATTTTTTTTTAGGAAACTATCTTAACTTAATATAGATGCCACTACTTTTGAGTTATGGATTTTAGAACTATAATCTGTATGATTCAAATCAGAATTTTAGAAAATCGCCAATCTCTTGGCCCGAAGGGTATGTCAGAAGGTATATTTCTAACACGGAAGGTTGGGTATTTTCTTTTCTTGATTCCAAGGTGAATTCTTCGAAATTTTTTTAAAAATATAACTCATTTCTAGAGTGTCTTATATATGGTTGCACAAAATTCTAACATCAGCTATTAATACTTTGATACCGAAGATATCATAGTATATTGGTTTTGTGCAATGTCCGCCGTGCTGTCTGTCTGTCTGTCCTTTTGTCTGTCTGTATGAACACAACTGCTTTCGACACCCTTGAAACTTGGAACATATAGTGGTCTGTGCCCGCGTCAGACAAAGTGTAAGAATTGGAGTGCTACGTCCACCAGGGGGCTGGGAAATCGATAAAATCGATATTCGAAATTGTATAAAGCCAGATATCTCCCAAAATTTTAAGGCTACGGTCACCAAATTTGGTTAGTAGGTTGTTGGCGATGTCCTTCAAAGAACATCCACCGAACTCAGGTCCCGCCCCTAAACATTTTAAATGACTTCCGCACTTTTTAAGTTAGATCCGTCAAATCTGGTAGGTATGTTACTGGTAGCCGCCTTTCAAAACCGGTAACAAATTTTTTAGCCATGCCCACACCTGTGCCGATATTTCGGAAAGCGTAAATCGATAAAACAGCATATCTACCACAATTCTAAAGATAGAGCCACCAAACTTGGAAGGTAACTTGGTGGTGTAAGTATGTATCAGTGTAAGTATGTATCGGCATATACATTTTCTGAGCACGCCCACACCCGCCGCGCCCATGAAATCTGAAATGCGCATAATATACAAATATCAATTTGTAAGCTAGATTCTCCAAATTCGATAGAAAATTGGAGAGTCACGCCCACTTCGCCTCCCAAAACCGAAATACCTGTTAGTGGAAATCGATAACACAATATTGAAAGCTAGAGTCACCCAATCTAAAAGGTATATTCTAGTGACACCCTTCAAAAATCCAAAAAACAAAAAATTTTAGACACGCCCACTTCCGCCTCCAAAAACAATGAGAGGGCATATCTTCCCTAATTTAAGCGCTACAGTTACCGAACATCGAAAAAACGTCAGTTGCTTATATCTATCGCAATTTGATAGGCAAACTTGGACAGTATTTGTTGGGTACACCCACCCTGTTCTGTGCTCCCTGTCAAAGTATTTCGCAGTCGGTTGCGTTGGACTGCAAGGTTCTCTCTTGTTAGTTTCTGAGATAATCATTAAATTGTAGTCCTTCAAGATTTCACATATACAAACATTTTATATAGTACCGAAAACGTGACATTGAATGGCAATTAAGTGATACATGGCTGTTAAGTGCTAAACTTTAAGAAAGCAGTCAAAGGAGCAAATTTAATTAAAATTCCGACATTTGGAAAACGATATTTTTTCCTAAGATAGAACTTTGCATATCTACTTTTTAGAAATATTTTCTATTATTAACAAGTAAGAGTGCTGTAGTCGAGTGAGCTCGACTACGATATACCCTGAACCACCCAGTTGCTAAATATATTCAAGTTGTATTGGAAAATTATCTTTGAAAGTTTTGCACCAAAATGTGAGCAGATCTGCAAGTGCGCTCTGCCGACAAACACAAACATACATATGTACATATTTACGTAAACGCAATCGTAACGGGGTAACGGGGCTCTGCAGCACAAAACACAATAAAAAAACATATGGACGCTCGCGTCGATTATCATGTCGTCTCTTTCTCACACATGTGCTGGCATATATTTATGCATACAGAAAATGCTTGCGGCTGCTGAAAGAAATGAGATCAATATGAGAATATATTTCCGACTATAATTTGGGTGTATCTTATCCGATCTTGATGAAATCGATGAGGCAGTTGATCAATATTCTGTATAAATTGGAGGATTCTGCCTTTAAAATTGTGGCATTTTTTACTATCGGAAATTAAATGTATTTAATTTAATTCTAGAAACGAATGCGGTTATCGATAAATCAAAGCAAACTTGATCTGCGCCGGGTATAAGAGAACCCGTAATCCAAAGTTGAAGTCTCTAGGTCTTATTGTCTCTGAGATCTGCGTGTTCATACGGACGGACGGACAGACGGATATGGCTATATCGACTCGGCTGTTGACCCTGATCAAGAATATACATACTTTAAGGGGTCGCCAATGCTTCCTTCTGCCTGTTACATACATTTGCCCAAAACCATTATACCCTTTTTACCCATTTTTAATGGGTTCAGAGTATAAAAAATACATCTCTGAAATATGGAAATGATACCTTTCTTAAAAATAGAAAATCCCGCCTGTTGGAAAGGCAATTTTAGATTTAGTACAGTTTAGTAAAAAATGTATTTTATTAATTTTGAAATAAATATTATAGATTTAAATGATATCCATATGGATTTTATAATTGACTATTAATATACATATACAATTTTTACTTTATTTTTGTCACTTAAAAAAAATTAAATTATATTAATATTTAAATTAATATTAATCTGAAATATTTAAATATTAATACATGAAGAACAATTATTTATTCTATTCTAGTTTTCAAAAATTGCCACCATTCAAATTGCACGCAATTTGCATTTAATTCCAAGAAACCAATTTATATGTAATAGAAAGTTAAGAACGTCAAGTTTATGCAACTTTGGCGTCGCTATTTGACACTAACTGATAATTTAAGGGTAGACACCCCACCCATCCCACATTCAACTCGTTAGTGGGGTTGCTGAACACTGGCGTCAACTTGCCGGCCATAACGGGAAACCATCACGCCCCCAAAAAGCCGAACCGTACAAAATCACATCACATGCCTAACAAGTAGCATGATTTTGCGGCTCGCCGGCGCTCCACACAGCAAATACCTAAATTACAATTATGACCAAATAATAACCCGAAAAAATGCAAAAAATAAAAATAAAAACAGAAAGAGGCAGAGAGCAAAGTCTCCTTGCAGTAACTAGAAAAATGCAAAAAGGCGGTAAATGTGCGCGTTACCTTTTTATTTGTCCATTTTGCAGTGTGTGAGTGTGTGAATGTGTGTGTGTGGTTGTTTTGCCAACTAGCTTCAAGGGAGCCTATGCCATGCTATATAACCTATAATTTGCGATTATGTTTGGGTTCGGGACAAACGGCGTTCGGCTCGGCCACAACTGTTCAACTGGAGGCCAAAGACGGCCTTTGTTTGGACCGTTTCGGTTTTGTAGGTATTGCAATTTGGCCATTGCATGTTTGCGTATTGAAACATTCCACCGTCTAAACAGCTTTTTATCAATACATTCATTCCCTTTGCATATGGTATGTCTGGCGACCAACTTAACGGCTAGAAGTTGGCTGATTACTAAATGTTTTGTTGGTTTGCATTTTGGGGCCAAAGAAAGAAAGACGGAAAATAAAAATAAAAATAGTTTATGCTCAAGTTAAAAGGTTTTCTATATTCCTGGGCTGTGGATCAATATCAATGGCAATATTGATTGAGCTTTTATTCATTTTAGAGATAAATAAATGAGTATACAAAAAAGTTTTATTTCATATCCATAACAATTTAAAATAACGAAAAACAAAGAAACTATATACAAAATCCGTTGATATTATTTAAGAAGCATTATTTATAGTAGAAAAAACACACTCATTCGACTTTGTGCTTACAATGCAATAAGAAATAATAAAATGCAGTTGCGAAAGTGAGCAAAATTTCGGCGGCATTTATAAAAATTCAGAAATCTGTGAATTGTTAAATTAAAAAAGAATTGAGGCTAAAATTACCATTTATTTTATTTCACTTTACAGTTTTTCATGATGTACGCTTCTAGATTCATATATACTAAAAGAAGAATTAAACTTTGTACATGCTCAATAGGACGTTCATAAAACATAGAGGAGGATCGTAGTAATAAGTTATAGGTATAAATAAATATATATTTACAGCTCAATATACTTCAAAGCTGGTATAATAATTTTCAATCCAATAATATTTTTAATTCATTTAGATTTATTCATATTACCAATACGACATTTATAATAGGAAACATTATTTTTATTTATGACACATTTGTTGAATATTACGGTTAATTCTGACCAAAAATTGTGTTTCCAAATTTCAATACCGTATTTGAAAAATTATCGGTATTTGTAAAGTTTACTAGTTGAATTTTTACGCTTTTGTAAATCAAAAGAAACAATAAAATATATTCTTTACATTCTAGTTATTTACATTTCCAGTACGACGACTGTTTTCATATTGATTTTCGTTTTCAATTTTAATTTGGTTTATTTGCGTTTAGCAGTTGTGCGATTTATCAAGAATGCCTCGGCGGGCACATGGACAAACAGACACCGCAGGTGTCTTTGCTGAATCCAACTAGTATTAGTAGCTGTTGCCAAGGTTTTAGTATACACGCCTCTCACTCCGGTGAACTTGAAACGGAAAGTGAATGTCCTGTCTGTTAGACACTTCAACTGTCTGCCATTTGGCGAAATGCCTGCAAGGAAATACGTCAGCACGCAATGTCTGCCAAAACGCTGCAGTTGGTCGCACTACAACCACTTACACCTCGGTACACCTCGTTCCAAAATTCAGAAACGAAAACAAAAAATATGGGACTGAAAAACGCCAGCGTGCTATGGGAAGTTAACATAAAAAAACAAGTCCGATTACTCTAGTCGACAGTGCTCGACTAGATGTTATATATATCAAATTGATTTAAAAAAAATATACTTTTAAAATTGTGGTTTTCATTACCTTCCGAAATGGATATGTATCGATATTTGTGAACTAATCGATTAAATTTAATAATACATTTTTATTCTAAATTTGAAGTCTGTGAGATCCGTTTGCTCATACAGATGGACAGAGACATGGCTAAATTGATTCGGCCGCGTAATCCTTAACAAGAATAAATGAACTTCATGTGGTCGGAGATGCTTCCTTTTGCCTGTTACACACAATTGCCCACAAAGCTATTATACCCGTAATGCTTATTTTCCAGGGTATAAAAACGTCGCTTCCGCTTTGTATGTTTGCGGGGGGTAGTACCGGTCAGAACCTCCTCTGTAGCTTTGTTATCGGTCGTCGGCGAGCCTGCCAATTTTTCCATGTTTATTTGCATTTTCAATTCTTGACACATTGATTTGAGCAACAATTTCTGATATATATTTATCAATACTTGCCATCCTAAGTAAAATTGCATATTTTTGTTTTTATGTTGTGGCTCAAAGTTTTGGTTTTACTTTATTTTTTTTGTTTTGATTTGTGGCCATATTTTTGAGCAGGGTTACGGCAGGGCCGGCAAACGGAAGTCGCTCGTCGTTGCTGTTGGTGTTTCTCTGCCTACGATACATTTTGGCCACAGTTTATTCACTTAGGGAACCGTTGGACTTCCGCTTGTTAGTCCCATCAGCAGTGTGTTGTTATTTTGTTTTTTTTATTATTTATTTTTAGTACGGTGTTCGTTATCATTTTTGGTAGCTTGTGCAATGCACTCAATTAGTTGAACAGCTTACTATATGCAGACATATACATATATAATTTTTGCCTCTTTGATAGTTATTTACAGTATTATAGGTGTTGTGCATAGCGTTTATTGTTCTTAGGTGGCGGAATCTAGAGTCTTCAAGTAAAAATTGCCAGTCTTTTTTCATGTGATTTTTGTTTTTTGTTATTAAAATTATATTTTAAAGTTGTCGATTTGATTATGTGAATAAAAATGCATATTTATAAACTATTATTAATATTATCGTTTTGGATTGTTAGTATTAGAAATATATCCATTTATTCCTTTAACCTGCTACCCCGAACTTCCTCTATGCTCACAGGTGAAAGAGGTACATTTTTCAATTTATTATTTAAAAAATAATAACATATTACTCCTTTTCTCTATGTGTCTATATTTTAAATAGAATTGGCAACAGTACAAAGTACTCGTTTTTCTCCATTGCTTTGCAGGATACCGCAAAAGAATTCTCACAAGTTTTCTAAACAAGAGCAAGAAATAATAAAACCTATAAAGCCATCAATGATATAAATAAGACTTTTCCATTTAATTAATTTTAAAGAACGGGAAAAAACGGAACATAACTGTTTAACCCGTTTCCGACTTTGAGTGTAGATTTCGAGAATCATAAAGTTCGGCACATTTTGTAAATTATTTTACAGATTTTACATTTCATATACACATGTTTATTTAATATAAAATATTATCATTGTTTTTGAAATGACCTCAGGGTTGTTTTGGACAACTAGCCTTGATCTATAGAAAAATGATCGAATACTATTTTTTCAGCATATTGTTTAACAATATTTTTATATTTATATTTTTAACTTACTATTGAAATCTGATACGTTTCAATAGTCACATTATTTAATATCTATTTTTTTGGTTACTAAGTTAAATTGGATATTTTTTAAATATCGAAAGGGTTTTGAATGTTTTCAGATAATAAATAATATCACTATTGACATCGCTTCAAGTGCAACTTACAATTATTCAATTCTGAGAAGCTTGCACTGCCTGACCACACAAATTGCAGTATTAACAAGATGTGAACGTAGCCTTTTTTCATTTTCCACGCTGGCTGGATTTCACATTAGCCAACAGCAAGCTGAAGTGCGAGCTGTGTGGAGAAAACTTTCTTTATTTTTGCCACTTTCACTGCCAAAGAGTTTCCGCTGCACTAACGTGAATTTATATTTTCCGCTTTTCGCCAAAAAGTTGTGTCTTTCCGATTGCCCCGACGCGTCTGCACACAGTTACAACTGGCCGAGAACTGCGAACGCCGCTGATAATCAAGTGTCAAAATTCATATTCAAAATTCAAATGTTGCCAGGCGCTGACTCCGACTGCGACACCAACTCAAACCCTGATTCTGACTCTGTCTGCGGCACTCGCAGCGCTGGCGCTGCGCATGTGTCCTGTATACTGCCAAGTGGCGCCACAGGCGGCGGTGGTTGCTCTTGCTCGTGGTGGTGGTGGCATCGGCCTGAAGCCGACGCTGGGCAGTCGCCAAGGTGCTGCCGCTGACTGTTGCTAATTCTGCTGGTGGTACTGTCATTTCTATGGGGCTGGCTAGAAGCTATAAAATAGTAAATGTCTCATTCATCAACTGTAGAGAGTAAAATATTTATATGTGAACGAATGTTGCTGTAATTGTTGCTACTGTTACATTGCTAGTATACTCTGTGATTTTAGGGTGGGTATTGTAATTGCAAATCTCAAGTCGATAACATACAATTTTATTAAAAACATGTGTCAACTTTAAATAATGATTAGTCTACACCTAAATGCTATTGAGAACGAAATTTTGGAAAACGATATGCAGCAAGGTTCAGAAAATAGTCTTGTCTTATTAAGATCGATCTGAAAATAAGATAACATTTAACACAGAACCATTATAACGAAAGCCAATCTTGGGCACATCGAGGATTACATTCTTGTTTGTTTCATTTTTTAATGTGGATTAAAAAACAGTCAATATTAAAAAAGGGTTTAATATTAAATTTAAAATTAAAGTTGCAAGTTAAAATATTTAAATTAAATGGGAGTTGACAAAAAAATTAATTTAAAGCATTTAAACTTTAGTCAGAATCTCTAAATGTTATTATGTTGATGTACGATTTAAACAAATATTATTAATTTGTTTGACAAATGGCTGTGAACTAAATATTTGAAATAGTTGTAGTTATATAGTATTAAAAAGTGCGATATATATGATTATGGATGCTTTAATGCCGTGGACTTCAAATTGACTTAACAACATATTTAATTCTGAGTGTAATAGAGTATCAAATAACAACGAAAACTCATTTTAAAATACAGAAGAGTTGAGTTGAGGAAAATGATTAAAATTAATTTAATATAGAAATAAATTAAAATGTTATACAATTAGTATGGCAAATAATGTTGATGACATAGAGTAATTAGCTGCATTTGTAATATTATTTAAATACAATTTTAATTAATTATTTACTGCGAAATAAATTTAGTTCTAGGTAATTATTTGCCAAAGGAATTGAATTTTGTATTCAATTTAATAATTATTTAATTTGAGAAATCTGTATTAAAAGAGCAATTGATTATGTGCATAAAGTGGGGTCAGAATAATGTGCATAAGGTATTATGTAAAGTTTAATTTTTTAATAATCAAAGCAGTATGCATTTTTAGAGTGGGTATTTTAGAGTCGTGTTGCTGATTTTTGTACATTTCATTTTGATTTGGTTGCAACTGTTAGCTTTTGCCACCTGGCAACAAGCAGCCCGGCCAAATGCTTTGGCAACTCTCCCTTTCGAAGAACCCCATTTTGCTGTCTAATTAAGAACCGAATGCCACACATATTCGCATGTGATTTAAATCACAGCTTTTGTTTACTCATAGCTTTTACTTTTATGCAATATTCGCACTTTTGCCGTGTTTCATGTGTGACCGGCAAGATCCGCTAAGTATGCTTTATTATTTGCGCATAATTAGCGTATTTCGATAAGAATAAGTGTAATTGCGAAGTTCCTGGGAAAATGTTCGAGCTTCTGCTTTTATTGCAATAAATAAGTTCGTGGGAAAACTTTGGTGAAAATTGTTGATGATGTGAATTGTTTTAGTTGAAGTGAATTTTTAAAACATATGAAACCGATTTAATAAATCATCTCAAATATATTACATTTTACAAAAGAGGTAAAAGTAAAAATGTTGGGAAAATCTTTTGAGCTCGTAAATTATTAGTCATTAATAAAGTGTGGATTATTTCAAAGAAAAATAATAACATGAATATTAAGAATATATAGCCTTAAAGTGAAGGTTTGCTGCGCCTTTTTTTTACTTAAAACGTGTAAGCATAAATCGTCAGTGTGATATGTTCTTTTTGGTTATTTTTGGTGTTTAGATTTATATGTGTTAATTATATTTATATTATATTTCAAATGTATAATGCATTGGTCAGTCTTATATATTTAGAAGAGGTGAAATTTACTTAGCACGTACATTTACAAAGCTTTTCACCAAGCATGAGTGCTTAAAGCTTTTTGTCTCATATCAAAGTTTTGAACTAGTTGGAACTTTAAAAAAGTATACATCGTATTACATTCACAAACCGATGACTGATTGACTAACATTAGGAAAAATTCAAAACACTTAAATTTTATTTACCAAGCTTTAACATTGTTTCTTAAAAATTACGTTTAGAGCATTAAAGTATAAATGTTTTTTTTTTAAATCATCCAATTAAAATAAAACAATCTGTCAACTATTTTTAAGCTTTTTTTTATCCAGATCCATTTGATGCTTACAATAATAATTATTTAAAAAAATAATTTATAGTTGAATTTAAGTAATATACAGCATGAATTATTCGCATATTATTGTGAAGCCTTAAGCAACTAGTCATTTAATTAATAATGAAATGAGCACACACAAGTGGCTTATTTGTTTAATTAAATTTATTTAATTACGCCATGCTTAATTATGAAAAAAAGTCAATGCAAAAGTCTCATTAGAAATTCAGGGCAAAACGAGTATCGCACACAAGCAGCCCTTGTAATGAGTGTGAATACACTCGACTTTTGTTGTGTGCACTAGCACTTATTATTGTTGTTGCTGTATTTATTTGCACAATATCAACAATAGTGGTAGCTGTAGCAGTGGCTGTAACAATACAATAAACATTAATGCTTAAGCACAGACAAATAAACATAAACATTTATGTCAATAAAATGAACTGATGCTTGACCTGTTCGGTCAGATAAAATGGTTGTCTGGTTCATGCGAAACGGCAGACAAAACTCACACACACACATATGCACACACAAACATATATACATTGATGGGGACGTGCCAAAAGCTGCTCCATTTTAGTTAATTGCCAGTTCAAGCCTTGGCCCGGGCCCATATCCTTTTGCAACATCTTTGTCGAATGCTTTCGAGCGTCTAAATATATTTAGTCAAAGGCTGCAGCCGCATGCACGACTGACCACTGCCCCCAGCCCCTGACGCGTCCCCTGGATGGATCCATGCTCAGCATCAGGTGTTGACCGACTGCCTATTCGATTTGCCAAAACGCCGTCTCGTGTTCCTGTAAATGCCGAACTGATGTGAACTGAACTGTTTCTGATGTTCGTGTTGCTGCTGCTTCTGCTTTTGGGCCTAATTGAGTTTGCATACGGTTTGCTTTGAACAATTAGATTAGCTGTTCTCAACTATGTATGTATTCTAATTGTGTTGTGGTGCAAATTCTATAACAATATGTCGCATCTTTTAGAAAAGCAAAGCAGGCTGAGCATTTTCCAAACTTAAAATGTTGTTTAATAAATGTTTTTTCAAGAGGTTGTCACTTTTCGCCCTAACCAAAGCTATAAAGTTTTGCATTAAGACTTGAATATATGAATGTTGTAATTATTTTTTTTTTTACATGGTCAAGTATAATTTGGCTATAGAATTTTACTTTTGAATAGTCACATACTCAAAAAAATATATTTGATTTGCAAAAAAATTCTATTTTACAACGTGGTTCACTTTTGTTTAATTGCAACTGCAAATTTAGGCTTAACATTTGCGCCAATTATACTTACTTCAAATGAGTATACATTTTTCTCTTTCATTGTTTAAAAATTATTGGGTACTTTACATTTGCGTTAAATTTGTATTTTTAAGCATTTGTTGATCGAATAAAAACTATTTCACACTGAAAAAAAAATGTTCATAATAATATGCTTTAATTTGTTTGTTTTCAGAAAGCAAATAAAGTTAGTGGTCCCTAGTGAAAAAACTTAGTTTAAATTAAATTAATTGGTGTTTGTCTGTGTTCAACAACGCGGTTGCTCCTTACAAGCTATGTCCATAAAAAATTAGTAAAACAGGGTATGCCTATCTTGTGAGTCTGTATGTAATAAGCAGAATAGGAAGCACACTCTAGGAAGGCAGAAAAGGGTTTCAATGCCTATATAAGAGATAAGGACTTAAAATATTGATTAAGTTTATTTCCATTTGTCTAAAGCGATTGCCATAAGACAAGCAATTTTGATTGAGTTTGGTCTTTATAGAAAAATCTCAAAAGTTCTCAAAATACCTTTCAGCAAATGAGTATTGCTTGCACACATACATGTAAGCATATACATATAATAAAAGTTCAATTGTATTCCTATTTGTTGTTGGCCAATAGTGAATTGTTTTTTTTTTGGTTTTGAATATATCTGATTGTGTACGAATTAAGTGCAGGTTGTTTCCTATTCGAGCTCTCTCAATTAAATTACTCTAATTATTATAAATAATTTCTTATGCAGTTTACGGCTGCTATTTGACATTAACAAATTAGATACACGTACTTTTAAACTTTAAGTATTTTAAATATGATTTATAGAGTATATATATAATTTAAAATCATGACAAGAGCTGGATTTATAATAGGCTTATAACTGCTTGCGATATGTATGTGTAATAATCTGTATTTTAATAATAAGCATTTAATTAAATTATATATATATTTTATTATATTTAGTATATTTAAATTTGTTGATATTTAATTCATCTCGTTCATTTTAATATTCCTATTACTTTTGTACATACATTTTTTTATTGTTATCTATCTTGTTGTCCCCTCAATGTTATGATGTAGTCACAGTTTATTGTAAACAATACTGTAAAAGGCTTTAAGAAATTAATGAAAGTTTAGCCACCTTAAGTAGAATCAACAATTAGGTGGGTTGATTTCTAATATACAAAGTTGATCAGATATATTCAACTTTAATTTCAGGAAGTCCAGTGCCAAACAGAGTTAAAAGGGACAATGATAAAAAGAACCTTTTCATTGTAAGTCCAAATTTATTTTAAGTCGCAAATATATTAAATTATTAAAATGTGTTATGCTGCTTAATTAAAAAATAATTTAGAGATACAAAAAGTTAATTAGAAGACGAGTAAAATATAACTAATAATATAAGCCCAAATCATTGCATAATTAGCATACTGAAGTTTTTAAAAACTTCAGAAAAAATAGCAATTATTAAAAAAAAAAAAAAAAAGATCAAAACTGCTTATAAGCTCGCTGCTAAGTAGAGAAGCGAACTCTCCAATGGCTTGCCAATACATTTTACAAATGCACAGCACTCACATACACACATACATATTAATAAATATTGAAATACTTGTGAATCTAGGCAAATATTTTATGATGCCGGTTGCCCCACAAAACGAGTTGCATATAATTCCCAAGTGGGCGGGAATCAACACCAAATGTAGCATATTTTTCATTTCGACAAGAGCAATATTGCTTTTAAAATGCATAAAAAATAGAGAAAAAAAACCTATTTCACAAATAAAAAAGTGAGTGAATATAATATATACGCAACAGAAAAACTAACAAATGCACAGAATGGCAATGCCAAAGCAACAACAACAAAGCCAGCAAATATTTAAAAAAGCTTTTAAGTGTTATTGATAGCTGAGCGGAATGGCGTTGAGTTCTCTAAACCCTCCCCCACCCCCCCAAACATCTAGCCCAGAGCCAAACTCAACCCACTCTGCACTCTGCAGTATTGTGTTTCATGGGTTTGTGCTAACGCTTTTGCATTTGTTTTTGTAGATCTGCTCGAAGCTGTTCCGCTGCCTTCGTGCTGTGTTTTACTGTGGCAGGCAAAGTGTGCTTCCGGTTATTTAAATGCTAACAAATACAAATTGTTGGGCGTTTGCCGGACAGCACTCAACAGTTGTTTGGCTCGGTTTGCTTCGGTTCGAATTGTGCGGCAAGGCCTTCCACTTTTTATCTTTTTGCAGCAACAGTTTTGCATATTTGGGTTATATTTCAATTGTTGCTGATGGTTCTCTTCTCGGTCCTTCAGCTAGTCTGTTCAATCTGTCGATAAGATATATAGGGATTATTTAGAATTTTAATTAAATATAAATAAAATTTTAAAAATATTAAAACAATAATTTTAAATACTTGTTTTATTTTATATTATTAATTTATATTAAAAAAAATAATACTAAATAGCATACAATTATCAGATATTTCATTTGAAATTTTTGTTTAAATAATTGCGAAATAAGTTAACCATTAAAATATATTAAAATACTAGATTCAATATTTCTTTTAGGTTATATTTAAATTGTAGCTGGTGGTCTGTTCAATCTGTCGATTATAAATATATAATGATTATTTAGAATTTGAAATAGCATTTTTATAATATTAAAAATAGTAAAATATAATATTTCATTACATTTATTTATATTTTGAAAAGTTTATGAGATATTAAATTTCATTATTTTATTTAAGAAATTGTAAAATAGGCTAAAATATGTTGATTCATCACAACATACCCAACATATCTTGATTTTCTTTTAATGCTTCGATCCAAAACATGTTATTTTCCCGTATACATTTTTATTTTTTTTATGCTTTCATTTTTTGACCAGAAGTTGAAGATCATTGAAACTTCGGCTTTGCCTGAGCTGCGGGTGCATTGCAACTTATGCCACTTTGTTAATCCATGGACGAGCACTTGGGGAATAACATGGACGGCTTTCAGAACACGCTTTCACGCCATATCAGGAAACCCGGACAAAACCCACGATGAGTGCATATTTTGTGCGCTATATACTGGACAGAATTTATCGCTTCGTTTTGTTTCTGCACTACATGGTATATTTATTTGTACAATTTTGGCATTTTGTTTTGTACACATTGTGGTCCATTGTTTTTATCAATATGCCGTCGGATGCGACGTACAGGCAACGGTGACTGTGCCATTTCTCTCTGGACAGCAAACAGCGGCAAAAATATTCAATAGATTCAATATGGCCACGTATTCTGACTCTAGGCAAACAAATGCAATTAGAAGGAATTGGTGAGCGAATGAAGATTAAGATGGAATCAGTATATTTTTAAATTTGATTATATTTTTGGGGAATTTAAATACTACACAAATATGTATTGGATTTAAAATATGTGAAAGGGAAAATAATGAAAATAATGAAAGTTTGTAGATCATTATTTATTGAATAAAACCAACTTGTTTAAGGTACAGATCTTATTTAATAAAATTATTTCTTAAACAAGGTGATATCTTCAGTATTATTAGTGGCTAATTTTTAAGAAATTACACTTGGGAAAAATTTTGATTGAATTTTATAAAGTTATGTTAGGTTCGATTAATCTGAATACGGCGCATTCTTTTTTTTAATCCCAGGGTTGTTGTTGTTTGTACTTAATAAAATCAATAAATATATATTTTTAGCTCAGATAATTTATATGAGTTTCGATAAATAATATATTTGAAATCTAACTAGGAAGAACATATACAATTTGAACGCAGCTATGCCTTTTGTTTGAATAATTGACGAAGTCAGTATGCATAAAAAAAAGAAGATATTAAACAAACTTTTGACCCAATTGCATGTTTAACTTGCACCCTTGCGAACCCTTCAATTATGCATAAGCCGCTGCTCGGGTTATTATGCAACTACTCTTGCAGTCAAGTGTATATGTATGTAGGGTCAGAGATTTCCACAATGCCAACCAACGCGGCGCAACAATATGAGAAAAGCGCGTGCCACAACAAGTGGCAAGAATGTGGCCTGAAAGAAATGCATTCCATACTTTAAGGCGCTTATATGCTCAGCACCAAGTGCCAGCGACAGACAGCGAAGTCACATTTGCTTTGCGCCATAAATAAACTGGCATATGCGGCATGAAGTATGCTCTAATGCAGTCGCAGCTAGAGCTGGAGTTCTGACAAAGAATTGCAGCGTCCGTCGCGTGTGGCAAGATAAATCTCAACAAGTTTTTATGAATTTCTTCTGCATTTTGTGCAACTTCTTGCACTTTGTTTCTTTGTGATTTTCTTTATTTTTTTTGTGCCATGACAAAAGTCGACAACATAAGCCAACCAGTTGGCAGACTTTTAAAAACAGCCAAGTCAGGCAAATGCACTAAAATATATGCAGCTTTATGTGCTGTGATATATGTATATTTACTCTAATGTCCCACAGAATTTACTTGCCTTTGATTAGCATCTCTATGCGTGCTGATGAGTGCGTGTGTGTGTGTGTGTGTGTGTGTGTGCGTGATGCATTACATTCAACTGGCTCATTTAACTGACAAACAAATATCGAGCATACGCCATGTTGACCCCATTTTCAACAACAAAGTGTTTTCGCTGCATTGCTTTGCTTTTTGTGTGGCTGCTTCTGTTGTCCTACTACTCTATGCTTTTTTTGTTTTTGTTTTTTGTTTTTTGTTTGCCATTGCAACTTGTATCGTTGTCCTGTGCATTGTCCTGTGTATTGTCCTGTGTGTGTTTGTGTGTGCTTTTCGGCGCTTTTGCAATACCTTTCGGTCATGCTTTGTAATGCAACCCAATATTCTATCCAAACTGTGTGTGCCTGTGTTTAAGAGTGTATGCAAGCTACTTAGCTGTCTGTCGCTTCTTGTTTATGTTATGTTCGAAAATGAACGCTTTGTGTGCGCTCTTAAGTTTGCTCTTAGCAGCCGACTGGAAGTTTCCAGTCTAGCTAAGAGCTTTATTTGTGGTTTCTCTTTCAATTTTATGTTTACGATTGGTAGACCAAGTTGCCATCAAGAGTTATTTCTATATCTTAGTTAACTTGATTACATTTTTCAAATTTGAATTGATTTTTGATTATTTTAAGCATAGTTTTCTTATCTCTTCTTAAAGCTTTGGTGCTGCGAATATAGTACGTATAAATCTGGCCTTTCACTGAGTATCTTAAAATTAATTTTAAATATATGCATTGCATTTTAATTCATATCATTATGTAATCCGCTTGAAATTCATAGGTCATTGTGCAAAAGTATTTCTGAATGAAAAAACTTTGTTTCAAATTTATTTCACTTTAAGCTTCAAAATATTTATTCATCAAATATTTCTCAAGTCTGAAGAACGTTTAAATTTGATGAATATTCGTTTTTTTGTTTGGAAAAGCAAAAGCTGAATGAAAATTTGGCAGCTGTAATTTGGAAGAGTGTCATTTAAACTTTGAGGAAACCCATCAAAAATGCACTTAAAAGCTTAAAAGTGCCAAGTTATTGACACACTTAAGCGAGCACTGGCGAGCGATCACAATTCAGATGCTTTGGCTACAAGTGTGGCACTGTTTTTAAAAATAATTTAATTAAGTTCTGACATTTTTTATAGCTTTTGTTTTGTTTATCCATCAAAAATAGTAGTGCAACAACTGTGGGCGGCAGTTCAGTTGTTGACATGTTGCAGCTGCAGCTGAAACCAGTCAGATACTGCTGCTTTATAGAGTATATGCTTAGATACAAGCATGGCTCACAAGATAATTGCCGAAAGTTGTTTAAAAAAAAGGAAACTTTTTGCCCAACATTTTTGCTGCTAGTCAAAAAGTTTGACCGTTTGGACCGTTGGGTCAAGCTGTGTCCTGCCCCCAAAAAGTTGGCTTAACATTTTATTCTATCTAATTGAGTGTGTTTAAAGTTTAAAGTATGCCAAAGTTTGTTCAAAAAGTTACCGATTTAAGCCAAGTGAGCGATTGTAGCCCAATATAGCCAATAACACGCTGTCACAAACTGTTGCATACTCACAGCAGCCAACATTTGCCCATTGTTATTAATATCATATTTTTTTTTATTGTAATTAAAAAAAAATCTGAGTTGTCGGACACATTGGCGTTGTTATTGTTATTCTGACTTACGCATTTTGATTGAGTTCCGAGAATTTTTAAATTTATTTTTCACGCCCTCTGTTCTGCAGGAAATGAACGCGGTGCATAACTGGCGGCCAGTTGCAAATGCTTCGGACATTTCCGTTGTGTCAATAAAAAATTCCACTGCAGCGCAGACATGTTTGTGTGTGTGTGTAAGTGCACAATAATAAAGTAACACAAATCCCAATTTCCGCCAATGCATATGGCGAATATTTCATGATGCACCCTGCACATACGCAATATGCATATCAACAGTTTTGTTGTTGCTACTGCTGTTGTTTGGTAAAAACAGCCTTATCACAGGCTTACTATGTTGTTTGCCCACGCTTGAAAGAAAAGTGTCATAAAAAAGTGCATATTTTTGCAGATAATTTTCAGTTATGCTGATAATGATAGTATTTTCTGACTTTCTGCTTATTTGTTTAGCTTCTATAAATGGAAATTCATCACACTTGCAATATGTTAAAAGTGTACACAAGAAATATCACAGCAAATTTTAAAGGTGGCTTGTAGCTTATTTACTTTGCTTTCGTTGAAAGTTTAATATAAATAGAAAAATAATATTATTAACAATTTTCTTCATTTTTATAGTCCAAATAATTATTTATTGCTTTAAAGAGCCTTGTGCTGAATAGCTTAGATCTCAGTTTTTATGTATTTTAATTAATAATTTCATAAAGACATTGTGACATAATTTTTATTTTTTTCAAACCAACATTTAAATGAATTTGTTTAAATTGAATAATTTTAATTATGAACAAAAATAACGTCATTTAAAATAAAGTAATATAAACTGATAGTTTTAGATTTTTAGTAAGTGCACAAAACTGCGTACATATAATACAATTTCATATTTGATCAGTTTTAATTTTTTGACTTTGGTGACACTCCCACCTTGATAACAATTACAAATAAGCCCTGGCAAACTTTGCATATGATTTTAAGCTTAACTGCAATTAAAGCTTCCTGGCAACTGCAAGACAACAACAAAAAAACAACATGAAAAAACACCAAACTGTATGCATAAACTTTGCCAGCAACTCATAACTTTTACTTTGAGAAGAAGCAGAGTGCAGACGAAGAGTGCAGGGGAGTTGGGATGCAGCAGCGGGAGCAGGATTTGGCAGCAAGGCAACAATAACCCAAAAGAGAAAACTTAACAACACTCTGCGGCGTGTGTGTATGTGAATTAATAATAAAATATTTGCGAATTGTATTTTATTCGTGAGTGCTGGACTTTTAGAATAACTGTGAATAAAACAATACCAATTTAATTTTTCATCAAAACTTTATTAGTTTTAGTTTTGCCAAATTTATTTATTATTTTCATCATACAATTTAAGTTTATTCATTTGAAATTTATCTTAGAAAATCAATATAATATTTTTCTAGATAATATTATTGCGATGTTGAAAATGATTTGTTGTATTTTATTTCTTTTACACATATGGAAAATTTTTAAAGTAATTTTCAATTATGCTGAGGAAAATAGTTGATACATTTGCAATATGCCCTATTTGTTATTTATACAGAGTGTGCAGCACAGAAAACTTTGCCAAAAGAAAATAAATTTTTGTTGCGGTTGTTGCTATTGTTGCTGTTGTTTCTTTTTTGCTGCAGCTGGTAAGAATACCCAAAGTGTTAAGTGCGCGGTTTTTGGGGCTGATGGCATATGTTCCGTTTCTTGTACTTCAACTGCTACTTCTGCTTTTGCATCTTCCACTGTTTTGGGTGGCAAGTTTTAAGAGCAAACTTTATGCTCTAATTTCCGAAAAGGAGAAATTAGCAAAGTATTTGCGCCATTGCCATATCATAAACTGGTGCAGCTATATAGGCCCCAGCAAGCTCTCTCTGTGGGTGTGTATGTGTGTGTGTGGGTATGCGTTTATATGAGCGTGTGTGTGTGTCTAAGTCTGTTTGTATGAGAGTTGCTCACAAAAGTCACATAAATTTGAAATGACAGCAGCGTTTTACAGTTTTTCGAGGTCGTGTGGTAATAAAGTTTTCCACATCGAGAATATGAACGATGAAGAGAGCCAGAGCAAGAGAGGGAAAGCGATGAGAGAGAGAGAGGGAGAAAGATAGAGAGAGAGAGAGAGAGAGAGAGAGAGAGAGAGAGACAGAGAGAGACAGAGAGCAACAGCTGTTCAAAGAGATGCATGATGACAGTCCAAAGTGGCAACTAGTTAGACTCTGGGGCAGCAGCTGGGCGGGACCAACACTAACACCCTAACCAACTCCCACCCCCACATTCTCATCCACATCCATTGCCATGGCACATGCCTCGTAAAATATGTTTATGTCTGTGTAGAGTCGCCCATAGGCCTGGCCAACTCTATATGCACTCTGAATTGCTGTGTTGAGCTGCTCTATGAAATTATGCAATGGGGATTATTTTAGTTAAATTGCCCGACTGCGTCGAGGGTCACTCGGCCATTCGGACGTACAGACACTTATATAGTCTGACTGACAGCTATGGAATGAGTGCGACTGTTTGGTTTCGACTTGACCAAGTTTATGCTGTGATCAAATTTAATTTCTTGCTGTGCACATAAATATATAAATACGAATAAAGTAAAATTTTCAACAAACATTTTACCCATACAAAAAATACATATATATGTATAAGCAAAAAAGTTGAATATATATATAATCTCGAAATATCTTATTGTACAGAATCATGTTTTATTATGTGACTTTCTTGTTTTCTTTTTTATTAAAGGGAAATGTATTTTATTACAAGATTTTTCTTTAAAATACATTTTGTATGAGTTTTTATTCGGACTGCTTATTCTCTATTTTTTAATTGCTTTTTAAGCAACACTTATTTGGAGCTTGGTTTAAATTATTAAATATTAAATAGTAAAGGAAAATAAAATTACTTTTTAAAATATATTTTTTATATGCACAGATTGATTGTGACATATATATTAAGTTTAAGAACTTTCCATAAGATACCAATCACTGTGTCTTATAAATGTTTATTCAATTGATGATATATATAATTTAATTGCTCTGCATAAGTCAATCGAGAATATTTCAATGATATTACATACCAAGCTGTATTTACAAAATTTGACAAATAGTTTACTTGTTTTATTGTGGAACCTTACTAAAATCCAATGCAAAAAAGTTCTTATCTCATTTGTGCTACGACCCATTTTCATTCATTAAAAATTGCAGAATCGGCTTAGCCAAAACCGAAAGCCACAACACAAAGCGACGCCATTTGGGTCAGGGGTCAGAGTGTTTGAGAGCTAAACTGTGGCCAATTTGACACAGTTTTGTATAATATTAAATCGCTGCAGCTGAAAAAGCTGCTCTAATGGCCAAGAGACCACAATTCGCGGCACGCTGTCATTGATTTCTGCCATTTGAGTTTTGTCAATGAGCGGCCAATGGCCAACAACTGACGGTAGGCTGCTGTCTCGGCCATTTGCCATAATTAACGCGCAAATCATTTTGTGGCAGGCAGCAATATGGAAGAGCAGCTGGAGGGAGAGACGATTGCATTGACGATTGTCAATTTAATTACAATGTGTTTTGCACATTTTTGGACGTTTTTGCATTGCCGACAGACAATTCGCATGCTCTGCGGTCGACATTTTGGCACATTGTTTAATTTATTTTAAACAAAGTTGGTTTTGCGGAAATTATTTGGGGTTTGTTTCGCTTTTTGAATGTTGTTTGATTTGTGCTGCGGTCTCCCGCCTGGGGGCTTTTCTTTGTTCTTTTTCTCAAATATTACAGTGTGGATATTAAACGGCGATAAATTTAAATTAAGTTATGCTTGAGTGCATTCTTATTTGAACATGACATTATTTTATAATGACAAACAGTGTCAAGCCGAATCGAATTTAGGTTTAGATTATTGTACGCCAAACAAATATCTGGTTACTTATTGGTACCTTGATTTTTACGGTACGCTGCTGGTATGACATCGATTTGTAATAGTTCCATTAAATAATTAGAAAAAATAATTGAGATCTTTCTATTCGGGCGTAACTGACTACAGAATACTGTCATACCATTTGAGCAAAAAAAAAAAAATGACCAGCATCTATCATATTGCTCGATCTATCATATAGCTCGGTCGGTTTTTTTAAATTTTTGTAATGAAAATGATGTGTCAATATGGGAAGTGAGGTCCGCAAGGGTATGTTATATTTGGTACTTCTAAAAAACACATTTTGAATCGGTAAGCTGTTCCAATTTTCACTCTTATTTCCGTTGACATCCTGATTACAAATTATTTGCATTACTATTAAAATAATAAAATTAAAAATGTAATTAATTGAAAATTAGTCACACAATTTAATTTTCTTTTTAACTGACTTTGATTACTGAAATCCACAGATCTTACAATTTTCTACTCGTAAATTATAGATTCGATTGACAACTCGAAATAGTTAAATTACTGTTTCTCATTTTTAAGCGTTAAATTCGTTTCATTTCGAGCGAACTCTTGATTTAAGTTCCACTAAACTGACATACTTAAGGTAATCTGGCTACAAGTCAAATTAATGTAAATTAAGAAGAGCTGCGCCTTCCGGCCCCCGTTTCCACAAAACCCACAGCTAAAGCCCACAAAAAAGAATCGCACCGCACACCCCCGCCACACCGCTGCAACTCTCCATTAAATTAGGTTTTGAGCAGAACAACCCTGACGACAACTCGTACAACATAATTAGGCTTATGGCAGTGACTTTTATAGTCAAGTGCCGCTACAAGCGTCTACATCCCCCACCTACTGCCCATTATCAGGCCCCCAAAACAGCGCCCATTTGCGTGCGTCGCTAATTAGTGTAAAATGTTTCCTGTTATTTACCTTTTCGGTTTTGCAACAACAAAACAAACGACAACGAGGCCTAATTGTAAATGGGCAACACAGCCACTGTGAGGACCTGGACAAGCAACGAGAAAGGGGGGCGTACATTTTAGTGGATTCCTGTATCACTAACCGTTTCGGTTACGGTGTCGATTTTTATTTGTGCGCTCTGTGACGTGACCTGTTTTTGGTAATAAATAAATAGTCGTATTTATTTTGCAGTAGTAATCAACGCAATCCGAATACAAAGACAAAATCAGCGCTAATTAACTCAAGGCTCGCCTTAGGGCTATAAACAGTCAGCAACTGTTCATGGCTCAAATGTCCTGCTGCTTAGCATGCAGAACATCAACTCGTTCAACTCGTTCAACTCAACACAATGCCGACTCGGTGTCGCGTAAATTGCATTTTAAAATAAATTATAATGATTATTATGTTGCAAACAACAGATGTCAGATGTTCCAAAGAGCCACGTCTGTCAGCTCGCAAAACGTAGGCAAAACTCACTCTCTATCTCTCTCTATTTCTCTCTCTCTCTCTCTCTCTCTCTCTCTCTCTCTCTCTCTCTCGCTCCCTTCGTCCCTCTAGTGGCTCGTTGGCAGCAATTTTGCCAGTTTGCCAGTTTAGTCTTATGGGCCAAGCATAAAAATGTTAACTGAACAACATTAACGCAAGCATTTTATGACGTTGAACTTAATATTATTAAATCAGCGACGAGTTTATGAAGCATTAAGCTAACACTCAGAAAAAAAGTCGCCCTAAAATGTATAACGCTCTGAAAACACAATTATTTGTAAGAGTTTTTCGTTTAATATTTCTTAATACTAGAAAATCTTTTTAACAAGTTTAAATGCAAACACTTATTTTTGAAAAAATCGCAATAAAATATTAAGTATTTTCAAATTAAATTACATGAAATTCTAAATTTTCCAATATGATTGTACAGATGAAATCTTAAAACACTAATGATTAATTATTATTTATTTAAAATATATATGAGTAGCCAAAAAGCTTATCTAAGATGAATTCTGTAATTATATAAAAACACAACAAAAGTTCAAGATCGCTTAGCGTTTTAGAAATGTATTTTATTTATCTTCATAGTAGACAAAATACTTGGTGATTTTTTTGCTGAGTGCAGCTACACTGATAAGATTTGAGATGAATGCGCTTGCTATTTTGCATTTAAATACCCTCAGAAATCTTATAAACATTCCTTAGTTTTTAAATTATATATATAATTTTAAATTTTATTTTAAATTTATTATAATTCAATTTTTTACTTTTTGTATTTTGTGTGTCAACTATTATTATTTTATTTATTTTATAATATTACAATTATTTTTATCAATAATTTTCGCTTGCTTTGAGGAAATTTTGTTCTGCGCATGTATTTTTAAGTACATATATGTGTTTTTATTTATAGTTGTTCACGTTATAACAGCGCTGCGTTTGGCTGCTTTAAGCTAATAGAGCAAAGCAATCTAAATATCACCTTCTCTTTTGTGCAAGGCACACTGCCTTATCATCTAACTGCACTCTAAAAAATCTCTCTGATCCAGAGTTTTTATTTTCTTGAGCCCAAAGTACGTTTTTCTAAAAAAAGGTTTTTTCTACCATTTTTTTTATTTAGTTTGAAAAATTTAATTATAGATAAGATACAATTCTACCCGAGACCTTTAAAGACATAAAACTCAGTACATTTTCGATCGTTACATGTAAATGTTGCGACCTAACTTTCGCCAATACCACACAATGCGATGTATCGAAACTAAATCAACCGTGGGGTTTGTTGTCGGCAGTACCAGTGTTAACAGCCTTGTTTAAGCTGAGCTCTTGCTTATTAACTCCAGCTTCCTTCTTTTCTGTCCGAGGGCGCAGAGCAAGCAGATCTGTCTGTCACGCGATCATTAAAAAAAAAAAAAATTTAATTGCATCTTGAGTAAAAATTAAATCCACGGCTTTACGTGGAATTGATATTCGCCACTGACATGCTCTTCGACAAAGTCCATTGTCAAGGTACTTATTTCGCGAAAAATGTGGATTTAACGAAAAATTAATTTTTCCCCGGCAAATGGTATAGGATTAGGATAAGTTCTTTGGAGAGCCGAAAACCCCGCGATTTAAGACAGCAAACATAATGGAGAATAATTGGAAAATAACTTGGAGGAGATGTGAGTTAGAGTTCTGGCCTTAGCCCCTGTCCCAGATGAAGCAAACATATTTTTTTTTAAAAAGTGTTAAAAAAATTGTAATACAAAAACAAAAAAAAAAAATTATACAGCTATGCAGTGATCCGAAAGTAAACCAATTATATTTTAAAACAAATATTAAAAGCCCTGCAGCTTAAAGCAAACGTACGAACACAAAACATAAATATAAAATATTTATTAAAAGAACCATGTTTTTTTGATACTGTTCTCAAAACAATTCAATTCAATTCACTATGTAAAATTAGAATCGTAATGACAATTTTCACTAAGTGAAAAAGGTATATGAGTAAAAAAAAAAATATATATATATATAATATTTTTTCAAGTTAATAAAAATTAAAAATACAATACCAGAACAAAACAAAAAGAAAGCAAGCCATCATCAAACACACAACAGACAACAAAAACGACACCGTTTACGTGAAGGGCTTCATCGTGGATTAATTTCGGTGAATGTTTGTGCTGCTCATCCCACTGTACAAGCCACCGCAGGCTTTTGCATGTGGACAGGCACAACGAATAGAAAAAGTGAGAGAGTGAGCGAGAATTTGAGAGCGAGCTAAAGTGTGCGTGAAGGAGGCTCCTCGTAAACGTGAGCGTAAGCTTAGATAATGCGCTCTAAAGCTCCTGCACTTTTCGCTATCTTAAATATTGTTGCGATCTCTTGGTTTGGCTAATGGTATGGTAAATGGGAGATAGAGAGATAGAGAGAGAGAGAGAGATGAAGAGAAACAGAAAGTAAGTAATGCAGAATTTCGCAGGTGCATATTTGATATGAGTGGAATGTGAATGGGTTGTTCGATGCACAGTATGCCCACCGCAAATTCGCAATATAATTAAAATGCGGTTAGCGAATGAGTAGTGCAGCAAATAAGCAGATGCCACGTGGCTGCAGGCAGTAAATTAATATGATCAAGGCATCGGCTAAAGCCAAGCAACGCAGATGCTAGAGTGAGTATTTTGCTGTCGTAAGTGGATATATATTGTATATTATTATAATATGTGTGCATTATAGTTATAATTATTTGCAATTGCCCATCAGAAAGTTGGAATGCATTTAATAACTCATAGCAGAAACAATTACTAAATTCTAAATTGAAAACAAGTTAGGTGGGTAATTGTTGAAATTTTGGGTGAAAACTTCACTTAAATCATTAAATTTTATTCTGGATATTCGTTTCCATCTGTCATATGACAGATTGTTCATGTTTATACTGTTCTTGATAAATTAAATAAAGAGAGGTTGGTAAATAGATTAAGGTTCTAAGAGGATCTAAGTACTTCAACGATTTGTTAGACAATATTAATTAGTAATTTTAAGTAAAAATATTGTTATAAAAATGTAACTCTTTCTTTAAGTACAAAAACTTTCGAATGTAAGTCCAAAAACTAAATTAAATTAATTTGGTATTTCATTAATATAATTATGTATATACGAATTTTTGTTTTACTATGTTGACAAATGATTATGAGAGAAGAGGAGAAATTCAGCTAAAGCTTAACCTTTAGCCCAAACAGGTGACATTCTGGCCGCAGGTCACTGAGCTTGACATTTTGAAGACATTAAACTGATGTTGTTGGCGTAAGCCGCAGGCCAGATGCACAGTCTGCAATCCGCAGTCCAGACAACCATCATCCACCCAGTAGAGTCAGCAGCATGAGCAGATTTCCCCAAAGACATAGACAATGTCATGGAAATGGAGACATCGAGCAAGCAGGCCTCAGACTCAGCCTCAGCCCCAATTCTAACCAGAGGCAACTTAGGCGAGCGAACACACAGTTCAAGTTATGAATAATTAATGTCTGACTACCTTTCTGTGTGTGTGTCGGTTTCTAAACAGAGGCTGTGCGTGTGTGTGGCTGTGTTACGCCATTCGTGTGAGCGAGTTGATAATTTGCTATAATTGCCGGGGGACGACCACAGGTCAATTTTGTGGGCATTTATATAAATTTGCCAAGACAGCAACTCAGCGCGAGGCAAAAAGTCAGCAAACTTGAGCAACTAATCCAATTACAGCAACTGCTCAAGAAGTATCGGAATATGTAATTATATATTTGCCATTCTTTTATGCTGCCGTTAATTAAGCATAATGACTATTCCTAAGATAAAAATATGTACATATTAATTTTTATCTGTTACATTGCTTGTTATTTAAATGTAATTAAGCAATTCAAACATTTTAAATTTGGATACTTTTTTTTTAGGTTGTGAATAAATTATTACATTATTCCAATTTACATTTCTTTTATTATTTCTGTTTATGAATCCAAGCATTTTTCTTATCCCCACTTAAAAAAAAACAAACAAAATATATTTATTGAACTCATTGTTTACTTTCTGAAATATAAATAGGATACTATTTTATCTGAGCTACACAGTTTTGTTGCATTTGTCGAGAATAATCAACAGGAACTATATATAAGCAAAGGCTCATTCAGTTACATGTCGTTTCTTTTCATTAAATTTTGCACTCTTCGATTTCCTGTTTGAGTTCTATGCCATCTTTCATCCGAAACTAGCTGAGATTTCACAGTCCAAACTCTTGGCTCACCTTGTCTGAGAGCTTCAATTGTCGTTTCATTTATCGTCTGCGTAGAAACTAAAGTTGGCTAAGCGCACACTGGCAAACAACTGGAAACTATCACAACTCCAAACTGTAAACATCAACGGTGGAAGGCAGCTGCAGCCCCAGGTTGTATTTCAGCCAGAAAAGACATAATAACTCGACGTGGCCGGATCTTGGCACGCCTTGCCCTGGCACGCTCATGCTGGCCATAAATACCTTAACAGCTTTTGCGTAACTTAAGTCACCTTAGCACTTAACAACAGAGCTCGACAACAGCCGGGACGGCGAGTGTGGGTGCTGTGAGTGTTTCGTGTAAGCGCATTAAACCCATTCGCAGGTGGGCAGTTTAAGACTCGCATTACGTTTAAACGCGCACCAAATGCAACTTTTTGCAGCTGCAATGAGTTAACTCAATAATGCACTTGGCCAGCCACACACACAGAAACACACACAGAATTGCCCGAACACACTCACTCAACTACTTGGGCTGGTTTTTTCATATGGTCTTTAGCCCATTCATTGAACACTGTGGCCGACTCGTCTGTTCTGGCCATATAAATGTGCACTTGTTTCAGGCTTTTATTATTATTGTTTGCCGCTGTTATTGTTGAGCTGAAAACATGCTCGGTAATTTTAAATTTTCGTTTATTTTAAAGTTTCTGCTGAGCAATTATAAATCGGAGCAACTGACGGCCATTGCGTATTTTTAACGACGCTTGCTCAAAGCTGAGAATGACAGTTCACATGTGTGTAAATAGTCCTGTGACGACAAAACTGAAAAAATCAGTTGTTGATTAATCTTTTAAATCAAGTTATTTATATGAAAACGAGTTTTTTAAAACCATTTTTTAAACCATTTTTAATTGAATTTGTGAGTTTATATTAAATCTGTTATTTCAACAACAACATAGTTCAACAGAGAAATGCACAGAATAACTAAGCCTCTCATTTGCAATCTACCAAAGTATTCCTAGTAAAGAAAATTATATAATCGAATTAAGTCAAAAATAAACTACATATCTTAAGAGCTCACTCGTCTACCGCATTCATATTAGTTTTGTTTACTATATGTTAGAATATTTGTATATAAATCGCTTTTGCAAATATATATTTTCAAGAGTAATGACGTTATAATAAAAAGCTAGTTCTGGTTTAATTTGTAGTCAATCTAAAATTACCTGTTAGTCTGAGTCAATATTAAATTAATATTGCATGCACAAACTAAAATAAATCAAAAATTTCGTACATATTTTATTCCCTTGTTATTCGCGCGGCTTGTTATTGCAATTCTTCGATGATTGCGATTGTCGATGTAGTTTTTAAAGCTGCACCCCAACTATAATTTTGGCTTGTCTTACGGGCACAAAAGTGTCCTAACCAAATGCTCGGTGGCTCAAACTGACACACATAAGAACATGGTTCACATACTAATGCCAGCCAGCTTTGGTTGCTCAGTTGCAGCTCCCTTGACCAAATGCCGCAAAAGATATCAATGAACAATCGATGGGGCTTGCGACATACCAGCCACAATGCCACCCTTCCTCTGACGGGTTGCCCAGCTGCCCACTGCCCCATTTTTGCTCATTCGTGTGTGGGGCAACTAAAGTTACAGATACATATGCACGTCTTACGGTTATATAGTTACGGATACAAGCTACAAAGACACGGTTGTCGTCGCAGTGAATTTGTAAAATACGTGACAAGCATTTGCAATTTGGTCAAAGTCGCTGTCGTTATCGTTCTCTCTAGCCATGTCACAGTTTTTCCATCTCTTTACTCTGCGCTCTGATATTTACAATTCAATTGTTCTAATTTCGTATCGTACGGTTCTCATTTTCCTGCCCAAAACAAAGAGCAAAAAAAAAAGAGAAAATTGAAGTTCAATTGAATTGACAGTCTGTGAAAATTAAATGGTCCAACTATTTTATCGACTAGTTCTCGTATACTTTTTTTTTCTTTTTTTATGTCTAAATTGATTTATTTATGTTCCCTTTCTGAAACGAGTTTTTTCGCACTCAACTCGTATCTGCCGCATTTTTATTGTCCGGCTGACCACATTTTGTGGTTGCGTGGGTTATAAATTTATAGTAATTTTTTATACAATTTTAAATGGCAACATAAATTTAAATTTATTACACGTCGATTTCCGTTGTGGCCATCCCGATGTTTCTCGCTTCCCCTCCTACTTCTTCATCACTATCATTCATTGGCTGCACCCGCAGTTGGAGTTGCAGTTGAAGCACTGAAAAATTGTCTGTCTCCACTCCATAGGAGCTACGATGACGATGACTTGCTGTGACTTTAATGCATTCTTTGCGGTCCTGAACAGTTATGAGTTGATATTAATATTCAGTCAATTAAACATTTTATATGTGGCATATAATATAGTGTTTTAAGAGCATGTAAAGAATGCGTTTCAATTAAATAAAATTACTAATTACTGACCCAAACTATTATTTTCGACATTCCTTAAGTGTGGCCACGAAAATGCATTAATTATGGCTCTAATTCAGCCAATTTGTTTGCAAGTCTTTTATTAAGGCACATAATTTGCAGCGCTGACGCCACTCTTAATTTGAGCAAGTTTGTTTTCAGCAACAAAAATTTGCTCTAATTGACCAACACTTTAGATCAAGACAACTGGCTGAAGGGGGAGTGCCAAAATGCTTAGCATACCACGTAGCTAAAAGAGAAATTTAATTAATTTGCTGGCTGCTCGTTATCTCACACGGAGAAACCTATATCGCACTCTATCTCGTTCGTGAATTGCTTCTGCTTCATTCGCGTCCTGTGTAGTCCACTTAATGCGCGGACAAGTCATAAACTCGAAAGTTACCAAGTTACCAGAATTTTTTACCAGCTGCAATTTCATTATGTGACTGATGATGTACAGCAGCAGAAAGTAAGTAATCATATTATATTTTTATTTTTTTGCTTGCACTCTTTGTTTTTGTCAAAAAGAAAAATATAAAATCAAATAAAATAAAAATAGAGTTATGTCGCAGGAGTGGCAAGACGAGCTGCTTCTTGAAAGTTTGAGCGTAACTGCATAATGGCAAGAGAACAACAAAAATTTGGAATATAAAAAGTTTTTAATGAATGGAATTAGTGTCTGGGCTGCACTGACTTTGTTAAATCGAGCAGGCAGCGCCTCCAAAGTCCAGCGGCTCCTCAAAAGCTGGCCATCAGTCCAACCGTCCATCAGGCCATCGGTTAGCCAAGTCAACGAATTTGGCATGCCAGAGATGTCTGATGTTTCCGCTCTGGGCTAACAAAATTAGCGCTTATTAGTGCCAGTTGGGCAAACTTCTGCTGCGTTTTTCATTTTTGACTTGTACTCACCATAATTTCCCTCGAGTGCGCCACTGAGAGATCTCTAATTGTTTTAAACGAACTACCATCAAAGTTGATGTACCGCAAAATGCTTGCAACGCCGCTCCCAAATTAATATGTTCTTTAATGAGTATTGTTGAACAAGTTTCAGGGCGTGAGACTCAAGTGAAAATCCAAGCTGGATGTATTTTATTTTTGTTTTTGTTATGGTTGTTCGACAAGTTACACTTGAAACTGACTTGTGTTATGGAAAACTTAGCGTTTGTGTTTACACAAATTTTTCTTTTTTCTTTTGAGATGTTGAGCTTTGCTATTTCAGATACTGTGCAAACTTAACATAATCTCATATTCTTATGTTGTGGATCTGTTTGTTCATTCTTGACACAAAGCTGACAGCATGAGGAAGCGGTTATCACCTTCAATAGGTCAACAAGAAAACACACATTAAGTCTTCGAATTAAAAAAAATAATTAATGTAGATTATCGCAATTTGGAAAAACCATTCGTTGTGCTTCTACATATGGAACAAAATCTCGTTTGCGTGCTTAACAAAAATTGTCGTTTCCGTTTTTGGCATTTTTTTAAAAACTATTTTAGTTTAAACTTCAATGTTCTTAGGCGAACTTCATCACTCAATTATTTTTGTTGTAAATTTATATAAACAAAATGCATTTAAGTTCATCGAAAATTAAAATGGAAAGATTGTAATTGTATATTGTTTATTGGTTTTGGGCAATGTCCGTCATGATGTCTGTCCGTCTGTCTGCCTATCCATCTGTATGAACTTTTTTCGACACCCTTAGATATAGAGACTTGAAACTTGGAACACATACTGATCTGTGATCGCGTCAGACAAAGTGGGGGCTAGCAAATCGATAAAATCGATATTCGCAAATCGATAAAACCACATATCTCCCACAATTTTCAGGCAACAGTCGCAAAATTTGGTTGGTGGGTTGTTGGCGATGTCCTTCAAATATCGGAGAATGCCACGCCTACCTGCGCCACGCCTCCCCCACGTTCCCCACGCCTGAAAATTTTGAGCCGTAAAACTTGCTAGGTGTATTTCTGGTAACCGTCTTTAGGAGCCGATAACATATTTTTATGGCTACGCCCAAACTTACGCCCATAATCGCTAATGCCGATATTTCAGAAAGTGTAACTCGATAAACCCGTATATCTCCCACAATTCTAAAGATAGAGTAACCAAACTTAGAAAGTAACTTGCCGGTAAACTCCTTCAATGATCGGCATATACATTTTCAGATCACACCCATACACGCCGCCACCAAGAGTTTCGTCACTAGAAATCTGAAATGCGCAATCTTCCACAATTCGTAAACTAGAGTCTCCAAATTTTGAAAGTACGTTACTGACAACTACCCATAAAGAATGTTACTGGTAACTCCCTAGATCGATAGAAAATTGGATGGCCATGCCCATTTCGCCTCCCTAAACCGATACACCCGTTAGTGCAAATCGATAAGGCCATATATCTTACACTATTTGAAAGCTAGAGTTACACCGTTCAGACATCCAGAAAAAAATCTTGGACCATGCCCACTCCCGCCCCCGAAAACGATAAATGCCTATATCTCCCGCAATTTAAGAGCTACAATTACCCAACTTGGAAGGAAGATTAGGAACCTTCTCTAAGAATTATTTTGGCCACGCCCACTCTTGCCCCCAAAATCTGCAAAAGCGCATGTCTCCCGTAATTTAACAGCTGCAGTTACAAAAGAAGAAAGGTTACTAGGAAACTTTTCCAACAATTCGGCCATACGCACTCCACCCCCTAAAATTCACAGAAGCTTATATCTAGCGCAATTTGAAAATCAAACTTGGGCAGTATTTCTTGGGTACATCCACTCTGTTCTTTGCTACCTGTTGTACGCTGAAATAACTTTAGGTATCAAAGTATTTCTTAGCCGGTTACGTCCGACTGCAAAGTTATCACATGTGTTTATTTCCATTTAAGACAGTTTATTTAATAAAAATCATTTTTGAGCAGTATTAATTTTTATTCAAAAAAAATATATAGCACATACAAAAATACCAAAACAAAAAGTTATTAATTTTTTGCACAATATTTCTAATATTTATAAATATTTATAATGTTTCAAATAGTCGAGATTTTTTAAAGGAAAATTTGTGGGGTTTTCCTCAAGTGTCTTCCTAGAATGTTGCACTGTCCCTAGAAAATTGAAAGTTCGTTAATAGGAATTATATACAAGTACGCGATTGTATGTCTTTACAGCGAGTCCAAGGGAGTGTAACAAATAATCCAGCTAATTCGACATAATCAGGAACCGACTGCAATGCACCAAATATCAATTTATACACTTAATTAAGCTCGTATGTGACTGCACCATTTTATGACCAGGGACAGAGAGGGGAATGGGATGAGGAAAGAGCGATTCAAGCGCACACATATGCATACATATATATACAAACACATATATATATAATACGTAAGTACGTAGAGCTCAAAGTCAATTGCAATTTTATGAGCTGTTGGAAATGAAGTGTGTAACCGAGAAGTAGAGGGCGTGTAAGAGAGATCCAGGGAGACATGGAGTGTTGACGGGCAGAGAAGACTCTTCACATCACAACCCATTACGCTGATTGGCTTTTAATGTTTATCAATACATAATGCAGTCAGTTAAAATTTCTCTTATATAAAGCCAAATATGAATGACGTTGAGGGGAAGACCCCATTTGACTTTGCTGATGTTAAGGTTGAGGCTTCTGTTTTAAAATGCATGTCCTGTACTTAAGTTCGTGATTTCTTTTCTTTGTTGGGTTTTTTGTCATGTCTGTGGCACATAAATTTCCATTAGCACATGCTAACATTTAGCCAGCTATTATTCATATACAAGAATTATAAGATGCAGGCACACAAAGAGCCCAAAGTTGGCAATGGAGCCGAAGCAGACGCTAGCAAAATACTGTGAGCCCAGTGTTTTAGTTACACGCCTGCTGACTCGACCTGCATTTTTTCTGTCTTATGTGCATAATTTATCTGTCAGTGAAAGTAGCAAATGCACTAAATGAACGACAAAAGAAGGAATAAGAGAGAGAAAAACATACCAAAAAGCAGAAACAGTCGGTTTACAGCCGCAGCAGGACTTACGGACGACATGTGGCGTATGGACCCAGTCAAGTAAGTAGAGCAAAGGTGATACAGTGGAACTAACTGCATTCAAATTTTATTACTTTTAATTTTTGTACGACTTCAACTTTAAATTTAATTTGAAGATTTATTAAGAATTGACTTGTGCCAATATCATTTATTTACTTTGAGCAAAAGAGATTATCTTATTTAAATGTGATTAATTTTGTGATATATAAACAGCTTACAAATATTTTATAATATGTATAAAATATATATTTTTATAATATATATATATATATATATATAGTATAATATTTTTCATATTTATTTTACAATATTTGTGAATATGAAAATATTTTAAATTAAAAAATAAACCATAATATTCATAATATTGTAAATTAAATCGGAATATTTCGTATACGATTTATGCATCCCTTAATATACAGAAATTGATTTTATTGTGTGAAATTTCCTAGCACACCGAAAACAAATTTTGAAAATTTCTACCACTGTAACACCAGCAGCAGTAGAACAACCACACCAACAATGCATCATCATCATGATGAGAAACAACGAGCTACACTAACTAAATCCTATTATGAACTTTGAGCTTATGAAAAGACTTCAAGCGGAGCATTGTCTGCCAGCTGCACAGAGAGACCGAGTGAGAGAGAAAGAGAAGGGAGAATGTCGGCGACTAGGATGAAATAAGGACCCCTATGTGCCCTATGCTGCTGGCAACGCTTACACTTCTGCATAATTAAGTTATGTGCACAATATTCACACACACTCACTCACATATATAACTGCACCTTTTGCCATTAGCCACAATTTTTTTCATTGCGCATACGCCGCGTGTGTCGCAGTTGGTTACTGCTGCTGCTTACGTTTCTTTAATTGATATAAATTGTGGATAAATTAAAGTGGTGCAACTTAAAGCTGTAGATAGCAGCAGCAGCTGTTGCCTATGCAGCTGTCTACCAATTTGAAATTTCTTGCTTGGTCTTGCACAATTTCCGCTTGCAATTTATCAACGCAAAGTTGTTGGCGGTATTGAAAACAATTGGCAGCTAATTTTGCGCAAAATTTGCAGTTTTTTATGTTGGGTTGTGCAGTTTGCGCTACATTGAGGATTTCAAAAACGTTTGTTGGATCATTGCCAGGCTGCCCACAACCCCGCTCAACCCGAACCCTTATAAACCCCCTATTGCATTGGCTCGTGCACATCCGGAGCTATGCTGCTGATGCTGCAATTGAATTGAGAGTCTTAGTTTCCATCAGCAGTGCTGTCGTGAAAAGTAAAATAAATTTCTAATGAATATTGAAGTGTGAAATTTGAATTGATTGCATTTGATTTGCGGACTTATAGCTGAATATTTACATTGAGGCGAATCCTGTAGCTTGCCTTGGCTCCAACGTATCCCCAACCACTTCGACAGTTTGTGAATTCAATTTAAATGATGCTTTGTGTAAGCAGCTTTGCAGCTATTGTCTAAGTAAAGCATTTTGCTTTTGCTTTGATTTAAGTTGCCATAATTTCGAATATTTTGAATTTTCATTTCGTGGATCGAATAGTAAAGAAGTTATCGTTGCAATGAGTCTACAAATAAATAAACAAATAAAAAATAAAATCTCTATAAATTTTTCTTAGAATTAAGAACCTCAGTTAGAAATAATTTTTTGATTTTATTAGGACTTCCGCCAGTCCGGCACACTCCATTTGTTTTTGTTATTTAACACCCATATCAGTTGATAAATGTTATTTAGAACACTTCTCTAAAGCTAAACTTATTTCTAGCCAATTTGCATCTACTCAAAACTTCAACTATGTGGTACAATTTCAATTAGCAGTGCGGTTTGCACAGACCGAAACTGAAGGCTCGGAGTAATGCCATAATCGGAAAATTTGCAATTTGCCGCATAATCGTGAAACTATTACAATTTGCCACATTTCCAAGTGTAGACAATTTTGTGGCAAAGAATTTAATTGAATTATGTATGCGGCTAGGTGGAACTTGGCAACGCCACAGGCGAAGGTGTTGCCAACAACCTAAAAACCCAACCGAGCCCAGCCAATCCAGTGCCATTTTTAATAATTGTACAACAATCTAACGGCGCAAATTCAATTTCATTCAATATTGTAAGCTGCTGGCATGGCTGGCCGGCTCCATAGTTGCGGTAGCCAAGTTTTTGTCTATTTGGCCCACAGCCGCAGCGCGACGGGTGGCCAAGAATCGAGAGCAGAGAGTTGGGATTTGAGATCTGCTATCTGGAATCTGTAGGTGTAGTTACGTCCCTCTGTGGTCTCTAGCTAGCTTTCGTTTGTTTGACTTGCTGTTATGCCAACTTGGCACGCAAACTTCTCACAAGTTTGGCTAGTTAAGCCGAAAACCGACAACTGGCGCATATGGAAATTGGGCCACAACATCATCATCATCCACATCAACCCCATCATTATTATCATCATCATCATCATCATCATCATGTAAAGCCTTGGCTTTCGAACTGGGCAAGGCCAAGACGACGTCAACTAACTACAATGGCAACTATGCAGTCCTTGTTTGGTTAGCAATCTACTTGGGTCTTCCAGCAATGTTAACCACACACACATACACACACACATTCAACCTACATCCACATAAATTCACACATACACCTTCATACGCGTCGACCTTTTTGTTGATATTGTGCCGCAGCTGGTGCGAAGTTTTCGCATATATACCCCAAAGGTTAAATTTGTTAATTTGTTAAAGCTTTGGCATTGTGCCCTAAGTTCATGATACGAACTGTGATTGAAAACCTCAATTATATATAAACGATCTGAACCTGGCTTAATCTGATAAAATGAGCAGTTGAATATTGAATCAAATATACAATAATAAGATAATTTTGATACAATCAGATTTTGAAACTGTAGTTCATTTGATTTAAATTTTAGTATATACATACGAACATTTTCCTTTCATATTCTGAAATTTTATATTTTTTATTTTCCATTGCTATGCAACATTCATAGTTTTAGGCATTGCTTACCAATTCTAAATCAAAATTACAGTATACCTTAAAAATGTTCAGCTTTTAGAGATCCATGAAAATGTGTATGAGTTCAGTACCTGCAGAATTGATAGAAAGTTGATCAATTAGAGGTCAACAGTATGTTAAACGACTGGGCTTAGGGTATTTTTTGTGATGTTAATATTAATTGTTTTTATTAAAGTAATTTGTATGAGTAAGATAATGTGATCTTTTTTCCATGTAACCTGAGCATGTGAGCTTTAAAACTCAACTGAGTTTCCTTAGCAACTATTTAAACAGTCATTTTGAGGCAAGCAGCTGCCTTCCACGATGGTGCTGCTGCTGTGAAATTCGAGAGGCACACAAATGATATGTTAATGCAATTGTAATTGATACAAATTTGATTTCGGTTCAGGCAGAAAAATATGTTTGTGCTGGGGCTGGCATTGAAAATGAGAAATCATTTGGAATGGCAGCGAGTGTGGCACGCATATGCTGGCATAATGTGCCACACGTGGCAGTCGAGCCCTGCTGCCAGCTGCCAGTTGGGTGGCTCCAGAAACCGATGGAAATGGGGGAAACTGGGAAACTCCGCTTTCGTTGCGTTGCCGAGCGAACGCTCGAGATAACGTAATAATTTATATGAACTTTACAGGGTCATTAATTTAAAGCTTATTCAGTTGTTCAAGATTTATTAAATTAACTCAAGTTGTGGCAGGAGAAGCAAATCAACTCGTTGGGAGTGGGGGAGGGGGACTTGGCAGTGAAACACGCACGCAATAAGTTACGCGTTTCCGGTTGGGGTCAAAGGGGACCTGAAATCTGGCAGTTTTGCAGTTGACTTTGTTGCTTTATATTGATAACGATGATAACGAGAAATAACGATGAGATTATGTGGCAAACCTCATTCCAAATAATGTTGAGGTAGAACACAAGCAGTCTATTTATATTATGCGAATAAACTTGAATTTATGTTGGCTCTTAACTAAGCTTCACAAGATTACTAGCATGTTTACTCTCTCAGCTATTTAGCTATAAACATTACTTATGAAAAAAATTTACATTTTACTTGGTTTAAAAATATATCTATGTAAGTATATAAAAAATCTTAAAATTATTGAGTAATTCAGATATTTTCATAGGGACGCGTAATTTTGCATTAATTTACATTTGCAATATATATATATATATATATTAATGTCATGTTATTTGTACAGTCAAATGAAAAACTTTCAATATACTAAACTCTATATATATAATTAAAATTTATGGACGAGATATAAATATATATATTTAAAACAATTGTTGCATAATTGGACAATGATTTGTTAATTTTATTTGTTGCCTGACGGTTTCTGTCTTGCTCACCCAATTAACATTAATTAGCTGTAATTTGGTATGCAACAAAACCGCTTTTAATATTATTGGGTTTGTGTGTTTGCAGCTCGTCTGAGCATTGGTCAAATCAATGGCAATACCCAGCTTGTTAACCAAACGTCTGCAGGCAAAAACCAAAAACTCAATCGAAATCTGAATCTGAAATTTATGTTTTACGCTTTTTATGGGGAGAGGCAGGGGCAATGTCAAAAGGAAACGATATCAAGTGCTTCACTCAAGTCAAACTTGCAATATAAATTCAAATTCAAACATTTTCAATTCAATGCATTTTTGTGGTTGTTGCCAGTCAAGCGTTCGCAATGCTATGAATATTCCTGAAACTTCCGTCCACTTATGCAAACATGCACCACTATCAAGTATCCTTTTCTTTCCCGACTCTCTCTCCGCCAAATTGCAGCGTTTCAATCAAATGTTGCCTGGCACGGACTTACCTTTGCGCTTATTGCTCTTGTTGTTGTTTTTGTTTTTGTTGTAACATTTACGTAGCACGTAAATTGCATCTTGGAGTCGCAGCAACAAGAGTGCCGTAACAGCAGCAACAAGCAGCCAACAAGCCAAATCCTAGTCGCGGCCAAAAGCAATAAATTGGATTGTGGTTTGTCCGGTATGAGGCTGCCCTCAGCAAATAAATCTATTATTATTGCTCTCGACTGCAGACAATTACAATGCAGTTAATTTAATTGCGTTTAAGCTGCAATACATTACATTCATGCATTAATGCCACTTTGCTTTGCTATACGGCTAAATTTCGTTCATAACACAACTTCGTTAAATAACTACACGACTTTGCCGTTGTATATGCTGCTCCTAAATATAAGTCAAACATGTTTCCAAGAATTCAATCGATCCAAAAATTAAGTCGGTCTGGTCTGTCAAGAAAAATTCTATTATTTATATGCATATATATATTCATATATAATATGCATACCATTATGTCTGAGTAGGTTTAATGGGCAGCAGCTCCATCCTTATGCCTGTTACGGGTTTGGGTATTTTTAATGGACATCATGTTTAAAAAATAATACAATGCTGAATATTTCAGAGGGAAAAGTTCTGAAACCAAGAAGGTTAAGTGTTCAATAAAGCTTGGTACAAAATACGAATGTTGTTATAAATAAACATCATAGACATTTGGTAAGCCAGATTAAGGCGTGATTTAACGTATCTTGTCTTGAATATACATATGCTTACGATGCTCATTTGGTTCATTTAATAGCATATTGGGAAAACATGTCAGGCCTTGATCCTTGGAAAACGGAATCATTTTATTATGCTCAGTTTGTGATGTGCTGCATAGCCACTGAATAATAGAAGCCGCAATTTAAACATTAATTAGAGCCATCGAAGCGTAGCCGTGAAATAGTTTGCTACTGATAGACAGAGAGCTTGAGCCGGACCTACGTTCTATAAGCCAAGGACAGGGTGTCCTGCAAATGCTAATGCGAATGCAGGGCACGTAAGCTTCGATTCGAATGGCGACGGAATGCGGTTGAATGCGATGGATTTTTGCCAGGGCTAGATATTGCAAAGCTAAACCGCACGACAAAATCCGGCGTAGAAGTTTTACAGTTCGAGTCGCACATTTAACGGCATTTGAGATGCCTGGGCTGCGTTGATTTTAACGACATTTTAGCTGCGATTTCCATGCGCAACTTCTAGTCTGGGCCAACTTCATAAAACTACAAGATACGCGTGTTACCTGCGGAAACTTTTCGACTACGAATTCCAATAAACTGGCAGGCACAATATTAGTTTTATGTGGCAGCGTTGCCAAAAAAAGAAAAAGAATATAAAAAAATAAAGTAGCAAAAGTTTCCCCCAACAAAAGCGGAGCAAAAAAAAAACTGGGAAAATCATTTAAGTAAACAGTGACTGACTTTTACAGACTTTTTACCCAGCCCCTAGCATATCGCACAGATACACAATCCTGCCAAAGCTGCCAGTGCTGCGCTGCAAAAAAGCTAGTTATAAGCGGAATCAACAGTGTGCCAAATTCATATTATGCTTTTTTATTTTCCATCTTGAATTGTAATTAAATTATTGAATTTAATTTTTTTTACAGTTAAAGTTAAATTTGTAACTTTAATTTTATATATTCTTATTATTACAAATTTTTCTAAAATTTGCGAAATAAAAAACACATTAAATGAAAAAAATACATAACCTTAAGCGTATTCATATACTTTCGGAAGAAGATGCATTTTATAACATTTAATGTGGTAATATTTCTTGCTCTTAAATCTTTTCATCTTCGTTTTGCTAAATATTTTATTCAACATATTATAAAATATTCGCCCATTATTTATAAAAAACAAATGGAAGAGAAACTAACATTTGGTAACTGCTGTTTAAAAATGCACATTACACAACACTATCCTGATAGCTGCTTACCTATCTACCTACCTGTATGCATGAGAAACTTTGTGCTATGTGACTTTCAGAATTTTAGTTTTGATTTCAAGTTTGTCGTGGCCTGTTGTCAGCTCATAGCGCAGCTTAGCTGAAAATATTGCAACTTGCAGCAAAGTCACGTACAAGTTTGCAGACATGTCGCCACTACCTGGCAACCCTGCCCAGGTGCAAATGTATGCAACTGACAAACTAACTGCGAACGCTTCACCCAACTTAAAGCTGATCCAAATATCTAGACTATGTGTGCGCCTGTCTTCGGCATTGTGCCAATTGCCAGGAGCGCAATTAAATAAATTTCCATTTAATTGCAATAGTACTCATCGCACTCAGTACTCGCGTCGTACTCATTCTTGCACTCGCACTCACGTTAAATTTAACTTGCTGACTAAATCTGTCACGTGCACATAACAATGGCTGGGTTTTCGGTTCGAGTTTGGGTTACGTTCCGAACGAATCTGCTATTTCCCTAATTGTCATTATTCCTATTTCCAAATGAGTTGTGAGCATGTGCTAACCATTTGTACACATTGTTTGGTGGCAACAAATTTCCGTAGCGTACCTGTGCCACATGCGTGTGCACACGTATGCGCCTGCTAAAGTGTGTGTCAACTATGAAAGATCAGGTCAAAGGAAAAGGTTCATGTTAGAGCTGTAACTAAATATATTATATACAAGATAATACCTTATTTATAGTGCGAATCCACAATAATGCTTAAAACTGGAATAATGATGAGTAAAAATATGTAACACACATTATGAAGCATATCTGTACCATGAGGTAAATATAAATAATGATAAGTGGTATTCTGGTACTGACATTATTACGTTCACTATCAAAATTGAACATTGCTCTTTTGCACAAATAAAAGATGATTGTCTCTGAATGCTTGAACTCGGGAGACCAGTCATTTATTAACCCAAGCCCAACGAACTCCAAGTACAATTTTTCTTACGACTAAAGCTAGCCCTATTCTCCAGATATGATCATTAATCTAGCATCGAAGGACAATGTCCCCAAAGTTTGCGCTGACCAATACCTGAGCGCCGTTAAAATTGCACAATTATTATGCAGTCTGTGCATTGTCACATTGGCAATTTTTTTGTTGCTGGGTGATCGTGTTAACTTATATTCTTAGTCAGCATTAGAAGCCGAGTAAAGTAATACCATATCCGTCAGTCAAAATATACACGCCGATTACAGACACTTAAGTTTTGGGATATAAACTATAGCGGTTATTTAACTTCATCGATAATACTTCTATGCATGTGTGAGAGGCGAGCACATTAATAAGCGAAGCGATAAAAAATTAGATCTATGAATGTGTGTGCCGGCAGAAAAATAGCATTTTCATCAAAAAGATTAATATTGACTTTTGCCTTAGTTATATGAGTTTTGCGTTAATGTTTTGTGTGTTGGAAAAGGGCCTTGTGTTGATGTAAGTTGACAACAACATGCAGAAAGTCATACTCCCATCACTTCTAAAATTGTTTAACTCAAAGGTTCAAGCAAAATAGTGTGTGATTCCTACTGTTATTAAGAATAAATGCCACTCAATTCAATATCCTTAACTCGCTAACATTTAAAAGAAACATGCAGGAAAATTTGGTAGTTAAACTAGAATCAATATTCTTATTGATTGAATATATTATTATATTAACATCAGAATATTTGCTAATCGAGTTCTTTTCAAAGCTTGGTTTCATTTGGAAAATGTTTGGTTCAATTAATAGAAAATTATTATTATTATTTTAGTTGAACTATTTAGCAGTTTTTCTTGATTTTTCGTAGGATAATTAAAACAAATCAATGAATGCCTTTGCTCCAAATCTGCAAAACGTATATATATCTAAATATTTATCTACAGAGTCAATTGGACAATTCGAGTTTATAAAGCAATTTTTAGGTGGCCATCAGTCCTTTTTATTTGTATATTCGCGGTATTTATCGGAGTCTAACTGGAATGTTTACAAAATGCACTCTACTTAAATTTAATAAACTGTAAATATCTTACAAATACGAATTAAATTCAATTGCTTTGAATATGTTACCATGGAAACTTTATGGTATGTGCATGAAACGTAGCCAAGATGCAGAGTCATTTTACTTATCACAGAATCTCTGCTTATCTATATATTGAAATGACACCCCATAAAACTACCGCTTTGTATCCGCATCCACATCCGCAACAACATCCGGTTCCAACTAAACGATGCTCAACACCTTTCGCGGAGAATGGGGCATAAGAAATCATATCAAGCGTTCCATCGTACGGATATAATATATATAACAATTTTCACACAATTTTCCTAACACGTTATTTGCGCGTATTTCATATATCCTTAGTGTCAAGACGCTTGCTTCGTGGTGGTGTGTGAGTGTGTGTGTCGTGCTGTGTATGTTTGTGTGTTTGAATTAGCGGCAAACGGATGTTGAATTGGTTTGCCTTTGGCTCTGCTTGCCAGTCAAGTGTGTAGCAACTGTGTGGAGGAACATCTTGTGGAAGGTTTTTGCTTGCCCCATTTTGACTGCTTGTTTTTATTTCCTTTTTGGCGTTCAGCGTGTGTGTGTGTGTGCGTGGGTGGGTGTTAGCCGAAGTCCTGGCACGTTGGCACGTTTAAATCAAAGCAATTTGCCGCGCAACATCGAGTTGTAAATTATCGCCGTAGGATTTTGTTTTATTAAAGTCGAGTGTTCATCTGTGTGCGTTATTACGTCTGCCTCAGCTTCCTTTAGCTTTAGCATCTTTTCACATTTTGTTAACACATTATCAAGGCAGAAGTGTTAAAACACACTCTTAAATTCTTGTTAGCAAAAATGTTTTACTTATATAGTAAGCTATAATATTTTAATATTTTTGCAAGCTATACGATTTTAAAACTGAATTTAAACGGAAATTAAAATATTGATCAAATTCACTTTACTTAGTTGTGGCTTATACGTGTAATCAAAATTTTACCGTGCCCTAACACTAGATTAAATATTATAGTATTTTTAAAAACTGCACGCTTTTATTTTAAAACAGCATTTTAAATTGTAATTAAAAGATTTATTATTAAATATTTTCCGTTTTATTAAAATTTTGCTATATTAAATTGCCACATTTATTCATAATTTACTGTATCTTAAAAATCTCTCATTCAAGTAGGTCACACAATGCGATACTTTATGAAACTCGCCCTTGTATCAACTACTTAAGTGTTAAATTTTCAATACAGTGAGTATAAATATTTACAGTTTGCATAATATTGTATTTATTCGTCGACTTGCAATGAATTTACTTTAAGTAGTACACTAAAAGGTGGATATAATTTACAAAAACAACCTTTTAATGGTTACTACTTAAGGCATATACATTATTCTTAAGCAATATAATATTTATTGTTTAATGACATGATCTAGGAATGTCACTTCTTACACTGAGTTCAGCTAGTAACAGGCATGAGCAATTTATACCCACATTTGTAACCCCACCTGCTATGAGACATGTTATCAGTCTGTTCTATTTTGGAATAGAATCTTTAATCTGCACTGACCCACAGTATGTTTGGTCTCACACCCCGCTGGGTAGCAGCAAAACTGAGATCGAACTAATATTTGTGTATGATATGAACAGCCTATGTATTTATGGCGTGAAAACTATAATTGTGTACAATTTAGTGTAAAATCATTGAAAAGTTTATTTTATTTTATTTTTTTAAGAAATCTAAGCAAAGCAAATATTACTGTAAATGATTAAAATAAATAAAGTTTAAAGTAAGACCATATCTGAACTATCCATATTTGACATATATACCAAATATTTTGTTAATATTGTAAAATGTGATTAATAATCGTTAAATAAAAAAATCTATATATTTACAAATATTTTATGTACTTCTAAACTGATAAATACACTTATTGACATACATATTACATATTATATTAACATACATACATGTGTATGTTCGTATGTAATATGCCAATGCCATTAGTCAATTTTCAGTATAGCTTTCGTGGCTCTTGATCGGCAAGTCAGACGAACAAAAATGAAGCAAAGGAAAAATGTACATACATAAATCAAGTTTACGATAAGGTTAATACAATTGCAGGCAAGGCAATAACACAAGTGTGCCTACACACAGTCACCTACCCCCTCCCCTCTAGGTGGGCCACACACTCCCCTTTTCCCACTAGCCCCTAAGCTGTTTCTCTTACTTAACACGTCGTTTGTGTTGGTAAATCGCAGAATGAAGGCAAAAGAGACAGTCAGACGATTTCACCGACACACGTAACAATGTTGCCAAAATAGCATGACAACCCAACAGCAACAACAAAAAATGCCATTAATGCTGCCAGGCTTGCCATTTTTCCACGTGTGCGCGCTTTGACAATGAAATGTTTGCGTGCCATTTATGGCAGTATGCACGTGTGTGTGTGGGTGTGTCCGTGTCTGTGTGTGTGTGTGTGTATGTGTGTGTTTTTGCGTTAGTGTTAGTGCTAGTGTTATGGGGCGACTGTGTCGTTTATGTGTATGATTTTTCACTTGCTCGAATTATTATATACATATATTTGGCAGCACATTTCTTGCTACTGTTGTTCGATTTTGTATTCAAAATTGATAAGAAAACATATTTCGTTCACAGCGACGACAGCATAAATCTTGATTCGGTTTGGCAAAGTTCTCATGGGTTTCATTCTTGACACCACTAAGCCGGTTTGCTTAGTGTTAACACACTAATCAGTTCAAAAGTTTGAGAGCCTCGAGTGCTTATAAACATGAAAAATCAATAAAGTGTGATTCTCTTTGATCTGATGATGTTGTGAATATAATTTCAAATCAAAACCGATTTCGTAAATATGTGTTATTTATTTTAGCACGATAGCGCTCAAAAATACGAAACCATAAATGATTAAATTGGACTATAAAATTAAATTTTTCGCTTAACAATGTTAAATCAAAAACGATTATTTTATTCACTAATCAAACATTATAAACGATTTGATACCCTTCTAGATTATATGCGTTTCTAATATAGGCATTATTCAGCGTTCTTAAATATATACAAAATGTTGCCAAAATATTCGATCAACAAGAAAGAACATTTATTTTAGCCTTTGTAGCATTGTTCCACACTATGTCCCAAAGTTAGTATACCCTGAGCAAGGGCATAAGAAATGAGCTGTCAAAAGATGTTGAAACGAGACAATAAGCACAACTGGCGGCATAATAAACTAAATAAATATTAGAACTTCATCAAGTGTCCAAGAGCCGATGGAACCCCACAAAATTGGACGGCAAGTGTTGAAGCGCAAAGATTGATGATAGAAATGAAAATGAAAATGTCTTTCATAATAACTTTTTGCTTATTTTGTGCTCGCTGCTGCTTGACACACTCATAATGCGTAGCTAATGTTCATATTTTGGTAATGGTTCAATGGGCATCCGAATGTCAATGTGTTGCTGCTTATCTGTACACTCAGACAAAAACGCGGTCTGAAAATTAGAAAATTACCTAATAATTTAGAAAGTTTTTCTTTTAAGTAAATTTTGAATATTCGAAAAAATGTGCTAAAATAAAAAAGACTTTTTTTATTTTTCAGAAATTTTTTCTATTATTAAGAAATAGATTTCTAACAAGGATATTAAGTGTGGACATGCAAGACTCATTTTTTAAATATAATAAATAAAATTTAGTTTTAAATGTGAAATTTTAAATTGTTAATGTAATATTAATTCATAATAATATAAATAAAATGATGTGAGAATTCAGTGTATACAAGTAAAATAACACACATAATTTTGAAATCTTCTTCTAAACTTTAGAAAAATTTACCCTTCGAAGCAGACCAATTGGCATCAAAATTATTACGATTTTTCAAATTTCAAATTTTAAGTCGATTTTTTCTGAGTGTAGACGCCGGGACACGCCCACCCGCTGGCTGAGAAATGTTGATACTGTTGTTGCTGTTGTTGATGCTGCTGTTCTTGTTCAATGTTTGATTGACTCATCTTGGCCTTTGTTTCAATGAGTCGACACATCTTCATTAGAACTGTCAAAACAGTCGCTGCAAACAGTGATAAAGACAAGAAAGAGATAAAGATAGATAGATAGTAAGAGAGAGAGAGAGGGAGAGAGAGAGAGAAAAATAGACAGCAAAAGATGGGTAGAAGTCGGTCTTTGACATCGCTACGTGCTGTTTGATTTGTTGTTTTGTTCTTGTTCTTTTTCTTTTTCATTTATTGGTTGACAGCACGGCAAGTGGTTCAATATTTTCAAACGTCATTTACTTGTCATTATACACGAATATTGTAGAAAATTCTATTGCCAGTCTGCCCATTTGCTGTTCTTATCGCCGTCACATCATTAGTCAATGCCCTTGCTAACATTAACTAGCATTGGGTGGGAAATGAAGAAGAAAAGGCAGTAGGAAAATCTCAAGTACGTGCGTTATATTTTTTTTTGCCTGTCTGTGGATTTGTTCGCCTAGCAATTATTATCCTTATCATTGACACAAATCACCATTTAATTAGTCGAATGCTCTGGTGTCTTGTTTGTGCTTTTCATTGATTTGGTGGCATTGTCCCAGTACATATCTCTCTTTCTCTCTCACACACACTCCCTCACTCTCTCTGTGCGCTTTTCAGCTCTAGCTAATGTCAGTTCAATGGTAGACAGTGCTCTAAGAGATAATTCACTCAATTGTCACCGATAGTTTCTACATATACAATAAAGTTGGTTGCTAAGTTGTGAATGAACAAAAACATTATAATTCCAACGGTATTTCTTTAAATTAATTTTTAAGTATATATAAATTTTGTAGCCGGACCATATGGAAAATTCACATTCTCTTCATTTCACGGTTGCATTCTGTACATCCGTCCACTTAACTGCTATAGTGGCAAAATTCACGCTTGATGTAAATAAAACAGCTGATAATACATAATACAAAAAAAAATACAATTATAAGACAGGCGTTAACCTCCCTTAAAAACTTAAGGGTTAGGTGGGACTTAAGTTCAATTATGCTTTCAGAATTAAATTATAACAAATGATATAGTAAAAAATTAAATGAATTACATTTTTAATATTATTGTTTCTCAAAAAAGTGGTTACCTTTCTTGAAATATCAATTGTCTGTGACATTGATTTTGCCTCCGAAACGAAATACAAATCATAATGATGATAAATCATCACAAAAAACACGATATCCTTGAGGCGAATTTCTAAAACCACCAACATTCACTCTGCGAAATTCGAATAAACGCTCACCTGAGGAGACAGCTAAGATGATTCCTTACAAAGATACTGGAATGAACAACAGCCAAATATCAATTAATCACACAGGCAAAACTCCGCAATCTTGCAGGCTGGGCTGGATAAAAATGCTGCGGCATCTAAAACTCTATTTGATTTAGGGTTACAAATATCGAAATATCGTGGTCAACAAATTTTATGATGTAGTAATCAATTGGTTTGGAAGAAAATGAGGTCAAAGCCAGTATTTACACACCACGCCAGATTAAATTTTGAAAAAGAACACGTGTTCTGCTAATTACCCAGGAGTGGCAAATTGTGATATTTTCTGATGAGAAAAACTTTAATCTCGATGGGCCAAACGATTTGAATTTGAATTTGACACGGTTTAAGAAAGTCTACTCGAATCTGTGGCGGTGCTTCACTCATGATCTGGGCTGCATTCTGTCATCACAACAGGTCCCGATTTGTAAAATTTCAGGTCGTATGAACTCGGAGGGTTATATAGACTTGTTGGACGCAGTTTTGGTTTTATGTAGCATCAACCAGACGCAAATGCCTTATTCCAGCAGGATAATGTGCCAATACATGTATCGCGGGCCTCTCGTGGGTCGTTTATGGATAAGATTTTTAACTTTTAGAGCGGAAATTATAGAAAATGTGGGTCGAGTCTAAGTGGGTAATTGACATTTTGAGACAGTTGAGCAGTTCAAAATCCCACTATCTGAGTTCAATAAAGTTGTTGAATCGACGTCAAATTGAATTTTTGTAGCTCTAAACAAATCTGACTGAACACATTATTAATTTGTTAATTTAATGTCATTTCTATATATTATATTAAATTTATTAGCATTTATTAATCGAATCTCGCACCTTAATCTCACTTTAAAAATAATTTGAAAAAATGTTATGCTAATTTTACAAATATAATTCTTCAATATTTGATGTGTATTTAAAGCAGCTAACGTTTATGGAAACAAAAAATTGTTCAAGTTTATTTTCAATTTTATAAGGACAAAATCAAGTGCCTTTATTCGAATTTCGCGGAGTGCTTTTCAATGTAATAAATGTCGTGCATTATGGGTAAATTTGCAGACAACAACACTACATTCTGTCGACATGTAAGAGAATGTAAGTAATATTGACAGTGGCATAAAGATATTAGACAGAAATAGTTCTAAACAAAATCCGAATTATTCATTAATATACATTCGCAATTCTAATATTAAATTTCTTTACAAAACAAAAACTAAAACATTTCTGGAGATAAACGACATTAAATAAAATTACAGTCAAAATCTTTAAGAGCTGTTTAAATAAATAAGCCAACAGCAATGCCCAACAACACTCTCAAATTAATTGTATCTCGATGGCAGAATGTGCATATATATTTTCTCATCCAAAATGATACTTTTAATACCCTGTTGAATCGCCAGGCAAAACAATAAATCACCACAGCCTGCAGCAACAACATAAATTACAATTAAAACTAAAGAAGGTATAATTACAGTATGTGTTATCTCCCAGACGCGCCAAAAATATTTACCACACAATTGGGCATTTAGGAATGTATGTACGTACCCATTTTGTCTCACCTTTTGAAACTATTAATTATGTTTGTGTGTCTCTCGGCATTAATGCGACTTTAGAAAGCCCAACAACAACAATTGAATTGCCGTCGAGTTACAAAAGTTTTGCTGTAGTTGCAGTCGCCCTGTGGCGACTCCATAAATCTGCATAAAACATGCCAAAGCTAAGCCAAAAGTCCAACTGGTTGCGGTCCTTTGCTGTGGCATTCAACTTAATTAACATGTGGCACCAATATTTCATACCTTACATACACACTCAAAAAAAAGGTAGTGTTAATTTAATTACCTGTTATGTTTGCCTTCAGTTTCAGAGATTTCACTAGCTCTTTATTATCTCTATTTGTTTATTTCTCATCTCTCTTTCTCTCTTCGCTTTTAACGTGTTATTTTCCAAATTAATAAGATGCTAACGTTTAACAATTTTCGGTTTAATGGGTTACCCCGACATTACAAGAAATGTTGAAACATTTTATTACCACCAGATTTATCATACACATTTTTTTATTATATTTATTTCTTAATTTTAAATGTTAATTGAACTACTCCCTTTAAAATTTGTAGCATTTAACTAATTAACATTCTTAAAAACAAGTTAAGAAATTTTCCCAGGCTAGGCGTGCTTTCTCTCTCTCTCTCTCTCTCTCTCTCTCTTAACTGCTATGTTTACCAAGAAATGTATAAGATATTCAGTTGCCATTAGTAGTAGTTAGAAGGGCAAACCAAGAAATAATGCTAACTGATTTAACTGTTTTCAAGATATTTATATATATATACTTTCGAGTTGAGTTGCTAAGTTACGAAATAATAAAACTAACATGCATCTTTGCTTTAAATTCATTAAATTTTTGTCATTGAAATTGAATTGAACCCTTAATATCTTGCAGTGCACTGTGTGTCCCGTGTGTTAAACACACAATTGTGTATCTTTAAGATACAAGTATGGTACAATAAATATTCTTTATGTATGTACATGTGTACGTATCTAAGGCGCTTAACTGGGCGCCAATGCGATTAGCTGACAGCGTCGACTCTTAGCACTTAAAATGCAGTTGCCATAAGCACTGAGGCAAGTCAAGCGGGCAGCACATGGTCAACATTCGCAGTCGGAGTCGCATTCGCTTTCATATCCGTATCCGTATCCGCATCCGTATCTGAAGTGTTGTGTTTCCGTATATTTTATAGCTAAACTTTTGCCTGGGCACGCCCAGCTCAAGTGTGCTCTTTTCGTTGTTGATATGTTATCTGCTTTGACATTCTATGCCACAGTTCATTTTGTTTTCACTGCAATTTCTTCCTTGTTGTACACAATTAACAGATATTGCTGCTACCATACACTAAACACTCCTCATCTCTCTCCACACACTCGTGTGTGTTTTCATGCTTGTTGTGGGTAGGTGTGAGCGTGTGTTTGTCAGCCTCTCTCCCCTCCTTTTACCGCAGGATGGGGCGAGGTCCATTGTTAAATGCGTTTTCGTTGGTGACCAGTTGCCCAGCATTGCCCTGCGCCTGTTGAGTTTTGATCCTTGCTATTACTTGCATAATGAGTTACATGTTTGTTGTGGTCTCTGTTGTTATTAGCCCCTATGCTGGACTGCAGCATACCACAACACCGTTTACCAACCGACACACTTGAAGTCAACTCAATTTGATTTCGAATTAAAATAAAGAGTGATTTGCCTATACAATTATTTACTTTAATTTTTTTTCTATATTTTATTTTTTTCTTGGTCTATATTTTAAATACTAAAATTAAACAATTATGAGATTATTATTTCAGTAGATTTTTATTTTGTGAGGATATATCTTATTCTAGACGTGTTTTTTGAGCGTATTTTAAATAAAAAAAATTACATTTTGTAAGATGGATATGAATTACAGTGAGTTGCAAAATCACATTGTTGCCGTAAATTAAGACTAATTATTTCTTTTTTGAGAAAAGGAGTAACAAGTGCAGATGACCTATTTTAGATTTTCAACAGTTCCCAGCTAATCTCTTTCCATCATCAAGAGCATCTGCTCTCAGTACTAAGTGTACAACAAATGAGAACGTTGCAGTCGGTGTAACCGACTGTGAAATAGGTGCCGCAGAAAAGGTTGGGTGTACCGATCTAAGAAGGAGGTTCCTAGTAATCTACTCTCCAAGTTTGCCGCCTGGGGGCGGCGAAGGTTGGCGTGGCATATGCCGATCGATGAAGGACATCGCCAACAATCCACTAACTTAATTTAGTGTCTATAGCTTTAAAATTGTGGCCTTATCGTTTGCGATTATCGATTTCATCGATTTCAGAGCACTAAGTGGACACAGCAATTTGGACACTTTGTCTGACGCCGTCGCAGACCAGTAAATGTTGCAAGTTTCAAGGCTCTTGCGGACAAGAGGTGTCGACACAATCTGCGTTTATTCGGATGGACAGCATGAGGGACATTGCACAAATCCAATATACTCTTTTACCTTCGGTATCAGAGTATAAAAATGGCAACCAACAAAACACAAATTCAATCAAAAATGTCTACATTGAGAATACAAGTGAACATTGGGCAATCGCAGGCAGAACTGGGGCTATCAAGAGCCAATGCAACTGGCAACTGGTAACTGGCAACAAATGATTTAGAAAATGATTTATGGCACATTCATCTAATTACCACAACGCCCGCAGAGCAGAGAATAGCAGAACAGCTCCAATGTGTGGCTTCACTGACCAGGAAACATTCACAGGCAGCCGGCAAAAAGCCAAAGCAATTCTGATGACAATTCTGTATGTGTTTTGTAGTGCGTGTGTGTATTTGTGTGTGCGTACGCGGTTGTGTGTGTGCGGCAGTGTGTGTACAACACCATTGCTGACATTAATGACGTATGCCATCAGTCAGTTGGGGCAGCTAACAGCAAAGTGGCCAGCCGGGCTGCTAAGCCTTTTTCCGCGAATGCGTCGCATCAATCCCAATATCAGTTGCCTGTCTGGTGAAATAGGGGTGTTGATGTGGGATGGGTGGCTGTGTCACGAGTATTAATATCGCATCAATTATAATTTTTCATTTGGCAGTCAGCCAAATGCGTTTTAGTTGTGTGCTTTGATACAATTTAGTTACCCCCTTACTTTGTCTGTGTTGTTCTTATTCAATGGTTTTCAAATTTGCATTGACAATTTAGCCCCTATTTGTATGTAATTTACTTTGGCAACAGTTAAAAAAATCAACCTATATTACGTTCTTTAATATTGATTTATCATTATGGCCATGTTTGTTTGACATTTGTGGTGGGCGAATGTTATTGACAGTTTTGGCTAATGACTGTTTGACAGCAACAGCCAATTTGTTGCCTTGTCCTGTAATTGTTTAGATCTGTGATTGAAGTGCTGTCAATGCTTAATGGCCGCCAAATCAGATCTGTTGTAAATTGTTTTCCTCAATTTATATAAGCAAGCTTTAATCGGATTTAAGTTTCTATTATATTGGTATTAATTATTTTAGTAGAATGAACCACTCATTTGTTTCACTTGTAATTCAATTTTCCAAAAATATTAACGCATAGTGAAATTTAGACAATTCAAGAACTTATACACTTTAAGCTGCATGTTTATGTTTTATCTAACTAAATAAAATTTTTTGTATGTGTACATCTTTCGTATTTATTTTAAGAAGCCAGCTTCAGATTGCTTTAAAGTTTAAATTAGATTTTCGCATAGTGCACACAAAACAGTTACTCTGATAACTAAGATGCGAGCTGCGCATTACTATAGCTTTAAGCGTATACCAACCACAGATACAAATCGTAAATTTAATTCAAATCAAAACTTCGCATTGCAGAGGAAGCATTTCAGAGCTGCTGCTTTTCACCCAGCATCTGTCAGAAAAATAAACAAAACTGCAAATTTTTATCGTGCTGAACGCTTATGCGCAAATTGCTTCCAGGTTTTAGCGTTGTCTCTCCGTCTGTGCGTCGCCTTATCGAATTTCAGACAACGATGACATTGAGGATGATGCCAGGATGGGAGGGCAACAGGACTCCAGGACTCCGCGTCGTCAGTTGACAATGGGCACCGATTTTGCTTGGCATGCTGCGCGGCATAGTAAAGTTTCTTTGCTCAAGGCGTGAAATGAAATCGACAGTAATTTGTGTTTATCACACTCAATATATACAAATATACAAACACATATATATACATATATATATATATATATATATTTGTGTGTTAAAATAACAATTGTCACAAGTTTTGCGAAAAGTTCGATAACAGGAAAATACTTTAATTTGTGAACTTGACTCTATCAAACCACACGATCTAATGACTTGTGTGTGATTTCAACCCACAAATTGGTTGTAAGTATTTCATCTCTGGCTTAAAGTCAATAAGCCAACTTCATCATATTGCCATATGTCTACTCGGGGCCGCAGATGGATATGGAAATTGAGCTACATAAGTCGCTTTGATGGCGCATAAGTAAGTGCCCATGAATAATTCATATCCTATTTATACAAAATCGAAATGATAATCGTGCACTTTAGCATTTAAATCAGAGAGAGAGAGAGAGAGAGAGAGAGAGAGTGTGAGAGAGAGAGAGAGAGAGAGAGATAGGGAGAGAAGAAGAGATGCTGTCTGGGTACAAGTCAAGTGACTGCCGGAAGGGGTAATCGCAGGGATGGGAAGTGAAATAGCAAACAAATTTACATAGAATTGGAGTGAATGACGTTCTAGATGGTTAAATTATTGAGCAAAGCCGAATAGGTAAACGAAAAACAAGCCCTTTCAAGAGTTACTCGACTTTCATACAAAATAATCTCTTCTACTTTTATCTAATAGGTTCTAATTCCATTTCCATTATTACTATTACTATATTACTATATTACTATATTACTAAATTACTATCTTACTATATTACTATTTTACTATATTACTATATTACTATATTACTATATTACTATATTACTATATTACTATATTACTATATTACTATATTACTATATTACTATATTACTATATTACTATATTACTATATTACTATATACTATAAAACAGATTCCCCTAAGAATAAAATCTGGGCAAAATTTTGTTACTAGTATGCTTGCTTATTATAACTAAAGTTTTACACTTATTATGTATTTATGTTTTAATATATGTATTAATGCTTTAATTTCAGTTTTCGAATATCTAGAACATATGAAAAATTAATCAAACTTGCGATTGATAAAGGTTTAAGCCCATTAAATATCCCCATTTCAAGGGCCCTCGATTTTTTTGTTTAACCCCTTACAAATTTCAAATTAAGGTATTTACAAATATTGAAAATATGTTTGTTGAATAGTACAAAAGACAGGAATTTGACCTTTTCTCCCTAGTTTCTAACCACTTCTTATATAATATAAAATGTGCACATATTTCGAACTTTAAGTGAAATGCGTACTAATAGAAAATAATCGTGTGAGGTGAATATATATATATATATTTTAATGTACATAAAGTATCGTATTCCGATTTCCAGCCAAGGGTTTCTTCGTATTCTCGGAAAACAACCACATTGGTTGTCTATGATCAATATTTGACCAGTATATAATACGACCGAATTTTTAAAAAATGCATCATGCATTATGGGTGCTATATTACACTGGATATCACAGAAATGAACCGATAACCATTAATAATTATGACAGTGTGAGATGGAGCTGGTATTAATTTGCTGGCTATTTCCGTTAAGCAAACTTGTTGCCGCATGACAGTCTGCCACTTGCCACGTTGCCACATGCGAGGCCAATTGACATTTACGGCTTGTGCGGGCATGCAAGGCCGACGATAACACGCCTCACTAAGCGCCCATGGAATACTCAACTCAAACTCCAGCTCGAAGGCGCCTGCAGCTTCGACGAGTATTCAATATGTTCAATAGTCATGTTGGTATATGGTACTAGTGCTTATTCATAACTATGCTGAGGCTTAACCCGTTACCCGTTCCCCATTTTACTCCTCCCTTCCACGCATTGACCGGGCTGTCAAGCATGCATTTTTGCATTAAATTGTCCTCGTGAAAGGAAATCGCATACACTTAATGCGCCAGTAAAACCGATTTGCATGAGCAGCAGCAGAAGTAGCAGCAGCTGGGATTGGAGCTGGAGACGTAAGAAGATAAGCAACTCGCTTCGCATTGTTGTCAGCAGTTGCTGAAATGCATTTCGCCTGACAGTTGATAAACGACATGAGTGCCGAGTAACAAGTACCAAGTACGCAGTACCAAGAACTGAGCACTGAGTGCTTAGGCTGTCGAGTTTACTTTTGGTTCACACATGCAAATGTGACAGAGCACTGGGAATCCAACAATAGTCATAGATTCCCTCTCATTCTTCAAATCGCGAAATCTTCAAGTGCTGACTTGAGTGATGATTGTCTGACGTGTCTCCTATTTCCCTTTTCCCATTTCCCATTTTTTTTATTTTTGCTCACTTGTTGCTGAGGCTTTGCATAATTTATGATCTTTACTGTAATTGCCCTATTTTATGTCTCCACCCGGCAAAGATTTAACGACACAGCAATTCCTTCGCCTCTTCCTATCCGCTGTGCCCAGCATCGTAGGCGTTGTCGTCTTCTTATCATGTGGCGCATTACGAGGACCAGGCCGGGATGTGGTACTAAAGCCCTTTAAAATTTATGTCAAATACATTTGTAAAATATGCCAAACGTACGAGTGGTGAAACCGATTTCTATGCCACTTAAACTAACATAGTGGCACAGTGGTGCAAGTAGAAAAACTTAAATTTGTATTATTATATTTTCAAAAAATGCCAATTATCTTTAAATTAACACTATTAAACAGAAATAAATTATATACTATAGTAATATCAATAAAAAAAACAATAATTATGAGTTAATTATAATATATATAAACATCTTAGTGTTCAAATTGTATATTGTAAGGCTACGTTAATTTAATTCATTTACATTTTATAACAACTCAATATAAATTTGAATTTTTCTTTAAATTTCATAAATAAAAATTTAATTTCTCATTATTATTACTAATATTTAACAAGAAGTATATATTTATAAATAACAACAATGAGTAATATATAAATTAATAACAATTAATTCAATATAATAATAATAAAAAAAACGAATTTGTTATTCATTTATTATTATAAATAATTTTAAATTGAACTAAAATATAAATCGTAAGCAATACCATTGCTGAATATTTTTGAAAATGAACTTAGAAATATTGCAGAAGACCGTTTAATTTATTATTTACATAAAAGAAAATTTTACACGTTTGCCATAGTATTAATCACTGTACAAGAAAGCCGCCAATGCTGCTGCCAATGGAAAACGTTTTTCGCCATCGTTCGAGTAAAAACAAAGTATGACCAGACAAAAAGAAAGAAAAACCTACAAAAAACAAAAATCGGTGTGAATTTTCAAGCAGTTGGTTGTGGCAAATGTTCGTGCAAGGAAAATGTAATTTTTACTGCACGTTTGAATTTGGGACTCACACATATGAGCATATACATTCTATGTACGTATACGTAGATATGGATGAGTGTGCATATGCATATAAGTTGCAAATGCAACAAAATGGCGACAGGCGGCCACGTTCCTTGTCTCTCAGCGTGTGTTGTCTTTATCAGCATCGTTCTCATCGTCGACGTCTATGTTTTACTTGGCTTTTATAGAAAATACATTTTCACATTTTTGCCTGTATGCAGTCACCAGCGCTTGTATGCCCTGTTATAAAATTACCAATAGGGCATATCCAAAATCTATATATAAACTTATGTCAAGAAACACCCAATGTCCTTTGCTATATAAGTATAAATATGTATTATATTATATTATATCAGCAGATAAATTACTACATCGCATGGCAAGCAATAGTGTTTTAAGTCTGCTTGACTTACTTCATACGACACATATCTAAGGTCATTTATGAAGTCTGAAGATCACTTCTATATGTCGAGCATGTAATCTATACAAAATTTATTGGGAGTTGATGCTGTTAAGCTGTACGAGAACAATGAATTCGATGCTCTAGAAAATCAATTGCTAGAATATCCATCACATGGCGTTATCAACTTTGCTCGAAAGCAACTAATTTTAGAGTAAAGCAACTAATTTTAGAGTAAAGATTCAGCTTTGAAAGTATAGGCGGAACGTGATGAGACTGGGAGACTATAACTGCAACTTACAACAATATCAAATTTTAACAATTGGAAATCTGTTTTTTGGGATAGTTTTTTGTTCCGTCCACAGCCAAAACAATGATTAATTTGAACGATAAGATCAAGTTAATGGAAAACAAGCAAAATTTACAAATTAAAGAATAAACTATTGTATTTTTTATTTTTAATGAATTCAGTATTTATACTCAACATGCCCATGCATATTAATTTCAAAAGAAAGATACATTTAAAAATCTTACTTATGTATATGACAAATTAATGTTTAATTGTATAATGTTATTGAGTGCAACAACAAAATTTGTTCAAACCTAATTACTATTTATTTGTTTCAACTGCTGTTATTGGGTATTTCATATTCCAGCATTGACTCTTTTATCGTTTACAGTTCTTTTCATCCTTTATCTTATGCAAATAATGCATGCTGCATGCAAAAATTTCTTACCATAGCTGACGGCATAGGCAGGTGAGTGCGATTGTGTGTGCTTGTTTATATATGTGTGTGTATGCCATTCACACACACGTGATAGTGCTCCAAATTTGAGCACGAAATATCAAAAATGTTTTTGGCATTAAGCAAGTGAAAAATGGCAGAAACACTGCTGAAGTTCAGCCTTTAAATTTATTTTTGAATTGAAAAAAAAAAGATATATAAAAAAATATATTTATAAATATTTAAATGTATACTATAAATCAATACGTAATTCTGTACCTATATATTTGTGCGTGTATGCACAATATATATTGAGCAAATAAAATGGCACCAACAAGCACGCACCATATTGTATTTATGTAAATTTATTTCCGTTACATTTCCGCCATTCAATTGAAAATCGTCATGTGATTTTCTTTCTTTACCCTTGCTGTTCTGTTTGTTCTGCTGATGGCCACCCCCAAACAAAAGATAAAAAAATCGGCACAAAATCAGAGCAGGCTCGCAAAAGAGAAGAAAAGACCTCAGAAAAACTAAAAATATGCATCATTCATATATAATATATTCCTTCGGCTGTGCTTTTTGCGAAGGCTTTGCTCCAAGGCTGTTCGCTGTGTTATGTACGAGTAAATTGCGGCAAGTCAATCCATACGTTGTTTTCAAACAAAAGCTTCGAACTATTGTTTCAATTTATATGGCTGAAACTTAAATATACAAGCGAGAGTGAACGTTGCGAAAATACATATGTGAACGTTTATTCATCAACAAGAATAATTTTATGAAGATTAAATTAAGTCGACAAAAAAATTAAATAGGAACTTTAACTTATAGCTATATGAAAAAATAGAGTACAAGTGACAGAAAATTAATGTTTAAGTTTATTAAACAATGGTTATCTAGACTATTATTATTATTATTTTCCGTTTTATTTATTATAAATATACTGATTATATACTAGTAAGACAACCCTATATATTTTCAATCCGTAAAGCAAAACTAGCACTTAATAATAGTAAGAAAAGAAATCACAATCTTTGGCTGCATGGTAGATTCAACTCCAATCCATTTATTTATCCGACTATTATAGTATGATTGACAAGCTACTTGGACATATATATGTGTATATAAACTAAAATAAACTATATATATATTTATATATATATTCTTACTTGCTTCTTACTTGCAGTTCGAGTTTTCCAAAAAACAAAAATAAAACTCATTACTCAAAGGTAATTTTAAGCTCTTAACTCTTACGGATTAGCTGATGCGGTAATTACCAGTCAATTAGTACAAATTGTTTATTTATTAATACTTTCGAGGCAAGTACTATGTGAAACTAACCAGTTAATGAGCGATGTTATAATTGTTGAATATTAAAATGATTTGTGACCTAAAAACTGTTTTTTATTGCGGCGTTTAAGTTTGCGATTAAAAGCAACTTTTAGTTGAATTACAAACTCATTACAGAGTTTTTACATATCACCAGGATCTTTGACTTAAACCGGGTTTTAAATTTAAGCTACTGGAACCAAGTATTGATTCAGCTGCTGTTCAATTTTAATATTTCGTTTTGCTCTATTTTCTTCGATGTTGTACTTTGTATAAATATTTGTGAGTAGGCCATTGTTGAGAACTGCATGAGGTTGTAATTAAATTTGTATTGAAATACAACAGCTTTCGGTGCCTAGGTAAAGAACGATATGTTTGCAGAGTCGGCTATGTACACGAGTTACATTTCATTTGACTTATTGTCATATCTAAATTGTTTGGCCCTTGTCGCTTTTGTTGTTACTCAAGAAGACAAACAATGTGATAGCTTATTGTTTCTCAAACAGATGCACACAGAGTCAAACTTTTGTAATGCATATAAACACAAAAACATACACGTGCACGCTCACAAAATACACACACCCACTGCTTATGTGATTGTCTATTCAGCAGAGCAAAAATACCGATAAGACCAAATGTGTAGCTTGATGAATAGGAAATTACAAAATTCTCGAATGCACATGTTCGCTTAATTAAACGCTGACAAAACAAACGAGTAGCAAAAGCCGAGCAACGAGCAACGAGTAGTGAATAACGAACAATGAATAGCGAATAGCTCAGCTGCAGCTCATTATTATTATTTTGATTATTTTCGGCCATGGACCTACATCTAGTCGATGCTGCTTCTGCAGCTCCAGCAATAACAATAGCAAATGCTCATCAATGCGGTTGGCTGCCCATCAAAATGTGGCTGTTCATATTGCAGGCAAACACATGGATTTAATTTCCTGCAGTGCCTCACGGCCCAACACCCGCAAAACTATTTAAGGTTTAATGCGTGTGCGGCCTGACAAACTCATTTACCATTTACCATTTGCCATTTGCGTTGTTACACTACAAGAAACTTTTGTTGAGTTGATAAACTTGTAATGTTATGAGGCTGCACCAAGTGTTGCCTGATAATCCAAACAAAACCAAGCGAACAAAAAATCAACCAACTTGACGGCCACACAACTTTTGGACCAACTGCGTGTACACACTGGCTAAGAAGTTTTTGGTTAGTGTAACCAGGATAAGTTGAGGCAACGGGTGGACTGCAGCTGCAGGCTAGAAACATTGGCACATTCATCATTTTTGAAGCTGAGCACAAGGCACAACAAAGGCAATAACAACAACAACGAGAACAGCAGCAGATGCTACTGGCAGCCGCGGCAAGTTCTTGTCACATGTCACGTTGCCTGCCTCAGTTGTTGGCCATCCCAGGAGTCGGGGAGACGATGCAAGAGTAAGGGCAGGAGCCAAAGCAAAAGCTGCTGCTGGTGCTACTGCTGCTGTTGACGAGAAACAGGCCTGTGGAATTTTTGCCACAAGCAGTTTTCGCATACTGTTGAAAAGTTTTCTCTGCAATTCAAAGAATTTTGACGTGTGCTGTATTCAACCAACGATTTAAAGTTGCATCGATGTAAGCTTTAATGCGACAAATGGCCCAAAGGCTTAAAAAGTGAATTAAGGAAATTAGCTTACAAATTTGTTTGCTAAATATTTGGTAGTATCTATGCGGCATAGTTTCAAATAACAGACTAGTCGAAGCTAAGACATAAAGCTTATGTTAAATGTTGGAACAAGTCTTAAGCTAGATGTATTTTAATAAATAAATAAACTAACTCAACTAATAACTAAATAAAGTTTTGCATTACTTCCATTAGTTCCAGATAATTTCTAAATGCTTCCCAAATATTTTCTTCTTCTTGGTGTGTGATAATGAAAATACTCTGCAGGTCCACTAGCGTTCTTAAGTCAGATTTCTTAGGCAGATTACGTCGTCAACATTTTTTTTTTTTATACTCTGCAATGTATGAGCTCAACTTTTTTCGACACCCTTAGAAACTCGGAACATATACTGATCTGTGCCTAGACAGAAAAAGTGTCAAAATGGTTGTGATACGTTCACTACGAAGCTTACAGATAGAAAATTACTAGTAGCTGCCTTTAAGAACGATAAGTCGGCATATCTTCCAAAATTTATAAGATAGCGTCATTTGGAAGGTAACTTGCTACTAACCACCTTTATGCCCACATCCGCCGTCCCCAAGAACTTCGGCCCTGTAAATCTGAAATGCGCATATCTTCCCCAAATTGTAAGCAAGTGTCGCCAAATTTTGAGAGTAATTACTGGAAACTCCTCTAAGAGATCGATATGCCCACTCCGCCCTCCAAGACGATACACCTTTTCGTGTAAATAGACAAAACCATATATTTCACACAATTTGATTAGCTGGAGTTACCAAAACTAAAAAGTATATTAAACAAATAAAAACAAAAATTTTGTACCGCGTTCAATCCCACCACGAGAAGCAATAAAAGCCTATAGCTCCCACAATTTAAGATCTACAGTTACCAAGCTTGGAAGGATGATTTCTATGAAACTCCTCTAATATTTTTTTTCTGCCACCTCCATTACTAGCCAAATTTACAAATTCATAAAATCCTATATCTATATCCTGTTATCCGTTGAATTTGACTTATTGGTATGAGAGTATTTCGCAGCCAGTTACGTCCGTTGCAGTCGAATGTTATCTCTTGTGTTATGTTACTCATGTTAATTTATTCCAGTGCACCAAAATTTAATGTTAATGAGCTAATGACAGATCTGTTAAATAAATTTAAGTAAATTGACAAATGAACCGAAAATTAATTATAATTATAAGTATAATTAACTTAGCAAATGTTTTTTTGTTTAAATCTATTTGAGTATTTATATATATTTTCCAAGCAATCAATAAACCTGATTTTATAAAATACGAAGTATTTACAAAATTTAAAATATAGCGTAAATACATTTTAAAAAATTTTCAAGAGAAAATTTCTTAAGTTCTTCAATAAAAATGCCACAGAAATGATTGTTAAAATGTGAAAATATTTATTTTACTTAAAGAGTTCGAAAGGTACATTAAATAAGTATAGCACATGAGGCAGTACGGTGATTGCAGGATGCTTTTGTGCATGCTTGTGTGTGTGTGTGTGTGGGTGTGTTCATCAGTTGGTCAACTGCTTAACCGCGTCTTCTAATTGAACGACGACGACCTCCCCTGCGACCACCGCGACGACGACGGTTGTTCCTTCTGCCACGACGACCACCTCCGCGTCGGATGACACGCCTGGCACGGGCATCCTCACTGCTGGGTCGTTCCATTACCTCTCTGTTGGGCTTGTTGCTGTTGACTGTGGTGGGGGTCTCGTTCGCCTGCATCTGCTCCTGCTTTTGCTTCAACTCTTGATCCATCTCCTGCCTATCTTCGACCTCAAGCGAAGTCCGGCCGACTTCGTCATCAGCTTCGTCGCGGACAACGGAATGGCGACGCTGCGTGGCTGCCTCGGCGGCCACCAGACAGCAAAGTGCCGCCAGGGCAAAGATCAGTGCGTATTTGCTTGACATGCTCGATAGTAGCTCGATGAAATGATTGTGATACTCTCGTTTCACCATCAACTGTGTTTTATAGTGGTACGATGATGATAAAATGGTGGCAACTGTTTAAATGTTTGTCCATTGTAAGTGAGTGGGTGGGTGGTGCTTGCCACCAGCTGTGTTTGCTGTTGCTGCTGCAAGCTGCTCGCAACTTGCTGTTGGCCATACTATTAATTTGATCTTTTGTTTGCTACTTGCTGTTGGCCTCTCAGCTGCCAGATACTTATTTGCCAGTCTCTTGCATTTGCCCTGGAATGTAGCTTCCTCTGTCTCTAGCTGCCTTGGTTATTCGCTTCATTTCCTCGCTCCTTGCTCATTGCTACAGATAATTGGTTGCTCCAGCTCCATTGCAATCCAAGCACGCTAACCCGTTTGCCAGCGGAAAATATCATTTAAAAAGAATAACGTAAATAATCGAATTGTGCACAAAAGCGTTTTAAGTTGCGCATTTGCGCATCTCCTTCTATTTTCCCTTCTGTGTCCTTATTTTAATGGTACTTTTGCCGTCTTCTCCTTTCTTCCCTTTGAATGAGCAAAGGTCTAATGTTTACAGACTCTGGCAGTTGTGAGCATCCCAGATAGAGGAAGCAGTGGTGCAAGGAGTCTTAAAGAACACTGAAAAAAAACCTCTGTGCTGGGATAGTTTGATCATATCACTAAAAATAGTTTATCTGAGGTATGCAAAGTCTTTAATCCAATTTTCCTTGATACAATTATTAAAATGAAAATATCTGCACTAAACCTGAATAATGGGCTATTATTGTACTTGTTATTTTTATTTTAAATATCAAAATAATTTTTTTGTTAACATCTTCTGTCAAGGTAGCTGCTTATAAGTATGAATAACATTATTCATATGTTAAATGCTATTTTTTTGTGCTCACTGCCTTGCTTTTATATGTATGCCTTTTTGCTATGCTGGCGTTTGCATCGGATCCAGCAACTATTAAGAACTGCAGAGAAAACCACTGGTAGCGATTTGCTTGTGCCTTGAAATGAATTACAAATTCGCAGCACCAGCACCAATACAGTCACTGTTACAACAAGTGAATATGGCACAGTCGGCCGAAATGACTGCGGAATATATTGATACCAGTTTTATGCCAGCTGATAAAATATTGAAAATAACCTCCTTCTGTGTGTGTGGCCTGGGGAGGTAGTGGGTGGGTGTGTGTGTGTGCTTTGACCATTGAATACCAAGTAATGTGCCATTCAAATTTGGTAACTCAATTTTCGGTGGCATCTTCGGCGGAGGTTACAGGATTGGTAACTCTAGCTCTAAATTACAGGGAATATGGAGTTTTCCGATTAATGGGGCTATTAAATTATTACACATTATTAAATATATCTTAGGAGTTTTCGAGTAATTCACAAACCAAGTTTGGGAAATGTTGGTCTAAAATTGAGGAGGATGGACACATTTTTCAAAGCGGGAGTTATCGTGGCCTAAATTTTTGTTTTACGACTTTTAAATGGTGTTTTAAATTTGTTGACTCTAGCATTAAAATTGTGTAAAGTAATTCGGTTTATGTTTAAATCATTTGTATTTTTTTTAATTTAATGGAAGTTTTTGTGGAGTTTTTTTTTCAAAACTCTCTTTGATAACTGTTGCTCAAAAATTGTATTGCAATTATCGATTATAATAATTTTCTAGCCCTAGTGCACGTAGCACAAAAATCTTAAGTATACCTGACGCGGCGATAGACGAGTATAAGTTTAAGGTTTCAAGTCTCTAGCTAAGGGTATAAGAGAAAATTGCGGTCACACTAACCGACAAACAACATAAAGGATATTGCATCAGATCAATATACATTTCTAACTTCCATATCAAAGTAGAAACTGTGGCATTTTCGATTTTTAGAGGCGGAGGGGCAGTGTACTAGTAGTAAAGAGTACTAATCAAATTTGGTAACTTTTGCTTTATCGATTTGCACTTACCGATTTCTTAGATCCCTCTTGAACGTAACACCTTTACACTTTACACTTTAACTCGTTGTCTAAAATGGGCATAGAGAAAGAAATGAGGAGTTTTTAAGGTCCACACTGTATGCTTGTAGACTTGACCTCGTATATTGTATATTGGTCGGTTGCCAGATATCAACTATATTTATTGCGCTCATGCGCGTTGCCAATAATTTCTGCTTTGGCAGCTAACAGACTGAAAGTGGCAGGGCGGGTTTCGAGCAGGACAAATATTAGAGTCAGCTGAAGCACGTGCAGCAAGTGGAAATCACGTGGCTGGCATTTGTTGAAATGATTTAGAGCTACCAATGGATTTTTTCCCTCTCCGTACCTAAAACTTTTATTTATTTTTGATTTGGTCAAGAGGACAGCTCCAATAACAGCTCTCCGTAATCCACATTTCTCGGAGCGATCTGGTTATTTGTCAAACAATTGGAATCAATTCTTTTGCAGCACAGTGAGCGTCAATCAATATGCTGCTACCAATGTGCAACGTCCTCCTTTTCGCCCTTTAGAACTATCACCGTCAAAAACTAATTAAAAACAGCTTCATTTTTCACAAAAGCTTTAGCAATTTTCAGTCAACAAAGGAGCTCGCATGTTGCTCCATCAATCTGGACAAGCTCTGCTCGGACTTGAAAATTTTTAATTGGTAAACGCCAAATAGATAATCATTTTCCTGCTTAAGCATCAATGCTTCCAAAAGAAAATGTGTTTCTTGTTATAAATGTGTAATGCAATCAATAAGGAAAATTATAAGAGTGTATATTGGAGAACTTTAAACAATTTATATATAAAATCATGTATTATATTGCATAAATGGTCTCCAAAGAATTAATTATTGACATATTTTTGAATTTTTTTTTTATTGTTGACATATTTTTGAATTTGTGTTTATTATTTTATTTTAATTAAGGCTGTGTAATGAAAAAGTGTTATGATTTGCTCTAGTGTTTCTTACTGAATCAGCGTGACCCTTATGCACAGTAGATATATTTGTGCACTTATATATTTATGCAGATGTATTTATATATCTTGTTTTTCGTATATTTATACGTAAATATTTTTATATATATATACATTTTGTATTTATTTTACCCCAATCTGTTAAAATAAAATAAAATTTCGTTTCAGCAACATTTCAGTGCAGACTTCAAAAGCTGCATCTGCAACCGCAACATGAGCATACTTTTAATAGACTCAATATTTAATATGATGTTGGCCCTAAAGCAGAATGGAATTCATACTAAATTATGCAGAACATGGCACATAATCAGCGAACGAGCAAATACGTGTGCATTTTGGTAACCACATCGTGTAATTAAGGAAATATTTTTGAAAATGTTTGTGCAACGCAGTTGTAACCAATACAACAAAGATAGCGATAGGCGGAGGAACAGAGAATCACACAGAGAGAGAGAGAGAGAGAGATGAAGAGAAACAGAGAGAGAGAGAGAGAGAGAGAGATAAAGTAAGTAATGCAGAATTTCGCAGGTGCATATTTGAGGTAAGTGGAATGCGAATGGGTTGTTGGATGCACAGGATGCTCGCCATTCGCAGATTTGCAATATAATTAAGAAGCGAATGGGCAAATGAGCAGTGCGCCAAATTATGCATACACCACGTGGCTGCAGACAAAAAATTAACATGGGCAAGGCATCGGCTAGTAAAGCCAAGTAACACAAATGCTAGAGTGAGTATTTTGTTGTCGTAAGTGGATTACAATAACGTTCGTGCACATTATAATTAGTTACAATTGGACAACAAGTGCAGTTCATGTAAGTAAGAATGCGCTGAACCCAGATGGTTACCTTATTAAATCGATTGAAACCAGTTACTTGAATTGATATTATCAGTACGGAAATATCAGTATCGGTATCAAAAATGTATATACCGATGTGTGGAACTCTTCTATCCTTATTCTAAACTACTGTTATGCCCTTGCCGGGGGTATTAAAACAATGTCGCAGAGAGAATATCAGATTGAAGGAGACGAACTCGACTTCATAAGCTTCATTTAATAGGTTACTTTCACAAAGGGAAATTTCTATAAGTAAGAATGCATAAAGAAATGCCTCATGTATTATAGATTAAAATAAATGTTCCTGTCCTAATTGACAAAAAATATGCATGTGCAAGTAATCTGCTGAATGCATGGCTGGGCACCTGTCGGCAGTATCATGAACGCAACACGACTAAATTGTATCCCAAAAATAACCTAACATTTTGTTGTTATTTTCCGAAAAATAAATGAGATTTCTATTGAGAATAAAATATTTATTGTCTTGCTTATGATGCTAAATGGGCTTTCTAACAATGTGATCGTAAAAAATGATAGTGCCAATTAGGGGAGAATGTATCATAGTACGTTTGACACAAGAAGTATCATGACTTACATCCAAATGAATGATCTTATGATCACCCTTGTGCATGAATACCAGTGATTGTCCGATATGCAATGTTTCATAATTTTCACTATCGTTGTATGTAAGGACTTTTTTGTGAAGATCATAGTAGCTCAAATGATTGGGCCTAGGGCGCAATTGAGTCGTTCCCTCAAATACGCCCTGCCAATTTGTCGATCCACGCTGATTCAAGGCGAAGCTGCGCAAACTACTCGCATAGTCCATATAGCCCGATATATCAAAGCCACTCGGTCGGCGCACCACCAGAAAAATGATAGTCTGTAAGAAAATTCATAAATATATACTTATGAAAATATTTCCTGTAACTTTTTCTAACCGAAAGCTTTTGCAATACATTGGGCATCTCGCGTTTTGCCAATGCCAGTAGACCAGGATCGTTGTTGTTTAAGTATTTGCCGTACTGCAAATTCAATTGTTTCTTCGGGTTAATCATTTCCAATGCCTTTGCTCGAGTCTTCATGAATTCCTCTCTCTCATAGATTTTACTCGTGGTCCGATAGCCAAGTTTAACATATTGTTCAATGACAATCGAGCTCTGCAAATAACGACGATCTTCTGCGTTGATGAATGATTGAATGTAATCGGTATATGTGTCAAATGCGAGTAAAGCATAGTCTGCCCTGACCGCATCCATTCTCTATCTTTTATGCGCTTTATTAAAAAATTTGTGTTTATTTTTTAAATGTGTGTATTTGTAATGTATATTATATGTGTTTGTGCTGTATTTTATTTTATGAATTTACGTATGACAAACTGACAATTTAGGCTAATGCAATATATACTTTTGAGAATAGCATTTGTAAAAAGTAGTCGAATTGCATATCTCGACCCGATCAATGTTTAAAATAACTATGATAAAGCGGTAAGTATATAAATTAGCATTTTCCATATTAAAATGTTTTTGACGATAGTTATAAATATAAAAAACGTTGCAAAAGGAATGATAATACCCAGACTTTGTATAAATTGTATGTGTCTTGCTTACGATATATGATTAACATCGTCTGCGCCGAATATTGCAATATTGAGTTTTTTATTGATATTCAATTATCGGTACATTTAGTATCTATATGGTATAGCAATATTACGATTTCGACAATACGTGAAACGTATTGAGTAGGATTCATAAAGCAAGTTTTCAATCGATATTTCTGACGACAGATGTATTGTCACATCGGGCGTTTCGTAAAAAATTTAATAAATGAGAAAATGGCAGTTATTTTAATTTTCGTGTATGGGTATATTTTCCATTTGATTAATTTTCAACTTATGATGCTTTTCTAACGACATGATCGTATAAAACTATACAATTATACATTGGCGAACGGATGGATGTGCGCTTTACATTATCCTTGTGCCAACTGTCGGCGTTCGTAACTGGGATGAACTTGTGATCGCCAAGATGCTGAAACATCAGCGAAGCACCGTGGTGCATGATTTCGTAATTGTTGCTTGGATTGTAGCAAATGGTGCCACTGTGCCAGTCAAAGAAGCTCAAATCGCTGCGTTTGGGTTGCAGCATAATGCGACCCTCGAAGACAGCCTTCCAATTGGTGGAACCTACCATGTGGAGGTTGGCGGATAGTAAGCTATCCGCGTAGTCGATGTAACCCGATATGTCGAAGCCACTGCGCTGTCGAACTTGTAAAAAGATAATGGTCTATGGCAGGCAACAAGTTCAAATTAGTCATGTTACGGATTAGTTACTTTCAACTACTGCCATTTACCGATAACTTCTTTTGCAAATTGCGCTCCTCGCGTTCAGCTAGCGCAACTAGCGCTGGATCATCGCTCGTCAGATAACTGCCAAAGAGTTTTACTGATGTTTTTTTTGGGTTGATTAGTTCCGTCAGATGTTTCTTGAGCCTATAGAAGTCGTCCTCCTCATGAATAGTGGCATTAGTCCGATAGCCAAGTTTCACAAGCGAATTTATAACTTTCTTGTTTCCCAAGTAACGGTATTCCTCTGGTCTGGTAAACGATTCCAGATATTCCGCATATGTCTCGAAATTGAGCAGATTAAAGTCGCCGCGCATTCTGCTTAAGTCTCGCTTAATTATTTCTAGTATATTTCAATTTCGCAATTTCAAAGAATGTATTTCGGTTTATCTGCGTGCTTTTACTAGTGTTTGTGGATCCGTTCTGAGTTTCTGAACAAAACTGTAGGAGTTGCTTGCTCCAATAAAGCTAAGCTTACTTAATATTTTACTATTTTTTAAAATTAATTCGGGGTTTTTTTTTAAACCGGAAAATAGTACCTGATATTGTTCAAAATTGAAGAAACGAACCCAAAATTACGTAGAAATAATTTAAAAGCTCTCATCGAATTTACATTTAGACCTTGAAAATTAAAAAAGATGAAATATAATATTTTATGAATTTGGGAATGGATTTTGTAAAATACTTAGGTAATAAATTTGATAACTATTACACAGTGTTTTGAAAATATGCTTATAACACTTACATTTTGCAATTTTATATGAAATCAATATTCCCGATTGGTAAGCAAAACTTTATCTGCTGAAATGTCAAGTAAGAGTTAAGTGTTAATATTAGTTAGATTCGCGTAAAAATACATTCAGTTTATTTAATCAAAATAAATACATATTCATTTAAGCTTAATAACCAGGAGCTGTTCACACACATGCACACACACAACAAACACAATTTGCAGAGTCACACATCGTTATATAACCGGGTGAGGAGTACCTGCTTAAAGTGAGTCTATACTAGAGTACAAATGATGCTCACGCATTGCTATCCTGTTTTTGCCTGGCAGCGTAAATTACGCGCATAAAATGAACATTAGATTCTTATTTTAATGTGCCGGAGCAACACACACACACATACGCACCCCACACATGCCATAAATAATAGGAGGCTAACTGCACACAGACTCTGGCAATGCCAGCGACAGCAACAAAAAAGGTTATGCCAAATAACCTGCAGCTATTACAAACACAAACAGTCCCCAACACATTCCTATGAGTGTGTGTGTGTACTTATTTCCATTACAAATGAGCTTATTATGCGCCTGAGTCACAAAGTCATTGCGACTTAAAAGGATTTGCATGTGATTAGCAGCACGAAATGTAAACAAAATTCTTGCGCCAAAAGACAAAAACCAACAGTGAATAAAAAACTTTGTATTTTCAAAGAACGCAATGCTGATACTCTTATTTTTATTTTTTATTTTTCGTATACTTGACAAATAATTATTTGTACTGTTGCGTAACTTAAAATCCTGATTTAGAAACTTGTATTACTTCACATATTAATTGTAATCCATTTAAAAAGCGTATTATAATATTATAAAATATATTGATAATCTTGTTTATTTCTATAATTTTTAATTTCAACTATATTTTTTGCAACACCACAGCTGACTAGATGGACACTTGCCCCGAAACCGGCAAAAGATATATCTTACTTGATTGTTAATTGTAATTATTTTGTTCATATTTTGAACTTTAGTAAAAGTACACCCCAGATTAGTAGAAGATGAAACAGACAAATTCCTATTAAGCGTTACCAAAGTCTTCGCAATGCTGATACATCCATTTGTGTAGGTATTTCCTAACAAAAGGCTATTTGTAAGCACTTGAAAAGTTGAGCAGCCGAAAAAGTTACACACACTTTGTACGGGAATGTGTGCGTGTGTTATTGGGTGTTTTGTAGGTACTTGATCTTTGTGTTTGTATTGCATATTTGGCAAATTGCCTTTGGCAACGAGACGCATTAAAACAATGAACACATCATAATCATAATTTTTGTTGCCTAATTTTAGGGGCACCGCTCGAATGCTGCGTGTAAATGAGTCCATGTGTGTGTGAGTGAGTGTACGTGTGTGAATATGTGTGTGTGTGTGTGCGCGCGAATGTCTGTTCAAATACAATGCATAATTTATGTATGGCGGCGTAGATTTTGGTCTTGGGTGGGCTTAACTTGGCAGTGGGAAATCGAAATCGAAATCCTTAAAATCAGCACTGAAATCACCTGACTGACAGATAGATGCTTTCAAGTGGCGCCTTGCGCTTCAATTGTCCTGCATAATGGATATTTCTTTTGCATAAGCCTTGAATTCTTATTGGAAAGCCTCTCAGCAGCAAACAGAAAAGCGATTTTGCATTTTAGCCAGAGCGCTGACGTATAATTGAAGTTGACTTAAAAGTGTTGCCGATGGACAGGTAAAAAGGCAAGAAAAAATACTATCGATTTTTTTTTAAGCCCGACTAGTGAGTCAGCATTTGTATTTATGTATAAACATCTATATAGAGTTTACTTTCGATATATAACATTTTCTAACACTCATTTATTTCTAGTTAAAATTAAGATAATTTATAATCATATTTAAAAACTATATATTTTGTGCTTTATTAAGCATAAAAGATATGGGTGTTTCTTTTAATTAATAAATGTGTTTTATTATTTCATTGAAAAATCATCAAAAGCATTAATTTACCATCGTTATCTTGCATAAAGTAAAAAAATATTAAATAAACTTTATAAAATTCGTATAATAAAATGATTGCATACATATATAATAATCTGAGATAATGAAGCTTCGAAGAAAAATAAATATTTGCATTACTTTAACATTTAATTTTTGATAAGTAAAACATTGCAAACGCACCTTTATTCAAACTTTAATCTGCGTTAGATCATCAAGTATCTCTTAAGCGTACTTTAGCTATGCTGCTATACAAATACTCATTATGTGTATAGCTGAATATGCTTCTTCATAAAATGACGTCAACTTCGCTGTGATATAACAGCACTGACTTGCTTTTTATACCCACATACTCACAATTTACACACACACACACATACTCTCACGTGCATGAAGTGAGCATTCGCTCAGCCTTTGGGCAGACTTCCATGAAAAAGTAAACAAGTCAAAAGCGAGAGACCAAATAAATAAAAAAAAGTAATAAAGTAAAAATAAAACTCAGACAGCTCATGAATGGAGCCCATTGAATTGGTAGTTGGCACAAAAGACTAGACTTCAAGTTTAGCTAAAAGCTAAATAAAAATATAAATACATACACATATATATATATATATATATATAGAAATGTGTATACATCTAAATGTATGTATTAAAAAAAATTGCGAAAATTGTTGTGCTTTTGAATAAATAAATCGCAGCGCAAATAAAGGTGAACGGCAAAATAAAGAAGCAGATAACAACAACAGCACATATGACAACAAGCAACGATGACGTCAAAGTTCATGTTGACTCAGCACTTGGCCAAGTTTAAGCTGCTACCGTCTCATCTGTGAAGCACACTTTCCACAATATAAAATATAGAAAGACGTAATTTAAGGCCAAAGACTTGAACATCAAAAGGTTTGCTGCTTATCTGCTTATCGTTGGCGTCACTTAAATTAAGCATGTGTGCCACGTGGCTAAGCGCCCATGGCTATTAAGCAACACACAGGCGAAAGCAAACTGTGCATAAGACCCAATCAAGGCGAGAGAAGGCAACAAGCAACAACAACATACAGTACAAGCAAGCAGTACACACATCAATACCCTTTACATACCTCAACGCTCTGGCACTCTGACAGCATTGTCCCTGCAGGCATGTCAGGCTCTAATGCCAACACTGACACACTCCGTACTCCCAGGGCTCTGGCTTCGGCTCTGCTTATAAAATAGGAATCAGCGTGCAAGACAACAGCATACCCAAAATTCCACTGTTTTCCCAATAACAAAAAAAAGGGGAGCCCAAACAAAATGTATCATGTGTGTTGCATCTTTCGCCCTTTTTCTGCTCGGGGCCTCTGCGACAGACAAAGAAGAAAACAACAAAATACAAGTCAAATAACTTAAGTAAATGTGCGAAAGGCCTTAAGAGCTGAACTCGAGTGTCGCAGCACCCTGGAGCGTTCTCTCCTGCTTAAATAAACATGTGATATGCAGCGACTTTCTTATGTTAATTTCATTTAGCTTAGCTGCTATCAGAACTAACACTGGAAAATAAACCCTTTACTGCTACCAGAGTCAGAATTAGTGAATTCGTTAAATTCCTTTAAATACGTGTAAACATTATGAAATGCGATAAATATGTAAAAAGATAGATAGATCTAATAAGTAGGTTAGCGACTCGTGAGCATTTCGATAATTTATCCATTTTAAAGATAAATAAATAATAATTTTCTAACATTGCAATTATTATTGTGTATGTACAAAAATACTGCTTAATTTAATAATTTAAATGAAATCGATAAATAATATAGATAAAAAAACTATTTCAAATTTTATTTATTTTTATTTTCTTTGCTGTCTCAATTGATCATTTCATTTATTGAAACCCTCTTGAATCACATGACTGGCGTGAATGATTTATTTGTGCACATGGTGTGTCCTCCATGCTGGCTGGCATTCACATACAAACATACATATATATGAGTGTATTTTTTCCCTTGGCAATTTCCCATTTTAAATGCGAGCTAATTTATTAGCAAGCATGCCGAACAATCGAAGGCGGCACCTTAACAATTTTTAATAAATGTCACACATGCCGTGGCAGACCAAAATTATTGCAATGCATTTGTCACACGCGTTCGCAGCAGCTGAGAGAATAAGCTACAAAAATCAAATAAATTTACAAACGCACAAATAAATTCAATAAATAATAATATTTTTAATTAAAATTGAGCATTGAACAAAATCCACATGTAGTTTTGAATTACATATAATGCAACACATAAAAGGAACTGCTTTGTTATTGGAGCCACTTATTGCAAAGAGAGCACGTAAAAAGTTTAATTAAGATATCTTATAAATAAACAAAGTTTTTCATAGATGAATTTAAACTATTACCAGACATTTTTCATGGAAGCTTTATGATATTGTAGTCCGGTATTGATACATTTTTGTCATCATGCTATGAGCATTAAAGGTGGTTGGTTAAGATATATGGTGATGAACTCATCTCTCGACTAATGATAGTGGTCTGACTTGTCTGATAATAACGTTTCTATTAAACACAGGACAACTATGGATTCGCTCAAAGTTTTAAAAAGTTAGTGTTGAATATTACAAACGAACAATATTATTTGTCAGACAATGTTTTTGAATAAATTTTCTTGAGTCCAATCTTTCTTAAATTTTACATGGCTTCTAATATGATACTTTTAAATACATACATTCGAAATGAATACTCAAAATAAACGTAATCGGTTTCTTCGAAAGTTTGGAAATCTTTAGTTGCGTACATCGGTTATAACTCTTTATTTTGAAAATTTTGTTCTCAATGTGATCCGAAGTCGGTTCGGTTGGTAAGTGAAAGAAAAGTCGGGTACCTTTAGGGTCAAATGTATTTAAATATAACCTTTCAGCGCCCGATGATGATCTAAAGTGCCCAGCTACAGCTTTGTGGTCTGCAGCGAAAGCAATTACAGCGATGTCTCTGAATGCGTCGGCCAAAAAAAAAAAAACACAAGCTTCGCATACTTGCCCCAGACACAGACACAGATTCAAGCCAAAGCCCAATTACGGGCGAACAAGAAAAAGCTGATCTAAATTCAATCACAAAATAACCAAAGAAAGTGGTTTCCGCTCCTTATGTCACACAGAATTATTCCGTTCATTGGCATAGTCAATGATGCCGAGCATATCTTGATTGAGCAACTGCGGCTTTTCCTTTGTATAACACCGTGCACCAGTTGTGTGGTCAACACTTATATGGAGTAGGGCGTTCTCTGGTGTAATGAAATCATCTTCCTAGCATTTAGTTGGATTTTGCGAGTAACTTGACTCGGTACGCGTGACGGTACAAATATGTTTAAATATATTCTTGTGCAAGTCCTGCACAGTGAATAAATAATATATAATTAAAATTTATTTTTTTGTATTTTGTATTTCAAGGATCTGGATTACTGAGCAACAAATAATATTTATTTTCATAATTTAATACGTATTTATAATAACTAATGAACTTTGGTTAAATAAATGGAATGCAATTTAATACAACGGTCTTTTGTTTAGGTTCCATTAAATAAATGGCATTTTCTTTGTCACGTTTCAATTATATAAAGTAGCGGGTTGAAATATGTTTTTCCGTTTTTCTTCGATTGTTGCAGCAGCTGTTGCATTTTTAACGCTGATTATATAGTTTTCATTTTACGTCCACTCGGACCGTTGTCATAAAAGTCAATATGGCAAACGGCTTGACCTTTTTTTGTTGGACTCGCATATGACATTCTTTATATATGTATATATATATATATATATAAAGGCATATATATACAACTTAATCGGAGCATTTTCATAAAATTTTATTGAATTTAAAACCGTAGCCCAGCCACTTGAGCAAATATCATTTATTTTATTGTTCAATTCCGGACCGTAACGGACGGTTGGCGATTTCAGTTACAATCCCACAGCGGCTCCTTGTTACACGACTCTCAAGATATTTTCCATGTGTGTGTAAGTGTGCGTGTGTGTATTGCTCTGATTTCCTAGCCGTCTGCCGTCTGCCGTCTGCCGTCTGCCGTCAGCTGCCTGCCAAGTGGCAGCTGCACCATAAAAACTAAGGCATCCTCAATGTGCAGAATGTGTTGTTATTGTTGTTGCCCGGTTCTGTATGTGGCATTCGGCCATACGTAATGAATGTTTATTGCACCGGACATGGACATGTTTTGCTCGGTACGCCCACAGTCTTTTGTTGGACAACAAGGCTGCATAATTGCTTTTGCTTTTTGTGTAGACATTTGCCATCTTAACGTTTCTCAGCACAATGAGCAGTACGGCCGGAAAAGCAGCCAGCATGCATGTTAAGAAGTCTCTTCAATCTGCTGCACATTACACGGATATTTTTCATTTTTTAACCATATATATGAAGTAATCCCATTATGTATATAGGTTTTCATATTTATTGATATCACTCAGAAAATAATAATTTATTACAAATCCACTGTACCATCAAATAATTAAATTACAAATTTGGTACCGCTGTATGTTTTTTTTTTACATATGTGAAAGCCTCTATAAATTATAAAAAGATAGAACGAAATACGAAATAGGTACCACAGAACTGGGTGGGTATAACCCAAGGAACACCTACCTATCGTTGAAGAATATTTCTAGTAATTTTGGTAGCACATTTGGGCGGAAGTGGGCGTAGCCGAAGAAAATATTAGAGGAGGTTTCCAGTAATCTACCTTCCAAAGTTGGTAACTGCATCTCTTAAATTATTTCGATACTTAAAGGAGGTAACTCGTAATAAACATTCATTGGTTTTATTAATTGATCTTATTATTGTTATTATTGATCTTATCGATTACCCAGCACCCTAGTGAACGTAGCACCCCATTGTATATTCCTGGCTTTAAGGGTGTGACGAAAAGCTGCGAATGGACGGACGGAGAGAAAGCATGACGGACGTTGCACAAAACCATTATACTCTGAATACCTATGATATTAGAGTATAAAAATGGAATTGAATCAGCGGAAGAGTATACACAAATATTTTTCATGAATTATGAATTAAGAATCCAGTACATCATACTCGGAACCTGAGTAGTCAATATTTTCCAATTATACTTGACCTTTAATTGACATGACTTATTTTTTCATTTTAACACTTTCGCAGAAATTAAGAACGCAAAAACAAAAAGAAGATTAAAAAAAAAAACAAAATAAAATTAAGGTATATGCGATGTATGTAATTAAAGATAGCTCTATAATGTAACTGAATAATATTTTTATGTAATGTAAAGGCAATACGAGAATCAAGAAACTTTCATGTCAGACTTTATAAAATAATGTGAAAATGATCACGTTTCAATAAAGGGTACGTTTTCTGCAAGGGTATGTAATGTTTCTGGTTTTTACATAGCAATGATTTACAGTGTGAGCATAAACCGCTTATGTACCGTGTTGTTAGGATGTGATGCTGAATGAAAATACTTTATTTATTTTATTTTGCAGTTAATTTGGATAATTTGTTTCGGCGGTGTTTTGTTTGAATATCTTTGTTATTTATGCATTTTTAGCAAAATTTTCATACTTTCATATCACATTGGTTTTGTGCAATTTCCATCTGATAAAAAAAATTTGTACAGTCACGCCCATACCTTGCCATAATCGCCGATAAATGCCGATATTTCGGAAACTGTAAATCGACAAAACCGCACACCTACCACAATTTTGAAGATTGAGTCACCAAATGTGTAAGGTAACTTGCTGGTAACCTCCTTCAAAGATCGACATATCCATTAGATAGTTCTCAAAGAAAAATTCGTTCCCATAAGTACAAATTAAGGACAAATTTGCCTCCATTTTTATATGCCAAGTACGTGGCTTCCAAGATCTTTCCCTTCTGCAACTAATACGCTCATATTAAACAAAGAATCGTAGCCACGCACATAATCGTTGGCAAACAAAAAACAAAGAACGATACAAATAACCGAAAAATTACATACACAAGCACAGTGGGCGTCTGAAAAGTAACAACAGGCAACAGTCTCGCCGTTATTTAAGGCACGGACAAAAGACTTTCCATTCTTACCTCCGGGCCAGCATCACGTCGTATTCTCGTAGGCAAACATTTTGCAGTTTTCATAGCCGACGCTGTGTTGAAATTGTTGCGGCTGCGTGCGGAAGTGTGTGAATGTGGATGTGAGCATATTTTCCAAGCAATTAGTGGTAGGAAAAGCGCATGCCAAATGGACAACAAAAGCGCAGACTGGGCCAAGTGGGCTACACACAAACCATACAAACACACATCATATGCATATATGTTTGTACTTATGCGTAAGTACAATCCATGTGAACGTGGGCAATCAGTGTGGCATTGAAAATGTTTGCGATATTTTGAATTTAAGGCAAGACAACCAAAGCATTTGTTAGAAATAAAACATCAACAATAGGATCTTAAGAAGGCAAATTAAAACGTATATGACATCGACTAAAAATCATATCAGTATTGAGTCTAACTCAGCTATTTTTAAGATAATGGGAAAAAGAACCAATTAAAAATGGGGAAAAGGACAGAAGGTAGCATCTTAAAAGTATATATTCCATATTTTAAAAGAGGCGATCTCAGAAGATAAAAAAGCCTACAGACTTAAAATCTAAATTTCAGTATTCGAATACCATATCGCAAATCCAGATTGTATAATTTAATAGTATTTTCATATTGACCAAACTAATATTAGTAAAAGTGGGTTAGGAAATACTCCATCCTAGTCGATGTGACTCGTCTAGATCTTTGGAGATTGTTACCATCAAAAATTCTTTTTTGCTAATAACTAAAGTTAGACGTTTAAAAGTGAATCAAAGTTAAATTATATAGATAGATTTATTTTTTTTTTGCACACATTTATTTAAAAAAGATGAAAAGCAATTTAATTGTATAATATTTACCAAATCGCGTGGAGGTAATATTGTATTCACTTACAATCACTAAACTCAGCTCACTTTACGTGTAGGAGATGGAGCGGAAACATTTGCAATATTTTAATAATCAGGAGAGCAAACAGCTTAGAAACCAAAATGCCAGCAAAGGAACCAGCATACCGAATCTAAAAATCTAGTTAGATGTGTGAAAGAAAAGCCAAACGTTTACACATACTGGTAGCGAGTATTAAAATGGCACAAACTTCAAACTTGAGTAAGCGTAGCCAAAGTTGCCTCCACTCAAGTCATTGTTATGCATGGCGCCGACTGCCAAAGCCAAAGCCAAGGCGAAAGCCAAAGTCAAGTTGGTTGGCTGCTGCTTCGACTGCCACTGTCATTTCCATAAACATGCAACAAAAACAAGAAGAGGCATAACAAGAACAGCAATTGGCTGGCAAACAACTGGTGGGCGCTGTCCTGGCAACAAGAAAAATATTAAAGATTCTCAAAACCATAATCTTATTGACGTGATAGGATTACACTTTGCTAAGTGAATTAATAAAGTATGCGTTGTTGACGCCGCATCGGTGGCCAACTACTTAGGGAGACCACTCAATATGAGATGCACACAATATTATGGTTGAAAATGAGCTGACAGCGGGAGGAAGAATGCTGACTGGGGAAGGAGGTGGGCCTAGAACGTGGCATGATTCTTGACAAGTGTTTTTTGGGGAGCGGGCGGGCGGGCGAATGGGAATGGGAATGGGGATGAGCTGTAAGCGAAAAGTTTTGCACCGCTCAACTTTCTGGCAAGTTGCTTGGGAAACATTATTAACATAATTTATCACGACAGCGACAAAGTCCGCTAAGCAGCTCAATAAGGTAACACTTTTGCCAAAAGTTTGCTGCACAAAAACTTTTCACAACCTCAAAACAGGAACATATTCATTACACAATCATTACATATGGCATTTCTTTACCGGCCTGTCAATGGATTCATTACTTTCCATCGCTACTTCAAAAACTTGTTGCTGTTGTTGTTGGTGTTGTGGCCAACTAAATAATTATATCATGCCGGATATGATTAATCATTATTGTTCGATTTGCATGCCTTGCAAATAAATTGGTCTTCATAGAGACGTCACGCCCAATAAAAATGTAATTCCCATGGATTAAAATGTCTAGCAATCGATTAGCTTGAATAGCACCCCAGGGAGCAGTTCAAGTTGCTGTTACTGTTGAAAATAAAGCTTCGAATATAATAAAAATATACATGCAAAAAGGACACTCATTTTAAATTGACAAGAAAAAACTAGCCTTTTTTAATTGCTGGAAGGAGAGTAAAACTTTTGTCTTTCGATAAATAGATTTTCCAGAGGTGTATATATTGTTTGCTAGCAGTGTAAGCCAGCTATTGTAGAAAAGCATCTCAGGCATACCAACGATTAAATACCCTCGCAAAGTGATATCAATATGGAAATTTATTAACAATTTCTAACGACCTGCCTTAGTTACATTACAGAGCTCAAGAGAATTATATAAGTTTCTTCAATATTTTGGAAATCTTTAGTTGCTTGCATCGATAATAACGTTTTGTTTGTATATTTTTCATAATTTTATTACGAGATATTTTTGAGAAATTCGCGACTCTCATTAAGTTAAGAACACCGCATCAACAGTGGGAACACTCAAAGTGGAAAGTGCAGAAAAGACGTCTTCCATTAACGTAGGATTGCAACGCTTGCCTACCTCTCAGCCCCGTTTAAGATATTCACCAATGACGAAAATGTGCCCAGCTGCTGCAGCGAGTATATCGAAAGAAAGCGCCAGACGAAAACCACGGGAATGCCCGAAGGAAGTTGGGGCTTGTGGGACAACGGAGCCCGCAAATCTTGTAGCCAAGCAATGATGGTGCGCATTTGTACAAGAGCAACACTAATAAATAAAAATAATGAAACCAAAGCAATTTTGAAACGTGTCCTAATGGGAGATTGCGGTCGTGATACTAGAGAACACTATCAAAAATTATTGATAAAATCGCATTAAAATTAAATCCCACTGGGTTTCTGAAATAACTCCTAAATATATTAAAGGATAAAAGAAAATTCGTAAATTATTTCAAATTAATATATTCATTAATATATAATTTGTTCTATTATTTTATGTTATTATTTATTATTATTTTTGTTTATCTATTATGTATGATTATTCCATTATTATTATTTATTATTTATATTATATATTTTTAATATCTACAATACTAATACTAAGTACAACCAATTGTAAGATTTCATCTAAAATCAAGAGAGAACGTTGCATTCGGGTGTAACCGATTGCCATATTCTTTGATGTCATAGATAATTCCAACCGTGGTACTGGCGTGACTAGAAAATATATTAAAGAAGGTTCTATATATTCCTAATTGTGGGAGATATACGGCTTTAAAATTGTGGGAGATGTGTTACCTCATCGATGTGCGATTTTCGATTTTATTGATTTTCTATCCTCTTAGTGGACGTAACACTCCAATTTTGACACTTTGTCTAACGCGGGCACAGACCAGTATTCGTTCCAAGTTTCAGGTCTCTATCTCTAAGAGTGTCGAAAAAGTTCAAACACACGGACGAACTGACATTTATTGAGAAAATTTGACTGATTCAATTTATGGAATCAAATCACTCCAGTTTTCTCAATAATATTTTTTTCTTATAATTATCAGTATGTTCTGAGTAAGCTTTGGCTTTGACAAATTGAATCAATACTTAAAAATCTACATATTTGCTTATTTTATTCGCATAATTCTAGCTCATCGATCTTGATGGGAGAAGGTCTTGCAATTAGCTTCATATAAATAAACAATTGTTGTGGATAAAGGGTCAAGCGTTGGGTCTAGCGTCAATATATATTTGAATAAACGATTTAACGCAGTGGAAATAACTTTGTGTTATTAATTGAAAATAAAACTATCAAAAAGCTGATAGCGCAAACAGCGACTTTAAAGATTCTTCAGCGACCTTGAAAAAAAGGAGGAAAAATGCAATAAAATCCGTTAGAGAACTTTGCGTTTCCATTGCCATAGTCATCATCCGAAAAGTTTTTTGAACTGGCCAAGAAGTCCAGAAATTGAGGAGCTCCACTCAAGTTGTGGCTATTAAAAAGTTACGCCTTTCATTTCAATTGCCACGCCGGTCCAAGTTGCAGCTGAACAAATTACAAAACTACTCGCACAAATTTTGCAGTTAGCCAACAAATGCCAAAGCCAAAAGCGACATTGGTGCTCAAACATGGCGTTAAAAGTGTTGCCCCAATTTCTGCGATTGTTGCACCAAAAGTTTCGCAAGAAGTTAGCTGCCAATAAATCTGAATGCAAATTGCCTGCCAATTAGTTGCAATTAAGAATGCCAATGATTTTTATTAATTGGCCAGCAATGAGTAGAGCTGTTGCGCTTTAAGAGCAGCCACGCCCATCTACTAAATTTATTTAAATAAATACAAGAGAATTTCGCTGGTTTTCTCTTTTATACTCATACACCGAAGGTCTCAATAGTATATTGGTTTAGACCAATGTCGACACCCTTAAAACTAGAGCCGTGAAACTTATCTAATATCTCCCACAATTAAAAGATACAGTCACGAAACTTTGAAAATAGTTTGCTGGAAACCTCCTTCGAAGATCGGCATATACATTTTAGATGATGCCCACAACCACCGCCGCATATCCTCCACAATTTGTAAGATAGAGTCACCAAATCTTGAAATTGTGATACTGGTACCACGCTTGAAAGATCGGTAAAACATTGGATGACAACGCCCACTACGCCTCCCTAGACCGATATAAAATGGTTTGGTGTAAACCGATATAGACATATCTATCACACAATCTGAAAGCTTGAGAAACCTAACTTGAAAGGTACATATATTCCTGGTAACACTTCATTCATTTGGCCACGCCCACCTCCGCCCCCAATAACGGTAACAGCTTAAATCTCCTGCAATTTAAGAGTTATAATTACTAAACTTGGAAGGTAGCTTACTAAGAATGCCCATTTAAATTTTTTGGACCATTCCCACTCCCGCCCTTAAAATTTTCAAAAGCCTGCATCTCCCGTAATTGGAGAGATTCAGTTACTTCGTTGATTAAAAGGAACGTTTTTTCAGCCACGCCCGCTCCCATTTACTTAGAAGATAGATTACCGCAACCCCCAATCCAAATCTAATTTCACAGACGGCTACGCCCGACTTCAGCGTTCTTGCATATTTCTTTTTGTACTCACTTAAATTATTATTGAATCTGCCTTCATAGATAATTTTTCAATATGTTAAAGAATTTTTTATAACTTTGAATATGTTATCACTTAGACTATATAAACATAATTCCAATTCATATACATATTTCCGAAAGCCAGAGTCAATGTAAAAGGCACTCGTGTATATGGTCCAAGAAACTGTACCAAACCTTACGGGACCTTGTTTATGCATTTTATAACGGTGCTTCTTTGTCTTTTGCTTCTTTCATTCTTTTATACCAGTATGATGTATTAGAATGAAAGTTCCGTTAGTTTTCCATATTTGTGTTTTTTGAGCTAGTTTGAGTGCGATATTTTATTAAAGGCAGTCACTTTCTAGCCTTCAGAAAAGTATATTTATTAAATATTTTATATCTATAAATAGATTAGAATGGCAAAGGGAAAAACACTCACCTGATGAGATAGCTAAGATGCTTGCTTAGCAATTGATGTCATGTTAAAATTAAAAGAAAGTTACAAGAAGCAATGCTAAGAAATTAACTGAATAAAATTATCCCACAGGCAAAACTCCGCAATCCTGCGGGATGGGTTGGATAAAAATGCTGCGGCATCTAAAATTCTAATTGATTTAATTTATAAGATTTAATTTTATCAGGTAGTGATCAATCGGTTTGGATGAAAATGAGGTCAAAGCCAGTATTTACACACCACGCCAGGTTAAATGTTGCTAAAGAACACGTGTTCTGGACCCAGGAGTGGCAAAACGTGTTATTTTCTGATGCGAAAACATTTAAGTTCGATGGTCCAAGCCGTTTAAGTTATAACTGGCACGATTTAAGGAAGCCTGAGAGATATTTTCCCGAAGCTGTGGCGTTGCTTCACTCATGATCAGGGCTGCATCCTGTCAGCACAACAGGACCCTGGAGCGTTATATAAATCTGTTGGAGGAAGTTATTGTGAACTTTATGGAGCATCAACCAGAGTCGATGTAAAACTTATTTTTTTTAAATTATTAACAAATCTGTTATGTTCATGTAATTTCTACATATTAATTAATTAATTTATATTATAAGCACTGCTTTTAATCGAATTCCGCATTTTTACTGGCGCGTCAAGTTTGTTAGTGAGACTGAGGCGAGAATGAGTCAAACTCGCATTTAATAAAAAACATTTTCTCCTCATATTATAAACATACAAGATAACTACTATAAAACGGAAATTTCATGGTAAAATTAAATATTATATTTGTTGCAATTCTTAGCAAAAATCAATTGGGTTCACTTTAGCTGTAAACATAATAAGAGATTCTATCTCAATCATGGTAAAAACAGGCAAATTGACGCTGCGAGCTTCATTTTTAACATTTCAATAATAAATTCGATTGGCAGATCGATTTGACTTATGGAAATAAGTTTATACTTATTAATTTTCCTACTTAGGCTGTTTTCCAATAATCTTAAATAGAGACATGTTTTCTTGAGTTGCTTCTCAATAAGATATTTTTTTACCTTAAGACTTTTTCCTTCTATTTTTTACAACTGTCAATAAAGTTGCCGTATGGCATTTTATAATAGTTGTCTCACTTAAATGTATTATTTATTATTATTCAAAGCAGGTATCCTCACACTCTTTTCTTAGAAAGCGATTTTCATTTCCACCGTAGACTGCATAAATGAACGTAAGGTATTTTTTGTAGCAATCTGAGTCGTATTTGGGTCATTTAAAATTACATTCTTCGAATGTAGCAAACCGCATTTGCTATGGAATAAATTGTTTGTGAATTAATTTTAAAAAAATTACATTTAATAATGGGACAGAACTGATAAAAATTGTCATAGCTGCTCTAAGAATGAAAAACGACTTCATTTCATGAATTCAATTTTATCAGCGAAAAACTTTATTTGAATGGGCTCAACTTGGCTTTGCATTTTGTGACATATTAAAAGTGCATAATGATCCCGAAAAGATCATCATAATCATTTCAATCAATCTTGGTTTGAAAGTTGACAAAAAGTTAATAAGTGCTTAACATTTGCATATTTAATCTCATTATTATTATTACATGTAAATATATGGCCGAATCATAAGAAATCATTCAAAGCGACACCTGATGCATAGGTTTTGTTCAAGTATCATCAACAAGTACAGCGACTATTTCACAATTTGAAAAGCTGTGACGTTACCTATGCACAGGAATACCTTTATATGCTGGAGCATATAACATATATGATCTAATCGGGGGTATTTCAGGGTATTTACGCCTTGCACTTGGCCTCGCATATCTCCCTACTTCCAAGTCGATTACCGTTGCATCCGCAACTGCCTAGACGAAATTCTGGAAAGGATTATAATTTCCAAGACTCAGCTCGTGCTGCTCGCTGAGGCCGCAACCGCTGGTGCTATCGTCGTAGACATCTTCGTCGGTAAAGGCGCCGCGAAACGTGTTCGCAAGTGGCTGTGGTTCACATGATCCACGCTCCAATTTTGTGTCTGAGCTGCGGCGCAAGGCGCAGGAGCATTCCGATGCGCTGCTGTAATCGGTGCATGCTGCAGCTGCTGCCGGGTTGGCAATTCCGGGACTGAATTGGCTGCCGTTGTCCCTTTGGTCGGAGTTCCTGGGGGCGGCGATTGGGGGCTTAGTCTGAAAATTGAAAGCTTGATTACTAACATTTTTTCGGTCACTCCTTAGTGGTACCAGAGTATTTCGGAGTCGGTTACTCCCGGCCGGAACGCTCTGACTTGTGTTTCACATTTCCTTTTTTTTTGCGCTGCCTGCTCTTAATTAATGCAAATTAGATATGCAGCGGAATTTGGTTGGCTGCTACCAGCGAAGCGGCCCCAAATGAGTTTTTCATCAAGTCTAACAACTTAATTAGCTCATAAAAATGACGCCCCGAAGCTGTTAACCCGGCCAACAACAGCACCCACCCCACCTCCCCCTTCTGCGTGTTGCGGTCACTTAAACGCAGCACAGATTGGCACCGAATCCGGACGGAAATGCTGGGTCGCCAGGTCGTAGGTCATGGCGTAGGCGCAAAGCAAATTAGTATTAAGTGCTCTTTCGGCACTTGAAACCACCCTCAACGTTTTTCTGGTGTTGTTGTTGCTTTCGCATTGTGGCTGTCGCTCTCGTTGTTGCCGACCGCGCGTCGCCTCGGGTGTGGCCAAATATTTTTCCGTGTGCGGTCACTTGTAAAATACCAGCAAAACGGTCGGCTCAAAACGTAAAAATAAGGAAAAAATAAAACACACAAAAACAAAGCAAACAAAACCGAAATCGACATACGCTTTAAAACCATGTTTTTTAACAAACTTCAACAAGACACGTTCACCGAAGTGAACGTCATCTGTTAAATATTATTAATTAATGTGAGTTTTATAATTATACAAATTTTTTATTCATAATTAATTGATTAATGTGATATTATTGAATAGTATTTTAGTTGAAAATGTTATAGACTTAAGTTCTCATCATTAATGCTCACACTTTCATTTAGTAATTAATACTGTGCTGAATATCCCCTTAACCCCCTTGACTGATAGATAGTATACTATTGAATTGTAAATTATATACGTTGTTTATTTGAATATGTTTTTGATTTAACAATATTCTAAGCGCAATTATCTATTGACTTTTCCTTTCCTTTATAAATACTGAAAAATCCGAATAGAGTTATGTTACAAACGTCGTGATGAATTCATAATGCCCACTCCAAGTAGGCAAAACAAAAAATCGTGCAAAAAATTCATTTGCATAGCATACTTATAAATACAAGCGATTTAGTGCCGCTTGAGTGCGTAGTGATCCAGTGCCAAGTCCTCTTGGCGTTTTGCCTAATTTGTTCCCTGCTCAGCTAATAATTATTTATTTCTTTTATTTTGTGTAGTTCCCATTGGTAATCTGGCAGGTGGATCAGCAGGTGTATGGATGGTGGATGGCTTGTTGGCCGGCGGGGTCAGAAGCTCAGTTGAAAAATGTTTGATGTTCTTAGCGGCAATTGGTTTGTGGTGCTGATATATTTTAAAGCCCATGTGGATAACTAATTATACAAGAAATCCATTAGACCGTGTTTTTTTGCCTTTTAATTAAAATTATGATTGCGATGATTATGATTATACTTAAGATTAAGAGAGCTAGTCGCAAAAGAACACATAAATTAAGAATGAAGAGCAATCTTATACATACCGAATATAACATATCCTGGCCAACTGTAGAACATCTGCTGAATATGGTTATTAATCTTAACAATACTAAATAACAGCTATACCTACTTACAGGACATCTTAGCTTATACTATGACACTCTCGCATAACTTCTCTTATTATTCCATAAAAAAGTTCAAAGTAGGCCATGGAAATTTCGCGACAATTTCTAACTCCTTGCCAGACAATTATAATTATTAAGTTACACTACGGAGCTACGTATAGCTAAATAATTATATTTATTTGGCAAGAAGTTATATCCAATGTATGTAACCAAGATTTACAGAGAAATGTGCGATTCTCAAACCGATCCGATAATGGCATCAGAAGTTCGTAAGCTTAAAATGGTAAGTGAAGTAAAAGTCGTGTCCATTAAGGGTCAGATGTAATTCCTGCCCACCTCTCAGCCACCGATGATGATCTACACTTACGCTGAAGCCCTGCCCAACGGCAGCTGTGTGTGCTGCAACGAGTGCACCGAAAGCGTTTATGCCAATGATGAGCTGTCCAAAAGCCAAAAAGCGCATGACTTGTGCCAGACCCTGACGTAGCAGCAAGCGTAAGCCCCATTTGCAGGCGGAAGCTCGCCTGTAGGCGCCAGGGGCAAACCTCGTGCCTGCCCCAAAGTTTGCTAGAAATGTTCCCGAAAATATTAAGCTAGCGATGATGGTGACCATTAAAAAACGGAATATTAATTAAAAAATATAAGAATATAACTATTTGAATCGAGTTTGCGGACATGGCTAGAGTAGTTTAGAGCTGTACAGTAAATTAAATTTGCTTGGTGGGTTGTTCGTGATGTCAAAGATCAACCTTCGCCGAAGCCAGGCCCCCTTTAAGTCCGCATATCTCCCACAATTGCTTGCTGGTAACCATCTCAAAAGATCGGCGTATACATTGACAGGCCACGTTTTATGTTGATCTTAAGCTCGAGTTCACTTGTATTCTGAGCGTACAGTTTCCAGAGTAGAATTTTTAAATATTTTGCCCTATCTCAACATACTTGTCTCTCTACCCCTGCATTTTTTGATATTAACGATGTAGAATGAGAATAAGAAATAATACATAAGAATAAGCTAGTTTCAGCTTAGTCTCAGCTTAACAAGCAATTACATCAATCAGCAAACAAGTCAATTGTCTTGTTAGAATCCATTTGCACCTCCTCTCATCCGCACTTATTGGACATCTTTTGGCCACCGGCCACCCGCTTATGCTGGGTCACGAATACGCTGCAGCTGTGTGGCACGTAACGTTTTACTTTAGTTCAACTCATTTCCGCAGCTCACATGACTTTATGCAATAACAGCCAAATAAAATTATCTTATCAGCCAGTGCAGAAGAAGCGGCGTTCTGCGTGCTCTCTTCTTGTTTTTGTGCGTTTCGTTTTGGCTAATTTTATTGCACGAAACTTATGCTTATTGCGCTACCAAGTGTCGTCAGTCCTTCGTCCTTCGTCCTTGGTCATTGGTCCACTGTTTACGGCTTGTGTCCAGCTAAAAATTGCACGTACCGGTCATACAACTCGAACGTGACCGCTTGGCAATGTACGGTTGCCAACTGACATGTTGCTGCGCACCCCTCCACAGCTCTCGCTTTCTCCCCTTGTGATGATGTCCTGCGGTCCACATTCACATACACGTGCCCATGTAATGTATATAACTTGGAACAAGCAACAACGCGCCAGTGACAGAAGCCAAATGACAGTTATTCATGGTAATTTTTGTATAATTTTTGTAGTGGGAGTAAAATATAGTTACGGCTTCGGTATTTAAGTTCATTCGATGCGCTACGATCTGAATCCATAAGTTCAACTATATCTAGAGGGATGTGCTGTTGTGAACTCTACAATTGGCATTAAATTCTCAATTTTCTTTCGAAATTCTATTAAAAAAGAAAAACAAACATTAATTTAGGTGAAATATAATTAGCAAAACACAAATTAAATTTGTTTAGCTACTCCATAATCTCCAGAAAAATTAAAAAAAAAAATGCAGTTTTATCAGATCCGTTGTTTCCTTAAAGCGGCAATATATTTTCGACTCTATTTATTGGCTCAATATGGTTGGGCTTTATAATTAATAAAAGTAATAAGATTATAAAAATAGAAATTAAAGTATCTGAGCACTTGATCAATTACTACTCCTTATACTAATAATATAACTCTCTTTAAATCGTCTTTCGATCTTCCCCATAATACTAGTAATACTTAAAATTGGTATCAAACACACTGTATAGAGGCGCCCACGGTGGGGTACTCAGTATGAAATACTAGGAGGGTAAGCTTAGTAAGGGGGATGTGGGAAATTGAGGCTTGTTGGCAACTTGAGGCGAATGTGTCACGTTCGCTTTTTGCAATGAAATGAGAACACGACGAGTACAACAAATATAAATGCAAATATACATTTTGCGGTAAACATTTGTAGCTCGTTACACACCCAAGCCCCACCTTCCCCCACACACACACACAAACACACACATGCACACGTATTAGTTGTAGTTGACGTTGTAACATGTCCTTCACTCATATTCGTTTATGTCTCGAAAAGCGGAACTGTTGATTTGCATTAAACTGCGTTGGTTCAATTGGAAAAATATTATTGTAGGCATACTATTCACATGTGCGTGATGAGGTGTGCTGGGTGCTTGACTTATTAAATTAGCCTGGTTCAGTGCTTCGATTATATAATTAATTTTTTGTTTTATCTATCTACTATAAATGAAGCCAAATGAAAATAGTTGATAAACGATTGTGATGAATGAATTCAAAATAAATTTAAATAATTATTTATTTATATAATTATTGATTGTCGAATAATATCAAACGACACAGAAAACTACAAAAATAAATATATTAAATTAAAAATAAAATTTTACGTTAAAATTAAATTACAAGAACACGAATATTTTTAAAGATTTCTGGGGAAATTTAAATGCAAATTAGTCCAATATTTGTATCGTTGATTAAGGATATCCTAGTGAACCTAATCACAAAAAAAAAAACAAGTAAGAATGCTGTAGTCGAGTAAGCTACACTATGATATATTCCGAAAACAGCTGTTAAATGCATCTCCTAAAAAAGGTTTTGCATCCAAATGTGAGCAGGTCTACGAGTGCACTCCTCTCTTGTGGCAGGCACAGAGTAATAAAAAACTAAGGCAGTACATATTCCAAATTTAAGGTTTCTACATCGTGTAGTCTCTGAGATCCGCGTGTTCATGCAGACTGACGGCCGAACGAACGGACGGACAGACGAACTTACGGACATAACTATATCGACTTGATCATAATCAAGAATATAATATACACTTTATGGGGACGGATATGCTTATTTTTGCCTGTAACATACATTTTTACAAAATCATTTTACCCTTTTGCCTATTTTTAATGCGTTCAGGGTATGAACTAGTTAAGATGCCCAACCACAAAAGCATGCGAAAATATTGCTCAAGAGTTAACACTTTTAAAATTGAATTCATTCTCTGAATTGATAACACCGATTTAAATCACGACAGAGTATTCGACAATGTTCATGCATGGAATAATTAAAAGTGTAAGCATTGTGTTCAGGGCCTCCAAATATGTGCAAATTTAAAAATTGAAAAAAATTCAATTATAATTTTCTGCTAATATTCCAATATTATTTTGTTTTCGGTATGGAAAGTTACTTACGCTTTCAGGTTTACTTTCAAGTATGTTTTGGCTGTGAAATATATTGGTTTAATGTTTAATTAAACAAAACTGTTGCTAAAAATTGACATAGATAAAGCGTGTTCGATGCAATTATGGCAGTGTTTTTTCTTTGCAAAGTCTATTTAGGGATGTATCATAATACTGAGTACATTAAAACTAATTATTATAATCATTAAGCTTAAAAGTGATTTTTTTGCTTAATTCCATTTAATCATCTAAACATAATCATACAACTTATCTTATTATTATTTTCAGTAATAATTTGCACAGCCGTAAAGTGAATTTTGAATGTGTAAATAAACCTGGTAAGCCCAATGTTAGGCCCAAAAGTAGCTGCTCTTACAGATAAGCAAATTTAAAGAACTTTGAAGCTCTAGTCACTTGCTAAATTATGCAAACAACTAGTAAAATTGTTGTTCAACGAAGCTAAAATGTTTGACACAGAAGTCCGAGGAATATCACAAGATAGTTATGTACAGTTGTCACAAAAAGTCTCCGCACAATGGCAAATGCCAAGTGATGATAAACATGAAAATTCATATCCCAACGGATGGACAAAAACGAAATTTGAAATTTAAAACCAAATTCAGAGTCACATAAGCACACATTTTCAGAGAGTCTGTCCAAATATTTGTTTGCAATCTATATATATACATATAAATATATAAATATATGTGGCTGTGTCTTACATAGTGCAAATATTTTAGCATATATGACAATATGCTTTTGCATGACTGCTTGTGAGTGTGTGTGTGTGTGTGTGTGTGTGTGTGTGTGTGCGTGTGTTAGTGTGTGCCTTGAGTGTTTGTGCAACATTTACTATTCAATGGACAAAAATTGAGACTGGTTGCAGTTACGCTAGTTTATTTGTTTTTTTTTTTTTAATTCCATTCGCAGTTAATTTGTTAAAATTTATCTTTATAAATAAAATTTGCACATATTTGTTTTGCAACAGCAACAACAGTAACTAGAACATCAACAACAACACAAAGCTGAAGGATGACAACAGTTGGCAACTTTAGCTTATGGCACAAGTTTTCCAATTTTCGTAACTTCCGCTGCAGTTGTAGCCATAAATATGCAAAGCCTTTTCTGCCACTTGTCTATGGAAATGATTTAAATAAATTTGTATGTTCTTCATCTTCATCTTGTTCATACTCTTAGTTGCTTTCATATGAATTAAATATAGTTTTCCTTCAGGTTTTGTTATGCCGTAAGTCACTTTTGAGTTCTTTTTCATTTAAATTATTTATTTTCTCTTACAATAAATAAAACTATTTATTGGGAAATATTAATGCTAAGAATACAATGTCATCTTAATTATTTCAGAACCATTTTCAGAAACTGTCTTTTACATAAGGGTTTGAATTTCTAGTTTTTAGAAACATAGATCTGGAAAATAAAAGACATGCCTTTCAAATTTTATTTTGAATAATTTGAAATTATTTCTAAAATCCAGAAATGCTTATATTTTTCAGAGTGAATTTATTTATGTTTGATTTTGTTAAATTTTAAAATTACTAAATATTCAATTAATCTGATCTGAAAATTCTTCTTGTATTCGTGAATTGTATGTGCTTTCAATTTTATCACATTCCGGCTTTAAAAGTATTCCTTCCTTAAATAAAGCAAATAGCAATGCAAGATTCTAGCTAAAAAATTTTAACAATAATTGTTATGAATTGCGTCATTCTCTTGGGCGGCGATAATGCTCAAATGCCCGACAATCTGCGTCTTCCTCTGGGCATTGTAATTATTTTTATAGATGACATCGATGAGACAGATGCGGAGTTGTCACCGTCTCCATTGTTTGATGACGATTACCCAATCGTTATGTTATTTGCACAATGCGGAGTAATAATGTTAAAGTTCGAATAATATCTTTATTGAAAAATTATAATTTGTTTGGAATCCATCAAATGGGAAATCTGATGTTCAATGTAGGAGAACATGATTAGCATCGTCCTACTATGTCATATAGTACCCATAGGAAAGTTTATTCTTCGGCTACCTTTTCATTTAACCAAAGTGTGTATTAATAATCACATGAATTCCACACAATTATGTGACAATTAGCTGAGTATACTTTGCATATGCATAATTATATACGCGCATTTTTGTGCAAATTAAGTTGAGGCATAAGCTTGAATCGAGAGTACTTTGTCTGACAGCGAATTGAGGAAAACTTGTAATGAAAATGCGAAAGTTGCAGTTTCAGTTTGCGGCAGTTGGCGACACCATTTGGCAAAGTTTTACAAATTGCAATTGAAATAATTTTTATAGCACACCATAAAAGTTGCAAGTTTCCAAAATTGTAATACAGCTCTTAAGCAGCATGAATATTTTAAATAAGCGTAAGTTGAAATAAAGTTGTTATTATATGAGAAATTATGATAAGAGAATTGTATAAAGTTTATAGTTTAATAATTTTTCCTTTAACTTTGGAGTAACTAAATGCTAAGTATTCAAGCTCAGATTGAAATTTAAATAATATTTTTAATACAAAATAAATCAAATTTGTTGAACATTGAATATTTTAAGAATAATACCCGTTTAAAACTAAATAAATTGCTTACAATAATAATATTTAAATATATTATACGTATTTTAAGGAATTTAATGCAAACGTAATACATGTTACATGTTACTGCCTACGGTAAAGTGGCTTGAGTGATTTACTACTTAGCCAACATGAGCTGCCGTGCGGGGAAAAATCCCAACTAGAGTGTAAATGAGCTAATTATATAAGTATAGCGAAGAACGAATGTGTTTATGTTCTTCTTTTTTAACCCGCTCAATTGCAAATAAATGTACACACAATAATTATGGTTTAATTTCATTTTCCATTAATTTTTACTATTCACTTTGTGTGATTTACTTAAATAATACTTTACTTTACTTTTTTTAGCTGTCGCTAAAGATTTAAAGAGGATCAGCTTATATTAACGGCTACATTATGCTCGAAAAGGCATTATACGCATTTTAGGTAAACTAGATAATGAGTTAGTACTTGTCTACATCACTGACATCACATATTACATCGCGGGCGACAGGCCTGAGCAAGAGTCGAGAGTGATGCGAGGTCGAAGGAGAGGAAGACAAGTATTTACACAAATACAATCCGATATTGGTGTCACCGCACTTTGCACTGATTGAAATGTTTATTCTTTCGTTTAGCTTAAATAAAACGAACTTAAATATGTGGATGCATCGATGCGTACTAAGCAAGTTGCAAATAGGAAATATGTGTGCCGGAATTAAATAGTGTTGGCGTCGTTTATGTCAATCAATGGTCCTGATACCGATCCATTATCAATCATCTGTTATTTGCACAATGATCGTGTTCCAAAAGGGATTTCAGAAAACAAATTATTTGTATTGATTTGATGACTACAGTACAGGCGAAGATAATATCTGAAAAAGGCTTTTTCACAACAATTTCCATATGTCGGTCACATTAAATGATCCGAATTTTCTGAAATTTAGGTTTTCTAAAATATGTAAAAATAAATTAAATAATTGTTTATTGCTTGGTTTGTATAACGTTATACATAATAATACTATTGGAATACTAACAAAACTCAATTAACGAAATTATATATTGATACATTTTATATTAATACATTCCAGCATTCGAACAATTATTCGTTAATTACAGATAGAATCACAGGTAGCTTTGACTCACCTTTCAGCAAATTTGAACTAACAATACAAGTACGTGCACAGCGAGACAACTTTCACATTTTGAATCGAAATTTGTAAAAAATGCTTAGTATATTTGGCAGCTAAATACAAATATAATCAGCACTAAGTAGTATTAATTATTGCGATCAGAATACTGCAAGATGGGCTTTGATCAAGCATTAATTGTTGGTCACGTTGACGAGGAGCTGCTATGTCCGATTTGCGCCGATGTCTTGGAGGAGCCGTTGCAGTCATCCGGCTGTGAGCACGCCTTCTGTCGCTTCTGCATCCAAACTTGGATGAATGAGAAGCACATCTGTCCAGTGGATCGATCTGATCTACTGCCTGTCCAGTTGGTGACCGTTCCGAGATTCATGCGTAATATGCTAGGAAGGCTGAAGATCAAGTGTTGTTTTTCAGAAAACGGTTGCTCGGCACTTATGCCGTTGGAGCAGTATCGCAGCCATGTGGAGAACTGCCAGAGCAATCCTAAGCTGGAGGTACTCTGCACTAAGGGCTGTGGCATGAAGGTTCCAAAGGATGAGATGTTCAGGCACAACTGCGTCCTCGAGCTACGTCTGCAGCTCCAGCATCAAGTCAGTGCCGTGTCTCAGCTTCAGCAAATGCAGTCCCGACAGGAGCAACGTCTGGTCCAACAAAGACGTGAGCTGGAGATACTCCAGCATTATATTGCCACGCTGCGTGTAACAAATCCCGTTATACGCATTGTTGGCGATCAGCTGGATCGGTACTGGCTAATGGGCTGGGGACGTAGTCTGCCCCTCGCTTCGGTGCGCACCTGGGGCAGCCTGATCTCGACGCCGGACTCAACCATGGTGCAGACGGTGCGTGAGGGCCTACGGGCCAGTGGATGTCCCATGCGCTTGATGGGGATGCTGTTAGACTGTAGCTACGAAAAAAGCTGGCCAGATGGCTTAAGCACACTGGAGATGCGTCGCATGAACCAGCACAGGCTTGCTCAGTTTGTGACGCGATTGCTGCCCATTGGCACCACTGGCAGGCCATGTGTCATCCTCTTGGGCGGCGATAATGCTCACATGCCCGACCATCTACGTCCTGCTCTGGGCATTGTAATTATTTTCATTAATGGCGTCGATGAGTTGTCTCCATCTCCATTGCCAGATGCCGATTACCCATAAGTGCGGAGTTCGGAACGAAACATAATCACGAAGCATATGCAATAATGTTAAAGTTTGATTTATATAAATTGGAAAATAATTATTTGAAACCAAGTTGGAAATGTGGTTTTTAACTCTGATACCAAACTTAGCAGAAGATAGAATAACATTTTGTGCTTTCATATTTCGATTTGGATTGACCAAAGTAATAAATAAATAATGCTAAAATAATTGTGTAAAATTAAACATTTTATTTTTTCTTTTGCTTGAGAGTAATTTAATGCTTAATCTGTAAAAGCACTGAGTTTAAAATTTATGAAATATTTGTAATAAACAAGGAATATCAATTGTTGATATTTATTTATTTATATTATTTTATCTAGCAAGTTATGCCTTTAAATAACTAAATTAATTTCTTGAAATAATTATTATAGGTTTATAGTACATTCAAATTGTAATTTATTTTTTTATCAATTAAAATGGATCTGGAAAAATGTTTAAAGAGTGTAAGTTTAACTCAATTATATCTGTATCTGTTCTACCCAAAAGTTACCAGATAGCTTGTACCATATGCGGTCACTTTCAATTAAATTAAATAAGTTGTAAGTTATATAGTCATTCCACCAGCTACTATTTAATTATTTGCATTCAGTAAACAGCCTTATACAACAATAGTTGTCGTTAGTGAATAAATTCAGAGGAGTCCAAGCAACCACAACAATAACAAGCAAGGGTATTGCAATTGAGTGTCAAATTAAATGAAATTCTTTGTCAACTAATTAAATGCAATGTCCGAAGAGTTGAGCTGCACATAAGTTGATTAAACAATTGCCAATGGCAGCAAACTAACAAAGTCACTAATATTGCCGATAACACTAGCCGCTCACACACCTGATGTAGGATATATATATACATGCATACAGTCAGAAAAACTAATTGCCTGCATTTTTTTTAAATCGACATACTTTTGTTGTGAAGGAGAAGTTATCTCCATTTCTAGAAAACATTTTTCCAAAACGGAAGGTTATATCTCTCTTAAAACCACGGATTTGATTTTTTAATTCTATGGTGGACAAATGAGTAATTTTAAGGGCTTTATTTTAAATTTTAAATTAGGTTTCTTGTTAGTTAATTATTATTAAACATTATTATTTTAAGATTTGACATATGCAGACCTATTTTTAAAATGTATTTCTTATTTGAAAAAATAATAGGCAATAAACATTTCTACTTAAAAAAAAAAAATTGTTTCTAAAAGCCAGCCAAACTTTCTAGTGTTCGGACCAATTTTTATTTTGGGGAGAATTACTGAATTTCAGGTCAGTTGTTTTCTGAAAGGGCAGTCGTGCTCTACATTTTATAGGACAAATTTTACAAATATTAAAAAATGTTGTTCGTATATTTAGGAATTATTTCTTAACATCAGAAAAACTTTATTGTTTTCTGGGTTTTTTTCTTCTTATAAAATTAAGGGTGATTTTTTTCTGAGTGTACATCCGTGTACATTCTGCCAAGGCCAATGCAACAAAAGCCAAAACTTAATTAATATTTACATGAACACTTGAGAGGCAAAAGTCAAGTAAAACGAGACAGCCAATTGTTGCTGTTGCTGTTGTTATCTTTGGGCAGTCATGTTTGCACATGGTCGTGGCAGAGTGCATTCAGTGCATCCTTCCTATAAGTGGCATGCTTGCTAGAAATCAATTCGCATTGTTAACCCATGATTGGATATTATTGATTCAATTTGCTGCCACAGTGCCGATACATGTTTTATGCATGCTCCTATCTTTCTCTCACTCTTCTTCTCTGTGTATCTCTCTCTCTCTCTCTATCTCTCTCTGCGTTGGTAATGTCTGGCTGTATCGATAATAGGAAACATGTACGCTCGCCCAACAGCAACACCAGCAGCTAACTCAGCACCTGAAACTGCAACACACAAGGAAACCCACTTAGTGGGCCGCATTTGAACATCCAGTGTTGTTTAATTTATGCAAGTGTTGCACTTGACTGCAACATACAGTGTTACCCACTTAAATTTTCTTATACACTAGCTAACTTATGGTATTTTTTGTGTTAACTGACCTTTGTTTTCTTGGAAATAACAGTTTTGTTATGCGAAAAAGTCAGTTCTCTTCGTAATTTTCTAAAATTATTAAGATGAAATCAATATATCCTTAACATTAATCATTCCAAAACTCAGCTACGGATACAAGAAATAACTCCTTGACTATCTCAACAGCCTGGTCATTAATCTGCTGGACAACATTACTGTCACCAGTTTACTTAAGAGACTCCATCCGTGAGACGTTCCGTTCGGGACGTCGATATAAGGTTAGATTCAATTGAATTGAGATCTGAATTTATATGTTACCAAAACTATAACTATAACTAGATATAAGAGTTGTTAATAATTTAATAGTTATCCGCATAGGGACATATTTTAAGAATGAAGAATGACAACAATAAAAAAAATAATATATTAATCATTTATGATAGAACACGCCAAAATGTGAGAAACCGCACAATAAACAAATATATACTAAAAAATAAAAAAAATGAATTTTGTATTTAGGAACATTGTTATACCCTCGCAAAGGGTGATTATATTTTATGACGACATTTGTAAAAATTCAAATTATTGCAAAGAACATTGGGAGTCAAGTTTGATTTAATCTAGAGAAGATGATGAAAAAGACGTTGGCTGTAAAAATTGATTTTTTCTTCAAGATAAGTAATATATAGTGTACAATTTAATTGCGAAAATACCCCATGAGATTGTTTAGCAAAAATGAAAAACTTAATTCTTAAACAGTGAAGCAAAACCAAAATTTAAGAATTATAGGTACAAAATAAATCGCATTGTTGAGCACTGTAAACGCTTTAAGGACGCTTCATAAATCCAGAAAATTCAATAGTTGGTAATATCTCAAATATTCTTGTAGCGACATCAACAGCTCATTAATTTGGCCAGATGGCAACGAGGCATTGTTATTGGTCCTGTTCGTGTTATTGTTGTTGGTGTTGGCATTGTTAGTGTTGTTTGTGCAACTCTTGTTGTTATTATCGTTGACAATGGCAATGATAACAATGGCAGCAGCACATGTTGCTAATAGTACCATGTGGAACGCCCACATGTCTACAACATGCCACATGCCACATGTCGCTTGCTACTTGAGCACATTGTTTTTGCAGTCTGAAGTGTTTGACGTTTCCTGTTGCTTGCGGCCATAGAGTGTTCAATTGATTTGACCAAACGGACCACATTTATTGTTTGCCTCCAATGATTTGTGCCACTAATTACCGTTGCATAAATCACGTAGTAGCATATCAAACGAGTGGCATGCCTCAGTGTCCTCTGGATCCAGTTGATGTGGCCAGGAAAGGACATGGGAAGAACGCACGTTGGAATGCAAAAGACAGTTTAATATTGGAGTTAAGTTTTCATATGCAAAATAAATTAATTGGGCTGACTTTTGAAAACCAATTTAATTATTATTGAGGAGGAATTTTATGCCGTTGAGATTGCCCTAATGATAACAATGTATTCATAATTGTTTAAATATTTATTAAGTTTGAAAATGCTAAAAAATAAGAAAATATTAAATCAAATGATTATACCAATTTGGAATACGAAATACGCAGAAACAAATCACTCTGAACATTAGAAACATTTTGTAGATTTGGATTCAGATTCTCTCTGATATTCAGAAAACAATAATGAAATTTGAATTTTGTTTTCACTATACTAAAATGTTTGTATATGTCAAAAAGGTAATGTAAGAGTTCTATGTACATGAAAATAAACCATAATTATCACCATTTGATAACAAGTGATACAGAAAAGGGTCGCTAAGAAACACCGATCTTTGAAAGAGGTTTCTAGTAAACTATTCTCTTAGTTTGGCTATTGAACTGGGGTAGATATAGGCTGAGGGCTGAAGTAGGCGCGGCTGAAAAAATATTTAAGATTTCCAGATTCCTAGTAATCTTAATTCCAAATTGTGCAAGATATATGAATTGCAAATTTCTGGGCGGAAGTTCCTGGGGCGTCGATTGTGGGCGTGGTCTGAATATTTATATGCCAATCTTTGAAGGAAATTTCTTGCAGGCTACTTTCCAAGTATTGTGCCTATTTCTTTAAATTGTGGGAGATATGCAGCAATATACCTTCCAAAAGTGATGGCTATACATAGCCATTTCCAATTTTTTTTTATGGCGGGAGCCTGGGGTAAGCTGAGGTGGGCGTCTATCGAAAAAATGTTGGTAACTGTAGCCCTACAGTTTTGTGGGTGATATGTGGATTTATCGATTTGCGATTATCGATTTTCCAGCCTCCTAGTGGCCTTCTCAATATCTAAGGATGTCGAAAAAAGTTGCGTTCATACAGATGGTCAGATAGCATGACGAGCATTGCACAAAACTAATACACCAATTTATTAATTTTCATCACTTTAAAACTTATTTCAAAATGTAAAAGTCTGGAAAAATATTCTGTTCATATTTTTAATCAATTATTAAGAATTAAAAACACTTTGGAAAATTTGTCAAAAACCATGCTGCTAATATAACCTTTTTTTATGGAGAGACCAGAAAAAAAACTCATTTAATTAGACGCAAATGTACTTGTAATATGACCCAACATTCTTGTAGAGCGTATAATATTTATTTATATTAGTTTGCTGATGAAATTTAATTCATGAACTGAAGTCGGTTTTAATTGTTATTAGCTCTGTTGCACTGAGAAATTGTGAGTATTGTTAAATGCCATATTTTTGAAGTGAATCCACAAATTTTTTATCATTCATCAAAATGCGGTTTGACACAATCGAAGAATGGAATTTGAAATGGCCCAAATACGACTCATATATTAAAAATACCTTACGTTGACTTATGCAGTCTACGGTGGAAATGAAAATCGCTTTATAACAAAAGAGTGTGAGGATACCTGCGTTGAATAATAATAAATAATACATTTAAGTGAGACAACTATTATAAAATGCCATACGGCAACTTTATTCACAGTTGTAAAAAATAGAAGGAAAAAGTCTTAAGGTAAAAAATATCTTATTGAGAAGCAACTCAAGAAAACATGTCTCTATTTAAGATTATTGGAAAACAGAATTTATAGTGTAACATTATTTCCATAAGTCAAATCGATCTGCCAATCGAGTTAATTATTGACATTTTTTAAATTTAAACTTAAATTTAAGCAGCGACAATTTGTATTATTTTATTTCCAGCTAAAGTGAACCCAATTGATTTTTGCTAAGAATTGCAACAAATATAATATTGAATTTTACCTTGGAATTTTCGTATAATAGTAGATTTCTTGAATGTTTATCATATGAGTAGAAATGTGTTTTATTAAATGCGAGTTTGGCTTATTTTCGCCTCAGCTGTAATTTGGTGCTGCCGGAAAAAATGTTCTAGAGATTCCTAGTAATCTAACTTCTTAGTTTAGTAACCTTATTGGAAGTGGGGGTGGCTGAAAAAAAATTATAAAGAAGTTTCCTAGGAATCAATCTTCCAAGTTTGGTTAATGTATCTCTCAAATTGATGGAGATGCGGAGGCTGTTGAGAATTTTGAGGGCGGGTGTGCGCGTGGCATAATAAAATTAAAATTAACATTCTTAGTAATATACCTTCCTAGTTTGGTAACTGTAACTGTAACAGGAGATGGAACGGTGTTACTTAAAAAAATATACCTTTAAAATGTGGCGACTCTGGCTTTTAAATTGCATGAGAGATTTGGTTTTATTGACTTACACCATCAGGTATATTGGTTTTGAGAGGCGCAGTGGGCGTGGCCGTCCAATTTCTTATCGATATTTTTTGAATGAGTTATCGGTAATTTGGTGACTCTAGCTTACAAATTGTGGAAGATATGCGGAGTTCAGCTTTCTGGGCCGAAGTTCCTGGGGCGGCGAAATGCTTCGGTAGGTTTATTCTACAATTATTAATCTACAACTATTCTTATCCTACTTGGGACATTATCTAGGTACTATTTACTGCTGCAAATGCGTCTATACTCATTATCCTATCAGATCGGAGAACTCTTATCGCAGAAAGTTTTATTACAGTCACGATGGGTGCCACGTACGTGTCTGAACACGCTTTTATCTATTTTCTCGATTAGAGTTCTGCTTGGTTATCTTAAAATTGTAAGATTTAACAAGGTTACCAGAAAGCTACTTTCCAAATTTTGTGACTCTATCCTTAAATTGTGGGAGATATGCTGTTTTTAACCTCGGTAACACAGTATAAAAATTCCATATATTTTATCTAAATTTTAGTAAAATGATTTCGGAAATCAAAGAAGTAGAAACCCTTGTATTTAGAAAGACCCAACCTTGCCGTTAAGAAATATATTTTCTGAATTAGTTCTGAGTTTGCCTTGGAGCCAAAAGCATTGTGATTTTATAAAAATGTTAGGCTAATTTGGGAGAGGATTCTTAAAAGCTAAAGTGTTTCAATATGTGTATGTTATTCGAGAACATATATAATACATTTTTTAAGTCTAACTCTCACAACCTTATTATCGATTGGGGGAACTGTGGAAAGATGTTGATGAAATAAATCTCATTTGCTTATGGGACAGTAATGACTTTCTGACTCTCAAAACTTCTAAGGTCGCCGCGGTCACATATATAAATAAGCTCATTTTTGTTGGGTACACAGGTTCAGCATTCATACATTCCTCAATTTTAATTGAAATGATATACAATAAATCTTTAAGCGGTTCCATTTGCTCTCTCGTATTTCTCATGCTTAAACTCTTCAAACTCGAATAAAAATAAATTCCAGCAACGTTTTGTGTGTGGACACAACCCACACTTGAATAAATCAGTTTAATGTGTACTTAATATTTGCCATTAAGTTTTTATTACTTTTGCCACCCACAAGGATCGTTCAAAGCTGCTGCTGAACAGGTACATAAATCGGTAGAATAAAGGCGTTACACCATTTCGCCACACACTCCTCTCTCACACACACACAGAGACACACACATAATATATGTCAATTGGTCACGATGGAATAAACGATTTGGGTGTGCGCATAATTTGTGGCTCTTTTTTGCCTTTTTTTTGCTGGTAGAAATTGGGAGAAAAAACCCGAATTAAATTTAAATAAAAGATTTCTATGTATAATTTATATATTTGTTTTTAATATTTCGAATTTATAAAATAAAAAAATAAATTGATTCGATATGTATAAATTTGTATAATTCTCAATTAAATTTTAACAAATCATAACAATAAAATTGTCACCAGTTGCTAGAAATATGGCTTCAAAAGTAAATAATTTAACATTTGAAGGATGCGTAAAAATAGTTTTTATTATTGAGTTAAGATTCCGAACATTTTGTAGGCAAACTTATTGTCTTAAAATAATATATTTAAAAATTTTATATTTAAATATAGTCTCAAAGGAGAATTAAATTAATAATTTTTATTTTCAGTATATCATTTTTTTAAAAATCTTTTCTTTCTTAAATATATTTTATTTATTTGATTTCAGAGACCACAAGAGCTAAAGGTTAAAGACTTCGAATATCAAGTTTGGGCATATCAAGTTTGTTTCATTTGATAACTGTCCCCGTTTCACAAATATCAACAAATATAAATATTACCGATTGTAATAAAAGCTAAAATTTTAAGGGAGGCTACTAGAAAAATTTGATCAAGATCGAATTCGAATTTGGGAGGTTCTAAAAGTAGAATACGTATTCTCTCATTGATCTCATTACTATCAGCGGTTACATGACTATGAATCTATGTCAAAGATTGGTAAAAACAAATTTCTTGGCCACGACCACCCTGTTCATTGCCATCTGTTACCAGGGGGAGTTACATTGTTATCAGGGAATTTTCCAGTCGGTTACGCCAATCTGCACTTTTGGACTTGTCTATTGTATTGTTGTAAGTAGAAAAATATTAAGCTTGACTTCTTAAAGATTTGCTTGTGGTACACTTAAAGCCATAATTGTGCTTGAGGCTGCACTTGGCATATACCATTAAAAGGCCGAAATGGTCGCATTAATATGCAGCCATTGAAGGCATTGAGCCAGCCCTTTCCTAATACTCGTATTTTGACTTTGGCTGCAGTTCGGATCAATTTGTGTCCTTTCAAGCGGCTGGCAAAACGAGGCTAAAAGCAGAAAAGCATCCATAAGCAGTGAGTACAAAGGCAAATGTAACAAAAGCCTGTGCAAAGTGTTTGCATCTGGACTGTCATTAAAGGGCTAAATAGAAAAGAGAAAGAGACGCAGAGAAAGAGAGAGAGAGAGAGAGAGAGAGAGAGAGTGAGAGTGAGAGAGAGAGAGAAGAAAAGAGTTGGTCAATCTGTTGTTCTGGCCTAAGTGCGTTGCCAGACTTCTGAGTTGGTTTTGGCCATATAAATGAGTGTAGTGCTTATTTCACTTTTTGCTAAGCAGCTTGGCTTACAGCATTTCATTTGTATTTTTTTTGCGCATATTTGCTGAGCTTTTGAATTTTAGCAGACATTTGCGCTTTTAATGCAATCAGCTTTGTTGATGTTTCTGCTGCTAATGCGCTTGAAGCACACTCACACTCACACACACACGCACACGCACACCCCCATGCCCAGAAATCAATTGGCAGTGGGGCGACAACAACTGAAGCTGAAAGGATTGCGCCCCAAATGCCCCAACCCCCTGATAAAATCACCCCCTACTTATCACTTTTTTATGCGCTTGCAATTTACGCCAATTGGAAAAGCAAAACAAAACAAATTGAAGAAATGAAAGCAGAATTGAAAAACGAAATGAGTGCAGAAGCAAAGGAAAAGTGCAACTTTCATTTAATGCCCGCACTTTGGGGTGTCGTTTCTTACACAACACCGTTCAAATTCGGCTAAATGACGCTCCACAGGGTGCTCTTAAAGGTTGTCGACGGAACAATGCAGAGCGGAGTGGGTTGCAAGGGAAAAGGTTAGGATAATGGATAAAGGATAACGGGGTTACACAGCTCTGCAGCCAAAGAGGATTTTTTTTTGCTAAGATTTTAGTGTGTTTTTTTCTTGTTTCGAACTTGTTGTGCAACTTGGCAATTGGCTCACAATAACAGGATTGACAGTTTGGTACCAGTTCCTGAAGATTGCATTTGGCTTACAGGAATAGAAATTGGCACGTGCTTATCTAATTATCGAATGCGCTTTGCTTCAGTACATTATTATTTCATTCAAAAAACAATCTCTACTAGCAAAATTGAAAATGTAAATATCTGCCTAAAAGAGTTCAGCTTGAAAAATTTCCAAATCAAGAGAAAAACTTTTTGATAGACAGATTCCTCCAAAAAATATAACTTTTAAATAAAATACCATTAAAATGTATACTGAAAAAACTATAATGGTTAAGTTTCCCAAATTCACATTATATATTGCAAATTTATTAATTCGTGAAATTTACCGTTAAAATAAAATGAAATACTATTATCATTAAATTCAAAAGAGGCTTAACTATAATTTGAAATACTTTTTACATAACTAAATAAAGAAAAAAAGCAAGAAATATGCAGCATATAAGCAGATTTCTCTACTAAATACTATCTTCCAGCAAAGCTCTGCAGTTGAAATTGACTTCCTATGCGAAGACATTTCTTTCCAGTGCATTTGTATTTTGTTTCACAGTAATGTAGAAGGAATTTTTTATTTTAATATATTAACAATTAATTATATTAAAGCATTGTATAATATTTTCCATATAAACAAAAAATGTGTAATATTTATGGTTATATTGAAAATTGTAAAAAGTTTCCAAAAGTCTATTTGTATATTATATAATTAAACAATAGTATCATTGCTATTTGCTGTGTTTGCTTTTACTCTACACTCTACTTATACCGCTGTACATTTAATTTTCTAAAGAGTTCCTTTATTTTTTGTTCCTCTTTCATAAACGGGCTCATTTTGTGCTAAACTGCTAAGCACATTTTAATGCGCTTTGAAATGGATTTGACAAACACACGCAGACACACACACACACACACACACGGAAACAGCCGTCGTCAGTCCCAAAAAATATCAGAGGGACTAAAGCTATACAGATGACCTCCAGTAACCCCCTCCCCACCCCTCCCATAACCACTTGGTCTCACGACCCTCACAAGTTGTGACGTTGCCGTTTGTCAAAGTTGTCGTTGCTTGGTTGACCATCATCATTGTCGTCATCAGCGCGGCTCGTTGCCCGTTCTCGGTCCTTTTTTATACCCTTACATTGAGGCTGTTATTATTTTCAGAAAGTACATATCCTTCTAATAAGTAGGATTTTTTTCTTAATTCCAGTGTACATTATTTCTTAAATTAAAAAAACTTAATTTCGTTTGTTGTTGTTACTATATGTAGAGATAGATTGATATGTACATTAGTATTTTAGATTTAAAATAAACAACAATTTTAGATAGCTTATTTACACAAATAATTTAGCTTGAAGAACCCTACGATTTTGCAACGCCGCTAAGGCAGATTTTATAACTATTTTCTAAATTTAAAGAGGATGTTTTTCCCTCTAGTAAGAGTTTAAATTTCTACTTTATAGAAATTTGTCTCATTTCACGGCATGAAACTTGTAAAATAGCATTCTATATCTATCTATAAGAGCGGAAGGACTCCAGTACGCAAGAGTATTTAATTTTGGACGAGCCTTGAACTGTTGCTCGGTTTGTATTTTTCATTGCTGTTGTTATTGTTGTTGTTGGTTTTGTTTCTTTTTGAAAACTGATGAAAAGGCGGTTAAAACGTGTTGCTGCCGTCTGATATGAAATGTTGGTCAAGATTTAGCCAACAGCCGTTGCTTTAAATATTTTGGCTAAAGATTTGCGCATAATTTCAAATTTATCTATGTATGTATAAATTATTATTATGATCATGTTTTTGTTGGCATTTTGCTTTAGTTTCTGTAGTTGGTCAGTTTCTGACTTTGCTAGCTTTTAAGTTTATAGAGTTGTGTTTATCTAAACGTTGGCAGCAGCCAGCGCTGCGTATGTGGAATAATTTTATTGTGGTTGCCACTTCACTTTGTCGTCAGTTGTTGTTGTTGCCGTTGTTGTTGCTGCCGCTGCTGCTGGTTTTGACAACAAATTTTTATGTGCTTTCACAGATAAACCAATTTGTGCAGTTATTTTATTTAGTTTTTTTTTTTTAATATGCGTATTAATTTGGCTACATGCAGAGTGGCTTAGTTGACAAAGAGCTGTTGAGCAGAGTGGTTGTGGTTGTGGTTGGGGTAGGAGTTTAGGGCTTGATTGCCTGGTTGCTTGCCTGGGCTTTGTGCAGATTGTCAGGTTGCTGAGCAGAACTATTTGAATGTAGATCCGATTTGTAGTTGAGGAAGTTCTGCTTTAAATGTGATGTTTGAAGGTATTCAAAATTACAGAAAAATGGTTATAAGATAATTATTATACAAAATGTGAATGTAATAAATGTTTGTCTGCTTAGATACCTGGGATGAATTTTATAATGTAGTAGTATCATATTTATACAGAACTGTGCCACTTTCATTAAATTAAGTGACAATACCTCTCTTGAGAAACAAATTAGTTTTAACATTTAAATAATTAATTGTAATATCATAAGTTTTATCCTTAAAAATTAATAATATGTGTGAATTAGATTTACATTCTAAAAGATATTGCTGGTCAGTTTTAGTCGGGCGTAACCGACTGCGATATACTTTGATATCATATACCAGTTGGTACAGGCAGGTAGCAAAGAACAGGGTGGGAGTAGCCAACAAATACCGTCCAAGTTTGCCTTTTGATTTGCGGTAGATATAGGCTTTTGTGGGGGCGGGAGTGGGTGTGGCAGCAAAAACCTTTTGGAAGAGTTTCCTACTAAACTGCCTCCCATTTTTGGTAACTTTAGCTCTTAAATTTTGGAGGACGATCTTAATAATGTACATTCCAAGTTTCTTCACTATAGCCATGAAGCTGCGGGAGAAATAGGTTTTTGTGTTATTTGTGAGCTGGAGGGGATGTTATCCAATTTTTTTTTTCGGATTTTTGAATTGTGTTACTAGCAATATACCTTTCAAATTTGATGACTACAGATCTGAAATTGTATGAGATTTATGAATCTATCGATTAACACTAAGAGGTGTATAGGTTCGGAGGGGGGGGGGGCGGAGTAGGCGTGGCCATCCAATTTCCTTTATCGATCTCTTAGGGGAGTTACCAGTAACGTACTTTCCAAATTTGGTGACTCCAGCTTCCGTGGAAGATATGGTGATATGCGGATTTATCGACATTCACTTTCCGAAATATCGGCTTTGGCTATAAATTTTTTTATTGATTCTTAAAGACGGCTACCAGTAATATACCTACCAAATTGGTTGGTGGAGGTGGAGGTGAGCGTGGCATATGTTGATCATTGAGGGACATAGCCAACAACCTACGAAACAAATTAGGTTACTGTAGCCTTTTAATTGTGGGAGATATGTGTCTTTATCAATTTGCTATTATCGATTTTATCGATTTCGTTTCCCCCTATTCCAATTTGTACACTTTGTCTGTCCCGCACAGAGACCAAGTGTCAAGTCTCTAGCTCTATTTCTCTCGTTGATACCTTCCGTATTAAAGTATAAAAATAATGCAGTAAGAATGCCGTTCATCTAATACTTTAAATTAGCAGAAGCTTCATTGTATTTTAGTGGATACGCCTGTATTCGTAATGATTACATTAATTTTAATGGCCAGCGAATTGAATAAATGTGAAATATTTAATTTTTAAAAAAACTCTTTCGTATTCTCTGCTCAACTCCATACGTGTTCCATTATATCAATATCGGAATATTTTAAAATATATAAATATGAATGATATTGTTTAAATTATATATTATATATATATATTATAATTACACATTATTAATTGAGAGCTCCAATCTTATTTTCTGTAAAAATATCGTAGATTTTACATTTGAAACGAACAGCATTTCTATCGCGAATCACATGGAATCATCTTTTATTTGCATACATTTTGTTCTTCTGAGCTCTTCATTACTCTTAAGCTTTAACGGAGCGTAGAACATAGCAAAGGTAACCAATCAACAGCGCGCCTATCAACGCACTAAGCAACTAAATCAAACACTTCACAGCCTTACGCGTCGTTCACTCCTCCACCCTTCCAGCCAAACAGTCACTCACTCACTCTCACACACATGATATCAAAATGAACGCTTTGTTTTTTTCCAGTGGCGCTCTTCAGTGTGCTCTCTTTGTTGCTGGAGCAGTTTCGAAATTCGAAAAACCGAACGAGTGACGAACGTCGCTACGAGCTAGAAACGAAACGAAAGAAGTTCGTCCGCCGCCTTTCCACCAATCGAGTCAACGCCATTGGCATTTAGTCCTGCATCGGTTATCGCTCTGTGCGGACGGCTATGCGTTCGGTGTGCTCATAGTTCAACCAACATAGTCCATTTGTGTAACTGTTACGCTTGTATCGCGAGTGATTCCGTGTTTCCGTGCTTACCATTTGCCGTTCTCAAACGATTTTACACGAAATGTTGTTCGTCGCGTTGTGTTCGTCGCTGCCAGTGTTGTTGTCATTCATTCATTCACCAGCCAGCTTCTGGCAGCCCTCGCAAAAGATCTGAACGCATCAAGTGAAAGTTTTCCCCGACAGCCCGCCTCACTGCAATTGTCGCGCAGCACTTGAAATCCCGTTACTCAACTTCACTAGCATCGTAAGCGCGTGTGCGTAATTTGATGTAATTAGAAATAGTTTATCTCTCTCTCTCTCTCTCTCACTCTCACTCTCTGTCTATGTCCCCTTCCATCTTTTGGCGAAACATTGTTTGTTTGTTTATTTTGTGTGAAACTTTGGATTGAATGCTTGGCTTGAATAAAGGTTTGCAATTTGAGCAAATGAAAATTGATTAATTATAAAAAGCAATTGTTTTACAAGTGGGCATCGACAAAACAAAGAAACAAAAAACAGAAGACAAAATTATTTATTTAAGTAGTAGATTGCTATTTAAGAAGTAGGGTGTAAACCCTTCATTATGATTGCAAATACTTCAAATGCTTTACGTCTTTTCATGCAAATGATCGCAAATTCCTTTCCAATTTTATGATTTTAATAATCTATTTTTTGTGGTACTTTTACCAATGAATGTATTTTGTAATATTCAAGAGATATAAGCTTGGTTCTCAATCATTAATTGTTAAGCCGCTCATAATAAAAATATTTTTAACGAGCCAAATTGGAATATGCACAGTATTTCGTGTTTTTTCCTTCACACCAAATGCAATGCATATAAATTCACATAAAATCCTAATTTGTTGTGCAAAAAGCCACATAGAGAAAAAACTCGACTTCAAATCCTGGCAATGCAATGAAACAAACTAAATGGTCATAAAACCACTCGCAAAACAGCAGCAGTAGGAAAGGGGAAAGGTGTGGGGCTTACGGGGCAAGAGACATATAACCAGCAAAATAATTTGTTGCAATAAATATTTGAAAATCCAGTTAAGCGAAACAATTTCGTCACGAAGAGCAAAACGGCGACAACAACAACAGGGGGCAACCGGCCAACAGGAGACTGCAGCTGGCGTCGGAGGAACTGAAAGGAGTCTCCTTGCAGTCCTCGTCCGGAGGCACTGTGGCCCTGGACTGTGTTTTCTTCTATTTTTTTGGCGTGGCATTTTCATGCAGTCGCGGCTTTTGCCTGGGACCGCATATTGTTGTTGTTGCATTTGTTGCAGCCGTGTTGCATTTTGTTGCTTGTTCCACCTCCGGCGTTGAGCCCTGTGCCTTGTGCCTTTACCGACTGCCTCCTGTTGCCTCCTGTCCCCTACCGTGTGTCGCTTTGCTTGACTCTATCCCAACGCTTTAATATTAAAAGCGTTTAAAATTGCTGTACGTTTCGTCGCCATTGTTCATGTCTGGAATATCCAGCTCATCCTGCCCTCCCAGCCCATAAGGGCTTTTGTTTTTATACCCTGCAAACCAAAGGATGGCGCTGGATTTGTTTGGGTTTGCTTTTGGACATTTTAAGGTTCAGATGGTTAATAGAGACAACCAACTAATTAAAATATTGTTTTTTATTCAAGCTGGGATTATTTTCAAATTTTATTGTTGCCCGACAAATTTAATTACAAACTTATCAATGTAAAATTACAATTTGTAGCATTTAATCAGTGTCAGATTTTTCTTTTTTAATAAAGACTAATTTCTCTATCTGGAATATTCCGCATTTTATAAAAAAAATATATATTTGCTATCGTTTAAATGAGACGTTGGTTCATATTTGTTACATGCAGTTATGACTCCATTAATAAGAATTTTATATAATACATATTTTTAAAAGTAATTTCCTCAATTTTTTCTTATTTTCAAAAGTCTCAATATGAATAGATCAAATTATGTATTTTTAATTTTCCCATAATAAAATTTGTAAGTGTTTAAGACTGTTAACTTAGGGTAAAGATGTTAAAAGAATTCTGGAAATTGAAACAAATTGCATTAGTCTTTTGAAATTATTCAGTAATGTGTACTATTTACCTATCCCATGTCGACTTCTAGAAGACGAAACACAAAATAATAAAAAATTTTTTTGAAAATATTCAAATTCAAAATGTGTTTTGCAGTTCCAGGGGATAATTTAATTGTGAATAGGTCGAAACAGGAAAACTACACAGCCTACGAATAAAATGAATATCTAAATGTAAAAAAATGTTAAAATTTATTAAATTTCCGATTTATGAACATTTCTGGGATGTATTTCAATTGTGAATAGGCCTACAAGTTGTTGCAAGAATTCACACAATAATATTATATTTTCAGCGTATTTGCCAGTCTGCAATTTCTTACCAATAGCATTCTGAAAATAGTTTTGCCATTGTTGTTGTTACTGTTTTTTGTTGCTGTTCGTTTTGACAGCGCTGCGGGGAACAACACTAACAAGCTTTCTGTTGTTTCGGCACTGTTCGCGTCAGTCGTTGTTGAGCTCAGTGTTGCTCAACGCTCAACGTTCAACGCTCAACGCCCAACGCTCGACGCCCAACGTTTTGCTCAATGTCAGTGCGACGACGCCTGAAGCGCCGGAAGCGGAAGTGTTGCCATTGCCATTTTGCAGCCATGCATTTTCTGAGCGGTGGCTTTCGTTTCGGTTTTGGCATTTTGGTCGTCTGTCTTTGCTGCTGCTGCTGTTCTTGTTTTGCTTGTAATATTCCTTTGGCTTTCCGCTTGTAAAACGTTGCCATGTTTTTAACTGCTTCAGCTGCCCGCTGGCATTTTGCCTTTCCTTCCCCCTTCCCGCTTGGGAGTCAAGTTTTTGTTTGCCAAATTTTTGTGTGTGCTGGCAGCTGCCTGTCTGACAGGTGGTTTGTTCAGCGTGTTTGGTGTTTACTTTGTGTAATCATTTCATTTGTCAGAGTTGATTTGCGTGCAAACAACACACAGCGACGACAGTTTGACATCGCACATTGAAGCAAAACGGAAATTTATCTGCGGGCTTCTTTTCCGTTTGATGGCTTTTAATATAACTGCAAACAGTTAAGCCCACAGTTTAGAAAGTTTCTCTTTAACAACTTTTCAAATATTCTTGAAACAAATTCTTTATTTTGTAGTAAACAAAAGTTAAAAATTAATTACTAATATAAAAAATCAATGGTTTCTTAAACACACACTACGTTAAAAATTTAAATGCAATTTTTTTGTTTTTGTTTTTAATTTCAGCAGTAGTGTTCATTTTTTAATTTTTTCATTTAGCTAAGAGCTTAGCAAAAATGTAATAAGATATTTTTAATTTAGATTTATAGATAAACTCTAATCAATGGAATGCGCAAAATTACTGAAATCTTAGGAAACTAATACATCCTGCAGTTGGACAACTAAAGGCGATTTATTTAACGCTATTTATTATTATTGTTTATATTATCCAGCTGTTGGGTATATTCTTGTTTTATTGCCGAATTCGCTGTACAGGTACTGAAAGTAGAAAAACGAGTGCATATATTTATTCAAAAGCCTGAACTGAAACAATTTTCAATGTTTTCAGGGAATAACAATTATCAATATCGAGCATTACCAACTACACCTTTTACTTGTCGCTAAAATAAAATTTGACCCATTTAAAGTTGTATTTTTAATTTACGAAAATACTACACATATTTTATTTAAATATATAAATATTATTTAATTTTTTACAATTATTATTATGATCAGTTTTAAGGATTATATTAAAAGCCAGGAAACGCCAAAGATATACGGACTTCAACTAATCGTTTGCTGTTTTGAAAGTAAATCAACTTTCAATAAATTCGTTCGGAAAGTGCCACAATAACTTAAACAGCTTCAGGCCGTGTCACGAAATTGTTACGCGAAACAATCAAAAGCAACGCACAAAATCAAATTACTGTCTAAATGCTGTCTAAGCATATTTCATTTAATTGTCTCAACTTAATCTAGACGGCAACAACAAAGAAACTACGCTTCCCTCCCCCACAAAACCCGTCAAAACAACGCCTCAAAATGTACTTGTCTAACAGCGCGACGACAGTCGCACAAACGCCCCCCTTTGGCCCACCTCTTGAGCCCATCCCCCGCTGGGTACGTTCCATACAAACAAACAAACAAACGTTGGCAAAGTCAAAAAGCTACAGCCAAACTATGTAGCAACAACAACAGTCAACAACCAACAAAATCAACAACGAGGAACAATAAAATGAAGTTTGACTTGCCGAATTTTGAATACCCTTGCAGGCATAAGAAAAAACAGTGACTTCTGGGATTAGTTTCTGATTTGTTGTGGACTAACTACAAAAGGGCCATACGGCAAAATTACCTAAGCTAAAATATAATAACATGCCCCAAGTAAGAAATAATTATAAATATGTAGATATTTCACTTTAGGACGAATATAAGCTTAACAAGCTTTAAAAATGAAAATACCAATATTAGTTCAAACAATTAGAAAATATCCACAACATTTGCAATTATTTGATGAATCATTATCATGTATAATATTTTCAACAGATACATATTGATTTTAAAAAATACATAATATTGTTAGATGTTAATTTAATTTAACGTAATAGTAAAAATAAAAATAGCTTTAATGAAAAATTTCTTCGTTTCTTAAGATTTATTTATCTGTCTTTTAAAAAAAGAATGTTAAAGAAATGTTGAAACGATATCAAGTTTTTCGGGCACAAGCGCAATCTGTATTTATGTGTAAGCCCTCTTTTAGGGTATACAACATTTTTGGTTTTGGCTTGAAAACGCAACGCATCCGGATCCGGTCTGTAGGATAAAAGGAGGTGGGTGATTGTCGCCTCCATTTTACCGTTAAGTGCTGGCAAACCCGCACGTCATCAGCCTCGCCATCATGACGCTCAATTTCAATGCTGTCGACGCTGGTGTGGATTGCAATGTTGTTGATGTTGCTGTTGCTGTTGCTGTTGCTATTGTTGTTGTTATTGTTGTTGATTACGCGCCATTTAAGTGATTAAAGGTGAAAAGGCGCTGAGATCCTGTAGTAGCGCCGCTCCTAATCCCTCCCGCAGCACATCAAACCCATCGAGAATCTGGTGTGTGACCCACTCTGTTTCTGTTTCGCACAATCCCTCTCTCTCTCTCTCTCTCTCTCTCTCTCTCTCTCTGTTTAACTGACTCTTTCTTTCCCTGTCTCTGGAGAAGTTTACCTCGCATTCGCATCGTGAGCACAATTTTGACTATTGCCCATTGCAGAGTTTTATCGAAAATGTTTGCGCTTAAACCACGACGACGACCACGACCACGACGACGACTTGAGCGAGGGCGAGGATGGCCACGCCTCCATGCATGTGGGCGCTTAGCCAGGATTGCGCTCATTATCAACACCGTGTCCGTACTACTTCTAATGATGAATGCCACGCCCACTTCAGCCGAGATACCTTCTAAGGGTAAGTGCTTTGATAATTTAATGAGCTCTTTTTATCAAGGGCTTCATATTAATGTATAATTGATCGAAACTCCTGATGCTGGCGTTGGGTGAGGGGGTTGCTGAAGTATTACAAGTGCTTTTAATAAATAACCATAAATATTTAAGCCGCGTGGACCATAAACGCATTTTAAAGTGCAGACTAAGTGTAATTGAATTATTTTGCAAAGGGACATTTAGTTGGCAATCAAATTACATTATATAAAAAGAATAATTAAACATTCATTTTATACTTTTTCATATATGTATTTTTCCTGTAAGAACTAATATAATCGACTTTAAATAAATATAAGCTGGAGTTAGAACTAATTAAACTTAAAAAATAAAAATAATAAAAATAAAAGTAAGAAACCTTTCATTTTCTTCAATTACCATTTAAATCAATTTCTACATAAATTATTCCAATTCAAATTAAAAATTTAAACTATCAAAATTACAATTTTATTAGTATAAATTGATATTAATGATCGTAATAATTCATTAACTGATGGCCAGCCCATTTAGAAGTCAAAATTGATCTTCAACCTAGTTTTTTGAATATCCCGACTAGACCATGAGAGAGAAACGTTTTTGTCTAATCCGCATAAGCAAATTTTCAAATTAATTAATACGTTATTTATATGCAACTCAAAGAAAACTTAAGAGCCCCAATGCCTTAATTGCTTTACACAAATGGGAGATTATGCGAATATTTTCACAATTTACATATATTTTCATTCTATCCTCGCATTAATCGATATTTTAAAGTCTTAAAGTACTTGTCTAAAGTGTCCTTTCAAATAGTTATGCTGCAATTTCATCAATAAATTTTAAAACAATGTGCTTGCTGCATAATATTTGCATACGGATGGAAAAACATTTACTTTTCCCATTAGAACCAATCATGATAGAAAATTTTGTAGAAGCTCTGGCAATTTCAATTGCCTTTATTTATATGGACAGACACACACAAACACATGTAGTAAATATAAAACAGAACATATATATTAAAAAAAAAAAATATTATTATAATTTTCAAAATGGCTTTGAGGCTTGAAAGAGTTTCTTGTGGTATGGGGCGGGGTAATATTTGCATATTTCTTAAATTTATCTTTGGCTTGGCAAACACAGCGCCTAGATCCTTCAGCATATTTCATGACATAATCAAATATGCTTTAAGCCATGGCCAACAACAACAATACCCCTTTTGAAGTCGCTTGCCACACATAAACGAAATGAACTGTATATAAAAGATGTTCCTTTTGCCAACGGTGTGTCTCTTTTCTTGCTTTAGTTAGTTATTTATTTTGAGCAAATTTATTTGTATTATACCAGAGCTTGAGTATCTTTATGTTATATATAGATATATATATTTTCTTTTTAGTTTTTTTTTGCTTGTGTACAAATGCAAATGCTTACAAGATGTTTAACTTGTCACCTGCGGGCCAAACTGCTTTCTGTACTTATCTGACAGTTGTGCATCTCCTTTTGCCAAGTACTCCCTGCCGCCCCTCTCTCCCATACCAACCCAAATTGCCCACAACACGTCATGTATAAAAAATACATTTGTTTGCCTGACATGTTTGTCACTTATCGTTTTGGTCCAATGTTCTTCAGCTGAGTGCCAGAGTCCTTGGCTGTGACTCGCTGTTTTACTTCTTGTGTGCTACGTTTCTAGTTAGATATATGTGCTTGTAGTATTTGAAGATATATTATGATTTTATGCATGGAAGAGCTAAAAATATTATACAAAATATGACCCTGCGAATGCGAAAGTGTGAATAGTTCTACACTCTGTGAAAATAGCCACAGCTTTATGGCCAACGGTAACTGACCTTATTCTTCTGAAAGTACAATTTTCTAAAATTTATGTTTAACTTTATGGGTGTAGTCAGAACTCTAACCTTACATTATTTGTTGATTATATTATTATCCAATATTAGTGCTTAAAGATTTCAGACAGATTTCTAAATCATCATTTTTTTCTGAGTTTCATAACAGATTTTTTAAAAAGGATTTGCTGTTCGACTTCAAGAAATAAATTTCTGAAAAATAGAAAAAGACGCGTTTTAATTATAATTTCGTATATTTCGAAATTAGTTCTAAACACAAAAAACTGTTTTTATAGTATCCAGTGTAATTTTCATTTCAGGTGATTTTCTAAATTCCAGCATTTTTCTGAGTTTTTCTCGTTATAGTTGGAGGAGATGGAGATTATATAGCATTACATAGATGAGTCAACTTAACAAACACAATATTCTTGGTCTGTGATTGCCACACGATAAGAATAGAATTTCAGCTAATATTTCAGTTAAATATTCCAATTATAACTGACTAGAAAATCGGACTTTTCAAATCAAAATATAGTCAAGCAATATAAATTCATATTAAAATATAATTTCAAGAAAAATTGCTTATGCCTTATAGCTAATAAAAATAGTGCAGCAGAGAACCTTGATGGAGTACCGCAGTTTCTAATAATTGTGTTGTCATTGCCGCTATTAAAATATTATTTGTGAGCAACACAGGTTTTACATTTACTTAGACAGGATGCAGCAGACACCTAAGATTCATAAGCACAACTGAAATACAACACAACATAAAACACATATGAATGAATACGACTTCGTGCCGCTCACATTAAACCATTTTTTATTGCATACTATTTTCGCATAATTTCCGCTTGACATTTATGTATTTTTTGCACATATTTTAAAGAAACTTCCGTTTTGGAATTTTTTGTACTTGAATCTATCTATTATACTCTAATAGAGAAGATAACAGAGTATATTAGTTTTTTGAAATGTCCCGCATATCTGTTTGCCGGACTGTGTTTTTTTATGAATATATATTCGTCTATTTCCGCTTTAGACAAGTGTTAATACTGGGTCGCCAAGTCGATAACATCAGCTAGCGAAAATCGATAAAACTACATATCTTGCACAATTTGAAAGCTAGAATCATCCAATTTTGGGGAGCTGATACCTCCTTCTTAGAACAACAAATAGTTTACCCGGCCACCAGTGTTTTCGTTTAAGCATGGCAAATCGATAATAACGATAAGTGCAAATCGATACCCAGTCACCCAGTTTGGAGATTGGAGACCCACTTTTATGTTCGATAAATCTTTTATTTGTATTATCTATCTGTATCGTGAAAAACTTTCCCACAACAACTTCCAGAAAATTGGTAGTTGCTAGGTACCTTCTCGAAAAATATAATATTTACCTCCCACAGTTTTCGAGTTAAAAATCGAAATGTAGATTTATCGCCTAAGCTTATCATCCCAAGAAGAGGTTTTGCCACCTATTATCTGCTGATATCAGAGTATTTTTCAGTTGGTTATGTCTAACTGTAGTGTTCTCATTTTTTTTGTGGCAGTTGTGTCGCGTTGAAAGCATTTTTTTTAGTTCCTCCCTCTCCTAAATGTCCCTGACTGCATTATAACAAGCATTGTGTCTGAGTGTGTGTGTGTGTGTGTGTGCGTGGTTTTCATTGCAGAGAATTTTCTTAATATTATGAAGTCGCGTGTGCGCTGCATGCATTTTCCCTATTACGAGTACTTCCTTGACTCCGCACCATGAAGCTTATTAAATATTTTCACTGACTTCGGGCGTTTACCCACACCAGCGTATAGGTCGTCTGGCCTGTGGCCTCCGTGGCGATTTATGCTGTAAGTTCTTGCCGCTAAAAATTGTTGAAATAGTTTCGCGTGCTGCAAATTGTTAACGTACCTAATCAGCATAAATATACGAACCGATTGCAGTGCCCGATAGAAAGTCCATAGAGCCTGGAACTGGGACTAGGACTGGGAAAGTGAAAGAGAAAGTGTTTGGCACCAGACCAACTTAATAAGTGCCGTTGAAAATATTTTAAAAATTGAATGCGTGCCAGAGCTTAATTTTCAAATAAAATGCAATTTTTTCTGCACTCGTTTGTAATAAAAATGCAACTTACATTTTAACACTCAACGAAAGACAGTTGTTGAAAAACTAGAAATTATTGTTAAAGTGAAATAAAATGATGCATGAAATATTTAAAACTTAAGCCTATTTAAATTTGGTACTTGAGTGAAATATAAATAAGTTCGCTCATACATAATAGCTTTAAGAGTTTAGAAAATTTCAAATTTTAATATAAAAAAAAATAAATTAATTGGCTGCCATGCATGCCCGTCTCCTTAACTTAAAAACAAAAATAGCCATAAAAAACTCATTTACATAGCTAACGAGCGACCATTAGTCAAAATGGATGGCACATTAAATGCAGAAGCATTTGCGCAACGAATATATGAGTAGAAAGATACCGCCCAATCAGCCAATAAATAAAGCAATCTATGAACGATAAGCATATGCAAGAAGTGTCTACCCGGCATCCATAACAATTATTCAAAATAGGCAAATAATAAATAAAAACCAAAAACGCACCAAGCACATTAGACAAGAAAAATTGTCTAATTTATTAAAAAAACAAACAACTAGAGTAGACAAAAATTATCAGTTGAGCAGCAGCCAAAGAAAATCTAGGGCAAACAACAAATATTTAATGACTTTCAATTGAAAATCAATACCGAAAATGGAAAGGTAAATTGTAATATTTGTTGTTGTTGTGCCGATTGACAACCACATAAATTGTCAATTATATTACCAGACAACATCTGGCTAAGAAATGCGAAACTCAATTATAAATATCAATAAATATTCTTTTGTGCATATGAACGGGTCACATGTACTTATTTTTGAAGAAACTGGAGAACGTACTTTAGCTTGAAGCAGGAGTTCATACATTTAAAATTTACTAAGATCATTTCAATTTAAATTTGCAATCAATCGCAAGTGAAAAAATTGTAGAATTGGGCATAGTTTACATGAACCTAGAAAACAAAACCTACAATCTATACACTAAACTCAATACAAAATTCGCCTTAAGATTTTCAAAAAACTAAAAATTAGAATGATAAATATTTGTTTTTAAATAACCTATTAAAATAAAAAACGAAAAAGATTTGCCCAGATTTTTGTTATTTTTTTTTTTGGCCCTAAGCACAAGCTTAAAACATATAAGTTTAAAAAGTAAGAAATCGAATAGATTAGAGATAGATTCCGATGTGAAGTCGACCTGGTCGGCGGGTTGCCCTTGAATTTAATTAGCAAAAACAAAAATCCAATGTCACACACTTGCAGCTCCTACAGCATTACCCTCACCTGCATATTCTCTTTTTTCGATCATAAAAAATATACCTGTTATTTACTTAACCTTGACCTCTATTTTCACTGATTTTAAATTGGCTGCTTTATTCTCCGGCACTCAACGCAGGCACGCACACTCCCTCACCGGACACCAATGAGGTTAGTGTGCCTGTCTAGGAGTGCACGCATATATAAAAAGTTTCTACCAACATGTTTTATAATTTTCGTGTTACATTTGTGATATTTTTGATATACTTGCAGCAACTTTAGCTTTTTGTTTCAGAAGTGTTCGGATTGCTCTTGCCTTTTGAACGATTACATTTGCTGCTACAGAATAGATCTGAAGCATAAGGATTAGGGTCGCTAGTTCGCAGTCCTTGGAGTTTCGAGGTCAGGCTTGCAGTCTCTTTTCGGCTACCTGCTCATCCTTTGGGATCGGTGCCTGCTATAACATAAGGACTAAAGCTGATGATCTGCGTCTGCTGTGGGGTTAGCTGCTTGCCTTCTGGAGTTGTGACCATATCATCCTGGTTGGATCGGCATGGTTTTGAGCCAGTTGTGGACATCATTGCAGTTTGGCTCCCAGGTGAGCTGATTTGGGGCCGCATTAAAGTATTTTCACTGCCACTGCTGAGGGATGCCGCAATCGGCTTGATACTAACCCCAGTTTGGCTTCGTCCGTCCGCTTGGCCGCTGAGGCGCCGGGTGATTTCGATCAGGTTCGTGACATCGCTGATTCCATCCGGTGGCGATAAACCCAATTGAGAAGCTTTATTATTCAAGGTCATTCGTCGTCTGTGATTGCCGGATTCTTCCTTTTGCACTATGCAGCCCAGACCCATTTGCTCCTTGAGAAATCGTTGTGCCGCATTCAGCTCACGCTCCGTCTCGATGGGGCTCCAACCGAGCTGCGTGGCCATAACGCTCTGTATATGTGGCAGCATCGCTGCAGCAGCCTTGGCATCCACAAATGCAATACGCAGCCGTCGGGCAATCACATCCACCATATGGCAGGCATACTCTCGCTGACAGGCATACACCACCTCGGCCATAATATATGGGAAATTCGGATGCAGTCGTCGTCTGTGGCTGGGATTGCACTGGGATAGCATCTCGCACGTGTTGGTGCCATACGAGTCGGCCAGATGCTTTGCCACATCCATGGGGAGATCGTATGACTGGACGAGATTAAGTGGTAGCATGCAACAGTAACCATCTGCACCATCTAGCAACAGATCATGTGTGATGCTCGTGACTGAATGCGGCTCCAGCTGACAGGCTTTAATGGCTACTTCAATGGCATTCACAGCCATAATGCGATATGTGTACCAATTGCCACCTGCCAGTGTGATCATTTGATTCCTGCTAATCTCGGGCAGGCAAATGGGTACCCCTTTTGAGTACTTCTTAATAGCTGGCTTAGCTGCCGTCCAGGCACTCAGTACATGGTTTTGATGCAGTTGAACACAGGTGGCCAAAATACCGCGAGTCTTCTGCAACAGATGTTGCACCTCCTGAGCATTTGGCTTCGCCGGCTCATCTGAACGATTCACAATTATGCTGCCCACCAGCGTGTCCCTCTCAAAGGGCATTAGTGTCAATGCCTGCTGGGGGAATAATAGACCGTAACTGGAGGAGCCATAATATCGGGGTAATGTAATGTGAGTCTCCATTCTCGGCACAGTTATGGGATGAACACTATAGTCATCCAAATGTCGTAATATATCAATGTCCGATCCCGTTGCATTTATGATAACTCTGCTGTAGATGAAAAGGCTGTCATTTGTTATCATATCCTTGACACGGATTTTGCGGCATTCTTTGTCACAATCCCGTGGCAACAGATCCGTCACACACACATAGTTGGCCACAGTGGCGTCATGCTTGGCTGCCGTCATGGCGAGGGCCAAGCACATCCTTGCGTCGTCCACCTGCACATCGTAGTAGACCAGGGAGCCGAGCAGTCCATCTCGTCGTAACAACGGAAATTCGCTCAAAGTTGCCTCTTTGGACATGAAGTGCGATCCACGCACATTCGCCAGCCCTGCCATTGCATCGTATGCCTTCAGACCCAGCCAGTAGACTGGAAGACGAAGTGGATTGTAGATGGGCATCAGCATCGGTTGCACGCGACTCAGATGTGGCGCCACTGATAGAATTTTAGCACGTTCGCTCAGCATCTGCTGCAGCATGAACATCTGCTCGATATCGGCACTCTGTATCGCTGAATGCATAAACGAGTTGGTGCCCTCGATCAATTTGCTTGACTTGCTGCTGGCCCCGTTGCCAAAGTCCCCAGCCTCGATTAGCGCCGTCTTGAAGCCACGTGTAGTCGCCTCCAAGGCGCAGCCACAGCCAACGGCACCCCCTCCAATTACCAGCACATCGAAGGTCTCTTGCTGCATTCTTGACACCTGATCTTTCCGTTTCGGCAGCCGCTGCTCGCCTTCATTCGATATGTTCCAATTGCTGTAGCCATTCCGCATAATCAAGCTGATTCCACGGCGCAGCTGTTGCTGTCGCCAGCTTATCATCTTCAGATCCTTGCATAACCTCTCCAGCATCCTGATCTTTCAAACAATCATTGGAATTCAATGAAACAATTTGTATGAAGATAGCCGAAAACACATAAAAAATTTTTGGATTTAATTTACTTATGTTTTTTGTTAAGCCCACAAGTTGATCTTTGATAGGTATGTCAAAGGTAAGCCATATATTATAGAAGAGAAAATGACATAATTTATAATATTGATTAAATATTTTGTACCAGATTGTATAACTTTTGTTTCCATTTAAGTAACATAAGCGGTTGATTTAATTATTCAATAATGAGTATATAATAATCTTATAATATTCAAAATTGATTTTTTTTATTCCAATTTAATTATTTTATTACCTATTTTTAATCTTTCAATACATAATATTTATTCCTTATAATTTTAAAATTTTACAATTTTAACTTTGAATTTTACATGTTTGAAGTGTTTTATGTCCTGTTTAAAATCCACATTAAAAAAATGAAGTCAAAATTCACTTAATAACTTAATTGCGCTAAATATAAACCGAAAATCTGAATACAAACTGTAAAGTTTTTGATTTTAGAAATACTTAAATATATTTTAAGATTAACACTGTTTTAAAATAAAAGCACACACTTAACTCAATCCGAAAAGTCCATGAGGGAATTTTAAAGCAAATATTATTTCGTACTGCATTTTTCAAAGATACCTATTTGAATGGAATTATTTTAAAAGATTAACATATTGTATTAAAAAATAATTGAGAATAATATATCACATCTCGAATTAAATATCAGGTATAATGATAAATTCGGATATATTCATATGTATTTGTACTCAACGATTATGTAGAGTAGAAGTATATATGTAGTTAAAGAAATTGAGTGTCTCAGAGGACAATGACAAAAGGACACAAATGGTCAACTGCTGCGATATTTATGGGCACGCAAGTTACGAGGGCAAACAAAGGGTCTGGCTGAAAGAATGACAGAGTGGCACAGTGATAGAATGACAGCTGCATTAACAGAGTCAATAGAGGGACAATAGTTGAAAATTAACAAATGAATTGAAATTACTTAAACAAACTCATTAGCGTGTGAAAGTCAAGGCGTCCATCAAACTGTGCCCGCACATTGTTGACACCAATTGTTTTCGATAGGGGGAACACACAAAGGAACGCCACAGGCATATAATAAAGCCCCTGGGGCGGCACTAGGTGACAGGTCAGAGTTTTTGCGCTCTGAAATGATTACCCCGTCTAAACATTCAGGTAACGCCCCCCCCCCCCCCCCCCCCTCTTCCCTCCGCACACACACACACCACAATTGTACCCTATCGTGTCCGGGCAACGCCTACCTTGTCCCCCAAATCAAATGACTATTGAATAGCGAAACTTTTATTAACTTTTTTTTTTACCCACGTCGAACACTGCCTCCAATTTTTGGCCCGTTGCTTGTAATTAAATTTTCCAACATTTTGCGTTAAGCATAGCAATTTAATGGCACATTCCCGCTAGTTTAAATTGTCACCAGTTGACATCAATAGAGATTCAGCTCTAGCTGATAGAAACCGGCGACGGGCGAAGTTTAATATTTTTATTTGATTTTTAATATAAATCGAATCTGTCGAAGGGAGAAGATAAAAACTTGTATTTAATTTGTATTAATTTCAATTGAAATAGTCAAGGTGAAAAGATCTTGCGGAACTCTCTCTTAAATTTATTTAAGTATAAATTATTAATTCGACTCTAAATTAAAATCATAATACAAATTATGAAATATTCAAACAATATGTAGATTTTTTTTTTATTTATTTATTCATATTTATTTTCAGTCTAACAACATTAAATATAACATAAATATTTTTCAATGTCTATCACTTTGTTACACCAGCTAATTCATTTTAATTTTTTGATTTTCAAATTAAATTCAAATTTAAATTTATTTAAAAAAATTTTTTTTGTCTGTGCTTTATTTTATTTCTTCACTTCTTTATCCAATATAAATTTGCAATTTATTAAAATTAACAATATTAAATATATCACAACTATTTTTTTTAAACTATCGATTTCTTAGAAATACATTTTTTAATATTTTTATTATTGGTGCTTTTGCTTTCATGCATTTCCGTTTATTAAATGAATAATTGTATTTGTATTAGAATTTGTTTTAATTTAATTTTTGTCACGAGAAAATTGTTTGCTTGGCGATTTACAAATTTTTTTTTTAATTTACAACATGTGCCTCGACAAAACTGACCCAGACTCGAGGCACAGAAGGCCCAACGACAAAAGCCATGTAGTGGGTGTAAAAAAGGTAGCTAAAACAAAAACAACCACGCCGGCGCCTAAATACAAATTTCCGGCATAAGCCACATAACATACCAGGCCCGTTAGTGACGCGGACGTGGACACGGACAGGAACAGGGACACGGACAGCCAACTGTGCCGGACAATAGACCCAGACCCAGACCCAGACCAGACCAAACCAAAACCGGCACTTTGTTACATTTCGTTAGCTCAACAAAGTGCCTCAACACGTTACCAATGCTTTCCACGAACAACACCTCCCTTCCTTTTGAGTTTGTCATGCTGCAACTCGGCGGCTTCGCTTTGTTTTTGGGGCGTGTGCCTCACATTTCCTCGGCCCCTATTTTCCCGGCGATGCCTTACAGACATTATTGCAGCTATAAAGTCAGTGCCTTGAACTTTTTGCCAGTTGTTCTTTTGCTTTGCTTCTGTTTTTGTTGTTGTTGTTGTTTATTCCTCCCATTTTTTGTCGCCTTATTGCTATTGAAGTTGGTTTTTTATGGGCTGGCCGAGCTTGACAATAAGCACGTTGGCGGCAAAACTTTTCCACTTCTCATTTATTATTACGCGTTGATTTTTTTGTAGATTTTTTCAGCGAGATGTTTTATATTTTTCCGTTGTTGTCCTGACAACACAGCGACACAAAATTATTGCCCAGCTGGAGTAGGAAGCAAAAACAACAAATCGCAAAATGCAAACAAGCGCATGAAATTCATCTAAAATGGTTTGTTTTTTTTTTACTTTTTTCAAGAGCAAAAACGGGAAAATTAATATAATTCAAATAAACGATTTACTGCGCTTCGTTGGGCAATCAGCGAGGTGTTAAGTTTAAGTGGCATAAATTGTTGTTGCCACTGGCAAACAGCCACAACAACATTTCTAACAAATTCTGTTTTGCTTATTGTCGAAAGTTGTGATTTATTTTTGTCGCACAAGGTCTACAATTTGAATTTCTTAGGTTCTTAAGTTTTTCTCTTTTCTGCTACACTACAGGTGAACTTAATGGTTTTTTTTAATTATCTGAGTTTTTAATGGCGTTGAAAAAACTGCAAAGCTTTTTTGAGGAATTCTTAAATTAGCTTAAAGCATAAGGTTCTTGACTTTAAACTTTAAAGTTAGAAAGTAGTTATTACATTAAACGTGTTTTCTTTTTAAATAAATGTGGTTTCCATATTAATTAATTTCTTTTTTAGTACTTACAATAAAATTAAGTAAATATTGTTCAGATTGTTTTTTGCTTGGTGACCTCTTTTTTATCATTTAAATGTAGATCTTATAATTATTAATTTTCCTTTTAGTCCGTGCAATTAATTTATCGCTTATTTTTATACTTTGCCAATATTATTTAGCCTTAAGATGATTTTCTTCATTGATTAAAATAATTACATTTAGTTAAGCTGAATAAAAAAATAGATAATAAATAAAAATAAGAAAATATAATTGCCTGTGTCTATTTAAGTCATATATTTGAGTACAGGTTACAAATAAATAGTAAAGAAATATATAATTGCGTGAAAAAGTTTGAGGAATTTGAAGAAAAGCAATAATAGCATTGCAATCGACATTGAAATATTTGTAAGCATTTTTATGAACACTTGCTGGCACGCAAAGGCTATTTCAACAGTTGGCATTTGAATTCAAATGTCCTCACTACAAATTCCTGTACTATTCAGTTGCCATATTTTGTATTGTGTAGGCGCGCATGACATAATTATTCTGCACACGCAACTCCTAGCGTAGGCAAGAGTTCAAGTCCGACACCGAGTCAATGGTCAGGCAATGCTCAGTTAGCCATTGTCAAGGCACAGCCAGCTTGTCTGAGCATAAGGGCGCTAATTTGAAGCAATTAGGATTGCACTCGGTGATATATTGTGTGTATTTGTGTTTGTGAGAAAGAGAGGGTGAAACAAAAGAACAAACGAACAAAAATGACACCCCACAACACATTCAGAAATAAGACATATACTCGATATAAGAAATACCTTAATTTAGTATTTTTTCTTTTTTCCTTCCTAAAAACTATTTGTAATGACTTCATAAAAATATGTATTTGCAATTCTTATATATTTTCGCAAAAGACCTTTTAAATATATTCAAAATAAATACAATAAATAAAAATGAAATTAAATAAATATAAAAATGTTGTTGTGAAATATATTATGGATGAAAAAAGGCAACTTCCACCCCATAAAGTAAATTTTTATTATATATGTATATAGTATATGTAGCCTTAAATAATTAATTACTTAATTTATATGCGTTATTGTATGTACAACGTTGCAGTTTACCAGGTTAGCTGAACTAAACATGACTAGTTACGAGCTTTAGAACGATCTTTACAAGCTATCAACAATTATCAACTTCGGACCAGGATTAGTCTGTTAAATTGTTAATAACGTAATTTATATGTGAGCAGGCCGACAATTGTCCTAGGCGTGCCTACGCTACCTCTTTTCCCTTCTATATAATAAAACAAATTGTATAAAAAACCTTACATTTTTTTAATAAGTGAAATTTGCAGTAAAAGTTTTTTAATGCCAACTATGCGCTTTCGCTGTCTCCCAGTCGGTTCAGTTTAGTAAGCTTTAAAGCTTAAATGCTTACATAAGGCTGGCTACTTTTAATAACTTGAAACTCGCTGATTTAAGTTTTTCTCCCTTGCGAAGCACCTCGACATGCTTTGAAGCTTAGCATACCCTGTATGCCGACCCTATAAGCCGACATGACTTTGCTCGGCAAAGGTTATTTGATAACAATTATATAAATGATGCAATGGCAATGTTACCGCACGTTTTACGACTTGACATCAATTAAATTTTTACCTCTTCGCAGTTACTTGTGCTTTACTATTTCCACTTCCACATGCTGGCTACGACAAACTGTTGGACAGTGCCAGCAAATTTTATTTTTTATTATGCTCGTTGCTTTTTTTGTTCTTCTTGTTGCTTTTGCTGTTGTCGTTGGCCAACACTATTTGTGTCATGCAACAATGTAATTGCCACTGTCGTTGTCATTTCCGCTGGACACACGGTCCGCCAGCGCGACACATTAAAGATATAACGCGGGTAAGGTATGTAGGACCTGGCGCAAGAACAGGAGGAGGCAGGAGCAGCCCTAAACAAAGGGTCGCCAGTCTTGCACAGGCTATACCACAGGAAGGAAGCAACTTGTAGGTCGGCATTTGTGCAGTTTTTACTCCCTGTGTCGCCCATTTTCTGCTTAAGTTGTGGGCGTGGCCATGTCCTGACCAATTGTTAAGTTGAAAATAATAGACGTGGACACGACTGTCAGCCTGTCAGTGGCGCACATTGCGCCCCGGACACTAATCGATGTGGATGTGAATGTGGATGTGGATGTGGATTTGGACAACCTGGCTAGCAACCTTCAATTGACACTGCAATTAATGACTCAATGGGCCAAAGGCTCAAAAAACTGAAGCACTCAGCTCACTGAGCCCATTATTTTCCACTCTTGGGCTTTTTAATTGCGGCTTCGCTTTTGAATTTCGCGGTTAGCCATTGTTTGTATTATCCACCATTCAATTGTTACACACATTTATTTCACTATATTTAAGCACTCCTTGCCTTCGTTCTGCCCAGGGGCACATACAATCAGCGCAGGGGTACAATTATTATCACTCATTTCACTCTCTAATGGGGAATCAAATTAAGTAGGTGTTTTAAGAAAATAATTTCATTTGTTATCAAATAGAATGAGATATAAATAATTAAAATTAGAATTTTGTGAGAATTGAATATTTTAAATCGATCAATAGATACTGCATTGATTATTAATTTTTAAATAATTATATTTCTTGAGATTTACTATTGTTAATTACTGTTTATTTGTCAAAATCTTAAGTTCACTGAAATCATATTCCAGCTGTTCTAAATCTTTGATCAGAGTATTACGCTGTTCATTACTTCCGATTGTTAAGGTCTCACTTGTTGAATTTCGTCTATACCTATTAATAGTAAATACATAAAATTATTTAACTATATTTTTCGCTGGCTCCAGTTCATTAAACTTTAAACAAAATAATACTAATGTTAAACTTGTCGACAATATATGTCGTAAAAGTAATATTTGTGAAAATTAAGATTCTCTTTACTTGCTCATTATATGTAAGTCTTCGCCTCGCTCAACCGATAATATTGAGAGTAAACATATTGGCTGCTCGTAAGTGATTCAATTCAACTTTCAAGCTCAGAACTCAACTACTCATATCTAAGAATGTTTGAAGACAACTTTGACATCTATTTACATACCGATTTTTGTCGTTCAGCTGAAAACTCCGCAAGTTATGGGGCGTGAAAAACTTTGTGCTAGTGGCAGCTGCTTGGACTGAGCCGGAATAGTAATGGTCTGGTCATTTTGCTGCCACGCCACATTCGAGACTTTATCACCTGGTTGGCCATTGGCAGCCAATGCCCATGTTTTCCAGCCCAGCCATAACATTTAATGGCGCCCCGCTTAACGCTTGTAAACACGTGGGTGTTCGCCCCAACGAGCTGCCACAGTAATCACAGTGTGTGTGTGTGCGTGTGTGTGTGTGTTTCTGTCTATGATTGTGCTAACTCCTCCCAGCCACGCCAACTACGACATGTGTGTTTTTGTTGGTATTTGTCGTCGTTGCGTTCTTTACGAAAATTATGCCCAGCGGGCATTCTAATTTCACTCAACTGAATCGCATTTGAAAAAGTCTACAATTACCGCTAATAGCTAGCAAACTGAAATCAAATGCTGTTTGTTGTTTTTTTTTTTCTGCTGCCCGTCATTCATTAGAGTTAATTGCCGCACGGAGCACTAGGCGTTTGCGCAACTTTTCCCATATTATTATTGCAAATTAACAAATCACTTAGCCAACTCAAAATCACTGCGAAGAGAAACCCCATTGAACTAAGCAAATTAATTAACTAACTTGTTAAACTTTAACGATTTAGCCCTAAGAATTTTTGGCGCACATTATTCGAATTTATGCCAACAAAATTGATAACAAAAAGATGTGTTCGAATATTTGATACCCTATCAGATGTTTGAATTGTAAATCTACTTGTAACTGGTCAGATCGGTCATAATATATACATGGTATTTGTAAACCGCTGATTTGAATAAAAATTGTAATCTTTTTTTCTGAAAAAGACTACAAATTTATTAATGGACTTGCAAAAGTTACCGCTTATGCGTTAGACATATCGTGTGAAAATCTACATACCCTTTTCCAGGGATATGAAAAGTCCCATTGGCATTAGGCCTTAACGCTTCGCTTAGCTCGTTATTGAAGCCGAAGTTTATTGTTGAAAGTTTTGAGCGGACGGCGTTCGCTTTCCGAAAGCAATTATCCTCAAGGAAGTATTCGACTTAATTGATTTTGTACACAGGGCCCAAAAGCCAAGAGCAGGGACAAGAGCCAGAGCAGACCAAGGACTCGGCTTGGAGCGGCAGTTGTAACAGTTTAAAAGGATTCTAATAAGCGCATTGAGCGTGTGCCTTTTGTCTTCTGGGCTTCGTCTCAGCGTCCTTGTATTATCCTTTCGGCTCAAAAGTTCCTTGCGCATTTAGATAACAAAATTCCGTCGGCTTTTTTCACACTTTACAGCCGGACGTGTTGTCCGGGCTCGGGGCCAGAGTTGAGGGTTCAAGTGTGTATGAATGTTTGACCGAAAGTTAAGCACCCACGCTCTCCCTAGGGACAGTGTTGACAGTCGCTCGCAGGCAGCGTGTAGTTTAAATATAATTTGAAAATTGTGTTGATTTAATTGCCCGGAAAGCGAGCGCTTGAACCTTTTCTTTTATTTTCCATTGTTTGCCAGCTTTAATTTATACAACTGATTGAGTTTTAGTGAAATGCTCTATTAAATTTTATTATTTTCGTATTATTATAAGCATTTGCAGCTTAATATTTATTTTTGTTATTATATTTTATCATAATAGGAATTGTCGACTTGTAAAACAATTGAAATTAAATTTTACAAAAACATAATGTACCCTATAAAGAAATACCAACAACAATTTGTACATGAATAAATTAAACTGTTGTTAAAATGGTTTTAATCTATGGCATTAATACAAACTGAATTTTTTTGGGAAAAAAATGTTTTTTTTTTTTTAAATGTGTTAAATTTATTTAATTTATAAAGTATTATGCAATTGTTGAAGAAATTCAGTTAACAGATAAAATATAATTAGCAAGAATTAATTAAGATGCCCAACCACTACAAGAAAATTAGGAGCGAACTGAGAATTATTATATCACACAAACACACTTACCCACACTTTCACAGAAATAATTCGAATTTAGACAGCCTATATCAATATAACAAATATAAACACTTATAAACCTTTTGGTGTTTTGTTTTTCAGTTTCTTTATACCTTCATTTATGTTAATCATATAGTCAACGAATCGGGTAAAATTCGAATTCACAAATTAAATTCTTTGCTGTACTTCTCTTGCCATTGTCGCTGCTAGATGGTGCTTTCCGAATCCGCGAAGTGATAGCGTTTCCATTAATTTGGCTGCACAGCTGAGGCACGCCCACCGTCAGGCAACACCACAACGCCCACTTGTTTTTCCCGATTCACACTCTATGTTAATTTTACAGCGTTCTCATGTTTTTTGATGATGAAGAGTTTTTGGCCTCGTGCCAAATAACATAAAAAAGAAACTTACCAACTAAACTTTTTTTCCGACTTGTTTTCCAAGTTCCCAATTGGTTGCTGCTCCGGCAATGCTCGAAATGAAACGCATCCTGCTGCTCCATGGGCTTTTCGTAGGCGTTTCTGGACAAATGCAATAACAATAACGCGCACATGTACCCACTCTATATGTGTGTGTGTGTGTGTGTGTGTGTGTGTGTGTGTGTGTGTTATAGCTATATTGGCGCACATACTCCTAGCAGAAGCTAGGTCCCCTCTTTGCCTGTTTTTTTTTTTTTTTTTTGCCGAACAGTTTGATGAACTCACAGGGCAACTGCCGGCAGCCCGGCAATTGCCGCTGCCTGGTTTTGATTGTTTTTATAGATGATGCGCCAATTCCCATACCCTGCTCCACCCCTAACCTAACTCCTCCATCAAAATCCTGCTGCTGCTTCCGCTGCTTGTTGATTTGGACGATGATGATGGGGTTGGCGTTGGTTTTGCCACGGCCATCACAATCATCATGTTGTTGTTTTGTTGCTTGCCTGCATTTTTTGGGGTTCGCGCGTTGTTGTTTTTATCGAGGAGGCCTCGCTCCCCCCTTGTTCACCGCATTTGCCACAGTTGATTTCGTTAATAGAAAATTTAATTGCTTTTATTGATATATTCCGCACTGATCGGGGCTCCAGCGCCAGTCAGTGATTTTAATTGAGATTACATGAATGGAGATGCAGCGAGCAGTGAATATTATTGATTGCCAGTGAATTGTTGTTGGCAAGCAAGAAATCTGCAAATATTCAAGTCAGAGTTGAAATGATTTTGCTGAGTGTGCCTAAGCAAACATATATCAAAGACTTGGGGGAGTCTGAAATAATATGAATATTTGCATAGCGAATTATTTGTTAGTTTTCTAATACTTTTAGATATTTATTTTGTGCTTCTTATTGATGTATTTTTTTATTATAGTATTAATTTTCTTCTTGAGTATAGGACATATATTAATAAAAGCATATTTACTTTTTAGTTGATGAAACTAAATTAAGCTTCGAGTTTGTTAGGTAATTATTTTATTATTACTTCGGTATTTTCATTATACGAAATGTGTTGACAACCGATATTTATTTTCTTATATTTATTATTTAATTTTAAAATCTACTTTCGTTATTAGTTAATAAAAGTTTCTGCGGAAATTTGTATTTACTGTAAATAAGTTGACCACTTTATGCATTAAAAGCTCGGATTCTCACTCTTTACCATATTTTATTCAATTCTACGTCAAGGATGGCAATAACAGAAAACACATTCGAATCGTTTAAGTACCACACATTTTTCATGCCACATCGTTGAACTGTTTTCAACTTCAAAGTTCGCACAATAACCCTATCCAACTACACAACCAACCATTCTTTCATCCAATCATTTATCCAACCCAACAATGCCAACCACACTCACATATGTTTAACTGTAACCTGGCTAAAAAACGCAGTACAACTTCAACGTTCAACGAAGAACAATATTTACTTACTTAAGGTTAAAAGCTAAAAAACTCACGTTTAAAAGGATTGAATTCCCACAAAAACACACACATACATTTGGGGGAGCCACAGTAACTTCAAAATGGATTGAAATAAAACATCTACTGCAATTAGTTGGGCAATCGATGGAAGTAAGTAATAAACTTCTGGGCTGCCAACAACATTTGCCACTGATTGACTAACAACAACAAAAACAAGTAGAAGAGTGGTGCAAAAATCAAAAACAACAACAACACAACAATTTTCTAATGTGGCCCTAACAAGAATGCCGCCAAGTGCTTGCCTCGCTTTGTGTGGGTAGCAAACAGACTTCACTCTCAATATGTGCGAGGCACTTTAGCGATAGAGAACTGAAATCTTAATTAAGATTGATATGTTTACGTGTATGGGTGTGTGTATGCCAAGCTGACTACCTGGCTGACTGCCCGACCATCTCCCAACTGCCTCCCTTCACTGACTTGACTGACACTCGTCTGAATGTCTAGTTGCCTTACCTGGCAGGGTACTCCTCCTGCCCCTGTTCCACCCTCTCAATCCTACTCCATTTCGTGTGTTGTGCCAGTTCGATTTTCGATTCCATTTTCGACTCTCGAAAAAGTTACCTTGTTTTTGTTTGCGTTTGTACTTATGTTTTGGCGGTCCGTGGACAGCGTTCCACTCGAACTGCTCCACAAATTATTTATTACTTTCGATTTCTTTTCTTCTTGTTGTTGTTGGTGTTGCTTATTAGCGTAATTAGAGCTTCGAAATGACATAATTCAAATTGAGAAATGCTATCGAAATCGTTAAGCATTTTATCTTTGACTGGTTCGACCTAATGCAACATTTATTCTGTAGAGTATCGAAAGCATTCAAACGAACTGATTGACGTCCACACAAAAACAGTGGGTGGGTAATTTCTCGGTTGGTGGTTGACCAACATTGCAACAACCACAGCAATAATTTTAGTTGAGTATCACTTACTCGAACTGAAAGTAAGGATTGTCAGAGCATAAAAATTTACATTTCAAAATAGGCAAGTGTTGATATTTTTATAAAATTTTATAAAATCAACATAAATATTCTATGTGTACTTGCCTCAAAAGTATTTCTTACAGAAATTTATTTTGAAAGCGAGTTTAAGGGTGAAGAATCCCATACTTGGAACTAAATAAAACAAAAAGCAACAAATAAACGTATAAAAATATAATAACTAAATACAATGTACATATTAATTCCTTCCAGATTTATTATATCCTTAATTATATTATTTTACTTCAGTTCAAATTGTAGTTCTAGTATACTCGATTACTTTTATATCAAATAATTTGTCAATAAGGAAAACAATTGACCTGCAGTCATCAAAAAATATTAATAGGTCTCTAAACAATCAACAATTTTATACTAATATTTGGAATATATATATTTTTTTAAGATTGTGTATAGTCAAGTATATGTATAAGTAAATAAAAATAAGTACATGTTAAGTAAGTACATTTAGTGCACAACATCTTTAGCGAGATAAATTTCCTAGTAACATTTTTTCAGCTTACTTGCAGCCAAAAGTCCATCAGTTCATATCACTAAAATGCCTAGAACACTTAAATTTATATTTAAACGGGCGAGTTACGTTATATACAAGTATGTAATAATTGAAAATATATCAAGACTTACAAAATGTTTTTGAATTTAATCAAAGGCAAATGCATAAGCGCTAATAGACATTAAACAAAAAAGCTTGCAGCCATCAAAAATGGTTATGGAAAATGTTTGCTAACATGCAGCATCGTTTAAGGTGCCGTTGCTGCCGCAGCAGAACAAGGCGCATGTTGTGCACAGCAAATTAAGTGCAACCACAACACACACACTCATACACACACATGCACCAATACATGCAGTTGCTTAACGGAACGAACAAATGGCAAGACTCTTAACACTCCAGGGATAAAGTTTCATTAAGAGCAGCCTTACATGACCGGGACGCAGTCCAAAACTAAGTAAAGCCACAAGGCGGCACAGCAAAAGTGACAGAGCAGCAGAAGTGTCTGGGGTAGTGGCATGGGCTATACATATATGTATGTATGAATGTACGTGCACAACTCAAACTATCATAGTTCATACTACGACGAGGCTTCACTTCACTTCAAATTGCACTTGAAGCTTATGAAGCACACGCTGCCACTCCCAAGTTAAGGCACCCAGCCACCCACTTTACTTCAAGTGCATGTGAAACCGCAGTTGAAAGGCATTTATTGTACTTGTCATTGTTGTTGGGGAGTTGAGTTGGTTAGTGGGTGTTGGGCGGTTGGGTGTTTCGGGTGGTGAAGCTGTGCACAGAGCTCAGTCCGTGCGGTTGGCAACCCCCACCTCATTTTCCTTGTGAGCCCCCTCGTTGAGAGTTCGCATAGAAAAATGCTTTGCTCACTCTTATGAATTCCAATGCGGAGCGCTCATAAAAACTCTCGTAGGTCTGTGTCGGGTGTTCTTGTTCTTTTTGTGTATTAGGCATTTGCTAAACGACCCTAGTTAACCTCCAGGCCAAATAATTTGCATCAAGCACTTGCACTCTCTGCCAACTTTTGCTCAGAATCTGTTACGCCCTTTAGGGCATTTTGGGGCCTGCACCCTGCCTCCCTGCTTCACTCTGTGCTGTCTACTAGGAGCTTTGTCTATTGCCGCCTGCTTATTTTAGTTATGGCATTTCAAGAATTTTTGCCAAGTTTACAAGATTATGCGCTTAGTGTTTCGGCTGGCAGTTCTAGTGCTAGTTTCTGTGCCCCCTTCCTTAACAGAACTTCATCCCAGGTATTGAAAAGTTTTTTGTTCAAGGTGCAAATGAATGTGTGCACATGACTGTGTGTGTGTGTGTCTGTGTGTGTATATAAGTGTGTGTTTATATCTGTGTCCATGTGTGGGCCAGGGTGTAATTAAATTGGTATCGTTTTGAGTGCTGTGTCTGTGTGGAATGTGAAACGGGCATTAAAGCCATTCTTCAATGTTATAGATTTAAATTGTGATAAATTGGGAGTGAATTTGCATTGGGCTCTATATTATTTTAGATTTACAGAAAATTATAAGAAATGTAAACGATTGGCTTAAGCCATCGAACATTCATTAATTGTTAAATAGAAAAAATGTTGCCAACTATTTAATTAGATTGGATTAAATTATAACTATGGTATCAAAAAAAAATAATAAAATAATAATAATAAACATAATAATAATAAGTAAAATCTAAGAAAACAAAACAAGAAGAATAAAAAAAATAATTCATATATAAAAATGAATATAATAAATATTATTCGATACTAATTTTTTAAACATTTTTATTACATTTTTCGGTCTGTTTGATATTTGAAGGCTTGTTGTTATTCACTTTGTCTGGTTTTCCACTGAGCAGCCTTTATAATTGAATTTCTTTTTATTAACACACACTCCATGGGCGCTCAGGATTGGACTACTCTCCAACACAGCCAAGATATGCAACACTTTTTGAAACTTTAACCAGCAGCAACAGCAGAACGGAACAGTTGTTGCCATCGCTCACTTGGTTGTTGTATTTGTTGTTGGGGTATACATTGTTGTTGTTATGCCGGTTGATGATGTTGTCACATAAGGTGCTCTAAGGACACTTTTCTGACTATGAGTGTAAGCAAAGCACAGCTCGAGCACCAAAGGGAGCCAAACACTAAATCCTCAAAAATGTCCGTCAGCACACACTTTCACATACATACCATGGCCACACTTGCAGTCAAGGCCAAACATAAAAAATTTATGGAATTTATTAAATTGGCCAAGAGCCGCTCATTTTTGTTATTGTGAATACCCTTGAGTCGCTGCCAAACAAAACAAGGCATAAGAAATTTCAACACACGGCCGAGAAAATCTTTTGCTCTTCAGTAGATTGTATGGTTTTTTTGTTTGTTTATTTTTTTTTTGTCTTATTTGGCTCCTTTAACACTTGAGAAAATTTATGACAATGAGCCAACAACTCTGAGTGCTCATAATATAAATAACAAGTAGGGCAGTGTGCAAATGGGCAGCCCAATGGGCGTGGCGTGGAGTAGCCTCAACTGCGTAGGCTAACTGACCGTGGTTAAGTGTGCTTTATGCCCAGCATCTGTGTGCCACCCATTGTGCCTGATTGAAGGGGGCGTGCCACACTGTGTGAGGAACAAAGCGAGACTACGCCACATGTGCTGGCAATTGCGGAATTATTCCCAACGACTCCCTAAGGCAGCAAGTCGACTTTTTGGCATCAGACGCTTAGCACTTGTATCGAATGAAATACCAACCACCACCCCTAACCCTCCCAACACCCCCCCTCCAACAACACACCCGTCGATCCGATCCACTGCTCACCCCCGCCACTTGGCGGCCTGCCAGGCGGCATTATTTTTTTATGTCTACGGCTTGTTGACTGCCGCCTTGCACCTTAAGCAGACCCCAGCTGAAATTTACGACAATTTAACTTAAACGTTTTAAGAACACGCTTTGAAAGGCAAAAAGTAAAAAAAATGAGTAACATCTCAAATCTCTTAGCTGCCAATTGTTGCCAATCTAAAAATTATATGGAAGATTTTTGCATAATATTTTAATATTTAATACACTTAGATTTAGTATTTAAAACTTTAGCGAATTTATAATTTTTAAGAGAACATTTGATTAAAAATGTAAATACTATGTGCGGAAATTCATCATTTATTTAAGTATACCTATCCGAAGTACAAAATATTCAAAACTAAAAAAGTATTTTCATATCACAATATAAATAAAATAAATTGAAGTCCAAAGCTATTTTAAGCTGAATTCAAAATGATAAAATATTTTTTAATACAGTATTATATATAACATTTTATTTTTCGTGGAAGGACAAGAAATTGGTGGTCTTTGTCGAAGCCTGCTGTAAGCTGAATGAAAATCATATTCAATTATTAAAGCTATTATAAGCTCTTCGCCTTGTGGAAAATTAAATTATAACTTGTAGGACAGTTGATATAAAGTTTAAATTGTTTTTGCTGTAAATGCATGCACTTACTATTCATAAAGTTAACCAAGATTGAATTATGGTCTTAAGGCAGTTCTTGATATTCAATAGGTGATATTCTTTTGGTACATCACTATTTATAGCAAAATATTTAATTTGTTTTGAAGGTGCCTAGCCTAAGCTATTAATAATTGTGGGTATAGCAATATTCTTTACCGCGTATGTCATGAAAATAAATTGTCAATAAATCGTTCGATAAATATAAAACCAACAAACTGAAACTTATTCATGAAAAGCATTCACGTGCTGCGGAAAACCCTTTCGACAGCAAAATGTCATCAACAAATAAAAAGGATACTTGACGCTGTTTGTTGATTTTTAATTACTATAGACCACCTAGAACCCAGAAAAAGACATTGAGCCCGCCGACTTCGTTTTCTTCGTTGTCCTGGGACAGGCAAAAGCGAGAGAGCCAAGAAATTTACATTTGCTGGCCACAAAACAAAAAGGAGCAAAGAAATAAAAGAGTTGCCAGCAGTTGGTAAAAGTTGCTGAATAATTCAACGAATGTCCTGCCAACATTTTAATTTAAGTTTGCGCTCCGTTGGTCGCTTAGATAAGAAACTCTCGGTCGTATTTATTTACACTTTGCCGCTGCCAAATGACAAGCAGCCCAAATTATTAGAAAACTTTTCTCAGACGACATTGTGCAAACACAAATAAAATAAAATAACAAAAAAAAAATAGGAAATGTGGAAAGTACAAATTATGCAGCAATTTCATTTTGATATTTTGGTCAAAAACTGGATGAAAGGCTGTTAATGTAAATGGCGGTCACAAAAGTAGCCATCGAAAAAACCAAAAAAAAAACTTTTAATAACGTCTCCAAAGACACATTTTTTGCGGTCCTTTGTCTTGTTCCGCACACCCGCAATGAGATAGGTGGCTATAGATGCAGATAGATAAAGAGAGAGACAGGGATAGAGAGGGAGGGAGGGAGAGAGAGGGAGCGATAGTACAAACTCTTGTTCACACTTCATTTGCAATTCTGAGTGCGGCCTCCTTTGTTGTTGGCTTTTGGGAGGGTCGCCGCTCGACTGCGCCTAATTATTATTTTCACGAATTCAAGTTGTGATTTGCGCCAAGGACTTTCAGCCTGTCCTTGCTTTGATGGCCATCACTTGATGTAAATTATGTTTATGCTGGCGCATACTCATCGTGCGCGCCCTGCTCAACCACTCAACCACCCACAATGCAGCACCATTAAGTTTTATGTACCGTCTTCGCACTATATTCTGCTACTGGCTCCGGTTCTGGCTTATGGTCCGGCTTTATGGTCCAGTTAAGTCAATTACTTTAAAAACTTTTCGACAATAATTTCGCTGTGATGTGCTGCAATTTTTCCGAATGGCTTGGACTTGATTATAGGATAGAGAACTATATATTCCCGGAAAGAATGCACAAGTCTTACGAGCAAGTAACAAGTAATATGTGACTTAGTCAATAATATTCCGACAATCAAAATGAATTTGTATTTAGAGAAACTTTCTTGTGTTTTCCTGTCAAGGAAGTCGCGAGAATTATTTTCTGTCGAAGAACAGACTTTCATATTCATATACAAGTGAAATTAAGTAATAGCCCCATTACATCCGTCATTTTATATTCGGAAGCTTTATTTATATCGGAATTGAAAAAATATTCAGTAATTTCATAGAATGTTTACCAGAGATCATTTGCCCTGCAAAGGCGATCTTTTGTTATTTACTATTTAACTCTTTATTAAATAATGTGCTGCAATATAAGTGTGCATAAATATATATATGATATACATTTTTAAGCACGAGACTGTCGTTCAAGACCTCTCTGCACATCTGCTTTCGATCAATAATCTTTATATAGTGCCGTTGGAGCTTTTAAGTGACGTCGGTCATCGTTCGATGCTGAGTGGGTTGCTCGATACGTTTTTTGAAACAAAACTGGTCAGTTGAGTGAAAATTTAACGAGATCCAATTATGTATTGAGTTGCAATCAACTATTTAAAGAAAATAATACTAGAATTAATATTACGAATATGCGGATGGCAGCACATAGCGGGCTTAGATAAGCTAATTTTTGCGATTGTGTTAAGCTATTCGTCTTTTGTCTTGAAGAACCAAAATAGTTTTCCAAATATGTCAAAGATATTTTAAAATCTTGTCTAAATCATATGTGTGGAAAGAATTCAAAGAATAACAATTCTTCGAATGGTGAAATAATCAAACAACTTCAAGAAAAGCGCTTAGAAGCTCAATTCAAAGGGTTGGAAAGACTCCACTTACTGACGTAATCGCAATCCCATAAATTGTACATTCACCTTTAGGACTTTAAAAATGAAAAACGATATGCAATATTTAGTAATTTTCTCGTTGGAAATGGGAAAGAGTCGTATGCAATACAAAAGCTTGGAGAATATTCTGGAAATTCAACAGATTCATTGCAATATCACTTAAAAATAATATGTTAAATAATGAGGTGGATCTGATAAATTGTACAAATACCTGTTATAAACATTATATTTAGGTAAACAACTTAAATATTATTTGTGTTCCAAGTATTTGATTAAAATGGCTTAAACGGATCATTTAAATCGGATATTAGTGTTGTTCTATGTGTTGGAAAGTTGCTTCACTTAAATTTACCAAAATGATGGTTAAGCCAAAACACAGTTGAGCTATGCACAACTTTTTTGTTTTACCTTGATAGTGTAGCACATATTAATATTTTGTTTAGGGAAATTAAAATGATATTTCACAACCTTTTTAAAAACGAAAAATAAATTTTTAATTACAAAGAGTCAGCCGCAAACCAAAATAGACCAATTATTGTTGCTCTTCTTACTTAAAATAAGTTATCGCTTGAAAGCGCACACATACATAAAATATTTATGTTAACCAGGCTTATGTTGCTGTAGCTGAAAAGGACGCGGTCTCATGTTCGTATGTCAGTGCCTGTCTGGGCAAGTCTGGGCATGTCTGGGCCTGTCTGGTTGTCTGGCTGTCGACATATCTTAATTCCCATAACCAGCAAAAGTCTGCCTGAATTTCAAATTCAATTTGGCGCATTTTACATAATTTATTAAACAAAAGGCTCGACAACAGCACAAAACGTTTTATTGCCTCGCTTGTTGGCATGTGTGTGTGTGTGTGTGTGTGTGCGAGTGTGCGCTCTATCTTTTTATATATAAATAATTTAGGTGTGAAGATTATATGGTCGCGATATGGTTAAAATTGTTGACAACTTAATTTGTGAAGTGGTCTCCGTGGCCGGAAATGGTGGCATGAAATGACCAAAGTGATTGTAGGTGCCGCGCCACACACTCGTGCCACAGTCGCCACAGGCCACTTGCTGACGCCTACAAAAGATAGGCAGAGAGACAGAGAGAGGAAGGTGCGATGAACGAGATAGCATTACAAATTGTAATTTAAATGCGCGTTGAAAATAATTTATGAGGCACTGCTACGTTGAAGCAGCAATATGGCAAACAATGGTGCGCTCGCAATGGCGTCACGCAACGCGTCCGACGCGGCGCACATGCCGCATACTTAATCTGCAAGGCAGGTACAAAATCAGGCAAAAGGGAAACGCCAATGACAACAGACGGACGGCGGCCACTTTGGCACAACTCCAATTGAATTATTGAAAAATTAAAATGCTTTAAAGTGCAGCCCTTTCCCCTCCTTTTGCCGAACCAAGCCTTGCCTTGCGCGGCGCGTAAGTTTGTGAAATATTGCATGAATAATACACGTGCTGCTCTGCAAATTGGCGAACGCCCCAAATTACCGCGCCCAATTGTAATTGCCGGCATCGGCTTGTTAATTGCTACATAATTGTTTGAAATAAATTTACTTACCATATGCTACACCTGGCAGAAGACCGCTCGCTGCTGACATGGCGTATGAGTAATGTGCTGTTTAATATCAGTCCACTGTCCGACACCCACCTCCTCCACTCAATTTGCATTGTGCATTTTGAGCAATCGAGCATTAAATGGAGATTGAGCATTGCCCATTGTTTCACCTGAATGCGTGTGTGTGTGTGTATGTGTGTGTGTGTGTGTAAATTGAGTAAGTGGCTTTTGCATGATTAATTCATTGCCCAATGCATTTGGTATCGTGAGCATCTTGGTGCGCTGAAGTCGACTCATGTGCGACAAATTACTTGTCACTTTTCACTTTATGCTCGGGAGCATATCGCACATTAACTGTAACTTTATATAATTATTATGTGGAGCTTAAGTCGCTGACAACATGCTGTTCTGCTAGCCTATTAACTTTTTAATTTAAACTTTTAGATTCCATTATTTTATTTATTGATGATTAAAAAAGGCTTATAATTAAAAAAGTTTTCAAAGAATACAAATTTAATATTATATTTAAAGTTAAAATTTAAGTTAGAAATTAATTGATATAAAACTTAAAGTGAATAATTCATTTTATTTAAAATTGAAAATAAAATATAACAATAAAGTATATAATAAATCTGGGAGAATTCACATACACATAAATGTCTATAACTACGCTGAATTTTACAAAAATTCAGTTTTGATTTTTACACCCAGCTATATGTATGCAAATTCATTTCACGATTTATTCATATAATTCTTAACTTATTTTCAATGAATGTGCTCAATGGTTACTTTTGTAACGAACACTTACAGAGTCCTCTCCGCATGCACTCAAAGAAGGAACATGGAAAGGTAGTTTTAAAAACGTGGGTGTAATTATTAATTTTGAATACGACTAGTTCGAGGACAAATATTATACTACAACCAATCGGTCGGTATTTACTTAAGAAAATTACTCACAAAGTTTAAGAAACGAAGACAGCACTTTGGCGGCAAGTGCCGCTTGCAGTAATTGTCGGTTACGCCAGAGTATTGGCAAATCAGATTACACTTTTTATACTATACCGAAGGTGTCATAGTATATTGGTTTTGTGCAATGTCCGTCATGCTGTCTGTCCGCCTGTATGAACACAACCTTTTTCGATACCCTTAGAGAGGCTTGGAAACTTGGAACACATACTGGTCTGTGGCCGCGTCAAAGAATGTGTAAATATTGGAGTACTACGTCCACTAGGGGGCTAGGAAATCGATAAAATAGATATTCGCAAATCGATAAAGTCGAATATTTCCCACAATTTGAAGGCTAAAGTCACCAAATTAGGTTGGTAGGTTGTTGAATCGGCATATGCGACGTCCACCTCGTGCGTCCCCAAGCTCTTCGCCCCCAAAAATGGCAATATCTTCTGGCTATATCTCCCACAATTTAAAGATAGACTCACCAATCGCAGAAGATAACTGGCTGGTTACCTCCTTCAAGGATCGGCAAATACACTTTCAGATAACGCCCACAACCGCTGCCCCCACAAACTTTGGCCCTAGAAATCTTGAATATGCATATCTTCAACAATTTGTAAGCTAGAGTCACCAAATTTTAAAAGTATGTTACTGGTAACTCCCCTAAGAGATTGACAAAAACTGATATAGCTATTATATATCATATATCTTACACAGTTCGAAAGCATGTGAAGTCACAAAATTTGAAATGTATATTGCTAGTAACAGTCTTCAAAAGTCCGTTACCGCCCCAAAATTCCAAAAAGCCTATATCTCTAGAAATTTAAGAGCTACAGTTATCAATCTTGGCAGGAAGGCTACTCAAATTTCACAAAAGCCTATATCTTTGAAACGTCTATATTTTAATGAAAAACTTGAACGGTAGATTACCCAAAATCTACTTCAAAGATCGGTATTTCTTGACTACACGTACCCTGTTTTGTGGTACTTGTTATCAGATAATATTACTTATGGTATCAGAGTATTTCGCAGACGGTGACGCTCGGCTGCTACGTTCTTACTTATATTTATTTGTTTTTATTTTGCATTTATTTAATTTAATTTTTGCACACACATATTCGGCACCACTGCCAAATTACTGCAATGGGTCGGGTAGCTCCAGTCTTCAACGTTCAATAATAAGGCAGATAAAGCTTTCATCCAGTTTCGGATGCTTGCAGATTAAATTAGGTCCGAGAGTGAAAATTGTTTCGCATGGAATTAGTAATTAAATTATCACACTGACTTCAACGATGAAGAAGACCCAATAAGAAGAGCCATTCCGCTTAGCTGGATACCACCCTTAACGCCGTTGCGCAACCGTAAAGTCTTAAAGCCTTTTAGAGCAGGCTATGAATACTGAAAAACTAGCTGACCAGAATCATATTTGCAGCATTTGAGGCATGCAGCAGGCGTTGCCTGTGCATTTGTCACAATCATTTATTAATATGTTAAACACAGTCTAAACGAAGCCGCAGCAACAGCTGCCACATGCCACCTAATAGTTACCCGTTGGCAGTTGCACCTTAGAGGTCCCTCAGCCAGTGCTGAACAGGAGCTAACGGTGGCAAGGACTTCAAACTGAAGCTGAAAGCTGACAAGCACGTGGCATAATTCATGAAAGTGAGAAAGTGTCGAGCAGCAGTTGGCCCCACTTCCCATTTCCCAATCAACAACCCCATTTGACTGCCATGTTTTATGTTTCGCTCACTTTCTTGGCACATTTTTGCACATATTTCATGTTGATATCCTGTAAAATACAACTGAATGGGGCTTACAATTATTTGCAGTGATCACAGCAGGGTGTTAGTATGGATCGTCAACTTCCTTATTCTATAACAAAATTTAACATTATTTAATTCAAACACATCTTTGAATAATTCTTTTATAAAAATTGACTTAAGAAATTGTTTAAAAATTGCTAGTTACTCAACAAATTAACAACGTTATCGAAATCAAAAATTAGACTTACACAAATAAGAAAAGCAGAAATGAAATATCCTGAAAATATTTAAATACTATTAAAACACTAAGTCAAAGCAAAATGCCTCTCTCTTGCTTAATAATAATTATTATGAATAATGAGCTATTGTTTTATTTTTTTGATTTAGTTGTTTTTATTTTTTACTTTGTTTGCTCTCAGTTGCATTTCGGGTAGCTCAATTTAATTAAAGTTCTTAATGAGTTTTCCATCGCAGCTCAATCAATCAAGATGCTTGAATTGAGCCATTAAATGCAAGCTGGCTTTGTCTTACAAGCGATTACATTGTCAGTGGCAGCCAGAACCCCTTGAAAACCAGCTGGGCAACTTGCCAGCAAATTCTTCGCCAATGAAGTTCGAAATACTTGAAGCGAATAAAAAAGGCAGCCACAGTTGCTCAACTGCTGAGATTGCAGCTGCTTGTAAAACAAAAAGCGACACATACATATACATATGCATACATATGTGCAGCTGTAGGGCTGAATCGAGAACTGGATCCGACCAGTTCGAGTTCATTTGTTTGCCAAGTTGCCAAGTTGGCAAAGTGCATTTTGCCGCAGCCAAAATTTGTTTTGCGGTTTTGCATATAAATATCTGAGCATCCACACGCGATGGCGATGGCGATGGCGACGTCTCCTTGGTTTGGCTTAGCTCTTGCTTGCATTTAATATTATCTGGTAAGCATTTGCTTTAGTCCTTCGTCCTTGCCACATTTTTATGTTGCTTGCAACACGTGTGCATGCTGTGCAAAAAAATCCATTGCATTCTTTTGGGCTTGTGTTCGTGCTGCTGTTCTTTTTGCCTTCATTCGCCATTCCTTGTGTTGTTATTGTGGCTGCTGCTTCTGCTGCTTCTGCTGCTGTTGCTGCTGCTGCAGTGAGTTGGGTTAAAGTAAACAATTTGCATAAAGCATTTCATATGCTGTATCCTTCTTTTTATGACTGCATTGTAAATTATGGTAATAGTTTCCTCGTGGATAGCTGGCGGACTTACAACTTAAGTAAATGTTGCAACTTGTTTGCTGTCGCTATTTTTTATTTAACCCTTACGCAATTAAAGGAGTGTAACATTCAAAGATTTTTTTAATATTAATAGCCTTGTTGAAAAATTGTAAACTTTCACTGCTGTTTTTTTTTTTTATGAAAATTACGCTGTTGCCTTAAATGTTTATTTAAATTATATTCTTTTGATGAAATTCCATCTGTCTTACACATATTTATGTACATCAAGGAACCCATTTACGTCTATAAAAATCCATTTTATACTACATCTAGAAGAACTATCAAAGTTTCTTGCTAAGAAACAAGACTCTAAATTCTGAATGGCATTTATTTCCTCACAGAATTAAATATTAAACTAACTGCACTTCATAAATTATATAAATTGGAAAGTTAAATTTACTTCATTAAAATTGTATGATTAATTTTAAATTATAATCCTCAATATTTATTGTTAATTTATTTTTATTATCATCTAATCGCCATATATACGAGTAAGTAAATGTTTGTATTTTTTATCACATTCTTTAAGAAAACTGTGTAGAGCCAGTTAAATGAATATAAAATGATTATTTTACACATTTATCATAATTACCTTATGTACGTAATAAATTGTTTCTATCACACAGTTTTATGTAAGGTTAAAACACATAGACCAATTTTGGCCCGTTGTAATACCGCTTCGGATCTAGCTCGGATTTCTCTACACTAGTATAAAACTTAAGATCAGAGATAAGACCAGTCCCATGCTCGCTAGCTCTGATAAACTAGATAAAGGTTGCAAATCGCTTCCTGGCAAGTGCCGGCAGAAGCAGAATAAGTGTTCCGGAGATTCTACTTCTTCCTTTTCTTTCCGCAGAAGTCATTATACGGCACCTGAAGTCTATGGGCATGAATGCTGACTAACCAGTGTCCTGTTTTGGCACGAATTACTGTATAGCAGCTTGTAAGACTCCGATTACACAACTATCTACTGTGTTTTGTATTAATATTGGGCAATGTATGCTGTGCTATGTGACCGCAGTTTGCGTTTCGCTATTCATCATTAGACCTGCGTCTAATTTCCTCCTTGATATTAAGCATGCAGGTAGGTAGAGGCATACATTTACCTTCCTTATATGTGAGGAGAGGTAACAGAGTTCCTTTGCTAGCTAACTCATAACCCTCACAGTAGCCTTCAATGTCCTGGTGACCAGGAACCCACATCAAGCTGAAAACATGCAAACATGAAAACCATCTCATGTAGATATTTGCGACAGCTTGTTACAGATATCGAATTCGACCGCGTCATATATGTTGAAATTGCCTAGGCTGACTTTGAGCATCTTTAGGCAATTTAGTTCTTATTTTATGCCTAGTACTTCCACCTGTTGTAGTTGTAGTTGTACTACTGGCAGTATTTTGCGTTGAAGGCATTTTTGTATTCCCTTCTAGATTCGATGCATGACCTTTTTTTCGAGCATCCCAAAATAAGGATGCTAAGAATTCCTTTTTCACCATACTACGACATCATACAGAAGTATTGATATGACAATAGATATGTACAACCATCGGACAATATTTGGGGACATTCCCCAAATGGATTTCCTGTTGCCTGTTGCATTTTTCACCCGTACTTGGGTGTTAAGGTTCCAATCTAGTTTCCTATCCAGTGTCAACACTAGCAAGTTGGCACTTTTACTGAAGAAGAGAGTTACGTTATTTAGTATGGGAGGAATAAGGGGAGGAATTTTCACATGTTTTTAAAACTAAATTAAATTGCAATTACATCTTTGATGTTATTTCACACCAGCAATTAAGTTGCCATCATCTTTCAGCTCATATGTAAATATGCATTACCGTTAATGCGCTAAATGTGAACATGCGTGGACATGTCTGCAAATGAAGCAGTGCCCATAGAGTCCCAAGTCATTTAATTGCATAATGAGCCAGAGCTGGCATTTAATCAGCTCGTTTGTCAACAAAGTGCATATATAATGCGAACACACAGAGAGACCGAGAGAGATGGGAGATGGATGAGAGAGATAGAGAGATAGAGACGTAGAGAGAGAGAGAGAGAGAGGGTGTGTAGGAGAGTTAAGTTGTTGTAGAGATAGAGAGAGAAAGGTGAGAGAGGGCGATTGAGAAGGAGGGGGAAGGACAGACAACTCGTCAACACTAAACTAATTACGTATACGCAGCATGATTAGGAGCTATAGCTGATTAGGTAACTGTCAAACGTCAATGGCGTGTGATTGAATTGGCTTTATTGGTTGCCTCCGCTATGGCCTTCATTCCCTTCATTCCCACACGACTCTTATTTTTTTTTTCCGTTTGTCGTCTCGAGTTTTAAGGATAATGGCCACACCATAAGCCATAACGAGCTGAGCATTTGGCAAATGAAACCCAAAAAGTCGGGGTCCAAATATTTGTTGACATATTGCGGATTTGAAATGATTTGTGAACGCCCAGCGGACCAGCGGCCAGCGACCAATCCCCTAGAATTAAACAAATACATTTGAATAATGGCAAGCAATGAGCAAACAAAACAGAAGACTGATTGCTGGCAATAAAAATGGACCATAAAAAGCGATAACATCATATTTATACGCGGCAAACACTCAACAAGCAGCCGCAAGCCGAAAGCCGTATAACAAAAATAAAAGACGGCCAAGTCTGGGACAACAATGCCACCATGAACCGTGCAACCAATACTTATCCCGATATACCCAAAGCTCCCCAAGGCGGCGAGCGTTGAAAGCGATTATATGCGTAAATATAAAAATGGCGAAAAGACAAATAAACGACAATAAACGAGCAGGCGTGGCGGGTGAGTAAACCATAAGTATCCACATTCATATAACCACCCGCCACCACTGCGCTCCATAAACTCCCGCCAAGCCAGCAAACGAAAACATAGCGAGCAAAAAAAGATGGGCCCATAAAAAAGAAAACCAACAAAAAGGGCAACAAGGGTCAAGATGCCTGTACAGTGGGTCAGTCAGTCAAAAGTGATGTGGGTTCGGTTCAAATACTAAGGGCAAGCTGAAATATTTTAGTTTATATTCGTATTTGAAACAACGAGCAACCGAGCTTAAATCAAAAGCTAATGTACATATATCTAAATATTGTAATATCTTAATCGAAGGCCAGTACAATTTAATTGTTGTATAGCTTTATTGTATAATCGAATGCATTTAATTATGATCAATGGCTTAATTAAATACTTGCAAAATATAAAAATGTTTAAATTATGTTTTCGTTGTTTTCGGAAATAAATAAATAATAAAAAAAACTTTTATAATTGTATACTTTATTTGAATAGATTAATAAGGCTTTGACCAAAACCGATTATGTTTCTATTATTTTTGTACATAGCAATTATAAATTCTCATCATCTCATCATCTCTCATTTTATTAATTATTATTTTATTACTATTATATTGATTTTGTATATAGCTGTTAAGTTTATTTAATTACATCTTTTTTATATTGAATTAAAAATTGTATATTTTAAGACCTCTCTTAAAAATTGTGGACTTTTGTTAGCCCAAATAAAATAAATAATATTGAATCATTGGTTTGTTCTCTGCTTCACAATTTTCCAGACTTTTTTTTTATTTTTGCTCATGCTCATTAATAAAAGTGCTAGAATGATAATCGGTATTGCCTATAGTCCATTTGCTGCAAATCAACTGTTTTAATTTTATATAAAAAGGTTGAAAGTTATGACACACATATTAATTACTTTCAGTTCCACAATCGAAATTTATATTTTATTATTCTGTGCCACTGTACATTCCTTGAGCCAACCTGAAAACGAGCACGAAAATGTAGTAGGCGGCACATTTACAGCAGTTTTTCTCATTCTTTTTATTTTATTTAATTTTTTTTTTGTCTGCACGTTTTGTTTATGACGTCCATTTGTTTGTTGAAAGTAACCGAGATTAGATTCGGGTCTCGCCAAGGTGGACACACAGGATATAGCTGCACATTTCTACTCGATGCTGTCTGTACTGGCTACTCATGGTCATCCTACTTCAATGATTTGTCCATTTCGAGTGCAGTCGCGTAAATGTTGACGACTCATTTTAGTACCGACAAGGACGTGCAGATTTGCGATTTGCAGTTGATGTACACAGCGGCATTCAAATGTTAAGCGTCCCATAAATTTCCAATAAAACTGAGCTGCGCTTTAAATTACCTGGCTATGCGTCTGAAAGTATGCCGACAATTTGTTTTTGCTCGCTTCATATAAGTCTAAAGAAAGCGCAGTCAAATTGGCTTTGGCGTCAGTTTTAGCAGCTACTTTTTCCCCTCCTTTCTTGCCAGAAAAGCACAACTCGGCCCAAAGGCCGCTCATTGAAACTGGCCGCCAATTTTCAGCACGTTTTTGTTTGCTCAAAGTCCAAAAACCAAAACCAAAGCGAAAGAGTACAAAACGAAACGAAAGGTAGCCATCGTCGAGCCTGATAAATTGAATGGTCAGCTGCGTTTCCATAAAAGGGCCAATTCGGGTCCTGCCCCTTCGCTTAGGTGAGTCAAACAACATTTGCGCTCCAGATCATGGATGAGTGGAGTGGACATTTACGCTCACTGGTTGCCAGTCCATGTCGCGACATGTGTGCCTGCAGCTTGGGGGGCAGGCTGGCTATTGAAAACAGAAATTAACAATAGATACGTGCTTCAAATTGACAGTTCTTCAGCTTGAAGTCGCTTATCTTACAATTAATTACTAAGAAACAAACTTGAGCAAACTATCTAGAGTTCTTACTTTAGTTTCAAATAAAACAGTTTACTGAATAAAATATTAATAATAGTTTGCTAAATAAAAACAGCTTATAAACATTTTTTTGTCCACTATAAATATTTAATCTATTAAGATTTGGTTTTTTCACATAAAATCTTTATACAAAATATTATCAAAATTCTTAAGCTTTATTATCCATTATATTATATCATTTAATTTGTGGCTTTTATTTCATTTTAATAATTTTCCATCTATATTTTTCAACCATTTTTTAAAAACGGTGAGCTTTTTACGTCAGCATTAAGTAAATAAAACGAATGAATTAATTTATTGCTGATAAATTCTTAAACGTAGTCAAAAGTTATTCCACATCATACATTTATTTTATTTATTAATTAATCATGAGGATGATTCATTAGTTGATTTTAGAATTCTGTAGGAACTAGATCAAATTTGTTTCTATATACGAATCTGTTAATTTTGCAAGTGATTTTAAAAGATCGTTTCTCCACCAAAGTACGGATACTTGTTAGAAGGCAGCTGCATCATCTGGCAGCTGCTGTCGTTGCATGGAATTACGCAAATTATATGGCAAACAAATCGGCAGGCAAGGCAGAAGACAAAGCTCAAAAAAACTGCTCATTAAATTGCAGCTCGGCGCTCGCGAAAACTTCTTTTGAATGGCACAAAAAACTGCAAATGCAACCGTGACAGGTGAAATTGAATGAGGGGACATTTCGACATTCCCCCTTCTCCACAAATGCCAAAAATAGTGAGCTCCAAACTATACGAAAAACGTGCTAAAACGTAAATCAACAGCGAAAATCGTGTTGAGCATTTTTTCTTGTCGCAAAAAAAGAAAGAAAAAAAAAATAAAATACAAAGCAGAGAAGGGCAACGAAAACAGAGGCAAAGAGAAATGAAGTATAAACAGTTGTTGCTGAGCGGTAGAAGGGCTTAACAAGGGGGTGAGCTCCAAAGTTGAAAAGTGGCAAAAGTCCAGAGGGAATTGGAGAATGGACATGGCTACGGTGATGGCCAGCAGCAAGTGGTGGAGGGGCAAATGGTGCTGGCGACTTTTAAGCGCCGTTTGCAGTTTTCCTTCTCCTGCTTGACCCCTCCCTCCGTCTCCTGTCTCCTGACTTGGCAACGTAATTCAATATGTAATGCCGTGTTGAAAGCTGTAAAAATGCTTAAGCGTTTTTCAATTTAGCAGTTTTATTTTACGAGCAACGTCTCTGAACACATTGACCGAAATGAGATTTTCCGCTAACTCAAATTTCTTAAATGCTTGCGGAACATTTGCAAGTGTCAATTGAAACAGGAATATTCGACTCGCTTTTTTTGGAATAACACGAAGAATGACATTCGACTCGGCATGTTGTTCATCTGAAATCTGAGTGAAAACTGAGTCAGTGTGAAAAAATAGTCTTTAGTCGAAAGCAATATTAAAAGCTATATTAAAAAACTTTTCTAAAATTACACGAGGGAAAAATGTAATAATAAAACTGAGGTATTTTCTGTGAAAATACCAATAATTTATTTTCACAATGTAAAATATACACACAGCGTGTATATACATATGTTATATTTTTACTTTTAGATTACTGCATGTCATGCTGTATTTAAGCACTTTTATTTAAATACTAAGGACAACATTATAAGCATATTTCCCTATGAATTAGTCGTACGCCTTTGTAGCTAGTACTCTAACTCTAAAGTTTGTTATTGTAAAATATATTTTAGTTAAGAAAAAAAGAGTAGTAATAGTGCTATTACAGTACTGTTGGGTGGCAACGGTGATTAATAGATATAATAGCAGCATAAGCGTTAAAGGAAAAGTAAGAGCCGTAGAAGAGCAGCAGAATGAGAGAGTCAATTTCGTGAAGCGCAGCGATAAGATCGTCAATAGGAAGTCGTCAAGGTCCCGATTACTTAAAGTTGTAAATTTGTCGGTGCGTCGGAGAAATAAGGCGTTGTGTTATAGAGTCGAACATTACGTTGCAAATCCAGCACTCGTCATTTAGTGTAAAATACTTATAACTATTATATTAGCAATAAACAGGACATAATCAGTTCTACATGTATGAATTTATATGAATACATTTAATGTAGTTTTCTACCTTAAATTTCTTCGGTTACTATATATATTGGCGGGATTTCAAATGATGCATATTTTTTAACATATTCTTTCACTTTTTCAAAAAGTATAGCATAGACGAAGTTTCGTCTACAGAAAATTCAATCTGAAATTTAATGAATGCACGTTTTAATTGAAATGAATTCAAAAATTTAATTATACATTTCACTAGTTCGACTGTAAAAATACATTTATCCATGTTCTGTACAAATTATATTCTACAAAAAGAAAATAGCAAAATGCTACAATGAAATGAAACTTTTTGTTATTTCACAAGGGAAAACCTGCAATCGTTGCAATTTTCGACGAAAAACAATTAAACTTGAACTTTTGTCATAAAAAAGAAGAAAAAAAACTAAAAGCGCTGCGTGAAAATGTTCGTATAAGCCAAATAAGGCGACAGCAACAGAGTCCACAGGATGCGACTGCGGAGCTGGACACATTGGCGAAAAGTTTTTGTCCAAGTTGGCGCTAATTAATTTTTATTTATTACGTGTACGTACAGAAACAGGCAGCCAGAATGTTTTCTCAATGAAATTATTTGACCAAAAATATAATTAAATTTTCTAACTCCTCCTTTTTGTGCACTTTCTCTTCTCTGCAGGCAAACACACACGAGTGGATACCCAGCAAACAGCACTGGAAGGTAATTAATATAGCGGCTTTTAACTTGATTTTTTTTGGTTTTGCTTTGTTTTGTTATACTTTATTTATGTGGCTCGCTGCAATTTCACTGCCTCACGGAACGCGCACTGTGCAGCAGTTTGCCCCATCGAGATCCAGCAAAAGTGCGACAAAAGTCGTGTCAAAGCAATGTGTGCAACATTTCTCTTTGCCACATTGCTTTTGCTTTTACGAATTCCCGTTGAAAGAGGGAGCCACAGACTCAAATGTGGGCCAAGCAAACTTTTAAGCAAATGAACTCTGCCCCTAGCGAATTGGGACATTCTTTTGATTAACTGGGCGTGTCTCCTTCTGCTACTGATCCCACTTCCACAGATGCGGACATGCCACGCTTCGCCGAACCCATTGCCAATGTCACAGTCTCCATTGGCCGCGATGCTCTGCTCGCCTGCGTCGTGGAGAACCTCAAGGGCTACAAAGTGGCCTGGGTGCGTGTGGACACACAGACGATACTCTCCATACACCACAATGTCATATCGCAGAATAATCGGATCAGTTTGACTTACAATGATCATCGATCGGTAAGATTTTATGAACCTATCATTATCATTGTTATCATCTTTGGATTTTAATCTTGAGATTAATAATATATAATTTTAGATAATTTTACTTTGCTGATGAATTCAAATGTACACTTAACCTTTAATAGTACTATATACCGTTTGAGCTTTCTCATATATTTAATACTAAATTTAAGGCCACTGAACTGTTAGATGGGCTTCCAAAACCAAACATCAAAATGCTCATATTATAATCGGATTTAATAAATCATTAATGTGATATCAATCAATAATTATAATATTTATTTTTAAATTTTTAATGTTTTATATTATTTCTACTTATATTATTTACACGTTTTTAGATTTGTTGTCTTCATCAGAAAATATTAAGTCATAAAATGGGCAAATAACATTTATGCAATTTTAACTCTAAAGCATTAAAGTATAAAAAACTACTCAGGAATACTTATTCTGAGATTTGGGCCTATTTTTGGCCAAATGTAGAAATTTTGCATTAATTTTAAGAAATTAATACACAAACATTTTAAAATAAATGGTATAAATACAAAAAAAAAGTTCCTATCTTTAACATAAATTACTGAGTAATAATATGGAAAGTCAATATTTAAAGAAATTTAACTATAAATCATTAACTTCAAAAAAATACAATTATAGTAAAAAAATATTGCTCAAATTGATTAATTTTGCGTTGTAAGCTATAATTTCTTTTTTTTAAGTTTTTTTTTTTAATATTATAATCGCAATGAGACAACGTGCCAAGGAAAACTATCAAACTAAATACATGTTTTATTGAGATGATACAAAATAGAAGTCATCATTTCAACGACCTCGAACATATTGTGGAATTTAACCAGAGCTAAGAGCTTAGCGCAAGGAAAAAGGAATTGTTGCACATTCATAATGTGCAGAAGTTTATGTATTTAATGATTCTTCTGAGTTATGAGGAATTTAAAAAATAGTATAAAGTGTCCTTTTCAAGTGGAAGGAATGTAAATATATTTACCATAGTATTATTTCGTTATTACATTTATATTCTAGTGGTATTTGCACATCAAGGAAGTGGAGGAAACAGATCGTGGCTGGTACATGTGTCAGGTCAATACGGTATGTACCGAACTCCAAGAAACAGTCCAAGCAATTTGAACTTTTAACATTTTTTCATGTTCTTCCTTAAGGATCCAATGCGCTCGAGGAAGGGCTACCTGCAGGTGGTGGGTAAGTAAGCGACTTCAGCGATTCGCTGTCAATTTAACCACAGTACACACAACTCATTGCTTGAACCCGCTTCGCTACAGTTCCTCCAATGATTGTCGAGGGCATGACCAGCAACGATATGGTCGTGCGAGAGGGCCAGAATGTATCGTTAATGTGCAAGGCGCGCGGATATCCAGAGCCTTACGTAATGTGGCGCCGAGAGGACGGCGAGGAAATGCTAATTGGCGGGGAGCATGGTGAGTAATCAGCTTCACATTTGCAATCTGCACACAGCGCAATTGCTCAATGTGGTTTCTGTGTCTTCTTGCCATCCAAACGCACAACCCACACACAACCAGTCAATGTCGTTGATGGCGAGCTGCTGCACATCACCAAAGTAAGCCGACTCCACATGGCGGCATATCTGTGCGTGGCATCGAACGGAGTACCGCCATCGATTAGCAAGCGAGTGCATCTGCGAGTTCAGTGTGAGTACAGCTCCAATATTTAATTTTCCACAATGAGAAAGTGCTTGAAACGATTGGGAAGTGCATAAATGCCTAAATGAGTTTAAAATAATAATAGTTCAGTCAATTTAACATTAAACTTTTTGATGTGTTTTTAAAGAAAACCGCCAAATGGAAGGTTGTGGCTTTAATAAGATTTCAGTTTTTCTTTTCCTAATTAATATTTTTAAAATTTATTTCTAAAACTAGAAAATATGACTTTTCAGGGCGATTTTCAATTTAGTGCGATCTTCTAAAATTCAGTGCGCTTTGTTTACTAAGCAAGGAATTCAAAATTATAATGATTTTTACGCTTAGGCAACTTTTTAGCAAAAAAAAAAAGATAATTAATTTTGATGACTATATCGCATATTTAATATGTGAACTCAGTTTTCCCCAGTAATTATTAATTATTAATTCATTCTCCTAGAACATAAATTAACCAAGTTTAATTTGAAATAGAAGACAAGAGTTTCTGCCGTTTTAAAAGTTGAATACCAAATTATTGAAAATTTATGAGAAATCAATATATGCGCAAAATACAAATAGCAGTGAGTGAATTTGTCATTGAATTAAATTTGAAAGTTGAATCAAACTTTGCACAGATTCAAAGTTTAAGATTTATATAACAAACTCATAGCAAATTCAACGTGCAAGTGCATCAAATCCATTTTGGGGCACAACAGTTATGCAACATTTATGTGCCGTTTGGTCGATGTGGCCACCTAGAGTCGGACGCGCTGTTAAATGCGTAAAATACACAAAGCTGAGCGGCAGGCCTACGCCTGGTTCTCCACATCTCCCTGACTAGCTTTAACCATCCGCCCCAAAATTGCCTTTTAACTGTTGCAGTTTCAGGGCAATAACCGCTGCGTGTCCGCAACAAAAAGGGACCGAGCGGAGGGTGGGAAGACGTGTTCGAAAAAGGGAGGGTCCACGCACTTGGCCGAAAATCGACCAAAGCTCCAGTCACGTTAAATTAATTTACCTGTGAGCGTACGTGTGTGTGTATGTGTTGCGTGTGTTTTTGTTGTGTGCATGCGCTCATTTTGCCATGTTTGTGGGTGTTGTGTTTGTTTGTTTGCTTGTTTGTCAGCAAGTGTTATTTTGTGCTCCAGCTCTGGGAACGTGGCGAAAATGCGTTTCCATTGCTATGACACATACACACACACACACACACTCACACACACGGCCCGTGAGCTGATGCAGTAACAAAAGCTATTTACACATAGCCAGACACAATCTCCCGCTCACAGGCGCTCTTTTAATGACCGAATGCATTTTAATCCAAAACCCGTTTGCCAACTCACGTAAAATGCATGCGAAAAGTGCTTTAAAAATAGTTACAAGCCGATGTGATTATAAAGTTCAGTTGAGGATTGCACTCGACTTACAAAATATAAGAATTTAGCAAGAATAATCTTTAAACACATTAATTGAACTTCGAATATTTTTAGCTTAGTTTGAGCGTTTTAGCTTAGACTTAAACTTATAAATATATGCGTTTTCTTTCATGCATTGTATATATAATATAATAATATATATAATATATCTCTGAATAGATTCAAGCATTTTAAGTTGTAAATTATCATTGTTAAAAAATAAAAGAATAATCTTCAAAGATTTTGTCGGTAGTTTTCCGAACAACACAAATATTATTATTGGTTAAGAACTGCATAGATCCCTTATACACAGTTATGGACTCTTTTTTGACCCTCCTCCCTAGGAAATAGTCGTGTTATGCTAAGTTATACATTTGGAAAGTTGAATTACATTCATGTACCCCTTATACCTACCAGTTTTATCTTAACTTACTAATGTAATCAATTTAGGGTTTTCGATCCTTTCATTAAGAACTCAAATGTAAACTTCCTTAGTCTTAGCCATGGTTGCGCGTTTCATCTTATTCATAGCAATCCTTTTTTTAATTGACTACGGTTTTTCTGGGGTTGGAAATATAATGCCGTAGAAAGTTTAAGAATTGTTTTCGTTTAATATTAATTGAAATTTAAGAGACATTAAAATTAAATTTTATTATAATTTTAATTTATATTTTAATTTTTTGTATCGAGAGATATTTGTCGACAGTGAATACATATATAAAAGGCAAAGATATATATATTTATTTATATATTATATATGTTTTACATATGCGTTTACATGTATATATTCACAGTTCCACCCATGCTCTCTATACCAAATCAGCTGGAAGGTGCATATCTGGGGCAGGATGTTATGCTCGAATGCCATACAGAGGCCTACCCAGCCTCAATCAACTATTGGACCACTGAGCGGGGTGACATGATAATATCAGGTATTGTCCACTGTTCAAGTAACTTAAACATAAGCTTAACTTATCCCCAATTTAATGCAAATTTTGCATACTCGAGGAACATATGTGCTGCAGCAGTTCACTGTGCCGCGAAATCCGGGCCAGCTGCACGCTGTTAGGGCTATGCATTGTAGCCAGGTATATTATCTGAAAAGCGTTTGTAAATGAGCTTACAATGCAATCTACATGCTGCCTTGCCACGGTCAGAGTACAGCACAGCAGGCAGTCAGAAAACTGTCACGAAAACTGACAAAAATTAAAACTCGCATCACTGCGTAACCGTAAAAATAAGTTAAGCTGCTGCAGTTGCAATCACAGCTGATGTCAACAATAACAACACGAAACATTACATACCCTTACAGGCCGGAGATATCCCTCCGAAATCTAACCTTCGACATCAATTTAAAAAAACAAACCGATTTTCCTAATGAAAGTTTGGTTCTTTGTTATATATAGCAATCCTCATATTAGTTAAGTTTGGAATGGGATATCGGACAAAAGTTATTCATTCGACCGATCCATGGCAACTATATGATGTACTGGTCCGATCCGACCGAGCCCCACATGAGTACTTCCAGCAGGAAAATGACGGATATATGCAAAGTTTCAAAACGGAGGAACTACTTTGCGCAGAAACGGACAGATCCATCGGACAATGTCGTCTCGATTAGTGATACCAATCAAGAATATATATACTTTATGGGGTTGGAGACGTCTGTCTCAAACTTCATGACAAACGAATAATATCCTCTATAAAAGAATAAAAATGCGTTTGTCGAAAATAATGTGGTCGCTGAAGCTGCTGCTCATGTTGCTGTTGAGTAGTCCTTTAGTTTCTTTTTGTATTAATCATACGTACTGAGCGACAGGCATTCGAAAAACAAACAGACACGTGGAAAGACTTTTGAGCTTTAAATTAATTGTCTTTATTGAGCAGCGCTGAACAATTTGTTTCGACAAATAATAAGTCAGTTAATACGTTTAATGGAAACATACAAATATATACAGCATGAAATCAATTTAAATATGAAAACATTTTTCTTTGTTCCTTTCTTGAAGCTATAATTCAAATATATATTCATTACCAATAATCTATATTTCGTTGCTTAATTATTCACTTATTTTATTATGATTATTTAATTCTACTTAATTTATATATATATTTTTGTGTTTTATATATTAGTAATAAAATTATTTGACTTAATACTCAATTTATTGATGCAAAAATGTTTGCATGGCTTCTTTTAGTATTCGTTTAATTAAACTGACAAATAAATTGAAATAATTCAATTTCAATTTAGATATGTATGAAATGCTCCACTTAGAGTTGTTGGCAAAGATTTGTGCTGCATATATGTGGCTGTTATTGCAATGTGAAATTCCTTTTAAAATGCAAATCCAATAATTGGCAACTGATTAAATTACATAAAGTCTCGTTCACACAATGGTTTTAATTAACCACTGAACTCAGAATGCAACAGAAATTTACCATAACCAAAATGGAAACGACCAAAACCAGCAAATAAATAAAATGTTGATATACTGGGAAAATTGACAAATCGCAAATAAAATAAATACAATAAGTGCAACTACAATGTGGCAAATTCTATCAAATTCCTGTGTGTCAGCGAAATGATAGAAATGTCAGAAAATAATGTTTGCAACGAAAATTATTTTAACATAATCACACAGATTTGCGGACAGGCGGCGGAAAAGCGTCGAGCCCCTAAAAGCATTAAACAACATGCGTCAGAGCCATAACTGGGTGATACTCAAAAATCTATACATTATAACCAAGATAAAGCGGAAAATAATTATCGTAAAAGCGAGAATTTAATCAATATAATGCATGTTGGGTGGCTAAAGTTTAATTTTAAGTAAACATACGAATATATTTCACCACCAAAGTATCAGCTTAACACAAATCACACTTTACACCCATTTTTATCCCATGATTATTTTGGAATGTCCAAAAATGAGTCATCAGCATATGAGACGCATAAGCATCGAAATTATAACAAATACTTTCGCCGTTTGTTTGTTCGATAAGGTAACACACACATTCAACAAGAAATAGCCGTGTGTGTATGTATTTGTGTTTTTGTGAACAAAAAAATTCCAAATTATGACCGAGGTATCAGCCAGTAGTAGAGACATTTCATATGCACACACGCATAGGCAGCAAGCAAACAAAATGCGAACTGAGATATGAATTCGGCAGCGAACATGATGCATTGCAAACAGACACCAAAAGTTTTGGGTAATAAATTTTAAGCGATTTCGGAGCGAAACGCATGAGATATATATGTGTTTGGAGTTTTGTGGGTTGAAAGAAAACTTAGGCAAATAATATAATAAATATACACTTAAAGATAAAGATACAGATATAGATATAGATATATATATAGATACAGATACAGATATAGATATAGATATATATATAGATATAGATATAGATATAGATATAGATATAGATATAGATATAGATATAGATATAGATATAGATATAGATATAGATATAGATAGAGATATAGATATAGATATAGATATATATATAGATACAGATACAGATATAGATATAGATATAGATATAGATATAGATATAGATATAGATATAGATATAGATATAGATATGGATATAGATATAAAATGATACAAAACAAAGATTAAGTAAAACGTAAAAAAAAGTAAATTTAAAAGTTGATAAAAATTAAGAAAGAAAATTAAAGAAAATATAGGAGAATATTTAAACCTTTGGGTAGGTTTACCATAGTTATACACGCTCAGAGACAATAAAAATAAAATGCATATATATATTAAATCTTTTTATTTTCATGATTCAGGTATATTTTAACATATATATTGAAGATTCATTAAGAATCATAACTAAAAGAAGATGAAGAAGAAATTTGAATGAGATGTTAATTAATTTGTATTAGACTTTAAGCTTTGACTAAAGTCTCACCCGTGTTTAAAGGAAGATTATATAATTACATAAATATACATTTATTACATGGAATAACCTCTTTTTGTGGTATAATCTCTTTTTTTATTGCCTTTATAACTGGGTCTCTTAAGCCACTATTTAACCCAAATCTGTCCAATATAACATACGAGTTTGCCATATCAACTTGTCGCACAGCCCTCGTTGAACTGTCGCAAGCACATGCCATTTATCACGCGCATAGTCAGAGGACAGAACAAGCAAGTCTCTCTCAGACTGCCAGTGATGCATGCCACATCCAACACAAAAAAAGGAGTATAGAACCTAGAAAAAACTTCTGTTTTATGTCCCAATATTGGATGGCGGCATATTAAAAGTATAGACTCACTGCCATCAGTCGCAGAAATCGCATATGTCGAGGTTGCCGCCACTGCTGTAGATTATGAGTTAAATTATATATTTGCGTGTCAGAGGGGCTTTCAATGTGCCACGGAAAGTATCTGGGAAACTGGCGCGTCACAAAAGGTGACTGACTATAAAAAAGAGAAGCCGTAGCTCACATGCATGCTAAGCGCCGCAGGGTAAATTGTTTTTGCCAAAAACGAAATGCAGAAACCAAAGACATTTGTCACAGGCACACAAACAATTGAAGCACATAACAACATGGCGTATGAGAAACATGCGATATCGCATTATACTGCGCCAAACAATCAAAGTGAAATTAAGTTTATATGTTTAATGCTACTTACTCCAGCTATTTGTGAGCCTAGTCTGGGCCCCGAAAAATAGGCAGAACAAAGCGAAATTAAAGCGGCAAGAGTGGAAAAAAGTGAACTAAAGAAGCATTGAACAAAAGTTTTTCTTTTAGATTTTCACTGATTAATGAGAAAAGTTTTATTTAGTTCTTGGGTAGAAATCACCCTTAATATCGAACTGCGGCAGTTTTAATTACGTACACACGCAGTCACCTTAAGTTAATGAATGGAGACGAGGGATGAGGGAGTGTAATTAGTTTGAGTCGCCATTGAAAACGCATTTCGCCTCAATGCTCACAACTAGTACAAAAACATACACAAAATGCAGGTGACATTAATTAATTGATTTACTTTTTTCAGTTGCTTTGGCCAATTCAACTGCCGTAATTTACGTATAGAGTACAAGTAGAGTAAAGGCCCCATTAAATTGAAAAAAAAAAAGAGAAAACATATATGAAGGTTTATTGTGAGATCTGTCGCTCTGCGTTTTACAGATACTTCACGGGCTGGTGATAAATATGAGACCACATCAACCGTCAGCGGTTATACGAAATATATGAAGTTAAAAATTCGCGCCGTTGGACCAAATGATTTTGGCACCTATCGCTGCGTGGCAAAAAATTCGCTGGGCGAAACCGATGGCAACATTAAACTCGACGGTGAGTGACATTGCAACACATTCATTTATTTCCACTGTTTTTAATTTCACTTTTTTTTCTTGTTTAATTTATTGCAATTTATTTGATTCCGTTTTGAGCAGCAGCTATAAAAAACGACTTCTCATTTTTCATTTGTTGCTCGCCATTTTTCCAACCGTGTATTTTTTTATTTTTCTTTTGTATAGTTTTTATATTTTATAGAAATCAAGAGGAATACTTGATATGTAAATTGATCATTTACTTTAACATTTTTAAACCACTTCATTTTCATAGATTCCCATGATTTTTTGTAATTATTTTGATTGAAATTTGGTTATACATATCTTTATTGAGACTTTAATTTTGACTAAGAACCGATTTTAAAATAAATATCTCTTTTCTCACAGAAATGCCAACACCCACGACTGCCATTATATCAGAGATGGCCATGTTAAATAGAAGCTATGGTAAGCATTACGATTAAAATATAAACCATATAAGTCATATTTTTCTACTCTCATTAAAGTCAGTTAAAGTTTACATCAAGTTGACTTCTTAAAACTTTAATTTTCTTTAAATATCTTCAGCACTAACTAACTTACTCAACCCCGTATAAACTGGATTCATAAATTCTGCATAATTATTTTATAACTTTATGCACCGCATATCATCGGTAAAAAAAGCACGCAATTTAGCCCCAAAGATCTTAATTAAAGTGGCAATTTTGTAATAAGAATCAGCTCGATTTTCCATTTTAATAAAACTTGTTTTATTCAAATTTTATTCAATTCAAATTTGCACATTTTATTTCATAAAATTAATTGCATAGTATAGTAGTATAGTATAGTATGAATAAACTCTAGACATAAAATTACTTGGCAACAGCTTAAGAAACGGTTTAATTACTCGTTCTCTACAGAGTCCCGACTACCAACTCTATATATTCATTGCAATTAACTGCAAAATTTAGTTAAATTTTGGACAGACTTAAAGTCCTGGCGGCTAGCCAAAGCCCCCTTTCTAAGTCAACACTATCTACCCCGATCATTCTCTCTCACTGCCTTATCCCATATGAGAGCTTGCATGCAATTTTCTGTGTCCGTTTTGCTTGTTTTACCATATTTTTTTTTGTTCTGCTTGCTGTGTTTTTTCCCTTTGTTCGGCTATTAAATGCAAATAAATGCAAAAATTAAATAAAAATACTTGGAATACCATTATTGTATATGTATATTCATTTTTATATATATGTTCTCAATGTTCTCTCATTTAACCCAACCTTCTCAACTTATTTTCTGAGTATTTCTTTCATGTTCAAAATATACAAAATAATAATAAACAAGACGTCAACAACAACAAACCATCATTATTCATGTACCTTCTACCAAACTAAAAAAAAACACGTCCAACTCTCTCTTTCTCTATCTTTTTTTATTTTCTCTCTTTCTCTCTCTATATACTCCAAATGATTTTTGCTGCATAAAATTGTATACAAAAAAATGAATAAAACAACTTAAACTAACTTTACATTGCAAAAGATGGCAAGAGACGTCATAGAAATAAATTTGAGTCGGCTAACGCTTTGCCTGATTACGGGGTTGAGGAGTGGCGTGACGGTGCTCAAGGTAAGTACCCACAACGAGTATTCTCCCTATCCAAACCCCTTTCACCCACTTTTGTGCAAGCCTAAGTCCTGAATCTTTTGGTGCCTTTTAGATAGCCATCGCTGCACTTTTTCATCATTTGCACATAGTTCCTCTGCTGCTCTCTCTTATCTCTCTCTCTCTCTCTCTCTCTCGCTCTCTCTCTCTATCTCACTTACTCACTCTCTATGTCCCTCTCGTATTGCTGTTGCATTTGCCTCTCATTCATTTTGTATATATTTTTTTCATATTTCAAGTGCGTAGCTGTTGGCTTCTCCCATGCTGCCAGTTGTTATAATGTAAAACTTATTATACCGATTTTCGCACTGAGCATATTTCGCTTGGCGCGTTTCATCCTTGTGGCCTTTTGTCTGGGCAGTGGCCAAGTGTTTAGCACCAATGTTAAAAATTAATTAAATTTCCCTTTGGTAAAATGACGCTTGCATTGCAATACTTTTAACTCCGCACTTTTCATTTCGCATTCGGCGGCAATATGAAATGTATTTTATTTCCCTTTCTGCCACCCAAAGAGACAACATCGCATCGCATCTTGGATTTACGAATTGTCCTAAGCATAAAGCGTGCACTAAAGCGTGGAATAGCAATCAAATCTAAAAGGGTAGAAGAGAAGCAAATAAATAGTTTTTGGTGGAAGCCAAAAAAAAATATATTTTTTAAATATTTTGTTTATTTATTTATGTTTTTTTTTTTGTTTTGGGCAGCTATCGATAAAAGTTAAAATCTTGCTATGAGCGTTCTATAAGAGAACTTTATTCTATGAACAATTGTCTCTAGCTCATATAGTCGCTGAGATTGCCTTGTTCATTCAGACGAACTGACGGACATGACTAAATTGAATTGGTGGTTGAATCTGATCAGGAATATATATACTTTTTGGCGTCCGAAATGTATTCATCTTACTGTCATATGCAATTTTTTAGTCGATCTTTAAAGGCAGCAATCAGTAACATGCTTCAAAATTGCATCTTCCATCTTAAAAATTGTGGAAGATACATGCATTTCCGTTTTTTATGGCCGGCGGGGCAGATAGCTTCGGTGTAGGCGCGATATGAAAATGTATATTTGAAGGAGGTTACAAGCAGTTTACCTTCTAAATTTGGTTACTATATCTTTAAAATTGTGGGAGAAATATTGCTTTTGGCAATTATGGAGTCAGGAGTGGGCATACGATGATTTCTGCATACTTATGGGCGGTTACTGGCAATATATCTGTTAGATATAATCGATTTCCTAGCCGCCTGGGTCTGTCGCGGGCGCAGACCAGTATATGTTTTAACATTCATAGGTTTAAAGGTTGTTGTAAAAAATTGAGAGAAAAGAGCTTCAAGTGCACTTTCATGACAGCTGGTCGAAGCTTAGGTACCACTCTAATGCAATTCTTTGAATTAGTTAGAGCCAGTTTTTAAGCTTAATCCTAAAAATTTTACTAATCGTTCTAAAATCTCATAAATCTATTGAAAATCTTAATAATACACCAATAAATCAATTTGCCGCTATTTCAATTAAAAAGAGCAGTCAAAATGCGTATAAATTTGATTAAAACAATATTCAGTTACGCGCCTAAAAGATGCAACAACAAGAAAAATTAAAAATGGAAACACAATGAATGCAGAAGCGAAATGCAGCCCGCATACTTCACATCAAACCGACCACAAAAGCTAACCAGCATTTTGACGGCAGCGTAAGAGAGGGGTGCCTTCCGAATTGCCGGATATGTGCGGGGCGGGGCGGTGCAAAAGCAACTAAGCCGCAAAATGCAGCCACAAAACACAACCTAGCAACAATTTATTTTGTATTTTATTCCATTTCCATTTCGAATGCACACTTGCGAACCAAGCTTGTGAATGTTTCACACCCAAAACTTGTTATTGTGATGGTGTGTTTTTACTTTGCTTTTTCCTGTCCAAATAAATCTACTGCAATAAAAAGGCAATCAATCGCAACAGCAACAACAATTGCAACATGCAACAGCTTAACTGCTGATTGACACTGACATTGTGCCGCTGTCAATAGCAATATCCACGTCTGTCACAGAACACGCGTTTCGTCTGTAATATTTTCACAAAAATATATCGCAAATTAGTCTAAAAAAATCGCAATAACTTAGCCATTACCAATGTTTGGTTACAGTGTGGTTCCAGCCAATAATTTTCAGCTGCCTGCTTTTTGAGTACTTTTAATCCTTGGCAACAAAAGGCGGGGTGGCCGAAAATATTTACTACCAACAATGTTGATTGCATTTAAAATGCAATTATTTAGAGCACGCGTCCGTAAAATGCCGCTCAACCGACTGCACTAATGAACTGCATCTCAATTGTGCGGGCGGGCGCCAGAGCTTTCGCTTGCCAGAGGTAGACTGAAAGGAACGGGCAGGGGCAGGGCATATTGTTTGTCTGAGCAAGCTCTATGGATAAAACAGGCGGGGCTGCCTGCCAGATGCAATCGTGCATTGCAGGTGCTCTAAAAATGAAAAGAAATTGAAACGAAAAAGAAAAGAAAGGTTTGCCTTGAGCTTAGCTTTGTATAAATATCTTATTAAATAAAATACCCTTAAAGCAAAAAAAAAAACAATACACATAATATTAAAGAAGTTACATTAAATTTTACTTAATATATAGAACAAATAATCAATTCAAATAAATAATACAAGAAAAACAAAAATCTCAATTCTTATTACATTAGGGGAGCGCAGCATTGGTCTTTAAAGGGTTAATCTTATTCAAGTTTACTATAAAAATATAGAATAAATCAAAACTACTTAAGTTAGGTTAGTTTTGATTCTCTAAATTGTGAAAGAGCATATTAAAATTCTACCTTATCAGGGCGGAGATGTCTATTACGAAAATTTTAACGTTTTCTTCAAAGGGGTCTGCAACTACTTCTAGAAGCATGTAGAGCAAATTCTAACGAAAATAACGCTTCTTTATTGATTCACCTGGCGATTAAAGTTACTAGTTCTTGTTTAATTAGTAGTAAGCACAGTAAGTATTAAGTAGCACTTTCATCGAAAATATACGAAACTTAAGCAAAAGTTAAATGTAAAAGTTGTCAGACTTAATCAAAACTCTTAAGATATTGATTTTTTTCGACACACTCACATCAATTTTCAAGAAAAAAGTGAGTAAGAAATATTTTATTTAAACCACGCAAAAAAAGGACGACAAATTTGCCACAAAATGCCTTTTTGATTGATTTGCTATTGACAGTTTTGACGTAGAGTTTTCATCGTTTTGTTTTGGCATCGTCGCAACTTATAAATAAAATATCATATGGGGTGAAGCGAAATTGCTGAAGCCGAAAAATCAGAACAAAGCTGCCTTGCATAAAAATATGAGAATATTTATTGCCTCGAATTGGCATCGAATAAAATATGCTATCAAAATTGTCTGTTTGTGTCGCTCTGACACCTTTTCAATGTGCTCTCAATCAAGCGGAAACTCAGGCATTCACAAAGGCACCCACATACACACGCCCAAATATATGCACTCTCTGTCCTGATATTTATGTCTTTGACATCAATCAACGGGCAATACGAATTTCCGCCTCAATTTTGGTTAGAGCCTAAAACAAATAGACAAAAGGAGATCGTAAGCAGCAGGACATATTTAAATAATAATGTGTGTGCATGGAGGGTGGGTGTGAGGGTGGGTGTGAGGGTGGCAAGGGTGTGTATTTGTTTGGGTTCCACTTGATGCTCTTGAAAAGCCTTTAAGATTAGTTTATTTGAAGTGTTTTTATTTGTGCCTTGGAGCGCATCTATCACTTTATATTTATGACTTTGATGGTAGTCAGAAAAAAAAAACAATTGGCTAACACTGACAGTAACCAAAAGCAACCACTATAACACCAGCAGGAAAATAAACGCAATGTACGCTTAAATACCACTTTGTTGTTATTTATGACGCCAGTTGATGAAAAGCCAAATGCCAAAGATTAAAAGCAGATAAAATATATATAATAGCCCTTATATGTATGTGTATACTTTTACCAGCAAACACTATGAACTGCGTCGATGTAAGCCTGCTCACAGTGGTGCGCATATGATTCCTACGTAATGGATGAATTTTTTAAAATTAAATTCAATCTTAAGGGGAATATTTGTAGATTTTTAAATAGAAAAAGTGGGTAATTCAAAATATTCAAAAGTTTAAATTATTTTTGCCTAAATATAATCAAATATAATGCAATACATACAAATCAGGCAATAAGTTATCGAAATCTTAGTAAATTCCCAAAATTTTTAAATCAAATCTCATGATCTAAAATATTGATATTTATTTCCTACAAACATCTTGTAAATTGAACATTTATAATATTTGGTAATTAGAAAATTAGTTTAGTCAAAATAAATGCACGGAAAATTAAATTTTCCAATATGCAATATCCAATATCCAATATCGACCAATTGTTTTGCCCTTTTACCAACTTTAAATGATTCTGGATCCACTGTACCGGCCATATATCAAACATTGACATGCGGTCAACAAAGTGCGTTCAATGACGTGCATAAAAACCAAAGGCAGCAAGCACATCAACAAGACGGAGGGAGAGGGGACAGTACTCAATCAGCCAGAGACAGCGACCAACACTGTCCAAGCTTGGGTACATTGACTGCCAGCTCTATAAAGACGCACAGAAGCACCCAGCACGGTAAAATATTGTCGAGTAATCGCTGTCGCAACGCTCGTCGAATGCATTGACGATATAAAGACACACAATGACGTTGTAAAAAGAAGACAAGAAATATGGAAAGAGAATATGAAATCTGGGTGGCAAATACATATATATATATATACATATATGTATATATATATATATACAAGGTGGGGAAGATATAGTGGGAAAGATGTCAACCAGCAGCACCAAAATGGAAGCCATTCAGCCAAGTGAGCAGCTTAAATATAGTTTTTGACCTGAGAGTCATTGTGGTCAAAGTAAAATTATAACATATATATGGGTGCATATATTTACTGGATCTTTTATATTTAATAATCAATTAAAATTATTAAATTATTTAATTCAAGCCTGTAGAGACTGGAAAGAATTACATTAATGATAGACTTTCTCGAACGAAAAAATTGTTCCAATTATTAGATACAAGGATTTATTATTAAGTGCTAAAAAATATATTTTACAAATATTTAATATATCATTGTAATTTGCATTTTAATTAATTAAATTTTTAAAAATCCTATAAAAAAATATACAAATTTGTAGAAATTCTAAAATATTACGACAAATTTGATTTTAAAGTGACTAAATTATTTACCTTCTCTCTACACCGAAATTATCATTTATCTGCACATACATCTCATTTTATTAACTATTTGAATAATCGAAAGCCAGCAAAAACTATAGACTATAATTTAGTTTGTTGCAAGATATTCGCGTGAAAGATGTTTAATTATTTCTTAGCAATCTCCAAGAGAGGTTGTATAATTTAATCCCACTGCCAATTTCGAGGTTTATGGGGCAAATGACCCAATCCGTTTCCCCTACAAGTCATTTGACAGGCCAAACATCAATTGACTCAAACGCTCAATGCAAAATCAATAAATCAACTAGCAATACTTGTTTGACCGGTCAGGCACATGGAACTGTTAAGTGCACACCACAATTTTCTTTTATGGTCAACCCAAAATACATTCCCTCCCCCCACCATGATGTATCCATTTATCCAATGCTATTTTGGCTTTGGTAACGCGCAAAATAAATGAAAATATAAGCCCGACTAACCAAAAACTGATTACCAGAAGAGCTCATACCATCTCCAACATCCCTTTCTTTTTCTTTCCCATATTCTTATGTCGATTCGCAGGCAACCATGGTGGTAACACTGGCGATAACAATCAAACGCCCTTGCGTAATCCGCCCGGAGCATTTCACAACTCTGCAGGCTCACTGGCACAGCATAATCTACTTGGTAAAATAATGCGCGGCATTAAAACGCAATCATTTGGGATTTTCAAACGTTTATCGAGTTATTTGCTGGCGGCACTGCGAACGACGACTTTGCCAAGTCGGTGGCGTATGAGTAATATGAAAAACCAGGCTCAGCCCCAGCATACCGCTGTCAGCGCGCAGTCACACATAAACAGCAGCAGCATCTGCCAAAGGACAGCCAAAATCAGCGAACGCAGCAGCAGCAGCAGCCTAAGCCGCAGGAGTACCAGCAATAAATGGGCGGGGAACATTGCTCATACGCCGCATGTGACGCACCGCCATTGGACAATGCTCATTTGCATAGTAATATTAGCTGGCAGTTGCCTGGTTGCTATTGTTAACCCAAAATTGTTGTTGCTGCCGCTGCATTTTATCGGCAGCCGCATCGCATTTTCTATTAGTGCGGCGCATAGGCAACATTTAATGCTAACATTTTGGGCCGTTGGTAATAAGGTTGCCGCATTGTTGCCGCAATTTTATACAGCAGCAACACAAAAAACAACATCTATAACAGCAACCAAGTTAAACTCATTTGCTGTGCTTTGCCTGCGCAAGTATTCAAGATGAAATCAAATAATTGCAAAAAACTCATTTAGGGCACAACAACTTGAAGCGGAGAAAGAGCGTGAAAAATAGAATCAAACTTAGACAAGTAAGAAACAGAATAAAGTTGTGCGAAGCAGTATAAGAAACAAAAATGGAAACTCATATCCCATACTATATATATTCGATATATATACATACATATACGTATATATATAAAGCTATTAATCGTAGATATGTTTATGATGAAAAGTAAATGATTATCATGTTGAATGGCATTTCCCACAGCGACTGTGGATTAAATAAATTATCAGCAATGCAAATGGCATTACGAGCTTTTCAACCAGTCTTTAATTACATCCGCATTTTGCTAAAGTTAGCTAACTACTTTAAATATGTTTTACATTTTCATACGCACAAGGAGAAAGTTAAAAAGTAGTCTCAGTGTTAAATGTTATTGAAATAAATTTAATTAATTATTGGCTTCATTGAATTTAATTAAGGACGTCAATATATCTATTTAATTTGTTCTGATAATAATTTACATTTATATGACAGCTTTAGTTAAATTCAATTTAATATAAAAAATACATTCATTATAAGAATCACAACATAAAATTAAGATGTTGATTACATTCAATTGAATTTCACAATTATTTTATAATATCGAGCTGCAGGCAGACTTTTATTTTACTTACTAAGAAATTTTAAAATTGTTGTGTGTCGGGTAAATTTGCATAATTATTAACACATTATTCCGACATTTGCTTAGTTTGCTAAACATTTTACCAATTCGAACTGCCAGATGCCAATTGCAACTGAAATATTTACAAAATCACTGTGAACGTTTTTTTATGTGCCCTGCATGCAAATAATTTCGAAAACAATACAAATATTCTCAAAATTGATATGTTTATTAGTAAATAAATTTATGAAATAAGCAGGACGGCAACAAAAATCTGCTAGTGCTTACAAAATCCAAACACAAGCAAAAGCCCCGTAAATGAACATAATTTAACTATAGTAAGCAAAATAAAAACACTGTTAATCAAATTTGCATTTAGACGAGCGTATTTACAAACAAATAAAAAATATTCATTGCGAATTTACATAGTAAATTTAGCGCCATTACTAAAAAAAATAAGTTATTCACACAGAAAAATATAAAGCAAAAATATACGTTAAATCTAGCCATATATTAGCTAGTGATATAAGCATATATAAAATATATATCAAAATTATTGTTAACGTACAGATTAGAACACAAGTTAATTGTAAATGAAGAGCTTATTTAATTCATTTAATTTTATAGTGCTTTTAATTGAATACTTATTATTATTATTATTAATTTCAAAAATTTGAAAAAAGCATATTTTTGTTTATCTCGTGGATGTTTTAGTTTCTAATGTAAATATTCATAATTCAGAATATATCACTTCCCAAAATTATTTTTAAGCGCTGTAAATATGGGAGTCAATACTCAAACTTCATTATGTGTAAGTACCATTAAAGAAAATATTTTGAAAAATGTAAGATCTTCATTCTAACTTTTGAAGAATGCTTTAAAATTGTGTAAATATAACTAAGTATATTGACTTAAAACAGTTACAATGTATGTTAAAGTATAGAAAAATTAATTATTTATAGACAAACTATTTAAAAAATAATTTAATAGTCTGTAAAGCCCAATTAGCATTTAGTACTTACATAACCTAATCAATAACAATTGCTGTTGAATATGAAAGTATGTTTATAAATATTTTTTACTTTAAGCATACGTAAAAAGCATAAAGAAGCTCAGCTAAATGTATGTCTAGCAATACACATACATATAACTATATAGATTAAGTACATACAAATATAGCTAGTTATTATTATTTCATAAAACTATTTATTATGGAGCTCTATGTGAATAAGTTGTGACATATCTATGTGACATATATTTGTATGTAATTGGATGCAAAAGTTTACAATAAAATAAAAATAAAAACCAAAATAAACAAGTACGAATGCTGTAGTCGAGTGAGCTCGCTACGATATACCCCGAACCCAGCTGTTAAATATAATATAGTTTTCTTGCCAAATATCTTTTAAAATTTTTTCTTTGAGTTGGACTCATGTCAAATATGACAGCTCAAGCAGTGATAAGTAAAATAAACTAAAGCAGCATATTTACATTTTTATTATTAGTACTTATTCACAAGCCTGAACTGAAATCACCGGTAAGTGACTGATAATAGCGAGATCAATATGAGAATACATTTTCGACTAAAATTTGTGTATGTTTTATTCGATCTTAATAAAATTTTGGTAGTTGATCGCAGGAATGCCAATATACTTCATATATTAATTGGAAACTGTGGCTTTCATGCTATAGGAAAAAGATAGATTCAAAACGGAGGCAGTTATCAATAAAATTAAATATTATATATTATATTATATATCTTATTAAGAGTCTGAAAATATAAATATAAATATAAATATAAATATAAATATAAATATAAATATAAATATAAATATAAATATAAATATAAATATAAATATAAATATAAATATAAATATAAATATAAATATAAATATAAATATAAATATAAATATAAATATAAATATAAATATAAATATAAATATAAATATAAATATAAATATAAATATAAATATAAATATAAATATAAATATAAATATAAATATAAATATAAATATAAATATAAATATAAATATAAATATAAATATAAATATAAATATAAATATAAATATAAATATAAATATAAATATAAATATAAATATAAATATAAATATAAATATAAATATAAATATAAATATAAATATAAATATAAATATAAATATAAATATAAATATAAATATAAATATAAATATAAATATAAATATAAATATAAATATAAATATAAATATAAATATAAATATAAATATAAATATAAATATAAATATAAATATAAATATAAATATAAATATAAATATAAATATAAATATAAATATAAATATAAATATAAATATAAATATAAATATAAATATAAATATAAATATAAATATAAATATAAATATAAATATAAATATAAATATAAATATAAATATAAATATAAATATAAATATAAATATAAATATAAATATAAATATAAATATAAATATAAATATAAATATAAATATAAATATAAATATAAATATAAATATAAATATAAATATAAATATAAATATAAATATAAATATAAATATAAATATAAATAATCAATGAATTTCTTGCTTAGGCCCCTCTAGGACAGATATTCTTAAAGCTAGTGCAAAAATTATGGAAGTCTGAGCGGTGGAAATGACATTCTTCAAGCTAGTGCAAAAATTATGTAAGTCTGAGGAGAGGAAATGTCATTCGCCTGTACTTGGCACTTCCCTTCTTTGTTGCAAGTTCCCTGCGTATGCGAGTGGAAAATTCAATTTGCAAAGTGCATAAGAGTAGCAGACAACAACGTTGCCGATGAGAAGTTACCACGTATGAGATTTTCACTCCCCGCATTGTTTGTTTGTTGTTAAACAAAAGCGGAAGCTACTCTAACCCAGCTAGGAATGTTACATACATATATACATATGCTCAGATGCAATAACAGAGCAAAATCCAGAAACAGAACCAGAACTAGAAAAATAGGCAGAAGTAGAGATTGACTCTGCAGCTGCTTACATATGCTGCAGCGGCGACAAAGCGCTGTGTCATCCTGAGAAAGATCGTGGTTGGAGGCAACACGCACAAGCGCATGCAACAAACGTTAACGTAAACGTAAAAGCAGCACCAGAGTGGCGCAAGGATTGTAATTAAATCTGCGTCAAAATGAACGACGAATGCGAATGGAAATGGCAACGGAAATAACAGTAGTCAAGAGAATTGAGACAAAAATGTGCATACATGTATATGTTTGCTTCTATACCCTGGAAAGATATTCATCTTCTTCGTTCTCACAGATTAGCTAGGGAATTTAAGGTGTTTCGTGCTTCAATGGATCTGTATTTCCTTAGAGCAATTAACTTATTGCGAGTGCTCTTTTCTATTACTTTTAAATTTCAGATTTCAGATAACTCTCTTATTATAATTAACATATTTTTTTCTCTATGCTTCAACTTCATAGAAAATCGAAAAATGTTGGAAAAGTAACAATTATCTGGTTTTTTTTAAGTAATTTCTAAAAAAGAACGTCATCAAATTAGAAATGTTTATTTTTTACCTTTTTCAGAAATGTATCTCTTAATAATAGAAAATATTTCTACAAATTTCATAGATTTAAATAAGGTCACAAAATTATTATGAAACTTTCTCGACGGATACCCTAAAAATTAAAAGATAATTTACTAATCAAGCCATCTCATCCCCAGTGCATGTGAAACAGTTTATCCATTGATTAAAGAGTATTTTCAAGTCGATACCTTTTACATTTACTTCTAATTGCTAGTTCTGTTATCTATTGACTTTTGAGCCATATAGCTGGCTGCACAAATTGCACAAGACGGCCAGAAAAGTGACGCTACCTTTGCCAGCTATATGGGTGTGTATGTATGTCTGTAAGTATTCTTTTTATACCCTGAACCAATTAAAATATGGTAAAGGGTATAATGGCTTTGTGCAAATATATGTAACAGGCAGAAGAAATCATATCCGACCCCATAAAGTATATATATTCTTGATTAGAATCAACAGCTAAGTCGATCAAGATCAGATAAAGTTTGCAATATTTCATCGATAACTGCCTCCGATTCTCGGATATATAAATATATATAAATATATATAAATGCTACAATTTTGAGGGCATAATACACAATATCCTTATGCATATTATTAATTAACTGCCCAAATTGCATCAAGATTGGATAAGAAGCACCTTAATTATGGTTGAAAATATATTCTCAAATTGATCTCATTTCTAACAGCAGCCACAAGCATTTTCTCTGTGCATGATAATCGAAGCGAGCCTACGATTGCCTGTACGTTGTATGTATGAATGTATATGCATGCGTTTGTCGCCTGCCAGTTTGGGTCAGTTTGGGTTTCTAGTTTTTTTTTTACTCTGTACCCGCCATATGAAAATGGTGCACTGGCCGAGCTGCTCACATTTGGATACAAAACTTTTTAAACGGAAATTTGCCAATAAAACTAGAATATATTTATGGCTGGCATTGTTTCGTCGCTTAACGCTGCCAAAGTAAGCGGAAGTTCCCATTTTGTCACTGATTCATTTGTAGTGATGGCTTTACGTCAGAGACACACGAGTATAATTGCAGAGAATCCATTTGGTCGAGTGTGTGATCTCTAATTTTTTTCTACTTTGGTACCAAAGGTATGATGTCTGTCTGTCCATCTGTTTGAAGGCAACTTTTTTCGACACCATTAGAGATAGGGACTTGAAACATATACTGAGTTCTACGTCCACTAGGGGGGGCTAATAGATCGATAAAATTGATATTCGCAAATCGATTCGCATATTTCACACAATTTTAAGGCTACAGTCACCAAATTTGGTAAGTAGGTTGTTGGCGATATCCTTCAAAGATTGGTAAAGGCCACGCCCAACTTCGTCGCTCTTAAAAAAATTAAATTGCTATATCTTCCTGAGTTTTGGAGTAAGGGCCCTCTAATTTGGTATATTACTGGTGGCCGCCTTTAAGAACTGATAACAAATCACTAGAGTCACTAAATATTAAGAGTATGTTACTGGTAACTCCCCTAAAAGATCGATAGAAAATTTGATGGCCACGCCCACTCCGCCTCCCTGTACCGACACACCTGTTAGTGTAAATCGATAAGACCATGTACATCACGCAATTTGAAAGTAACACCCTTAAAAAATCTGGAAAAAAAATGTTGGACCACGCCCACTCCCGCTCTCAAAAACTATAAAAGCCTATATGTATCACAAGTTAAGAGCTAAAGTTACCAAATTTGGAAGGTCGATTACTAAGAACCTTCTCTAATATTTTTTTTCAGCCACGCCCGCTTCCGAACTCAAAATTTCCAAAATCCTCCTGTAATTTAAGAGCAACAAACATTGAAGTAAGGTTACTATCTTATATCTACCGCAATTTAAAAGGCAAACTTGGACAGTACTTCTTGGCTACACCCAGCCTGTTCCTTGCTACCTGATATCAGCTACCTACTAACATATGGTATCAAAGTACTTCGCTGTCGGTTACGCCCGATTGTACCGTTCCCTCTTGTTTTGCTTTGCATTTTGCATTTTCATTTCTCTTTTTATTCGCTCAGTTTTATCTAATTCAAATTGGTTGCTCGCTTTCAATTGCAATTACTTTTAAAAATGCATTTGCCTTGCATCAAATTTGTTTGTTTGGGTTACCGAGGGTAACTGATATTTTACAACTGTTCAAGAGGCACTGAAAAGATTAATTGCATTCAGCAGACAAGCATATAACTGACAGTTAGTGTGGAATATATTAAAGCTTCCAAATGATCAACTTACAATCACTTTTGTATTGGTACTTGAAAACGAAGTAATAATATATAAAAATAACATAAAACAAATCTATACAGAAAACAAGTAAGAATGCTGTAGTCGAGTGAGCTCAAATAAGATATATCTTGAACACAGCTGTTAAATGTATTCTAGGTGCATTGTCGAATTTCACTTTAAAAAGTGCTCTAATTTCTAAAAATTTAAAAAAAAAAAAAACAATACAATTCGAGCCGCTCAATAAACGTTTAAAGATCGCAAGATAGCCTGATAGTCTGTATGAGTCATATGCAGTATTTCCATTACTCGACTGCAATTAAAATGCTGACAAAGTCCATAAATCACTCATTTGCACCATTGAGACCCCATTTAAGCGTACGCAAAAACAATATTTTTGCTTGCTATCAAATCTATTCGTTTGACCTAATTTGTAACCATTAGACAAACGATAAACATTCATAGGAGGTGAGAAGAGTAGGAGTCGTGATAAATGTTACCCAATCGATAGGCTCTTCACATATTTCATGCCCTGAAGTCCACAAATTGCCCGAAAAGTGCTTATTGTGCTGGAAGGGTTGAGCATCAACCGTATATTAAGTTGCAGCCTTTGATAAAGGTCAAAATCGGCCGGCAATTATAAGACCAAGTAATATGATGCCAAAGCCAACATGGGAAGACAGCACCACTTTTGCCTAATAGCCCAGTCCAAGCAGAACGAAAGATGTTTAGTACCAATAAGGCAATAACTTAATACGTGTTGACGCTGATATCCTTTGCCGGCCACTTATCATAACGCTCACGCGCTGATGGCTATCCGCACTGAGCCGTTTGGCTCTGCTCTCGTTCTACGGCACACGCACATGCTTCTCCAATTATGCTAAAAGCGTTAAATTTATAGTTTCCCCACACTCGAGCAGAGTCTGGCATTTTTAACAAGGCTTCGCTTGTCGGCGTCTAAATAAATGGCTTTTAGAGCACGCGTTAATGATGTTGATTGTAGTCCTGTCCCCATACTTCGCTCTACACCAGCAACCTGAGGCCGAGCACCAAGAGTTGCCCACCTTTTCATGTTTAATGCTTTTGCCTAATGTTTTATAGCTGCATTGCCTCCGCAGACGCACCTCTTCTATTCCTCTTGGTCACTGGCCGGTTTATTTTTATGATGATATATGGTCAGTGTTTTGGATTTTATACTGTACATTCGCCTGCGCCTCTTGTAAGGGATTTAAGAGCCATATTTATTATAGCTGTGCTACCTGATTATGATCGTGCAAACAGTTTCTGTTGGTACCTTGTGCTTGTTTCCAACATTGTTAAATTAATACGCATTATTCTGTACCATCAACATTTTATACATGCACTTGATAGCCTCTTATTGCTTAGATTAATCTTGAATATTTTTTAAAGCATTTAAATTATTATTAGTATAGCATATTAATTATTGAAAATTAATTTACAGTCTAAAACATAAAGTTGGTTTATATTAACTAACTTAAATACAATAAAGACGAATTAATTAGTTTTTACAGTAAATAAATATTCAAAAGATTCCATTCTATTAGCTTCTGATAAAGAATTAAATAGATAGTAATAATGAATAAATTGCTTATTGCCTGGTGACCTCTTTTATGATGGTGTCAAGTGTACACTTGACCTGGAGCCAACGAATATCAGACTTAAATAATGCACAGTAAAATGCAACATCTTTTAGCTTAATTCAAATTTTTTTAATTTGAATTATTTTAAATAAAACAGCTATAAGCACGCTTGGAAGCTTGGAAAGCCCCAACTTTAATCCTACAGGTATATTCAAAAAGTTATCAACACCCGCCCTTTTGCCAGTAATAAACAACAAATGCGCCGAAATGCGCTTAGTATGCAACTTTTTGCAGCAACGCCCCAAATAACATTAGAGAAAATCACTTAAATGGCTGTAATTTGTTTGGCTCACGGGGCGTATGCGTTACCTGTAAGCGCTCAGAAGCAGCAGCAGCAACAGTCGCCTAGTTAAGCTCAACGAGCAGCCACATAAGCACACACACTTGCAAACATAATACAACATTTTTTTTAGCAATTTGGGCGTGAAACAAAACACATTGCTAATTTCTCAAGTGCAGGCAATTCGGATACGCCCGACTATTCTGAGAATCCCCTGGGAAAAAAGTGAGCCAAAACCAATTCGCACAAAACCTCATCACTCAAGCGCTGCGCACGGCATAAGTGCAGCTAGAGCGGCAGCAACAACAGATCCCATCAAACAATGCATGTTTTTTGCACAAAAATACACACACATACACAAATAAACACATGTAGTATAAGCCATGCCAGCAAAATGGTTTAAAACTCAATTAAAGTTTTAGCCGCAAAATAAATGCAAAAATGGCGTCGGCGGCGTCGACAACAGCTACAGACAAAATAATACTGCTCCAAAAAAGGGGGCAAAAGTTATCAAATTAAAATGAAGCACAACGAACAGTGCATACTCTCTTTATCAGAAATAATAATATAATAAATAATAGGTCAGAACTTAAATGAGTTATAAAAAAATATTTAAAGGTGTGCGCTGTCAAAAAGGAAAACTATTCCGTATTCCCAAATTAGACGTCCAATTAGAGAATGTAAACGGAAATCTTTTTCATTTTCGCAAATTCGAGCACGTCTGATTTACTCATTTCAATAAATACTCAATCGTATGTATATCTTGTTTAATTTCACATTTGCCATATCCTTTTCCATTTTTGTTCATATCCTTTTCCTTTTGAACAATGGATTTGCAGTGTTCATCAATGGTCTTAGGCAACTACAAACGAATTGAATTTAGTTGGTAAAAAATCAAATTATTTGTACTTGAATTTTTGGGTTAAATTAATTTTTCCCATTTTGCTTTTGCATGTAATTCAAATGAAAATCGCACAATTCAATTGAATTTCGCCAAAACTTTGATAAGCCTTCAGCTTGGCAGTCAATGTGTGTTAGTGCGTGTAAGTATGTATGTGGATGTTTGTGTTTGTTTTTGATTAGTTTACATGCCGTGGTATTGGTGTCGAGATTCACTTGTTTTTTTGTGGTGTGCAGCGTTTTCTAGTCCATTTTTTGTTGTTTCTTTGTGCCTCGCTATTTGAAGTGCAGTTTGAAAACAAATCGTTTCAAGCTTTGCCCAAGCTTAATGAAGTTTAACAACATTTAATGGTGCATTCTTTTTACATGCTTCTACAAAAGTTGGAATTTATTTTATTAGAGCGTAAAATCGCATTTTGGAAATCGTTAGAGCAACAAATACAGTACGATACTTGTTTATTGTGTTAATGCCGTTACAGCGAGGTATCTGCTCCTTGTCATGAATTAGTATCCTGTTTCCACAACAAACATCAACAATTCGCGTCTAAACCTTTGCCGTGCTCTTTTTAGTTTGTTTAACATCATGTTTGATTTTATATCGTGTAATTTAATTGATTCATAAACTATAATAATTTTCTTGTGTGCCTGTGATTGTATTATTGTTCATTTTTCTGCAAATACTTTGGTTATTTGGGTTTTTTGTCAGTTTTTTTTTGATTAACAAATAATAAAAATCATTATACATTTCCGGTTCCGGTGATCGCTGTAATAAACCAAGCTATTTGCATACATACATTGCATGCTCGATCGCGGTGTATTGTTGTTATAGAGGTTTTTGTGTGCGCTTTCTTACTCTCGCTGTTTAAATTTTCCAGTGCTCTCGAAACTGTGCTTGTACGTATAGTTGTTTTAGCTGTTCTAATTTGTGTTTATTTTGGCCTTTTGTCTATGCCATGCAGCTCCGAAGCGTAGATTGTTGATTCTTATTTCACCTTGATGTGTGTGTGTTTAGTTTTTTATTTTCCCTGTACAGTGCCAAGTCTTTGTATAGCTCTCTACTTAGCGTGCATATTAGTTTTTTCATTACAGATGTCTGCGTGCTCTTTAAAAAGCTGCAAGTGCCAGGCTGACCCAAAAGCCGATTTTATCACTTCTTGGTTGTGTGACGACGTAGCACACGTAAAATGTTCCGGTTTCACGCAACAGGTGAAGGATGTGATTGGCAATAGGTAGGGGTTAATGTGGTGCTGCGAGCAATGCTGCGAGGCGGAGTCAAATATCCAGGTTTTTATGAGGCAAACTAGACGGGGCTTCCACGATCTTCGTCTGGTTTTCATTAGGCTCAGTGCTGATTTTGATGTATTTGCCTCTCGATTTAATACTGTAGAACTATTGAATGAGCCTCTTAAGCAGAAGCGATCTACTGAGCATACTTTGCCTCGAGACCCAAAATTATTTGCTGCCCTTCGGTTATCGCCCCCTACACCACTAACGCCTACTATTGGTAATAGTCAGCAGTTAAAGCAGTTTATTTCTCCTGCACCACCTGCAATCAATAGTGGTGGCTCTAATTGCACTTAGAAAGCAAATATTTGTTTCGCGTCTAGCACTTGATATCTTCGTGGACGATACTAAAGCCTATATACAGGCTAAATTGTCATCTTTTGGTATAGCTGCAGAAAAACTCAAATTTAATAATAAAGAGGAATTTCCTCTTGTAAAATAAGTGTTCAGTCTGAAGTATTTGGCACAATTTGTTGTGCGACTTTCTGGCCGAAAGGCTTAGCAATAGAGGAGTATACAAATAAAAAACGTATTTGGCTTCCTATTAGACTGCCAGTGCTACTCCTTCTAATGTTGCACCAAATAACTAAGCCCCTCTCTGTCTATAGTTTACAAGAATTTTAGAGACCTTAAGATTCAACTTTCTAAACTATATGTTGATAGTCTTTCGCTTGAATTTAATATTCTTATATTTGCTGAAGCTTGCTTAAGTCCTGTTATTCCCGAACATGCATTACTTTTTAATAGATACACCCCTTATAGATGAGAACATTCTATACATTCGTTGAATATTTTGCGAGCTTTAGAAATTCGACAAAAAGTATTGCTTGTATTTTACGTTGATTTTTCAAATTTCGTATCTATGTAATGTAAAGTATGACAATATCAATATAACAAACAGCTGATATATCAAGACAGATTATTTAATTTATGATTTTATTATTTTATTTTTTAATTTAATTTATTTTGTTAATAATTTATTATAATTTAATGAATTAGGCAAAAATTAAGTAAAATCTTTTTTGGCTGGTTTCTTTTTTAATGGGTTGTTTGCAGAAAATTGGTTATAGCTCGCTTCATTCTTTAATTAACAGTATAATTAATCATTTCGTAAAGACAAATAACAAAAACCTGATAAGCTCTTTTATTTAAATCAAGCGGTAGTTTTGCCACACGCATGTCAAAGACAAACGAGAGACTCAATGAAACCGCGATATGTAAAAAATGTGAATGTACGAAATGTTGGGCAAAGTGGAATAAAAAGTTACATATTTAAATTGATATTTCAACATTTACGTGTATATATAATATTAAAGTTACATCTTAAATAAGTTTCAATTTATATCATTTAGTTAAAATAATATTCGAAAGTATATATATATGCATTCAAAACATATATTGCGATATTCTAAAAAAGTCGATAAAAAAAACGAGTTAAGAAAAACCATTAAATAATATCCTTACAATTCATAATAAACATGTTTACATTTTAATTATTTTTATATTAAAACAAATTTAATAATTTCTACTGCGCATCCGCTAACATTGTTTTAAAGATTCTCATCTGTGTTTTTATTTTTACATAATAGGTCAACAATTACTCACCGCTGAAAGACACAAGGACTTCATAATATTTTTGTATTTACGGGTTATGGCCAAATTTATATTTTTTTTTTGCAGTGTTGCAAAATCAACATAAATAAAACCGCCTGGCACCTAATATGAATACAAAATAATAATAAAACGAAATTAAAGTATTTTATTTATGAAAAGTTATCTGCACCATGTTAATGACTCATTACACATGCAACCTAAAATGAGGCAACGTCGCAACAGTAACAACAAAAACAATTGCAACACCAACACTTGTTCACAAATTTTTACCATCAAATGCGGCAAACATTAAGTTGAATTATGCAGTAAAAATAATGCATTAACTGTGGTAAAATGTGAGAACCGTGCAAAGGGTACATACGTTATATAAAGCTACTCCGACAGTCCGCTGCTGCCCCAACAACTGAACTGTCTTTTTCAGAGAGCACACAGCTGTGCAGCATTGCACAGTTGTGGTTTGGCCAAATGAGCGAAATCAGTTCCTAATCTTGCCTTTGCCTATAAGCGAAGTTTTTTTTTAAAAATGCATATGAAAACTTAAAGTAAAAAAGATATAGAAGTAAAACGATACAGTTTGGCGTAACTGACGGCAAAATTCTCTGTTAGTTGTCGAGAGCAGGGTGGGCGTAGCCGAGAAGTTTGTTTTACCACTGTTTAAAATACTAGAAATCTAGCTTCCAAGCTTGGTCAATTTAGATCTAAATTTGCGGGAAATATAGACTTTTAAGAATTGTAAGGGTGGGAGTGACCATGACCTATAAAGATATTTAGGACAGGCGGACAGACAGCATGACGGATATACCTTCGATGATAAAATAAAATATTTGTTTCTTAAAAATTCGAAATTCGAAGAATTCGTTTCTGAAAATTCGTTTAAATATACAAAGTACTATTTTACCTTTAAATATGATTAACTTAGCTAGAAACAACATGTTGTCTGCTCTAAATAATCCACATAAGACCATAAGAGAATATACATTTTATTTGACAGTAAAAATAAACACGTTTGAATACAAGAAAAACTAAATTGCACAATTCTAACACATATATTATATAATTCTGATTTTGCTATGTGGTCGGCAAAATGATGATAGGCCAATTTGATCAGTGTACAAACACAGGTATGATGTATATATAAACGGAACTAGTAACGATATTGAAAACTGGGATCCGAACCATAGACAATGCAAGCACATGGATAACCTGTAAAAGGCGTTCGTTGCAAAACACCCAAAATAGAAATAATAAAACATGTAAAGAAAATGAAACATAGTAAAAGAACAACAAGAACAAGAACAACAACAACAATTACATGAACATTAATCAAATATTTATTTAGAATTATCCCAAAATAAACACATAAAGATAAAGTTCACAATAGACAAAATAAACAAAACGAATTGTATTGCCCAAAATGTTTAAGTTCAGTTAAAATAAAAAGTACTAAATTAAAATTGTATAATATCAAAATAGCAAGGTATTAAAAGAGTTTATCTTTCTTAAATTCCACGGGTTAAATGTTTTGTATATTTATTAGCCACCGAAGGGAGAATAATGTGCCCAAACTACCTGGCCTACGCTGTTTATGGTAACTGTTTTAGAGTAGGTAGTTTGTGTTGAGGATTGCCATAAAAAGAAATATAATTTTGAAAGATATATTTAGATTAACCAATTGAAGGGTTATTTTGTATAAATACTAAATGAATTGTAAAGTTTATGTGAAGTAAAGTCGAACGAGTTAAGAAACAATATCAAAAAGTACCAATATTATTACCTTGACTATGGGCTAACATCTGAAACGAAATAAAATTTATAGTTTCTTTTTTCTGTATATATTTTAAAGAGCAACAAAGCTGGTATTTTTTGATATTTGAGATTAAAAAGCAAATTTTGAAGAATCAATAATGAAATACAACAAAAGCGGTTGTCTCGGTAATAATTAGCTAAAAAGACTGTATTGGCCAAAATTCATTTAGTTACAGTTCAGAACATATATGTAGAGCATGCTTAGTATGTACACATGTCGATATATATAATATTTATGGATAGATATTTGTTTAGTAATCGTAGCGCTCACATGCCAACACCCAATGCACAAAATTGCAACACTTGAACTTGCCTCGTGGTTTGCACTGCAAATGATCCTTAATGTACTGGCAAGGACATTGAAATTGCCCACAATGCCGGCCCGGCTCCAAGGGCGTCACATCGACCAAGCCACGCAACGCCTCCATGCCCCAACGGGAGCCGTAGCGCAGAAACAGCTGCAGGCCGCGCTCCTAAGTTGGAGATACATATACAGTACATTATTAATTATTGTAAGTTAACAACAAGGGTAACAAGTGGTAGGTAGTCACAGGTTGATATAAATGATATGAAAATTAGAGTGTGCTGGTTAAACAGTGCGTATGAGCAAAGTGTATGAGCTTAAACAAAAAATGTGCAGCATACTTTTGGGCTGAATCAATTATTAACAATAATAAAATACGAAAAGAAATCGCTATAAACTAAACTTGTATAAATTAAAAATTGTTCTGATTGGTTTTTAACAGTATTTAATTGTACAATTTACAAAGGCACACACACAAAAATCAAGTAAAAAAAAATACAGGTAAAGTTACAAAGAAAGGAGCAAAAGAAAGTAATAAATGGAAACAACTCGATTAAGTCGTTGTTTGTTTAAAGTTAATCTGCCTCAGCAGCAGTCTAGAGTAGCCTAGAGCCTATAGCCAACAGCCCATGCAATTGATGCCACAGCATTGGCGCTGTTGCAGGCTGACTTTGATTTTGTTACGAAACAGCTCCTCCTCATACTGGCACGGGCAAATGGAGGACTGCAGATGTCGTGGCGTCTCATGGACTCCCGCCTCCTGTACGGTCCAGTCGAGGCGGCGGCGCAGAAAGTCCTTGCCCCAGCGCTGCAGATAGCTGAGAAACAGCTCCTGGGCAACGGCCTAAACACGAGTTGTGATCATTTTTGTGCGTGAGGGTAAAAAAAGAGAATGTGTGAGCATGATGCATGACAGAGATGGCGAAAACGCGCGAGAGATAGGAGAGTGATAGAGAGATAGAGAGAGTATCGAAAAAGCGAGTGTGATGAGTAACTAGAAAATTCAACGACAAATACACGTTTTACAGTGAGCATTTAAAAGCTTTACCAAAGCTATGCATCAGTTATGTGGTAAATGAAAGCTTATGGCTCGCTTCTCACCTGCTTGCGGGACAGACGCACCGGCTGGCTGCCCTGTATGACAATATCATTCACATCAATATCCAGCTTGGCCTCCCAGCCGGCCTTGATGGCCTCGCCGCCATTCTGTTCGGTGTGCTCGAGGAACTCATTCAAAAAGCTCACACACTGTGTGGCATCGAAGTACATGAAACACAAGCTGACCTTGTGACAGGAGATGCGACCACGATCGTCCAAAACGAGTAGAATCTTGTGGCGCATCAGTTGCCTATTCACACGCGCCAGACACTTCTCCAGGCCGCGCGACAGTCGCAACTTCAGCCACATGCACAGAAATATGGCCGCCGCATTGAGGAAGAGCCAGCCCACGCCCAATGCAAACAGTGCCACGCCCTGCAGGCCAGAGAAGAGCAATGCCAGCAAAACGGCAAATGCAAACAGAATCCAACAGACGAGGATGCGCTTATAGCAAATGTTGTACAAGGTGAACCGATAGTCATTGACCAGCGTCTCCATTGCATTCACATAGTCCTCCACAGTGAGCTGAGTTAAGCAGAAAGGAGAATTGAATTAGTTCAAAGTTCAAAGATAGCAAGAACAAAGTGATTAATTGACTCAGCGCCTACCGTCAAGCCCTGAGCCATTAGCTCCTCGGGCACCAGCTCCGGTCGAAATATGGCCGGAGTGATCCAAGGCCATTTCGTGTTGCAAGGCAGCAGTGTCACAATAACATCGCCATTAGCTGTGGATAAATGCGAAATGCATAAGCGATATTAATATAATTAGGTTCAATTGTGGTATATGATTGCTTAAAATAAATCTTTACATTGAGTACAATTGTGGGTCAACAGCTTTAGGCAAAGCTCAAAAAGTATTAACTTTTAGCCAAAACTAAACATTTATATTTATTTATATATTTAATATTTATAAAAAATTCTTAAGAAAATACTCAACAATTAAACCATAATAAGCATTATCTGTATATTTATACTTATCCTATGGTACTTTAGGTGGTCAAACAGTAGATCGGGTAACGCATATATATGTAAATATATATATATCTATAAATATATATATATTTAATAAGAGATTAATAATCCTTTCTCAGTTAGCAAAGCTAAGATCAAAATTGTGAAATTTATTAACGCATCCACTTGAATCCACTTCTGATATTGTTCCTTCCACCAAGTGTCAGGAAAATTGAGGAGTATGCGAATACAAAAGCACAAAAGGGCAAATTCTGGCCTAAGTGAGTTTGCTTTATTGCCAACAATCGTCTAAGCTAACCTAATTTACGGTAATTAAGCATGAATGATTTTTAAGTTTTCTCAGCTTTCATTTTGGCAACTTATTTAATCGAAGTTTACGAATTTTTAAGAATCAAAAGGAAAGAACGCTGTCCGACTCTTTTGTGAACCGTGCTTGTCCGGTGTTGGTGTATACTTACCAAAACCTTCACGTATGCGGCCCGTTGACAATTCAATTGTGCGCATCCCAGAGGCCTGATCCACTGGAATTGAGATGCTTTTATTGCTGTTGTTATTGTTGTTCGTGGTGGTGGTGGAAGTGCCGCTGCCGTTGGGATGAGTAGTCGCCGCTCCTGCTGCTGCAGCTGTTGAGGACGAAGCCGATGTTGTTGAGGCAGTGGCTGCATTGGCTTTTTGGTTTACTAGATGCTGTTGGTGGCGTGGCGGACTTGCGCCGCTGTTGCTGTTGCCATTGCTGTTGATATTGCTGCCACTGCCGGATGCATGCAGATTAACGTGGGTGCTCTCAGTTGTCAAAACAGCCGGCGTCACATCCGGCAACGATGGGGCAGCTATTGTTGAGGAAACAGTTGCACGCTGCAAAATAAGTGCAAACAACCATTTAGGTTATAAGTGTTCCTTGACCTTACCTCAAGCGCAAATGGTTAAAGAACAATGAAAGAATTATAAAAATGTACGCCACGAAATCAATACTATTGATTTGCCTTTGACAACGCAGAGGGAATTATAAGAAAATTACAGATTGAGTAACAGTCGAGACTTGCAACTGAAATGACAACGATTTCTCACATTGAACCTGAACACCTGAATGAATGAATATAGAATTGCGTACTACGGCTTTAAGGGGGTATGCAAATAGTTGATATAATTGAGTTATAGCATGCTATAAAATTTTTATTGCTGCCATAACTATATAATTTCAAGGTGGCTTAGCCAAACCTTTACCTTTTTTTTTGGAGGTCCAGAAATTTAATATTGCTTTTAATACGCCCCACATATATGTTAAGGTTAGTTAATTTTAATAAATAAATATATGTTTTTATATATATTTAATAACTCAATATCGGAACATATACTACCATGATTAATATTTTGTTACATTCCAATGATTAATTTTATATGAAGCTTTCTTTTTTTAAAAATAAATATATATATATCATAGGATATAATATGTTTTTTTAGTTTGAATATATTTTACCCTATAAAAATTTTATTTTCATTAATATTTTTTTAATAACTTTCTTAATAGTAACGTACACTGACGATCGTAGTTATTTCAGTTTTAACATGGGATAACAGATATACCCTTTTCCTTTAATATCGGGCAACTACTCACATCAGCATGATGCACATCGAAATTGCTAATTGCCGTGCCAAAAAATCATATATTGTTATATTTAATCAAATTTGCTTCTATTGAATAAGTTGGGGGTATAAAATTAAGCATATATTCAACTATTAAAAATGTATCCAAAGCATTAAAAATATTAATCAAATAGAAATAGATTCTAATCATCTCGACAAGAAGGTTTTCTTGTTCTCCTTATGTTTTTCTTTTTTTTCGTACTTTATATCAATGTTATTATGGCTTATTTTGATAACTAAACCAGTCTAATATGCTGAAGGCAACAAATAAATATTGACTTTATTATAATCATAATAAAAAAGGCTGGCGAAATATTTAAACAAATGCCGCTCGCGATGAAGAAATTCTGTTTGTTATTTTTATCTCACTTTCCGCTGATATGGAAAGGGTACAAAGAACAGAACAGCAAACAGAAATGTGGAAGACAGCTGAAGTGATGAAAGCCAATAAGCGAGAAAGGTTTTCAAGATATTTTTATACACATATTCAAGTGCAACAAATAAACTTTTTCATACACCTGCTATCTAGTCGGAATTTATTGATTATGTTTGTTTGTTGAATGGAACGATCACAAAAGCTATGCATATATCCGACTACAATTAAAAGATCATCACAGTTCTTTTTTTTTATTATGTGACACGAATATTTTAACATAAATTTGTGATTACGAAAAAAAAAATTCAAAAAAATAAATTATTAAATTGCATAAGAAATGTAAACATATAAAAAATATCTACAATATATTTGCCAGCAGAGAATGCATTTTCATTGTCAGTTAGATGATCAGAACTCTGCTGCATAATTAAATGATCAAATTCACAAACTGCGTTGGGCTTAGTAGAAAATAGAATACCAATTTGTAGCAAGTTGTACTATAACTTTGGTAATTCAATTCGCAAAATACAAATTTTGTTATTTTTTTTACAGGTGTATAGAAATGTGCAATCGCAATAATTGTCGATTTCAAATATTCCCTCAGTTAAAGTTCTAACACTTGAACTAATCAGACAAACCCTATGCACAGACAATGTGCAGCAATGACGTGTCTCCTTTCAGTCGATGAGTAATCAACGCAACTGTTGCAGGCGGCATTTACAAACCTTACTTCATTTGTCATGCGTGCAACGTGACAAAAGAAATAACAATCAAAAGGTAAGGTAAGGCGAAGCAGCAGCAGAGGCAAGTAACGCGCTGTTGCCAACAACTCCATTAGGCAGGGGAAACACAAACAAGGGCAAAGCAATGCACCGATAAGGCAACAGAAAGAGACGGAAATACAAAAAGAGACAGAGCGCGCACGCACTTAAGGCGATGTATTGGAATGCGTTGCGTTGGTTCATACGAAAACGGTACGTGAGAGCATAAGTATAGAAAGAGAGAACGAGAGAGCCACTAACCTGCACAGGTGCTGGAACTACTGCTGCTGCTGCTGTGGACTGGTCATTGGGACTGCGCGAGCGCGCGCGTCTCTTGTTGTTGCTGCTCACTACTGACGGCGGCGGTGGCGGCAGCGCTAACTTGTTTTGCTGCTGTTGTTTTTCTTGTTGTTGTTGATTCGTTTGCTGTGTGGCGTTGCTGTCGCCACTGTTACTGTTACTGTTATTATTTTTTTCACTGCTGCTGCCTGTTGCCTCGTCGTCGAATTTAACCCAATTTTTTGGCGTCTGTTGTGCGTCCAAATCACTCTCATTGCTCTCATTCAACGGCACATCCTGCAGCGGATGCGTCGACGTCTGCGCTTTGCCCTCGTGATCCATTTCGTTGTTCGTGTTTTTCTCGCTCTCGCTCTCGCTCTCTCTCTCTCTCTCTCTCTCTATTGGAATGTGCGAGGCTGACACGTGCCTGGAATTGTTGTCGAAATCGAACTTGGAACGTGTTTTGGCTGCGTTTGGAAGCGCGACGTCGTTTTGCTTTTGCGCTTTTTGTTATACTACTTGCGTTGTTCGTTTTTGCCGCTTACATAACCTCAATAATTACAATTCACACTTGAGTTGCTGCTGTTGCTTGTGTATTTTTTAACTGATTTCAGCTTTAGCGCAGCGCACAACGCGTTGCTTACGTGTTGGCCGCTCACGCGTTCTCGTCACACTGCGCGCGGCACACCCAAAACACACACAGAAAAAAAGCGCAGCTTAGCTTGGCTCAAAGGCGTGCTTCGCTCAGCTTGCGCTCAGCACTAAAGCCCTTTTACCGTTTTGCTGTTGTGTGGTTCGTTCTCACCCGTTACGTCGAGCGAGCGTCTCGCTGTTATTTTTAACTTTTCCCTGCGCTCACCTGTTGGCCGCTTTGTCTTCGTCTCTCTCTCTCTCTCTCTCGCTCTGTCTCTCACACGCTCTTTGTTCTCTTGAAGCTCATTCATTATTGTGTTTTTGCTTTACGTTTTGTTGCTGTTTAATCTTTCTCACATGACAAGTTTCTGCTTAAAGTTAAAGTTTTTTTTTTGTGTTTTTCCTTTTTTGTTAATGACAAACAAGTTACGCTCTCGCTCTCTCTGCTGTTCCTCGTCTTTGAGATTTGTAGCTGTGACTCAAAATTTGTAGATAGCTGCGCCAGCAGCCTCTCTTCCTCCCACTCTGCCACTCAGTACGCTAAATAATCATTATTATCTTTTTATTCAATTGTTTGCTTGCTTGCGGATCGCTGTTGTAGACAATTTCGCAAAATGAGCAGTGTGTTAGTATGTGTGTGTGTGTGTGTGTGCGTAGAATGAGAATTGTGTGTTCCCCCGTATTTGGCAATGCACTGAAGTGAACCGTTGGATTGCATTGCTACATTTGCTAATGCATATGCAAATTCAAATAAAAATATTAAATATAATTCGAATAAACAGACAGCAACTCTTCGGTTTTCAGCTGAGAATGCTGCAACCAGCTGACTTGTATTTACGTTGTTTTACTTATTTGTCAGGAAATTAAACGATTATTTTCAATGTTAGTCAAAAGTTTATTGACTCTCCATATATTTTCACTGTTTTAAGATACTATTTATACCTTTGCTTGATACCAAAGCAATGCAAGCAATACCTAGACATAATTTCCGATTTGAACTAATTTTCTCAGAAAAGAACAAATTTGACCCAGAAATATTTCACAAGCTAGTTAAGAATGCTGTACTGGAACAGGTAGTAGTACTTGACTACCAGATACCCTAAGCCTAACTCGTGTACATACGACATATATAGACATATGTGTGGCGCTGCAGAATATATACAAACATGTTTAGGCTCGCTTATCATTCCGTCCCTTTCTCACACGTGCATTTACATAAAGTTGTTGTTTGTTATCCGATATTGATAATTATTTTACACCTGATCACTTCACTTGAAATACGTTTCAAATATATATTATTATATCCCAATATCCAATTATTCCAAGGTCATTGGTTTAAGAGAGATTACTAAAATAATTGCTGCATACGCATAATTAATTGTTATGTTTAACTGAAGTATGCTTATATTTAAACTTTGATGCTGAAAGAAGAGTGTACAATTTTGATTCCGTTTTCCTTCTCGAACGAGAGTATCATGTATTTTATGTATTTTTGCATTTTTTGTAAAGTACCAAAAACTGCAATTTAAAATCAATTTGACGTTTGTTATAGCACCCAGTTAAGAGGCGGTCCAGTTTTCATGTCCTTTCGATAAGCGGACCAACATTTAATAACAAATTTATGGGGTTATGGTGAATAGTTTTGGCCAGGCCGACAACATTTTTGGCATGTGGCCGCTCTAGCAAAATGTTAAATGGCTAGGACGACATTATAGTGGCAATTGTGCGGCTGGGCAGCCACAGAAAACTTTTGCCTTCCATAAATTATGCTACAAAATTATTATATAAGCGGCGAATGTCGAACGGCTGCAAAAGAATTGGCCAAGTGCCAAAACGAAGCGGCCGAGCTGCCAGCCAAGCATTTGCCAAAAGTTGTTAAGCAAATTATGGCCTGGCACACACAAATATAGCTAGGAACTCTTCACAACGTTATGAGCGACTGCAGACTTGGTCTAAACAGCAATTGCAGTTGGCCAACAATTATCAGCGGCCATATTGTTGCATCAAAAGCTTGCAAAAATTTCAAACGTTTTTTTTGGCAAAAATTCAAATGATAAATGGCTTCAAGTTATTCGACTAAAGTCTTAAATGCAGATTGAATCTGAGTTTAATATAAGAGAAATTCACAGAATTGAAATGTCAAATAAAGAACATCTTTAAATGCCAATTTTTTTAAACTGCTTACGAACATCAAAATCAAATACCTCATAATGAGTACTCCAACTTTAATTTGTAGTTTTTATCATGTAGTAAAAAGCAATTTTCATTCTCTGCCTTTATAGACATGAAATTCTAACCAACCATATATATGTATATAATATTTAGACCAATATAATTGTTAAAAGATTCCTTACCTCTTTACTTTTTTATTAGTGACAAACTGCATTTAACGTTTGAGAGGCACATACATTAATATCTCAATTTAAACAATTAGATTCATTTTATTTAATTATTAAAAAGGTTCATTCTCACCCATAATTTAATTTGTCGAGCTGAAATTTATAAAAAAATTTATAAAACAAACCTACATAAGTTAAATTAGGTAAGACGTCTGTCTACCGTAGAATCGACACAAACAGGCCAGACGTAGTCACAATGGACTACCGTGGGTGGATTCATCACAATTCCTTGACACTGATGGGAGATTGAAGTAAGAATGATCCCAGCCAGCTGCATTTATGACTTTCGCAATCTTATTTGGAATTTTGGTAACTGCAATATATCGGTTAGAGACGGGGCTTTCCAGGGTGCTTAATCTCTTCGTGACAAAAAGTGTTCAGGACATTCATCTTCATTCTCTTCTTTCTGCAAAGAGTCGCTTGGCAAGAATGACGTCTAACCAATTTCCGGTTAAGGCTTGGATTACTGCTGAGCAGTTTTTACATCTGATGTTTCACATCACTCTACTGTATCTGTTGCAGGTATCCAAGGACATACGAATACTTTTCTTATCTGAGAGCCGAGTCTTTCCAGGTTAGCTCGTCAAGTATACAGTTGCCTTAATGTCCTGGTGAGCAGGCACCCATTTCAGTCTGATCACATGCTGCTTTGTCACTCCGTCCAGAGATTTGCGACGGGTTGTTACCGATATCGATTTTGTTTATGTCGCTCTAATCGATTTAATTGCCGCTTTCAATGTAGATATTGGCATTGCATGACCCCACTTTAGACCTCATTAGGCAAGTAAGTGATTTTAATTTATATTGAAATTATTCCTTATATTAAACAAATAATCTGGTTTTATTACTACTACACGACATAGTAAACAAATCCATCATAAATATATATTTATGTTTGTTTTAGATTAACCGTTCCTTCATAAAACTAACTTACAAAGATCTTTTTTATCTTTTGGTTTATAAATATTAAAAATATTATTATTTTGTGGCTTGATTTTTTATTTCATACTAAGTATAATAGTTTAAAATGTAATGTCTTAAGTTTATTAATATTTAAGATACTTTCTCATATCAACAATTTCTATATATAGATTTAAGAGCATCCTGCTTTCCATGAAATTCATAAAATTCTTGGAATTAAGGACTTGCAGATCATAAATTAAGAAAAGAAACTTAGTGAGCCAAGTTTGCTCTTGGCCACCAAAATCTTTTGTAAATTTGGCCAGCTTAATAAACTTGGTAAGCCATAAATCGCTCAACATGCAGAAATCCATTGTTCGTGGCCACTTTTCAACTTGGCTAAGGCTTTGACAAGCCACAAAAATTGCACTCTCAGCCGCAAGGCATTCAACCAAATGTCTAATTAGGCCAAATTAATTGCCTGCGCTTTTGACACTTTCAATGACTGTTGACCCCCGCACCCGCCTCTTAGTCCGATCAGGGTGGTCTTTCCTTGCTTAGCAAAGTCAACAAAACAGGCAAGCCAAGTATACAACGCTCAAAAGTCTATTTGCAGGCATCTTTCTTGTACGCACCCTCTCTCCTTTTTCTGCCGTCTTGCCACGGCAAGAGTAATGTTGGCAATTTGTTGGCCACCATCTTCATCGCCGCCGTCGCCGTCGTGGACGTCGTCGTCGTCTTATTAACCCGCAACAGGAATCGGAGACGCGCCTCGCCGACTTGGTAAAACTTGCGGCAACTTTTTGGCCGACTCGAGAATGTCCAACGGGCGTATAAATTAGCCCAAGCCAAGGCGCAAGCTAGCATCTGTTTCCATACAACTCCCATTCCCCATACCCCCTCCTCCGCCTTACACCCCAGCCGTTGTCTTTGTGTTGTTTGTCTCGTGCAAGTGCCAAACTTTTGGCATCAAAAAATGTTTTCAAATTAAGCTAATTTATATTATATAAACACACTAAAGACGCTTAATGAGCGGCCCATTGAGGATGTGGGCGTGGCTCCATAATTTGTAAGCAACAACCATACACAGCTATACCCTGCAATTTATGTAATACACACATAGGCTCAATGTGCTTGAGCGTAAAACATTAACTTTCATTTGATTATTTAGTTAAATCAAAATATCGTTAGCCAATAGTGGGTGAGGCTAACTTAATGAATACCTTAATTAAAAATGAAAATTCATGAATATTCTAAGACAGACATTTTAATAATATTCATTATTTTATTTTAAATTAAGTATCAAATTTTATTTTTTATTGAAATTCCATAATTGTTTCTCTGTATACTTTTTGTGTTGACTGATATTAGTGTTGAGCTTGAATCATTATACATAAAATATAGTAATAGTAGCAGCATAGTAATATACTATTAAGATTAAATAATTTAAGTTTAAGGTAATTTTTTAATATCAAAATTTTGATAAACAATATTTGGATGGGCAAAATACTAACGATAACGATAAATTAAAATTTATGAATTCTTTAATGTTTATTTAAGTTAGCAAACCGTCGTTGGGAATGTAGAATAATAAATGCTCGGCTGATAGATATGTTATATTTACAGCTTTCATATAAGACTTAATGGAGAGTTTTGATTAACGTTTGTCCATTTCAAAAATCGATTTGTGATACAAATATTTGAAAAATTTGTGACCTTAGCTAGCAATCATAACAACAATTATCCTTCACATTTCTGCATACAAATTATCTCACATTTAAAAAGAAAAATATGAGCTCTGCTGTTCATATTCAACAGTGAAGTTAAGAAATGCAACATTTTTGATTTGCCTAGAAGACGGCAAAATCTAAATGTAAGTCCACCTTTAAGCTCTTTGAAAATGGCCAAAGTTTTGCAACAACAACAGCAACATCAAAAACAACAAGTTGCTGTTGTTGCTTCACAGTTCGCCGGCGAAATTAACGTGACTTGCATGACGCCCCAAAAGTATGCAGCGCGACTCTAAAGTGTCGCCATCAGCATCAGCGTTCCACTCACCCCTCCATCCACATGCTGCCAGCAACTTTTTCTGCCTTTGGACAAAAAAAAAAAATGGAACAACAACAAACTGCAACTGTGGAAACGTGTCACAAACTTTATGCGCCCGCCACGCGTCACGCACGCGATTTTCGCTTAGTTGTTTGTCACTTTGCCCGAGGGGAAGGCGACAAGGCACAAGGCAAGTAGGGTATGCCGAAGGGAACTCCTAAGAGATGGAGAAGTGTTGTTGTTGCTGCCACCGCCTGGACAAGAAAAATGACTGAGCAAATTAAGTCAGTTGCCATTGAAAGCAGCATGGCATAAATTAGCTAAACGTTAGCACAGAACTCAGATTTTCAGAGCTATAGGAATATATATATACTATAAGAATGGGGTGGGGGCTTAAGCGGCTGTTGCACACGGATACAAAAATGCAATTAAGTGTACTGATGCAATTTGAGGCTAAAATTATGTATGTAATTGCAACAGCTGCGAGAATGGGTCTAATTACAAATTGAAATATACTAAAAAAAAATTACACCGACTGTAAAATCTTTTTTGAAAGAGATGATTTTTAAAATCGCTTTAGAATTATAAAAAAATGTGCAGAATACTTTTTGAATTATCATTTATTTTTTGGTGACTTTTTTATACAATGGTGTTGTGGAAATATACGTAGCTCGCAGCAAGTGTCCAACTGAAAATATTCAAAAGATATTTCTGAAAACCTTATAAATATTGTATAATCTAGAAATCAGGACTAAACGAGTACTTATTTTAAAAGCAATGCGTTGCACGTGTCACTATACGTTGTGGAAAAGACTTACTTCACAGGTTCAGAAATTTACTTACAGTATGTCAATAAAGAGTTTGGACACAGGAAAAAATCATATTTTCTAACTTCTTTTACAAAAAAATATTAGTTTATTGAATTTTATTTGTTTTCTTATATTTCTACTATTAATTGTACTTACTTAAGTAGTAAATAATTATGAAATTTTAAAAACCAAAATTATTCATCTGCTTGCAACTGAATGATTTCCTCATATGAAAGGCGTTCCCTATTAGCTTCAAGTATATCAAGCACATCACGTTCGTTTAAATCTTCAAAGTTTTTTTTAATAGTTATAGCAAAACATTTAAGGCCGTAAATCGAAAACGTGCCTTAATTGAAGATGGCCGTTATAGCGAAATGCCGTATAAAGAGCGGCTGTAAAACCTTAATTTGAAAAACTTTCAACTGGTTTTAGTTTACCTTAAATTAATTAAATAAAAAATGCGAATAATGAATAATTTTGAAACACAGCCATGAAACAAATTGTAATTTTGAATGCAGTGAGGAGCACGTATAATGAAACATATAAACTGTTTTATTCAAATTCAAAAGTAAGCACGTAAGTAATATTAAATGAAATTTCCAGTTTTGTCAGCAATTCGATTAAACGCCCAGGTAAGAGAAAAGTTCATATCATGGTACTTAATATTACAGCAATAAACATTTAATTGGGGTCTATTGGAGTCCTTGAATGATGTTTAATTATGTTAGGGCATTCATTTCAATTGTAAAGTCATTCAGTTCATTTGCAGTCGATCTGCAGACAGTCACCACAAACGGAGTTGCCACTTGAAAACCACTTGAGCACATAATAATTTACAACATGTTGCAGCAGCAACCGCACACACAACACATGATGTGGCAGTCGACAATGAAACTGACACGAATCACACCATGTCCATATGCTGTTGTAGTCGTGTGTGTGTGTGGTTGTATTTGTGTGTGTGAGTGTGTCTTGGCTTGTGGAAAGTGCTGGAGTGTGGCTGTGTCTGTTGTCAACTCTCATAAAACATAAAATCACTTTGGGCTTCCTGGACAGCCTGGCGGCGGCAGCAGGTGCTATGTGCCAGGTGCAGTTATTCGAAGCCTCGAACACTCGAGGACTTCGGTTACGCACAATGCCACCTGAATGTAGCAACAATCTAAAGTGTGCGTCGCCATATCTTCAAGAAATCAGCAAGCAGCTCTTTGAGTTGACCAGCCCACAAAATCTCCAACTGTCGCAGAGTATTTTGTTTTTGACATGGGTAACAAATAGTGTGAATATCCTTTGCCTAAGAGTTAATTGAAAATTGGCTTTTGTATCAACGAAGTACAATTCTGGTAAGTACAAGCAGATCTGGCAACTTGAAAAATTCATACATTATACTTTGTAAATTCATATCTTAACATTTTTATGACATATGTCACTTGTAGATTTCACAAATAATTGGGCCCTTAATCAGAATTTAAAGTCAAGTGGATTTAGCAAAGTTTGCACATTTTAACGGAGATGTGTTTTAATGAACGCATAAAGTAAAAATGTAAAATTAATCACTATTATTTAGTCGATACCCTTATAATATTACAATTACCGCTCTTAATATTTTTTTGTTATGTAAGATAAAATGTAATAATTTATTTATGAATTAACGTTTATAAATACAAATCCTACATAATCATCCCAAGAAGATAATTGGATAAATTCAAGTGTACGTAATAAAAAGAGACTAATTACTAACCATTGTCAAAAAATTTAACGATATATCGATTTTAATACACAAAACCAACAGAACAGTAATCTACCCTCGAGAAAATATTTATTTTTATTTCACTAATAAATAATCCATATCGATTAAAATTTCCTAAAAACACTTTTAATTAAAATTACACAAAAAAATTAATCAAACATTTTTAATCCTCTAATGCGTTAAATGTTCCCTCTCACCTAATAACAAAGCTTTATTCGTATTTTTATTATTATTATTATTTGCAATAAATACATGTACTCTGCGACGCCTTATTTATTTTCAAGAAGCCTTAAATTAAAGGTGTTGCCATAAAGTCGCCACATTTGCATTTAAGAATCTGACAGAAACCTGGAAGCTATCAAGCCAAGCCGTTACGGAGGGAAAACAAGTGATCAGCATAATGGGCAGTCAAGTGTGAGGGCGAGTAGATGCGAGAACCAAGTGCCAGACAATGTGCCATCAGACACGCAACTCTCAACTCAACGCAAGCGCAGCTCATTACCTTTTCGCGTCTTGTGGCAACTGTAGCCCAAAATGTTGCTGCAGCCACTTCACTGTAAATCATTTCAATAATTCAAATAGAGCGCCGCCAGGACGATAGCGAGTGGCAGCAGGAGCAAAGTAAACGATAGAAGTTTGCGGAGCCAGACACTGAATGAGATTGTACGAGTATAGTAGTAGGGATAGCCTGGCAGGACAGTAGACGGCAGTTAGCTTGCAGGGCAGCCACTTGAGACTGAGAGGTCGAGGAGACGGTAAATGCATTTAAGCAGAAAATGTGGCAGAAAAAGAAAGGGAATTGCGAATAGAATATGCCATGATTTAGTGTGGGCTAAATGCTTATACAGTTTGACATTAAACTCGTTTGACTAACACCAAAAAAAAATTTTGCTTACACGTTTTCAGTTTTTTGTGAAAAATGAAAAGAATGTCAGTAATATTTCGACTGTCATGCTTTTACGATCTAAACGGGCAGACTACTTGGAAATTTCATCTGAAAAGTTCACAGCTAAAAACTACATTATAATATTTCAAAATTTAGCTCTTCTTTTTGTGGCCTTTCTTTGCGGCATATCAAACCAGCTGCAAGCTGGTCAGATATGTAAAAAAAAGCAGCAACTTGCACAAATAAAATCGTATTTAAAACTTTCTGGCCATACCAAAAAAAAGCCGTAACAAGGAGCAGCGCAAGAAAAAGTCTTGCTGTTGTATACAACCAACAAAACTTTTGTGTTAAAATATAATATAAAAAAAAGGAAGAAAATGCTTCAGACGATAGATCTCGACGAATAGATACCTTAAGCCCAAATGTTAACCTTCGCAGATGATCAATATTATGTACAGATATATCAACTCTCGATAAGGGAGATATATCTTTAAATCAATTTGTTTTTACTGCAATCGTAAATCGATTTATATAAATTTCATTCGCAAAATGTGTCGATAAACTGAATAAAATTTATCCGTTTATGGTATATCAGATCCACATATTCATAAAGACGGAAATTGCTAGATCGACACGACCCCTGATCAAGAATATTTATACTTTATTGAGTCCTCCATTTTTCCTGTTGCACAACTTGATTACACTCTTTTGCCCATTTTCAAAGGGCTTAGGGTAGAAAAATAAAGAAGTGTTTTTTTGTTGCACAACAAGCGAAACAAGCCAAACAAAATGCCGAACAAACTGAACTTTTAAATTGGTAATTGTAAATATTTAGCAACATTCATAAACTGCAACAGCAAATAAAAGTAAAATGAAATATTTTTTTTGCCAGTTAGGAAAGTTTTTTAGTTTTTCACCATGTGAAATACAGATTTGACAACACTTTTAATGCAACATCTTATCTAATAAAACTGGAAATTTGTTTTTGTTTCAATACCAATTCAATACCAATTCAAACCCAGAAATAAACCTTCTTAATACGGAGCCAGTTTTACAAAATATCGAACTTATGTGTGAACGAAATCATTTATAATAATAACATTACTACGCACTTAGCAAATTTCTGACAATATTTGAAATTATTTTTTCCCCCCAATTTAATGCATTTTTGACCGTTTATTTTAGAAGTTATCATAAGTTGTGCAAATTAAACCTAACAAAAAACAAAAGCAGTTGCTTGCTACTTTTCTCATCTCATTTTAGCAGCTGCCAAAAACATAGAAAATGTTGTTACATTTGTTTCACATTGGTTCGTACTCTACAAATTATAAAAATGTATCTCATGGCGGCAAATATGTAAATATGTAATTATATTAAGCACTTATGAATAAGTGTGCATCTTTTGGCGTATCTTAACTCAACCCAATTTACAAATAATGGCTTGAGGCACAGAAAAAAATGTATGTTAAAAATATTACATAAATTAAGGCAAACAAAGTGAAAATGTTAAACATGGTGTGTAATTTTGTAAACAGACAGCAAAGGAAAAAAGAAAAGATGAAAACGAGTGTGGGCCATATTAATGCAATTTAACGGGGCGTATGCATAATATTTAGCTAAGCCGAAGCCAAAACGGGCAACGGGCCCAGTGCAAAACTTAATTAAAAATGTGTGCGCATAATTATAACTATATTTAGCATGCTGAATTTTTACACAGCCATAAACACACACACGGACGCATATGCATATGTGCATTAATTTCGTATGCAGCTGCACACAAAGAAGATCTACAAAAAATATATACATATATGCTGCAGTTTTTGTAAGCGGCATTTTGGGGCCGCCGCTGATGATCCAGCGCCAGGTTTTGTCAACACGGCGACCCAGTCACCAGCATCGCTTTTGGCCTGATGAGCGGCAGCAGTTACCGTAAATTATTTTATTTACACCGTTAGTCGGAAGGGCTGCCGCATCCCAGGAGCTGTCTATGTGCTTGACTTAATAAAATAAATTTAGAAGTTGCCACAGCTCCCCTTATCCACCCACTCAATTCACGCCTCAGTTGGGCGCGCCAGCAAAACGGCAAAATGTGCATAATTCTTGTGTGTGTGTGAGTGTGTATGTGTGTGGCAGCACAAGCTTGTTGTTTATTATTTATGCATGCTGTGCAACATTTACGCCCAGCAGCTGCACAACAAACGCGAAATCGTTGCACGGCTGCTTGCCACACCGATTTTTTTGTTCCTTTTGTTATTTCCCGCACACTTGCACAGTGGTTAAAAGTTTTTATTCTTTCGAAATCCGAGTAGAGGTTTCCAGGTCACAGTTACAATTCACAATTTTTGCTATAATAACACTCGGATCTTGCCTTGGACACAAATTTACGACGCACTGCTATTACTATCAATCATCCGTTTCATCATAGCGAAACCTTAAATTTTGCTGAGATATCATCTAAAAATGTAAATACTTGTACATATTTATTATATTATTATGTGACGACACTATTTTCCAGCGCTTTATTTTTTTTAATATATCGCACAATTTTATGTATTTCTTCAAAAACACGGCTTAAAAAAATGGCATACAATTTAAAATTATGGAGTCGGAGACACCTTCTTCAAAGCGTTACGAACTTTACGACCAAATTATGATACCCTGAAGGGTTAATGACTGAAGTCAATACTTAACACACACATATAAAAAAAGTAGCTGTAGTCTGGACAGTAACTTCTATAAGAATACGATAAGTTATGAATTTTCAAAATTATATTTAATCACCATGTTAAAAAATACAATGTAATACAAATAGTACAATTTGTAAATTATTAACGAATATACGGAGGCTTAGCGTACATTTAAATTATATTGTCAAATTTTATTTGATAAAAGCGCAATTTGACCTGGACAGGAAAATAGGTGAGTGTAGCATACAATTAAGAAACTTTAATTTATCTATTGATTTGATTTGCAACTCAATTGAATTGGTAAAGGGGCATATCATGCTTTGGGGTATGCCGGATGAAGGGGTAACGCGATCCGTGCCGATAGTCAGCCTGGGTGGGGTCCAGTCGCTCACGGAGCATGCCAGATATCTGGCGACCTCCGATACTAATAAGCCTTACCTAGATAGTGCGAATTTCTGTGCAGGATATAAGAGTCCGTCACTCTCCAATAGCACCCAACAACAAGCTGGAGCCGGGGTACGCATCAGACATGTCTACGCTGACTCGTGGCCTGAATATACCATAGACCTGACCCTTGTTTCACATACCATTAGCTATCAGTTAAAAGGGTGGAGTGTCTCGGATACAGACTCCTTCTCTGATCACACGTATATTGATTGTGAGTTTTCCTTCAAGACTAGTCCACTTCTTAAATCAGAAGAAGGGGATCTGCGATATTTATAAAAGAAAACTAGATCCAGTACTTTCAGATCATCCCACGATAGGCCCAGACTCCAAACAATACCTGTGTGAACTTAAAATGCCTTTAAGGCCTATCGTTCGCCTAAGTGAAACCCCATAGTGAACCACAACACCACTTCAATACTCCGAAATCGAAAAACGACGACATACAAGCGGAAAGGACTTGATTTTTGAAGAAGCTGTAGAGGCGAAGAGGAGGTAGGATCTCCGTAACACTTCTTCGGCTTCTGCCCTGCACTGGCGAGGAAACGACTCGCTACACTTCTCACTTTCTATCAAATCTAACACAGTTAGAGAATATAGAACCACTCAGGATTGCGAAATTACTAAATGCAACTGGCTGGATAACCCCCAGATTCACGCTCATACAAGTGCCATAGCAATGTAGTGAGATCCACACGGTATCACAACGGATCAAAAAGGGCCTATGTGTGTCGACTTTGGGTCAAGGATATCTGTGCAGGGTTGAAGAAAGAAGACTTGTGCGTAAGCTCTGATATCAAAGAAAAATTTTCATAAGGACTAAGGGTGGCCACCAGCATTGCCCGTTTTTTTGTGGATTTTGATCGACGATATTTTTTTCATAGTATCGTTACCAAACCAATTTATTTTTATTTCATTGCTTCAGATAATATTGAGCCATTTTCTTGCACCCTCTATGCTATGGCAGTCCTTATGAGCCAATGCAAAGATTATTCCATCCGTAAATTTAGCAAGTGAACTTTCCTACTAGCCTTGCACATATTGATCGCTGTCCAACAGCTTGTGAGCATACAAAATTCGCAATTTCCTAATGCATATAAATATATACAGCATGTAAGAAAACTCTCTATTTTTGTTAAATTGATAGACAGACACCTTATCACCGAGAAAACCATAAAAGAAAAACTGCATTCGCCCATAACGAAATTATTTAATTTTCAACTCTTTTGTCATTGGCTGTCAATCGGATGCAAATTTTAAAGTCGTATTGCAAATTAATTTTTCTACTTTTGAGGCTTTGATTTGGTTTGTTTCGATTTATACATGACTAGTTATTTATTGTTCACTTGTCTTAACGTGTAAATTTTCCTCAATTTGTTTTATATATTTGAATTGCTTACCTATATTGCAACCACACGACAAGAAATTCCACAAAAAAATGGATACATTTTTGTAAATTGGTTGAATTATTTTTTTTTTAATCGAAAATCAAAATATCCTCTCGTCATACAGCGGGATGTTTCCCAAAATCTAGTTAAAGGTTGGTCAGTAAATTGTGTAGATTAATACAGCTGATGTAAATTACATGCTAAATACGACATTATATTTAATATGATAATTTAATAATATCATGAATGCATTCTTTAAAGCGCCAATTATTTCACATATTTCAAATTGAATTTTTATTTGATTGATTAATACTTAATTTATGGTATTAAATTGTGAAACAAAATATATTCTAGTGGCTTTTAAATTGCAGGCAAATAATTTGCTAAAGCAATACAAAATATATAAAGTTAAAAAAAAGACGGATTGTTTATATATTTTGCCTTATGTGATCATCAATAATACTTACAAACAGTTTAGTTTAGCGCCAATTAAGCGCATTTGTTGCATTTGATGCTCCTTAAAAGGTTTCAATACTTGACAATTTATTCGCATAGGATTTTAGCCTTTGAAAGACGTAATGACATTTCCAGGCCACAACAAAAGGACGACAATCCAGCAAGCATAACAATGGATAGAAACAGGAGCATGTAATGGCAAAATAAATATGTTGGAAATTCTTTAAAATATCTGTCTTTTGGAAGTGTGTGTGTGTATTGTTAAAAAAATACGAAGTCTATTTAATAAATGTGGCATGAAGCGAGTCCACGAAATAAATTTGGATATTACGAATACGCGAGATTAAGAAAAGTTTGTTGAACAAGCGTTGCAGTTCTTTAAATAAGATTAAAGTCAAAACACTATTTTTTGCGTTTGCGCCTATTTTTGCTACTTTAGACTGCCAAAAGCAATTTACAAAAGTTTTTCCATCAAAAATCCGCTGTCAGTATAAATATCCTTAAAATAGCCGGCACTGCTGCTGCTAAACATACACAGGATACTGCCACACACACACACATTCACAGGCAGACAGGAGCTACTGTTGCTGGCCGCTTCCTGAGCTGCCTGTTTGCCTGGCTGGCTGCACTCTCCAGCTGCAGAAAATGATTTATGAATGCATGTGCTGATATATGCCATGTGTCCTGCCCCAAACTGCTCACACGGCCACCCGCCCGTTCGCTCGCTCACCCAATCGCCTGCCACATTCTTTGCTTGCATTGTTAGTGCCCCAAATTATGCTACAATATTTTTTCTTTTCCTACACATTGTGCCAGTGTTGGAAAACTTTGTGCATTGTTGCCTCATCTATTCGCAGACCAAACAAAGAGAACGTGTTGGCCACACACACACACACACACACACACGCACACACACACTCACACTTCCGCTAAATCAGAACACTTTAAATTGAGCATGCTATGTATTAGATGTGGACGTCAACTTTGTCCGAGCTTATGGAACAGAGCAAACTAAAGTCATCTGATCAGCTCTCTGGCCTTTTAATCAATTGCAGCTTTAACTTCAACAATTGAAGTATGGACTTGATGATAATATTACAATAAAGGCAGACATACCAATTTTTAAAATTATTTGTATTACAATAGGCTATATCATGCTATAGATTCAGAGTCCTTTATTTTGATCATTAACAACTCAATTGGAAAGGTCTTATGTTGTAAATCTTACCTTAACTATCATCATAACAAATTGATACTACATCTTTTTACGTTCTGGTTTTTTTTCTGGATTTTCTCCAATTCAAGCAATAAATGTTGGATGAATTTTCTATTTATGTTTCCAGTAATTTTTAAAAATTTTCATATTTGTTGTAAAAACAATTTTAATATTAAATTTTATTTTCATTCGTTTGTATTTATTTGAGTCGGCTAATATAATAACTTACAGGTCTATTTTTCATATTCCTTTTTGCTTTTGGAATAATTCAAAATTATCATTATTATACGAACTAAAATAACATTTATTATTTGTATGCAAAATAATATTTAAAGAAAGTCATAGGAAATTACAATTTACGAAAATACAAAAAAAAAAAACAATTAATTTATTAATAGAAAAGGTTGAATACATGCTTATAAAAAATTCAATTGCTTGGCATACGAATATAAATCAAACCCGCAAGTTCACATTTCAGTTTATGAAAAAAACAATAAAAACAAAAAATTATTTAATTAGTGCATATGAAAAACTAATCCATATTAATTAAAGTAAATACAATTAAATTTCAAAGAGAGTTGGCGGTCAATGCACAACGGGAATTATGGCGTGCATAAAAATAAATAAATAATATAAAAACGCAGACATATGAAAATATTACTAAGTGGAAAAATCTGTCGGAAGAGTTAGATAAACGGATTTAACTGCGCTATTATTACATTGATTTTTCTCTTTCGTTTTTGTTGGTGTCATGGGCATGGAAATGCATAAATCATAAATATACACACATTATAAGTAAATGAAATGTAATATTAATTTGTTGACAATTATGACATTATTAGTTGACATAAGCGAGAACCACAACAAAATAAGTTTAGCAGCTTACAAAGCGATTAATTAGCGTTAAGTCAGCAGTTTGGCTGTCAACAAAAATTTAACTGCTCATTAGTTGTTTCAGGCCCACTCTGGACAGTCACAGAAGCGCAGTGTCAATGCGACATTCCTGGGGGCAAAATCAGCGTTACGTATACGCCGCATACAACCGCAAAGCACCTGCCTCATTTGGATTCAGTATGTGTCTCGTTTCGTCTCAAGTTAACTACCTCTCCCACTATGCCTCGAATTTAGCGTATGTGTATATGAAAGTGTGTGTGGAAAAACTACTTGTTATTCAGTGCGTTTAACTTCGTTTAGCTGGGCGAAATGTTTTAGAACTCGTTAGAGCGTTCACCGCGCCACAGCAACGGCTTCCATAAAGTGCCCCCAAGATTGACAGTCTTCGTCCGTCAGCCATACTCCTGACTGGCGACCTAATCAATGTTCTGCTAGATTGACTAGCCGTCTTACGCCACCCACATTAGTTTGTAATTTATTTAGCATTAACCGTTGCATGACTCTGAAGACAAGTTGTCAGCTGAAACAGAGCAGATTATGATCAACGCAAATCGAATATTAAGATTATTATAAAAACAGACTTCTCTACCTTTTTCTGCAGCAATTATTTAAATTATTGTTTATTGTTGTATTTATTAATATAGTAAATAAAGTCTTTTTTTTAGAGGATACATATTTTATTCCCTTCCTCTAATTATATAATCTGTCTTTTTATTAAATAGACCGAACTGTAACAGCGTTGTTAGGGATACTTGATGGATACTCGAAGGCACTAACCTTAGAGATTTATTCTTAATCAACATCACTACCCGAGTCGATATAGCATTGGCCTTCTCTCTGTCTGTTTGTATGCGACCTAGTCATGAATTTTTATTCTTGGAACATATCCGACTTTTTGCTGCAGTCCTTACATTTATTCCCATAATTTAAGAGTCCAAACTACCAAAAATGTAATAACAAAAATCAGCACTTGTCCACCCTGCCCCAAAAAATCAAGAAAGCACAATTTCGCACAACTTAATACCTAAATATTTCTAACGTAGATTCTGATAATCAACTGCAAGCGGCGATATACTAAAGCTCTCGGCCATGCCTATTCTAAAGCTTGATTTTCTACCACTACCCTCACAAGTCGGTTTTATGTCAGCCGTTAGAACTAGATAACAGAGTATTCCATAGCCGATTACAACGAGTTGCAACGTACTCACTTTTTATCTTTATCACATTTCAAATAAGTACTGCTAACAACTCAATGTCAGCACATCGACTGATTGCTCAAGCATAGCCAATGTTTGTGCAATCATGCGAAAAAACGACACAGACACTAACATTTCTTCATGATTAAACCGATGGCTTGTCCTTCAAATCATGTCCCTGCTCCTGCTCCAGCTGCTGGTGTTCCTTTGCCCATACCAATTATCATTTGTCTGGCACCTGGCCAAAACAAAAATCATTGTCCACTGTCAAAATCAGAGTACTGAAAGTATTGAGGTAGACAAAGCACGTCTACCTGTCGCTCAATTCACGAAAATTTGTCCCGTTCTACAAGATACAGTTGGCAAAAAAATAAAGGAAAACTTTTACAAATGGGGACAATGACTATTACTTGGCATGCACATAACACACACAAGACACAAAATACACGGACGTAAAGAGACATGACAATATGAGCAAGCAACTATTTTATTGCCTGCTTTTTGGGCGCTTCGACCATCGATTTGACAAGCACATTTGACAGGCTACAACATGTCATACATAGTAAGTAGTTTCTCACACTTCATAATTTCATTCCAACGAGCTCATCTCACAAATTATCAAATAATCATTACAAATTAGCTGGTGACAAACTGAGTGAAATGTTACTAACTATTTTATTTATTTTTATTTATTTAATGTGTACTAAAAACAATACACAATTTTAAAAAGAATAAAAATGCAAAATAAATTAAAGTTACAATTTAAATATAAAATATAAAATAATAATGATATATATACAATAAGAAGGGGGTAATTAAATTAAATTATATAAATAAAAATAAATAAAATAAGGGATATAATAAATCTGGGGGTATTAAAATATTTGAAAAACAATATAGCCTATTTACAGGTTATTTCATTAAAAGAGTACAATTTTTCATAAACATTTCTTAAAGCTATTAATAATTTAATATTAATAATCACTAGTACTATAGAATCTCACATATATATATTATATAAAATTGTTATTACATTTATAAATTCATATATTTTAATTGGAAACATCTTAAGATATCACGACGATTTGAAATTGCGAACAGGATTGTGTAAAGTGTAATCGATTGTGCATAAAGGTAATAGAAAGGCGGCAACAATAAATCCAATTAACTGATGCCTAGGCGAAGAAAATGTAAAAACAAAAAAGGAAAATTCATCAGACGAATTTTGCTAGCTGTGCCTCCAGATAACAGTTTAAAAAGATGAATGATGCATTTTTTATGCTGGCAGCAGACGAAAAAATCATTTGACACCAAAAGAAAAAAATCAAAAACGAACAACAAGAAAAAAGCAAACAGTTTGAATTTTATTGGCGAAATTGATAAAGTGGCTGTAGGAAAATCGAACTGAATTGCAAATGCAAGCCCATCGATCGATAAGGAGGGGCGCAGGGCTACCAAGCAATCAACGTGCACAAGTACAAGGATTTTTAGATTTACATTTTCGATGTTTTCTTATCGTTTTCTTTTTTCCTTTTGCTTTTGTGCCCGTGTCTTGTCTTTGCCATGCATAAAAATATGAGCAATTGGTTCTCAAAAGAGAGATGGATTATAAGGGGAGCTGCTCAGACTTTGACTTCCAAGATAAAGTTTTACCTCAGCCATCTTTTCGTCTTGAAAATCAATTTTAATTTACCAAACTAGCAAAACAGGTAAGTCTTGTACACTAGTTGGCCATGTTTTAAATTTAAATTTCAATTCCGGAGATATAAAATAAAATAAAATAAAAGTTTGTTCATTAATTAATGTGAGACTAATGTCTGGTGCTTGGAAAATAAATATTAGTTTAGTCCGACTTTCAATGTTATACAATATTTACAATGTTTTTGGAAAATTGTATTTATATGTTTCTGTTCGCAGCCTTGATACGAACTCAATTTACAATATTTATAGGATTAATTTATGTTGAAATGGGTGACACGTATATAATATAAATTTACACATATATATATAAATTATAGCTTTAAGAAACCTTGAATTTTAATTTAAGTAATCAGTTTTAACTTTAATCTTAAAAAATATTTCTAAAAAGTAGAAGTGCAAACCAAAAAAAATCCTTTCTGAAATTAAAAAATAGTTATGGAATTTTCTCGAATGCTTTATCTGTTTATCTACTGTCTGCCTTACAAGTTGCCATTTCTAATCGCCGTAAAATTTTAAGCTTTTTCAAATTAAATTATACGAATCTATCCAAAATGTAAATGAAATCTTAAATTACCAGTGTTTAAAAATAATAAAAGCAACCAAAAAGCTAATTTAGAGATCTGTGTACACCTAAAAAATACCCTGGCAAATTTAAATTTTAAAATAATCATCCCAGAAACTAATAAAAGAAAGAAGTATACTTTATGAAAAATAAGGTGACTTACACTTTGTGCCAGTATGGATATTTTCAGGATATTTTTTTTCTGATGCATGTTTACTGAATTATTGCATAGTCGACTTTTTATTCTTCCATGTTCTTTAAGTTTAAATTTATATACATAGCAATAAAATAATATAACTGATCTGGATTTTTCACTTCAACCACCATTTAGTATTCATATACATAAATACATATTAAATATAATATGTATTTTTTGAGACATTAGAATTGTCATAATGCCAAATGAACCATGTCAATAGTGATGTCTATACGAATTTTGCCTGAACAACATGGAAAAGTTGCATAAGCGGCATCTCTTAGATTTCGATTTGAAGAGCAAAGCGCACAGCAGTTTGATTGAATGATTTGGGTATTAAAGAGACAATAGAAAAGTTGAGAGAAGCAATGCTCGCTTTGCATAGAGATTTGTGCGAAATAACCAGAAAATCAAAATAAAAGAAAAGAAAAGAAAAGCAAACGAAAGTCGTTGATGTATGATGTTGCCAATTGTTTGAAGTAAATCAATCGGCTTTGAGCCAGGCCGGGCACTGGACGACGGATCTCAACATAAGCAAGTTCAGGCAGCAAAAGGCAGGCAGCAAAAGGCAGGCAGCAAAAGGCAGGCAGCACCCCCTGACCCTTGCCACGACCACGTCAAATGTTAGTGATTGGTGCCGCCTGCTGCCTGCCACTAGGAGGTATTAGTGTGCTCATCCTAATGCTGCTGGTTTGGATTCTACTGCCGTTGTTGTTATCTTTGTTATTGCTGCTGCTGGTCCTTGGCCAATGTAAACAAAGCGCACTGAAAAATTGCCAGAAATAAAGCAGCCAGTGCCGGCCAGAAAGATGTACCCCTGCCTGTCCCACTGCTGACAGTTGGTTAAGGGTCGCCGCTGTCATTTATGTTTGAGTTCCATTCGAGTTATTCACTCAGCCCATTTATCGAACTGAGCTGAAACGACATACCAAACCAACTCCTTTGCTGTGGTCAGCTTTTCCGGCCAGCACCGGCAAATGGCCAAAAATTAGTGAGCACTGAGCGCAGACATAAATCACACTAAACTGCATAGACTTTCATTTTGTTTTTTTGTTTCTTCATACTTATGCAACAGATAGCACTATATTCACTATATTCAGACCTTGTTAATGATGCAAATTATTTTACAACTTAATGCGAATTTATGGCTGCAATCGTATCGTTTTACAAAATTAACCTGCATATTTTACAGCACATTTGAATTGGGACCGCAAAACGTTTCGACACTGAATAATTTATGGTAATACCAATCACAGACGTAATTCAAAATGAATTATACTTTACAGACACATATACCCAAACACACGCAGTAACACCCACATGTTTAGGTGTGAGCACATTAGCATACAAATCGACAAACTTAATAGATACTTAAGCCGAAGCCCGACATTGTAAAAGCATTTGTTTAAGATAAATAATGCATAGGTAATAAATTTTCATATATTATATGGCTGCTCTTTAACCAAACGAGTTGGCAGCTCTGCAAAAACGGAATATTTACAAAAATAAGTGCCGTGGAAATATTAGGTATTAAACTATATAATATTTCTTAAGGGCAATTAATTAAAATATTTCGTTTAAATTACTTATATGATCAAATTAAAATAATATCAAAATAGTAAAAAGTAAATGTAATGGAATTTTTATTAAAAAAATTAATTAATTAACTTTCAAGCACTCTCTTCTCAATAACACTCACATAAACCTTTAAATTATTATTATTGTTATTATTATTAAGAAGTATTTTCATCTTACAAATCATTTCCGCAACAGGTTCAAACAAATTTGTTTAAAAAAAAGGACCCGAATGGCAGGTGCACAGCATGCTGAAAGACAGTGATAAGTTCAGGAAACTCTTAAAGTTCACAATTTCAAAGGGAGTTTTCTTTCACTGATATCAGTTTAATGAGTAAAAATACCTCCACCATTCTAACCCATTAGAGGAAATAACTGATAACCTCCATTCAAATGGACTACAAGCCCCTAGGAACTTTGACGATTTGGTTCAATGAAATCGATGTCAGGAGTTCGTATATCTAAAACGAATCTTCAGTAAGCCATTGCATTGTGTCAAATGTGGTACATCGCACAAGTCCAAAGAATAAACAAAGAATAATCGATAAAAGCCAGTACGTATAAAACTCGAACCCCTGAGCAAGTCCACCAGCGGTTTATCATGTGCAGGAGTTACCACAGGCAAACCCCAACCAATTATGGACTCAACTTAAATTTCTTTGAAAATAAAATTATGAAGACATTCCGCGAGTTGATGCAACAAATAATGGAACAGCTTTCTGTTCGGCTTACGCAATCTATCCCTCAGGAGGGCCCATTGAAATGCGAACGGCCTTCGTTAAATGTGACCTTTAGTTGTACATCATCTCTGTTCATCATTCTGTTCCTCGCTAACTCTATGGTTTTTAGTACATAATCATAAATGTAAATTTCTAACACAATTCAAATAAATTTAACGTAAAAAAAGATCTCCACTAAAAATGACTGTAAGTGACAATTGATAATTTTTGCGAAGAATTCATTTCAAATTGTTTGGCAAATGGTACAACATTACAGTACCAATTATGCTGTCCCATTGGCAGAATATTTATATTTGAAGGAAATTTATAGCAAATATACAGAAAATTAAAAATAATACATAAATAAATAACAGTTACTTTTGACGTCTCAGATTTCGGCACTTTTGTAAACATTTTTACAACCATTTAAAATTTACACAATTGTTTGTGATAAAATAGTTTAAAGTACACACAAACGAAAAACTTAGGTAAATATTTAATGGAAAAGTTCGTAATTATTAGTTTTGATGTAGCTTAACAATGTAATCAATTATTTCACATTGAGGTACATGGAATTTGCAATCCCACAGAGAAGCATTGTTATGTGCCGGAAAATGTTTTATTAAATCTTTCGTTGCATTTGAAAATTAGCAGAATTGGGCAACGCTGCAAACAGTGCGCAAATATATAGAACAAAAACAAAAAAAGTTAATTAAAACAAAAACTATTGCCAGTGGGTGGCAGAGCCAGTGTTGCCACAATATTAGTAGCCAGAAATTGGCGCTCGAAATTCCACATCTAAAACAAAATTAATTTTTCCGGCCAAGCAAAAGTTTGGTTTTAATTTTTTGTTGTTGTTTTTGTTTCTGGCCAACGAGAGTTTGCATTGTTTTGCATATTTTATACAGCGGAAATGAAGCGCTCAACACACGGTCACACACACACGTACACTAAAAAATTTTGTCCCACTGTGCCCTAAAGAAAAAAAAAGCAATGTTTCTGCAAAAAACTAACAAAAAAATGTAAATGTACATTTCGTATAGCAGATAGTTTTAATTTAGCTAGCAATTTATATCATATCGAATATTTTGAGATCGTATCTTCAAATTGGGCTACACAATTTTTTCAGCAGCCTGAACCAGTCGACTTACCCCAAAAACCTTTTTGGCTGAAAAGTGGCTATTTTCTCCATTGTGAAGTGCGAACTTTAGCTGCACTGCGCCCGAAAAGTATGCAACACGCAAATTATAAAACACAAGGCACAGAAGACAAACTTTCACTGGCTTTGACTGAATCGACAGGCAAACTGAAAATGAATACGAAAACAAAAATGTGACTAACAATGCATATCAGAGATGCAACTAACACAGCCAGAGCTCCAACGACCGCACCAGCAATAAACTAATTAAAAATGCAACTGACTGTCTAATCGGAAAGTTGTCATGGATAATGCACATTTGTGATACATGCATAAAATATTGATTTACCATGCTGGCATACATCGAGCGCAATAAATAAAATGCTCTGCGAAATTAAACAGTATACTTTTAGATATCGGTATAATTAAGTATACATATTAAAAACAGAAAAACAATGCTTAACTTTTGCTAGTATTGCTCTTTAGATTTTACAAAGAACTCGAACTCGAAAGGAACAAGAATACATTTTACACATTTATTACATATGCCATATCCGTAATTGAAAATCTGTTCTATTAAAAAATAGCCACTGGAATAAAAATATACGAAATATTCAGATGCAAACATTATGAAACGTGGTATTATTGGATCTCAGTTGACAAATGATTTTTTCTCAATAATAGTTTCCTGCTTTCCCTGATATTTCTCGGTTGTTTGAAATACCATTCGTCTAATATCTTGTTTAAAAATACTTTTGTTTTACAATCTCCGAAACAGTTCCATGCTTAGAATTTTTTTAGTTAATTCTTTAAATCACAAGCTGAACTCTATGAAGGGACTTTAGGCTTCAATTTAATAGTAATTTTAATAAGTCTATTTTTATTTGTTTATAATTTAAATTATTCGCAGTTATTACAACAAATGTGTAGTACTTTTTTGAAGGTATTGTATATATATGTAATAAATTATACTTAATTAAAATTCTTATAGTCTGATTGAATATCGCAAATGTCGGCCAATCTGTTCCTTGACCGCCGCTTTTCCCTCACTTCATCATAGTAACTTATAAAACCTTTTGTATATATACAACTACTAGTTGATTCCCATTTCTATTCGCAATTTTACTTCAGTGCACAATAGTCGTCATGAAGCTGTCCAAGTACATTTTCCTCTTCTGTCTGATTTTGTTTCAACTGCTCAGTCATATAGAGGGAAATTGTAAATCGTGAATATGGCAACTAGAGAAATATTCTAAAATAATCATATCGATATATTTTTGCTTAGTGTGCCGTGGTCACTGTGTTGAGGATGTCACGGAATGTGTATTTGATTATGAGTCGACATAGTGTGGACCTGGTGAAACCTGTTGCAGCTTCTATTCCCGAAACAAAAATAAAAACATTATAATAATAATGATCTGAATATATTTATATTGTAAGAATCTTGGTATGTGATTGGTATGCAATTTGGTAAATAAGTAATTGGTTAGTAAATGGGTAGGTTTAGCTTTCAAAAACATCAAGATATTCGCATAAAAAGATATTTATTTATATTTTTATTATTTATTTCAATATTTAACGATATCCATGAGTCGACAAGAGAAGAGAGACACAAATTGTTGAACATGTCTCAATCAATACAAAACAAATTGCATGACAAAATTAGTAAGCTCCATAACAGTAAGAGTATTTTATATAATGCCACAAAATTGAATGCTGTCAAACGGGTTTCTCTTAAGCTCACTGCAAAGTATCCAAAAAACAACAAATCCTAAATACTACTAAACAGTTTAACCGATTTTAATGTCTCTGTATTAAGTGACTGATAAAACTATGGCCATTTCAACAGAAAATATAAATATATAAAATATATATATATATATATATATATATATATATTATAAAGTGCTGTAACTATCATAGAACCAATTGAAAATCTAGCTTTGCATATTATTCATTAGATGATAGGCATCTGCTTACTAAATAAAAAATACAACATTTTTTTCAAAATTTCATATCGCTTTCATAAGTATAATTGAAAAGCTATATTGCTCTATCTACTCTATTATATAGCTCTCATAGGAACAATTAATTAAATCTTCTTTTATAAAAACCCGATGGTGATATGATAAGTAGATGCAGTTTTATTCTGAAGCAAAAAGTTTGCCTCTAATTGTTTAACATATATATCTGTATCTTATAGCTCTTATAGTGAGAATTATAATTCTAGTTTACTTATCGGGCTCCTTGCACTCTGTAAGCGTATGTCATCTTCGGAGCCCTGCTGCAATATGGCCGTTCTGTCATCGATGTTTTCATTGACTGACAAAAAAGGCAAAAACCAGCTCCATTAGCAGCAACAGCAACAACAGCAGCATAGATCGATCGATCAGAGCATTGATCTGGTGCACGCCGTGAGCGATATTCTCAGTTGATCGGAAGAGCGCGTGGCGAAAGAAGGTGACGCATTTAGTTGGTTTTGGCTATTTTTTGTGATTGTGCCACAATGAATTAAAAAATTGTAATGAGCCGCACAAATTCAAAGTTAGCGGCAACAGTGCAAGATATATATAGATATGAATATATATTTATATTATTTTTGTTGTTGTTGCACCTTGACGTGTAGCGCCTATATATAACCCTATTTAAAATTTGCAAATAGAAAGTAAGAAAAAAAATATTGTCCAGATTATTAGTTGCATTGTGAATCGTGTCAAGTGTGTTGTTTGTGTGCCACATGGAGCGAAGAAATTGTGAAACTCAATGTCAAGTGCTGGAAAGGAAGCGAAAATTGCCAGATGAGCAACAGATGCAGCTGAAAAAGGAAAAAGTGGCAGCTGCGGCAACAACAGTTTGAGTAGCTTTGTGTGCCCACAACAACAATGCGCAAATGTCTTAATACACACTTAAATAGCATACGGAAAAGCGAAATGCCAATATATTTCAAATGCAGTCCATCAAGAGCTTTGTATAAACAAAATAAATAAAACAAACATATTTCAAATGGAGTTCATGAATAACTTTATATAAACATCTAAGTCAATAATAGTTGAAGTGTTACTGTGCATTGCTTAAAGGTGTAAAACTTGGCTAATCGTTGTGGCAGCTGCCGCATCACATTTTGAGTCGAGGAACAATAAATGTTACATAAGTGCATTAGTAAAACACATATAACATCATCGTTATCTTCATCACAGCTGTAAAAGTACAGCTCACGCTTAAATTAAATAAATTCCTGACAACAGCTTAATAACACTATGTCTAGCTAAATACATTAACATTTTCCATTCTCCCAATTTTACAGAAAGTGGCAACGCCGCACGCTCAACAGAATCTGACGTTAACAGTGCGCTTAACAGCGAACAACAACAACAACAATGAATCAATGTCTGCCTGTTAATGCAAAAATGTCTAAGGCGAAGAAGGTTTTGGATGAAGCGCGTGAGACGCAAAACCGTGAATTGGACCTTGTTGACAAGGGCCTGGTGTCCTTTGAGGAGCTGCCAGGACTCTGTGAGTACCATTCATTTAATGTGCCCGAAAACTAAGTGAAAATCAATCGATTTAAAACAAAAAACACCCACACAACATTTTCATGACGCCGTCGTCAGCCCGTTAACAGAATTCAGTTTGATGACGCCACCATCTAAAAACAAAATTGCTAAGAGTTGTTTGTAGAAATATTAAATTAGAGTTATTTGTGCTGGCTGGTAACTGAAACAAACGTTTTAAGCAATATTTTAAGTAACTTCTGCACTTAAATTGCATGCAGAAACGCCCAAAATATTTATTTGGTTTCTTTAAATAGTAACAACACGCACTAGCGTTGTCTCGCTCACACTTATGCCATGCACGCACGCCTATTGCGCGCATACGAGCAAACAGCTGTTGATTTTTAGCTTTGCGACCAGTAGGAAATTTGTTGCTTAGAATGTTTCAATTAATTGGTCTAGAAATTCGGATACATTTACAAATTGAAAAAAAAAAAAAAATGTTAACTGAAATCGTTTAGGTTTAGAAGATAATTTGTAAATTCAATACACCTGCTAATGAATAGTTGCACAACTCGTCGTTATATTTTAATTGCCAAAAATAATACCAAAAATCTTGATTGATTTTTGGGAGATAATAAATAGTTGAAAATTGAGTTTTTATCTCCTCGCAGTTAACATGTCGAATATTACACGGCTAACGCTGTCGCACAACAAGATCAGCGTCATTAGTCCTGGGATTGCCAATTTGTTGAATCTGGAGATACTCAACCTGTCCAATAATCAACTCAGCGAACTGCCCGTTTCCCTCTCCTCGATGCCCAAGCTGCGCATTCTGAATGTGTCGATCAATCGACTGGGAAATCTGCCGCGCGGCTTTGGCGCCTTTCCCGTGCTCGAAGTGCTCGATTTATCGTACAACAATTTGAACGAACAGCTGCTGCCGGGCAATTTCTTTGGCATGGAAACGCTGCGCGCTTTGTATTTGGGCGACAACGATTTCGAGTACATACCCAAGGAGCTGGGCCAGCTGAAGAACCTACAGATATTGGGCCTGAGGGACAATGATCTGTTGGAGCTGCCACGCGAAGTAGGTGATCTACTGCGACTGCGCGAGCTGCACATCCAAAACAACCGACTGCAAGTGCTGCCGCCCGAGGTGGCACAGCTCGATCTGCTCAGCAACAAGTCGGTGATGAAAATGGAGGAGAATCCCTGGGTGAATCCCATTGCCGAGCAGTATCTGTTGGGCATCAGTCATGTAATTGACTATCTCAAAACTGATACCTACAAAATGTGAGTATTCCACTAATTTCAATCAAATTCTAATCCTATCTGAAAATTACATATGTGCCGCTATTAGAATCACAAATCTTTTAAAACTTAAATTATGACAATTGTTTTCTTTTTGTTTTATATCATTTTTCCATGTAGAACTAACAAGCCTAAAAATACAATATAAAATATAGTCTAAATACTACGCTTTAAGTTTATATTTATATTTTTATATGTAGATATAGTATAGATAAAAAGAGGCCGTTGAAAATGAGATGTATACTAAATAATTTACATAGTTTTCTATGCATTGCGTGAACTTTTTGAAAGGGCTTTCAAATTAGGTATAAAATATAAATTATCATTAAATTTAATAATAAATTTGCATGCGATTTTAAAAACTTTAAATTATTAGAATAAATTATGCATTTAAATAGTATATCGGCTACTATATCCATCACCTATCATTATAAATATAGTTATTACTAAAAGCTTGTTTTTCTTCCCAACAGCATCTATAATCGCCACATGCAGGGCGGAAGGGGCGGGCCACCCCCGCCCAAGGCCGACAAGAGCAAGAAAGCATCTCGAGTACGTGCATAGTGGACCAAATCGGAGGATCTATTGTTTGTGGTCGTGTTGCCAGGCTGCCGGAGCAGCCACTTATGTGTGTGTTTTGTTCTTAACCAAAAAAAATGTTTTTTGTATACTAATTTTTAAGTATTTGTACTTTAATATTTAATTCTTGTAAAGTGCCTTTAATGTTTGCTAACAAATGCGAATAAATAAAAGAAGAAATTTTAACTCATAAATGTGTAATTATTTTCAAATTCAGTGTCGAATATTGGACTTGACCTTATCGGAATATAAGCGATGAGCAGCAGCAATTATTAATGGGTATTTTATTTTTAGCTTCAATGCCCTCATTAATTTAAATAAATAATAAGTTACTCGAATACTTTCACTTACCAATGTTCAAATCACGACCTTTGAATTTTCCGATATTTGAAGAACATATTTGATATTTGTATTTTATAAAATAGTAGTTTCTTGTTTTTATTATCGTTTCTTATGTTCATCCATTTTTGTTTATGTTTTTTGTAGCAGTGTTTTTAGCCTTAAGTTGAATTAATTAATTCGTTACATTATATAATTAAATTAATAGTTTAATGTTTTTTGTTTTTGTATTTCCTCTGTTTTTTGTCTTGCGATAAACTAATAGCATAGTTTTCATTTGTTGTCAATTTAAATTTAATACATATTTTATACTTCAATTTAATTAATTACTTTTAAACTTATTTTTCTTTTTGTTCTTTTGTATATGCAGTTAAATTTTAATTTATTTTACTTAATTAATGCTTTGTTTATTACTTTGAGAACTTTTTCTATGTACAAGTTTTTTTTTAGTTTAGCAAGAATTGAATAGGTAAAAAAATTTAAATTAGAAGAATTTTTAAAATACCTTTCATTTTATTTTGAACTTTATGAAAACATTTCAGTTATCCAGTAAAAATTATGTTTCAAATTAAAATGTGCGAAAATAAAATCGCATTCAAAATGTTTGCCATAAAATACGTTTTAAGTAATATTTACTCACTAACACAAAAGACATAAGTGATTTAAATACTCTATGGCCAATTAAAAAAAAATTTTAATATATAAACAAAAGGAATAGAATAGTTTTGAGATATGCACCACTTAGTCGAATGATGGATGCACCTATGTAGTGTAGTGTGATGTTGTGTAGATTTTAAAATTCTTTAAGATTTGGCATGCCGATGCGAAAATACAGACAAAAACAAAAAACATAAACTAGAAACCTTAATTAAATACAACAAATACAATAGTGTATATAGATAATTGTTTACTTAAAAATAATGGTGGATATAGATCCCATATATAGATGAGTAACATTTAACATAATCAGTTGCTGGCTCCAGAAAAACCGCTCATTAAACATTAAAAGTAAAGCTTTAAACCTAATACAAAATGACAATAGAAAATCAATACAAAAATTAAAAATATATATGTTTTCATATGTGTGGGAACTGAAGAATTGCTTTTAATGTTTGCTTTATTCGATATTCGTATTTTTGCAGAATATAAATGTTTAAAGAAAGACCGGCTGACTGGAAAGACACATTTTAGATTCTCATTCAGTCAATTCAAAATGGAAATTTGCATGTAATTTTTGCTGTTCTAGGTGTTTTTTTGATTTTTTTTATTTACGTTAGTTTACAAATGCAATTTTGACGGCTTGAATTCAAGTTTGGCCTTTATTACAGTTAAATACAATTTAAATGCGATGCTTTGTCCGTGCTAGCCGCTTAACTCATTTGCAGCTTATTTTTACAAAAACAAATTTAGCGCTTTTTTAATTTGAATTAATTATATTCTTGCCTTACTTTTCTGTAAATGTTCGACATTTATGTAAGTTTATAAATTTTAATTTTGTGGTTTGGTTTTTTGTGTTGCATACATTTAAATGTTATTATTTATATTCATGTTGTTGCTGCTTTGTAAATAAGTACGCACAATCATTATATATATATATATATAGTTTTTTTTTGTAAGTATATATATTTATATATATATATATTTAATGCAATCTGCCTTTTTAATTATTTATAATAATAATGATTTGCATTTCCATATCAATTATTTAATCAAAAATATCATTCATTTTGTTAGCGTTACTTTGTTGTTGGTACATATGCAATTTTTGCTTTTCTCTCCCATTTTTTTTTTTTTTTTTTTGCATGCTTTGTTTAAATAAAAATAATTAGCATAAAAATTACATTTACATTTAATTTGAGTTCATTTGATTTTTGTTCTTGTTGTGGTTGTTGTTGCTGCGCAAGCTGCATGTGAAGTTGTTTTTGTTGTTGCTGCTTTTGCTTTTGCCGTTTTGCTTTTGGTTTCTTATGGCGCTCCGACATCAATTTTGGCTGTCAAACTTTGCTGTTGTTGGGCGCCCGCGTTGTCGACTCATAGTGGCCACGCCCCAAAGCCGCATATGCGTCGGCATAGGCGTGCTGTTGTTGTTGCAGCTGCTCCGACTCCTGCTGCTGGTGCTGCTGCTGTTGTTGTTCTTGTGGTTGTTGTGGTTGTTGTTGTTGTTGTGGTTGTTGCTCATGCAGCGATGTCGGTCGACTAAAGCTTACTTGAAGCGGCGGCGGGGGCGTGACGCCTTTACAAGATTAAAGACATAACACACAATGGAAGAGATACATATATATAGAGAGAGAGAGGGGAGATACACAAAAATTTGAATTAGTTTCTTGACTTGGTTTGATGGCCAGTTTAACGCCAGTACAAGTATGCCGGTCTCCAGGGCGGCTACTTGATTTGGGCCATGTGCAGCTTATCGATTTATATTAAAAACCACAAGCACACAGATTAATTTTTTAGTAGAGTCATTGATTTTATAACCATGCAAATGAAATGCTTTTAAGAAAATATATAAAATCTATGATTTTTAAGTAGTTAGAAATATACAATAGTAATCAATAAATCAATCATTGATAATAGTAGTAGAACAAATTTTTAAACAAAAATTACGCTTTTAGACATTATTATTGACAAAGTTATAAAATTGAGATAATTACTTAATCAAAAGTTAATTTACAGTAAAATCATTTGAATATTAAATTCGTTCTTTTGTGCAAAACATGCTGTTGCAAAGAAAAAAAAAGCAAAAGCATTTTATTAAATTTGTTTTTCACATTTTCAAAAACATGACAACTTTAATTGATCCAGTTTTTTGTGATTAATATGAATGTTAATTTGGTAATAGTTGTATAACCAGTTATAATCAGTAATAAGTGCACATGCAATAACAAAAACAACAACAATACAATATGCTTGGCTAAAAAATAGAAGGAAAAGGGTCTTAATAACGGTTTAAAAAAAATTAATATAAAATATCCAACCAAATCGAAACATGCGAAAAGACTACAAAATAGGTAGAACAAAACATTACGAGTTGGGTTAGTAGAAACCAGGAAGTTAAACGGCGATCGGGCAACAATCTGGAAACAAAAAAGGAAAAACGCTCCATGGAAGAAAAATGATCATACCAATTGTTTATCAAATTCGGTTTTTGGTAGGGGAAAAGCGTTGCTTGGAACGATGGAATAGGCACGCGTGCGCTTTGAGGGGGTACTGGGATGTTCAGGGTTCATTGTGTCTTCAATATGGCATGTATGAGGCGTTCCAATTCCATGCATTCCATTTTGTCTTTTCTGGCTTCTCTATAAAGTTATTTAATAGACAATATTGCGACGCGTTTTGGCAGCACCCCCAACCGATTTATCTTTGCTGCTGCTGCGACTGCGGCCGCTGTTGTTGTGTTTGTTGCTTTTGTGTTGCTGCTGTTGTTCTTGTTGTTGGCTTGTGTCTTTGGCTTTGGCACTTTTGGCATTCTTACTACTGCTACTGCTGCTAGCAGCCGAGTGGGTGGCTGTGGTAGTGTTGTTGGTGGTTGTGTTGTTGTTGGTACGTGATGAGCGGGACTTATTGCGTGGTGGTAATTCTGAATTTTTAGCGTTTCGATGGAGAAAAATGTGAGCGCAAATACAACAAACGATAACCAAAAAAGAAAAAATGCCAAAATTGTAAATTGTAAATATTTTTGCAACAATATAAAATCAGTCGAAACAGTTGAGTATACAGAGCAGCTAGCTATAAGGTACTAGAGGGACGGGTCTAGAGGAACACGCACCTTTCGGCGCATAAAACGCTTGCGATTGTTGTTGTTGTTGTTGTTGCGGTGAGAGTGCTTGTTGCTGTTGCTGCTGTTGTGCGTTGGCCGGCGGCAAGGGCAGCGGCAGTTGAGCACGTGCCACAACACCACCGCTGCTGATGGCAGCCTGGACAGCAGCAGATGCAGCAGCAGCACCACCAACACCACCGCCACCACCCGTGGCCCCCAGCTCAGCTCCATACCCCAAACGAGCTGCTCCTCCGCTGGTCTGTGGTCGTCCACTGCTGCTGGGCCGTGCCCCACGTCCATCGCTGCGTCGCGCCTGATTCGCCGCCGAGCTGCGATGAGCGTGACTGCCGCCGGTGGGCAGCGGAACTATCGAATGTCCGCCCTGATGCCGATCCCATTCGTGTGGATGCGCTTGATGATGATTACCACGTCCGCCTCCATGTCGTCCGCCTCCGGCACCACCCCCGGCTCCACCAGTACCACCGCCTCGAGGATAATGCTGCGCCTCGTGCGCCGGCGGTGGAATGCTTCGTGGTCCGGCGCCGCGCTGGTGCGGGTGACGCTGCTGCATTGACCGAGGGAGACAGAAAGAAAGAAAGAAGAGATAGTGAGAAAGATATTTTAAGTAATTTGAAACAGTGTAATTAATCTAGCTGAATCTTTATAATTGGAGTGTTTTAGTTAGTTTGGAAACCATTGTTATTTTAAAAAGACACTCACCAATCAATATTTTTCAATATTTTTGTGTTTTGTTTTTGATTGGTAGGATAACTTGGTAAACAAAAAAGCCGTTCATAAATGAACTCATCTTTAAATCGTGGGTTCTAAGTGGTAGGAGCTTTATGATATAGTTATAATGGGACCAAATGTGATAAGCATTGGCTCGGATAGCTCGGAAAAACTTCTTATAGCTCCTATGGGATCCATACGTTATAGATTACTCATTTCATTGCTTTTTGTCCACTATAATAATCATAATAACGGTTCCTTGGTCAGGATATATATGTATATATATATAGATATATATATGATAATGATATAGTGATCAGATTCAGGATCCAACATATATACTGTCTGTAGCGCAAAAAACCCAGTATGCCACATTTTATTTATTTATATTGTTTTATTTGAAACGGACTGACGGATATGGCTATATCAACTAGCCTAAAGTAAAGGTTATCCCGTCTTTTGTTCACATAAAAATTATTTTAGAAAATGTATGTCAAAGGAGAGCTATTTGTAACTGCGGCATTGCAGATGGAAACGTAAAAATAACCTATAAAATTAAAAAACTCCATAAAGCCACTACAGCCAACTCGGGGGAATTGAATCTCACTCGAATTATATTCAGAGTGGAAGCAGTTGCAATTGCCTTACCATTCTGCGTAGTGTATTCATTGGGGCACGGAGCGTTTCGCTGATGCGTCGAGCGCGACGCTTCTTTGGATTAGAGCTGGGCGTGTGGACGGCGCAGCATTTGATAAAGGCGCCAAGTACAACGATGAATCCGACGCCAATCAGCACCACCAAATACCAGTTACCGGTTACCCACTCGGCGACGGTGAGCAGGGTCTCACGATTGAGTAGGAGATTCTTGAGGCGCACAAGCGGACCGTCGGCGTCGACTGCGCGACACTTGAGAAAGACATCGCAGTAGCCCTGGAAATTGTCACAGGGTGAGCCGGGCTGGAGACTAATGCCACCCGGTTGTATATTATATTCGGCGGCAAATTCGCTGGTGCTGCGACAGGTGTTGGTATCGTTGCCATCCTGGCAGGCCAGTTCGCACAGCTTGCGCTTGTCAATGTGCGGCAACATGTTCGAGGTGAGGAAACATTTCGTCATGTTCCACAGCAGACAGGGTGAGCCACTGCACTCGCCGCGTATGCACAGGGCGGTGCCATTGTTGCACATCGTCTTGTCATCCCGATGCTGCGGTTCCGGGCACTCGGCAGTGGTACCATTGCAGGTGCTCGACCAGCTACACTCGGTTTCTTCCTTGCACTTCTGCGAATAGGTCGTCGGCACAAAGGTGCACGAGTTGGACAGACAACAGGGTCCCTGCGATGGTGAGCATTGCGTCTTGGCGCGTCGCTTGCAGCCCTTGGCACTCGAATTGAGCGACTGATCGTACTCGCTGATGAGGCGCGGATAGCAGCATTTGTCCTTGCATTCCTCCTCGTTGAAGCCACAGTCGCATTCTTCGCCAGACTCCACGATCTTGTTGCCACAGAAGGCACCCTCCGAGGCCTTGAAGCAGTCGCGCTTCGTGTTGCCAACCAGCACGTCGAGCACATTGGAAATGTTGCGTATGGAACAGGGTGAAAATTTGGAATTGTTAGGACGATCACCAGATGTGGCACTGGCGAACATTATGTAATTGCCATTCAGTCCACCAGGACGGCATTCTTGCGGATAGTCGTGCTGCAAGAAGGGGGAACAGACAACAGTTTAGAATATATATCTAAATAAGTTCAAAAGGGACGTACGAAATGTTACTCACAACATGGGTTTAACATTTAGTGCGTGAAATAAAAATAAATGAATATTAAATTCAGTTGAAGAACGGAAACAGAAGTTAATTTGATCCTTGAAAACAAGCTTAGTTGACAAATGTAAAATTAGAAAATTTTTTGAAATAGTTTAAATACGAATATATGTATAATACAAATTATGTTTATCTGTAAGACCGATTGAAAATCAAAGTACATATTTTGTTTATAAATATTAGAATATAAAGAAGAAGACTGAGTAAATTAAATTATGAAAGTTATAAGGCTGAGAGAAATAAACTTACTAAGAATGTTAATAGGTAAATTAAGTAAAACCATATCAAACCTCTATATTCTTTTCATTTCCGATATATTCTTTTACTCACCGGTGATCCAAAGTTATGGCCAATCTCATGGGCCAGTGTCAGCTGAGATACTTTCGGTGGCACGCGACTGTTGTAGTTGACGAATGTAATGATACCAGTGTTCAATGAGCGCTTTGTACTCTGGTATTGTCCACCCACAGTCTCCGTGTAGGTCTTGTACTTCTCGCAAATGCCGCCAGAAGCGCCCGAAGCACTGGCGACCCAGGCCAAACCCAAAGTGCCACCCGTAAAATCTCTGCAAGGGGAGTGGAGAGTGTTTAAATTAAAGACGCATAAACGTATTACGATTCGGATTACTACCAACCTATAGGTAAATACGTATGCTAGACAAAAGTCTGAGTGATCCTCTAAGGAGTGGAGATTCAAAAAGTTGGACACGTCCATATGCTCATTGCAAAAAGCATTATGTGGACCGTTATACGAATGGCGACAGGCAGTATCGTCGTCAATCTTAATGCGTTGCACCTAGATAAGATATAGAAATGAATATTAATTCAGAAAAGCTTTTTAACAGTCAGCTTTAAACTTATTTTTGAAACAAATTAATCTCTTAAAACTAATTCAGTAATAACACTTAACTCCTTTTTCTTATTTCACAGAGCAAAAGAAGAAGACGCAAAATATATTTATCAGCAACTTAATTAATATAACTCCAAACACATATATCTTATTAGTCGACACATTTACCTTCGGTTCTTTATGGTTCTTCACACATTTGTTTACTTCATGCATAACATACATCTGCCGTCAAATTATTAGCAGTTCTGCTTCATAAAATGGACACTCTCAATTTTCGTATACCTTGCTCGTAATCTCTATGAGTCTTTCGATCATTTCAGTACATATTACTTTATTATATGTTTTCTGTTTCTATGTTTCTCGATGTGTTCGTGGTCAAATTAGTAGTAGTAGTAGTAACTGGCGAAAATAATCTAAATATTTAAGCCAGAGCTCGTTTAGAGTTCTGTGAGTATGATTATTATTTAATATCAATTATCAGCGACCCATTCTTATGGTTCACTGTTATTTAAGGCACTATTGTGGCATCGACTGTTGAAACTGATGACATACGTCTCTTTACTAAAATAAGTTTCGAGTTTCTCGTACTACTGCGATTGCTCAAAGCTTTAAATTAAGAACTTTTTAAATCACTTTACATAAAACTATTAATTTCACTATGAAAACGCTCTCAGAATAGTGTCAAATGTATTTATTTAGAAAATGAAAATCGGCCACAATTTTAAGTGACTAATGCTACGAATAATTATTGGGCGCTGTTTGTGCGTAAACGTTTCTATACACAATCCCTAACGTGATACAGGACACGGTCTTTGTTCGTTGCTAAAACTGTTGATGTTTGCTGTTGCCTGTTGGCAATTGCGAACCACCCATGGGGTGGCTCTGCTGTGTACTCACCTCGAAGCGTATATTGCGATGCTCGGTGCGTCCGTCGAACTTTGTGTTGCGGTAAATGTAATTAACTGCTGTCACATGATGTGCAATCAGCGATGTGATTTCCTCACGGGTCTTCACATCCACTTCGTACTTGCGGCCGCGATCGTGCTGCAAGTGAGCAGAAAGAGAAATCAAATTGGCGAATTAATTTAAACAAAACCTTTAAAAAAAGAAAACGCAGTCGACTTTTAGGCAATGTGCGTAATAAAAATCTCAACCGCAGGACCGCTGTGCTTGACATTTGGAGCAAACAAGCTGCTGCCGCAGGATGGGTGTGGCAAACAAAGCAGCCAGGCAAACAATCGGCCTCTCGACCCCATACCAAATTTTAGCACATCACGAAAAAAAAGACCCATAAAAGCACACCCACCCCAACACACAACAAGCACTCTGCAAATATATTTGTATAAAAATGCAAATTCAGCTAAAAACTCGTCGAATATTTTTTGAAAGTTTTTTTTTCCCCATTTTATAACCGCGATGAGCGGGTGGCTTTGCTGGATGGCGAGCTGAGAAAAAGGGAGGGCTGGAAAGAGTCCATCATTGTGCCGCTAACTGCAGCTTTTGCCTCCAAAATCAAAACACCGCTGGGCTCAGTGACAAATAGAATACGAGCAAAGAACGCAACAATTGAAAAAGGGCAGCCATACAAATACCCCGTACTTATATATTTTAATATTTAAATGAGAGATCTCTTTTTGAGTATATTTTAAGAACATATGGAATATACTTAGCAAGGATTTTTCGGTCAAAAAAGTTTATTGTATATTAAAAGCAAGCAAAATAAAGCGAAAAGAATAAAGCAAAGAGATGTTTTCGAGAGTGTTGTTGAAATGACTTAAGAGAAATTATCAGAATTAAAAACAATAAAATAAATATATTTAAAATACGCAAACCAAAAGTTGGAAGTTTACTTTAAATATCGCTTTGAATTTATTGAAATTAAAATGACACACGATCTGATTAACAAGGTATCAAAGAACTCGGAACGAACGCAACGACGAGCGAAACAAATGCGCGAATTATGCAAAACTCATTGCAAATAAACATACAAAAAAAAAGAAGAAGCGCGAAGAACGAGGGCGGAAGGAAAACGCGGGTCGAATATCGCGTCGGGCTGAAGGACGACCCTGACGAGGATGTTGATGTCGACAACGTCGAGTACAATGCGAAAAAATGAACGTAAACATAAAGTGCGGCAAAAGAATTGCTTGAGAACGAGAAGGGATAGAGAACGAGATGGAGATAGAGAGTCAGATTGACAGAGACAGAGAGGAGAAGGGGAAGGGGAAACAGGAGAGCTGTAACGGTTGATTGCATGCGCTGCTGGAAGCGAAGCAGGTCAGCTGATTGGTTGATTGCTTTGAAGACGACGCAAAGCAGGCAACATTCCACAAAATTGTTAGGTAAAAAAAAGAACGCAAGAAAATGAAAAGAAAATGGTTGAACTCTTTGAGATTTGAGTTTGGGGATTTATGCCGCAGTGACCAAAGATGGGGGGGGCCTTAATTATACACCAAACGATTTGATGGCAGTTTGTATGCTGACTTCATTTGTTATGAAAGCGAACAAAAGAAATTTTTTTATTGAACAGAGTTCATTAATTCACATTTTTCCTGAACGCAAGATTCATTTTAATAGCTCGAATATTGTTAGTTCTTATATCGAATTATTATAACAATGTTGGTTAGTTCAATACTTGAATTCACTGCACGGTGAGTTTCACGTAGTTCGGTTAATATTTTTAATTTTGGTGATATTTTTTGGATTTTATTGAAAATTTTAGCTTTATTTGGTTTCTGTTTTTGTTTATATGCTCAAAACTCAATTCGAAAACGAATGGCTCGGCCTACTGACATTTCAGACCTTGACCAATCTCATTATTTAGAAGGTGCATTGCTCTAAAAGCAAATTATGGGAAACAATTCAATCAGAAGAAAAATTGCAAAGCAATTAAGAATACCACTGTTACACGAAAATTGTCCTGACAGTTAAAAATTTGTGCGTGTTCAAGAAGTAATTCACAAGTATACGAAAAATAATTAAACTGTAAAGAATTTTTCCTATTTTTCAGAAAATCTTATTAATCGTGGTTTTCTTCCATATTCAGATTCGTCCAGCTTTCCAATCTACGTCAACTGGAGTTAGTAGATACAAGCCACAGCTAACTTTCAGCTTACTGAACAACAATTTTCTCTCAACATTGCTCATCACTCAATTCGATGCATACCCTTAAAAAAGAATAGAAAAAATGGCGTCTGACTGACACTGTTGGCCCCAATCCCTCCTGTTATATCCCGTTCCATGAAAGTGGGAACGCCTTTGTTTTATGCGCAGCTCCAAAAGTGAAGCGTTCGTTCGTAAAAAATTGCAAAATTCATGGATGTTGTTTTGTGTTTGCTTGTGTGTGTGTGTGTGTGTGTGTGTGTGTGTGTGTATGTGTGTGTGTGGGTGTGGGTGTGCATGTTTTTTAAGCCACAATCCTCGCTACTGCTTCGATTTTAATTTGGCGCATGAGCTGCCAAGAGCCAGTCCCCCAGAACAACCACCCTATCCCCGCTACCCACCTCAATCCACTCAAAAACCAGAGTCAAACTTACATCAGCAATGCCTTCGCGTATGTGACGCCAAATCAATGGATCTGTTTGTATGTACAGCGAGCAGGTATTTTTGTTATCCTCACGGCCACGTCCGGCGCTGGCTGAGCTCGTCGCACCGTTGGCTGAGGAGCCGCTGCCTCCGTTGTTGTTGTTGTTGCCGCCCGTGGAGCGACGGACGCGCTCGTGAACGAGCTGATGCCAATCGGCGACATTGGCCGTTGTGCCCAGTCGTCGACCGGTTGCAGGATCATAGAATGCCCCATCGGCAAAGTTGGCCTCCTTCGTATATTTCTGATGTGGAAATTTGAAATCATCGTCGCCGCTGGCGTATTTCTTTGGTGGATGTTGCTGCTGTTGTTGCTGTTGGCTTTTGTGCTGCTGTTTCCGGTGCAGCTTTTGGACATCCTTTGACATGGGCACCGGTAGCTCCTCGACGGCTGAATTTTGTATATTCTCCATCCATTGTGAGACCTCCTCCGTAATTCCGCACCCGCCCACGTGACCTGCAATTATCAAAAATAAAGAGAAAATATAAATTTGTGAATGCGCTGATTTTGAGTTGAAATTGAGTTGCAAATAGAGAAAAATATAAAAATGGAATTTGTAGCACGCTTTCATTTTAAGTAAATTAATGCTGATGCAGCAGCACCAGCAGCAGCAATAAGTGCAACATTCAGTTTTACCCTTTTTGGTCCGGAGCCAAATAATTGTATGCATAAAAGAAAATAAAAAAAGGTGTGCTTTGCATGGTGAAATTATTTATGGCGCGCAAAATGAAAACCACGAAAATGTAATTAAAGCGCAAAACACACAGAGCAGCAGGGAAGGAAGCAAAATAAAAGGGGGGAGGAGCAAAAATGGTAATGCAAAGTCAAATGTTTGAAAACAGTTGAAACAAAGAAAGTAAAAATTAAATAAAAGAAAGTAAATACAAATTGTTGTATACTTTTTGCGGCCGCTGCACTTTATGGCTTAAATGAAAAATTGGAATGTATATGAACTATTATATTTTATTTATTTTATATTCAACTGTTGCGAGCGAGCCAGCAGTTGGCGAATGCAACCTTTTAAATGCATTTTCTTTTGGTCAGCGGAAACCGTTAATAGCCCTGAGTCCGGTAATGAAAATTTATTGTTTTATTGTTTAAGCACTGTGAGATTCTTTTGCTATTTTTGTCGAATTTGTTTTTTTTTTTTGTTTTATCTTGAGCGCAAATGTCAACGGTGAACAGGATTTTTTAAAAGCTGCCCGCATTTTATGGTCTCAACAATTTACATTCATCTGGGCACTTTTCTGTTCGCTCTTGGCCGCTAAGACAATGCTTAAAGCCGATTTTAGTGAATATTCAATTAAATACGAATGTAAATAGAAATTTAAATCGTGAAATTCGAAAAAGTTTCAGTATCAACTCTCAGACTAATAATTCGACTATTAACATGTAAATTTACAAATATCTGCAGAATACAATGCTGTTGCCTGTACTTTCTCCATAAGGCTAACACTCTGTACAGTCAACATTCATAATGTATGTTGCGAATTTTAGGAATTCGCCACGACTTATTTGTGTTTTGTGCGATGACATATCGAATTTCGTATTAATGTTGTGAAAAATACGACAATATCAATATCACAAACAGCTGATATATCAAGAAAGCAAGCAAATGTTTTCATAGTTTCATAGTTATAAATTGGTTTCTTATTTATTATTTGTTTTTCAAAATGTTTTTAATATCTTATATTTGAATTAATTGTTTTACTGATGATGCGCTCTTTTATTTAAATCAATCGGAAATATTGCCACCCACATATTGACGACAATGGACTCATAATGTGATCGCTAATTGTAAAATATATACGAAATGTTGGCCATACTGCAATCCAGCTACAAATATGTGGTCAAAGTGTAATTTGAGGTATACTTTCCGTGTTTTTATGGCTTAAGCGGGCGAGTTTTGAGCGGAAAAAAGAATTGACAATGAAATGCAGCAGCTTAGTGCAATAGCTTATCATATTGAAACATCGATTTCAGTAATTCCCTCCGACTTACTTATTTCCATATATACTTATGTACTTATCATACTCCATGTATATAGTTAAGTCGAATTGCTTCGACTTAAAGTGTATAGTGAAAAGTGCACCACATAAATACGAATTCTACGCACTTTCCATTGAAAAGTTTTCATTCTTTTGTGGTTAATGCTTTAAATCCTTTTCCAATGCTGACCAGCTTCAGCGAACGGTTTAAACTCATTCGCGACTCCCGATTCACATGTGTTTACTGAGAGGTCCTCGGGACACAGTGTGTACACACTGGCAACATTGCAAAAGCATTCAGTTTTCAGTTTTCAACTGTGCTATAAATTTTTATTTGGCTGCCGGCTTTTGTGTCAAGTTGGACAGGCGCTGGGGGAGGTGGGAGTTAAAGCTGCTGTCATTATCATTATGCTTTTGCACTGTTATTCCCATACCTACCCTTTCGCTCTTCATTTGCCCTAACAAACGAACACACAATGCACTGTTTGTCTTTATTATTTCTTTGCGTAAAGTCCACACAGTGTTGCCAAACTTCAGCAGGACCGCTCTCGGTGTGTGCCAAACAACAAAACGCGACCTATGCCAAAGCGCAAATTGTACAGCAGCTGCAGCAGGTGGCTCAGCGGAGGTGGGACGCAACAGTTGAAGCAGCCACTAAATACATAACACTCGACAGACAAGCCAAGAATCCGACAGGACGCAGCTTCCGCATTTTCTTTTCCGCTGCATCTCCCAACCCAACAGCTGCGCAAGGCCTTGTCCCTACCCACCCCCATGCCTCCCAGGAGTGTAATTTGCATTTCAAAGGCATCCTTCCATCCCCTGATTCTCTATCTTGCCTTATGCCCTATAAGCAAAACGATAAGGGGTATAAGAAGCTAATTATTTCTCAATTTCATTTTCCGAATATTATATATTTATATATTTATTGGAATGCCTTTAAGTAAGAAAATGATTACAGACAAGATGAGCTTGAGGATACGTCAAGAAAATCAGATAGGAAACTTGACTAGTTATTGAAGATGATTGTACTAAATCCCATATAAAACTTATATCATATATATAAACTGTTAGATCTAATTTGGAATTCTACAAAATAGTGAAAGACGACTTAACAGTTGCTAGCACTTAAAAGTTATCGTTTTTATTTTAAACAGGGCATCTTTGAGTAAAATACAATATTTTTTGATTCGATCCACGAAGTGCCTGCTTTAAGGCTCTTTGTGTGCTGCGCCAACTTTTATTTTTTGAAGAGGTATGCAGCTTTGGTTTGGATGCTAGCTTCTCATCTTACTCTAATGACCTGTTTTTATAACTTGAGCCCGAAGGATCAGGAGTATATTCGGCAAGAGACTTGAAATTTGGAATATATGCTTATCTGTTTCCAAATTTATTTATTTATTTCTTTTATTTAAAGTGGGCTAAAAAAAGTTCTCAATAGAAGTTCACATAGTAAAAAAAAACCTGTTAATTATAATAATAAATAAAATGAAGGATAATTACTAGGGGGTAGAAGGTAAATTTCTAGAAAAAAATTATTTCTATAAGGATCAAGTCGAAAACAGAGCTTTAGAGGTTTATTAAGCATGAAATCAGCAAAATATTATTCTTAATATTATTATGGAATAATATTTGGCTGATTGCATAGTTTAATTTTAAATTTTAATTTTATTAGAGTATTACAACTTTGGGTTTGTACGACTGCAACGTTTTTTTACTTGTTAAAATTAAAAAAAAAATCTTTTCATTTTATTTTCACTTTATTTTATTTACTTTTTTTTGCTGCAGCGCCTTTATTTTCTTTGGTTGGTTTTTAGGACAGTTTTGTTGTTGTGTGCTCCTCTTCCACTCTTTCATTCTTTTGAGACTCTCAGCTCGCGTTGCTCTTTGGTTAGGGGCCTGCATTCAATCGTGCTTATCTGATGTGTTTGCCAGGACCAAGATGTTGTCTGATTTTCGGTCTTTATGCTGTGCGCTGCTTTGAGAGTGGCACTCGACGAGAAAGCTCACTGCCTCTCCATCCCTCGCCCAATGTCTACCACCATCTCTATCTCTCTCTGTTTGGCTGTGGGACATGGCTGTATTTGAAGTTATTTGTGTGGGTCTTCAGAAGTCGCGCCATTTCAATCAACAGCTGTGGGCGCAGTTTTCTGCACATTTCATTTTGTTATTTATTTCGCTCTCTCGCTCTTTTTGCCACTCAAACACATGTGCTTGCAGTACCTGCAATCTCCTCTGGCCCTCTTTCGCCCGACGCATAGATTTTTTTCCTTTTCCAAGCTACACTTCAATCATATTTTTGCTGCAGCGTCGTCGCGACGTTCTGAGATTTCTTCACATAGATTAAAGTGCACTTTGGTGTTATCTTCTTTGCCTGCAGTCAGTTCGACACCCAATTCAATCCCGCAATCGCACACCACCAGCCCCGCACTTCAAACTGAAGCTACTTGCACTTGTACAAGATTTTTTATGCTCTGCATTTGGCTTTCGTTTCGTGTTGCTCCAATTGCACAAAAGCCACGCGCTCGGCTTATGAATTTTACAACTTCCACATTTGACAGCCCGGACCAGCTTAGGGGATTTCCAGCACAACAGCAACAGCAATAACAGCAGCAAGAACAGTCAGAGACAAACGGCGCTCAGACATGCAAGCGGCTTTTATAAAGGGGCAACTTATGTAGCTCTCCCTCAGCTTTCTATTCAGCGCCATTCAGGCCACTTGTGACCTCTGCAAGATGCGCAGCAAAAATGAAAAATAATTCCGAATTCAATTGCAAATGAAATTGAGGGCGAAAAGCACCCACAAAGCGAAAAAATTATTTATAAAAGAAGCCCGCATATCTCAAAGGGGCCAAAAACAGCCGGTTTTGCAATTTAAACGCTTTAAACGTAACGCTTTTTATGCAACAAAAAGTTGCTCTGGAAGCAATAGTCACGCCTCAGATATTCAAATTAATTATATTATTACAATTGCTAAATTTGAAATATATGATTTATTTTGTAATGCCTTAAAAATTGTTTCCCAAGTGAGCATTCATTTTTGAAATCGTCGTCGTCATAGCTCTGCTATGCTTTATATTTTTATTTTCTGCTTCAACTGTAATCAGAAATCATGCTCTATTCAGAATATACTCGCATTTTAAAAATACTCAATATGCTGCTGGCTTGACAAGCATGTCATTCGGATTTCTTGGAATTGCCCCAAGTACTCAATAAGAATTAAATGGCTACAGGACGGCGTCACATGCTACTAATGCCGCTGGCAAACTTCGAGGGCATATACATTTATGGGCGTGGCACGTTACGACATAAATGTGTGTACAACGCTTACACGCATTTGCAAATGCTCCATCAAAGCGTGGGTGTATCTGGATGTGTGTGTGTGTGTGTGTGTTTAAATACATTACACATAATTTTTAGTAATTCGCTTTTATTTTGCAAATGATTTGATTATTTGCATGTTGTTGCTCCTTTTGTTTTTGCTTACTTTGCCTTTGTCGACATCCTTAGCTCAATCTCTATTTGCATTTACATTTCCATCTTCTTCGTCATCGTCATCGTAAATTTTGCCGTCTTTTGCCAGTCGTAATTTGTTTATTTTGCAACTGTTGTTATATGTTTGCATGTTATTATTTGCTTTAATTAAAAAAAATGTCTTCATTTATACAGGCAATGGTGTTGTCGGTGTGTGTCTGCGTGTTTGTGTGCGTAAGGAATTGAGTCTTAAATTCCTCAGAGGATAATGCTTAAGAAGATTATGATGCACGAACCAATATATATATATATATATATATATACATATATACATATTTATTTCTCTCAAGCAGTTTAAAGCTTACATGCTTATTACAATTTTCATTCTGCAATGTTTCACAACTAATTTGTCCATTGCAATGGCTTGATGAGAATTTAATTCCGTCACAGCTTTTCGATTTCATGTATTTAGCGTAACTTTTTAGTATTTCTCCTACACATTAAATTAATAAATCATTATTGTTTTTGTTATATATAATTTTAATAAACAAATGTGCACAATATTGCATTTTTTGCATTCCTATTGATTGAATTTTAAAATTAAAATTGTTTAAATTATAAGTATATTTGCCATGAAAATAGCTAAAGTCGAAACTGCTCGCATATGAATTAGAATATTATTTTTCGAATTCAGCCTTAATTTATTTCTATTTATCATTTACAACATTTAAGTCTTAAAGCCACATCAAAAATTTGCTCATAAATGCCATTAATAGAACAAAAGTTAGAGCATTGGCTAATTCGACAGATGCCGCAAAAGGAAAAAAAAGCTGTTCAATCAAAACAAATATTTAATTCATTTAGACAACATTGCCAGCTGTATGCGCTATACTCAAATTATAATCTATATATGCATGGGTCTCGCTATATGTGTGTGAGTATTAAGGTTTTGGCACTACAAATGGCCAAGAGCTTTAGCTCTTCCTGTTCGCCGTCACCTGCGCTTCAACACTTGCGCACAAGGCTAGCCCGAAACAGGAAAACAACTTGGGGCGAAATTACGCATTTTGGCAGCGTCCGGTGCGGGTGTAGACCAACAAATATACAATGGACATATGGTCAGTCAGACAGTCGGTTCTGGCGACAGTGCTGCCACCGTTTCTCGCATACAAATTAGTTTTTGGGGCTCAGACTGTTGTCGACTTGCCGCTCTTTTATTTCTCCCCCCCAAAGCCCTCATTGAGCGTTGGCATCTGCGTTTTTATAAGTATTTTTTTCCTGATTTTGTTTTTCTAGCTTAAGCACATTAATAGTAAATACATTGAGATACAAAGCTTGTACATATGCATTAGTTTTTATTTAAATGTGGTAAGCCAAAGCAAGCCTTGCAACCATGTTTATTAAGGGTCTTAGCCTCATAGAAATGAAGCTTTTGAATTTAGCCGCTTAAATTTTGAGATAACTAGGCATTTACACATAGAACTTTTGAAATGGCAGTTTTTTTTATTGATAAATATTGTTTAATTTACTTTCGCCGCTTTTGGGGCGGGAGTGGGCGTGGTTTGCCGATTTTAGCAGGATTTTACATATACCTTTGGAATTTTAAAACTCTAGCTTTCAAAATGTTTAATATATGTGGTTTTATCCATTTACACCATCAAATTTTGGGTGTCGAATTGGTCGCAGCCAACCAATTGTTTGTATAGATCTTTGAAAGGGGTTACCTGTAACCATCAATAGCTTTGAATAACATCGTCGACAACCTTTCAAAATTGAAACTTAATACTATCATCTATATAGCAAAATTGTTGTTAAATCCTTAAACCAAAATTACAATATTCCCTAAATGCCTTAAGTATAAGGAATAATAAATGAAAAAAATTCCAACATTTTTGTTATAAAAACTAATTAGTAAAAGTGTGATATGAAAGCATAAGTCCCCATTGACAAGTTGTTGCTCTGGACACCTACTCACTGTCTAATTTTTGTAGATGTAAAATACTTGTTTAAGTCCCCTTGTGCTAAACAAGAATATTGCTATTGCTGCTTGTCCCTCAACACGACTGCCAGCCAAACATAAACAAGAATTTGTGAGCAAAACGAGCAAAATGCTTCAAGCTGAAGCTAAAACCAAATCAAATTGGTAGTCATGAATCTGGTGATCAAGACAGATTGGGGGAAGGTATGAGAGTGTTCACAGAACAGTGAGTAAATGGGAGGACATCAGTTCGAAGTTTTCGATACACAACTTTCAGTTCATGGAAATGATGAAGAAATAATCGAAGTCCTTCGACATGTAGGTGTGTGCGTGTATGTATCATTCACTAATTAACGACAGAATAATTTGTTTTGCCATGAATGAAAATGAGGCACAAAAGTACTGGCAACACACATGTGAAGAGTTTGGGCACTGTGGGTTCATGGCATTAGGAAAGTTCATTTGGCAGAGCAACTGTTTGGCTTTTGGTTCTTAACTTAGACCAGTATCCAACAACAGGCAGGATGAGTGTCTGCTCGGCTGCCAAATTTTGCATGCAAGACAAAATGCAATATCAACAAGCGACCAGAGACCAAACCACAAGACCACAAAAAATATGGAGAGAGAAAGGAAGAGAGGCAGACGTAGAAATATGTCGACTTGTCACATAAAGCACAAATTTTCATAGAATAAGTTGTGGCATTGGACATATTGAACACACATAGATGTACATAAATGTATTTCGATAGAAGCAAATGCAGGCAATATTTATGTGGATAGAAGCAAATGCAGGCACTGCTAATGCGCAAAGATAAGAAAGCAATGTTAATATAGGGAGTGAGGAGATGGTAAATAAACTATGCTCGTTGGAGCATGGGTTGGATTTGAATTTTCATTACATGCAATTGGCCCATAAAACAATTGAAATATTGCGGTTTTATTTTCGGCATGCCTACGCACACCTTAACATCCAACAGAGCAGGCTTGTGAATAGTGAATAATAGGATAAACTGGTTTGAGAAAGAGGGCGGGGACAAAACTCACGTTGATATATACGCAGCTTACTCGCAGAGATCCTGAAAAAAAATACAATAGCAACAGGAAATTTGTGGCAATTTGACCTATGCACATAGCGAAATTTCTGTAGATTAATTGAAATAGAATTGCGACTTGCGGAATGCAATAGAAAAAATTCAAAGTGATTTACGAATATATGTATATATAACAATAAGAAATTTGGCTGGTTTAGAAAGTAAAGTTGCATTTTTTAACTGCCCATTTAAAAGTTTGTGCTTAAGAAAATTAATTAATTTAATTCATTATCGAGAGTATTTATCAAATTTCAGACAAATAACATTTAACTCTTAAAATAAATTGTGGTAAATGTAAAAATACAACAAAATAGGTAAACTCAAATATTTCGTGCTTATAATTACTAATAAAAAAACGCAAAAAAATGTAACTCTGTCTGTCTAAGATTTAAAGAGTAGGTTGTTGCAGTGTACAACAACCAAAACAGCAAGAACAATATTGAAATCAGCACAAGCTTCATTTCCTTTGCTGCAAGCCGAAACGGAAGTAACAAATATCATCAAGCCCAATTGCATTTGCGGCTGAAAAGTGGAAATATTTACTGCTACCGGGTTCTGAGGAAGGATGCGGAGTGGCTACAGTGTCTTTTCTGTTGGCGCTGTTTCCAGTATGATGAAGGATACTAAGTGGACTCCTGTGCAGGACCTCTAAGGCACAAGTACCAGTATACAAGTACATTTGATAAAAGCCAGATAGACACACAGGCAGACAGCTGGCAGGCAGAGGATATCAAATGAAGTGAACTACAACACTCTGTACGTGGAAATGATAAAACTGGTTTATGACTCAGTTTGGGTTAAGTCTGCCTGCCAGTATTCAAGCATAATCTAGCATGTTAACGACCATTTGACAAAAATATGCACAGTCTAAGCCACACTTGAATTTTCCTTAAAATTTGGCAAACATTGAAAATCGTTAAAAATCTTTTCCTTAATCATATACATACTAATAGTTATCAAAATATATTTAAAACACTAGAAATATGATATGGCATATATTTTTAATAGTCCAACATTTTTCATGTTTTTGTGTGATAATAAATCGGTTATAAAGTTTTGTTTTTCTTAAAATGTCTTTATTTATACAAAATATTAAAAACAAATTGCTTCTCATAAGGCTCAGTCTATATTTTGGAATCAATTGGTACAGTCGAGTGCTTGTGGCAGTTGTTTTTTGTTGTTGCTGTTGATTGAGCAACACCGCAGCACGTAGAAGCTGCAAGCGCGTCGAGTCCTGTCTATGTCCTCGTATCGACTTGTATGACAATGTCGCCAACGCTTTCGATGCTGTTGTCATCGTAATCATTATCAAGTGCCCGACAATGAAAACCCAGCAATGCCCGAAAATAACCAGTGAAGCACTTAAAACCGACCACATGACAGCCGCCAGCGGGTGTCTAACCAGTACAGTGAACAGAACCACCACCCTTCTACCACTTGCTCTGCTCTTAGATCGCCTGCCATAATCGATGGCAGTCTCAGTTAGTCGAAGAGTGTCTATTCGAGTGTGTGTGTCTGTCAGTGTTTTATCTTTGGGCTTGAAGTGCCAGCAAAACCGCAATTTTCAGTTCAATTTAAACTTGCTGAATGGTGTGTTCATTGCTGTTGTTCTTGTTTGGTTTGTATTCTGCTTCTTCTCGCTCTTGTTGTTCCTTTTGAGAGACATTCATACCGCTGCCAGTATATGTTTGTTAGTATTTGACGGGCTTCTTTTTTTAAGGGAACCTGCTTGTGGTACTATGTAGAAACAATTGCAATTACATTTTACTGAGCTTTTTATATTATTTCAATTATTATTTTTTAAATAATTTTTTTTATTTTATTTTTTATATATCCATTAACTATCCATATGCATTTTAAATATTAATTTAAATTGTGTATAAAGTATAAGAATTTTTGATATTAATTTAAAAGTACAAATTTTATAAGATTTATTTATTAACAACATAGTTGATATTGATCTGTTTGGTGTTTTTGTGCGTTTCATGTTCAATAAAATTAAAAAAAAAATAAAAATTATTTTTTAATATTAATTTTAATACGCACAAGCAACATTGTCTTATTTTTAATTAATTAATTTTAAAATTTTTGTATATTTTTGTGTCGACTAGAGCTGATCGAAATTAAATTAACAAAATTGTTTAAAATTTATAAAACTCAACTTGTAAATATTGGAATTAATCTTTTAATTCATGATAAGCAAACTAATACACCTGGCATAAGTCGCACGAACTGCGTTCATTGGCAAGGCAAAACTTGCTGTATAAATCGTTTAGAAATGAGAGTGAATATGAGCACGTCCATATGAACATACATATATGTAGAGAAGTTTCTATCCTAATTCCCCTTTTTAATTAAACTCAAACACATGACCCGTTGATTCCCCAAACACACATTCAGTTGCCACAGCAACCATATATAAACGTATATATATATATATATATAAATATATCTGTATCGAGGGGGGATGGGGAGTTAGGTAGTCAAAAATTTATGGCTACTGCCAGCGGCTGCACTCACAGACACACACATATACAGACTGGCATCCACAAGGACACTGACGACAATTCAAACAGAAATTTAATATTTTAGCCGTTAAATTATTTGGCACTTGTAATAAAACAAACAACTCACAGCTGCTGACGTCGTCTCGCCTCGCCCTACTCCAGCCTGGCCCACTCCAAAAACTGTAAGGAATAAGTGCAAAATGGTAAAATGCAAAACTTTTTGAAACCGCATAACGGCGACGCCGAGCATTTTTGTAGGCAAGGGCATTGGGACATGTGGGTCTGGAAACGACGCTGAGTGGTTGCGGTGAACATCAAAATATTCAACAGCTTACACTCAAGGATCCGCCTCGACTAGCTTGGCTGACCAAATGTTGTTAAATAGCACGAACAAAATGTAAATGTAAATTTGTTGCACAAGATTTATGCACATTTTGAAGCTCGTAAAAGCACAAGAAGAACATTTCTGAGTTGTGTTTTGTTGCACAAAACCACACCCCCAAATACTACAACATGCCCTACCGCTTGCCTCCAAGTTGCACATGCAGTCAAGTGGCATGTGTGCTCTAAATTTTAAAATTGTTAGAAATTTTCCTTGGACTGCTGCTGCAGCTGTCACAAGGACATGAACTGCAGTCGTCTGAATTATAGTGCAAGACATTGGCTGAAATCTTCAGTGGAAGAAGTGTCTTGGCTGTCTATATGCTGTATGTGCGTATATTGGTAAGCAGTGTGTATGAGTATAGTTATTCCACGTGGACACAACACGCATACGCCATGTGTCAGATGCCTTTGTTGACTGCCATCTAACGGCTGCTTGTCTATTCTCATTCAATATATAAATATATATAAATATATATATATATATATGTATATATATATGTTTGTGTGCGGGTTTGCATGTGCGTGTGTAATGGGAATATTGCAAACGTGTATTAATTAGTGCACACATTTTAAGAGATGGTTTTACAATTGCTAGTTGTTTCCATAGTTGTAAATATTTTGAAAGTTGAAAAACTGATATTGAAATTATAAAATAACTTATTTAGAAACTTATGTTAGATCAAATATATGTACCATTACATTAGCTCCGTCTTGCTTAAGAATTAAGACTATTTTAAGAAAAGACTCTTCATGGGAAATAATTAACACATTGATCCTCTGCTGTAGATAATAAGTGATCATTATTAGCTATTTAAAGCTTGGATTTTAAGTAATAAACTAAGTTTAAATTTATAACGCAAGTCGCGGTGTTAGCAATTACTCCCAACTCATATCGTATAAGCCATTTATTTTACAACTATTTTAATGTTATGACTATGTACAAATAACTTTATGACATAAATATAAATGCTTTAAGAAATCAACATGTTTGAAGTAGTCGCTTCTAAGTTATAAAAATGCTGATAAACAAAAAATGTTCAAATAAACTCTTAAAATTTTATTTTTCTCGAGTGGTCTCAAAAAGTATGCTCCGTCCGGGCCAATAACAACAGTCGGCTGAAATGAAATTGATGGTCATCATAATATGAATGCCCCACCGGAATGGAGGCGGATAGACCATGTTAAAGGTAGGACAATACACATCAATAAATATTTGCCGTCAAAATGAAAGACTAGACGCTCCAAATGTGCCCAACTGGTAAAAGGGTAACAGCGCCTGACCCGTTGGAAATGCAAACCACAACCGCAGCGAGAAGCGAACAAAACAATTTTTGGTGTGGAATGTTCAGCAAATCAATTTATCGCAAAACTCTTTATTACGGGTGCCTGCAACCGGTTATGCGCTACTCATATGGCAAAAAAATGGTTGGCAACAGTACAGAAGCTGCTTTTGCGTTTGTTCATTGTCAAGTGCAAAATGTGTTTAAACCTGTCGACATCATCAGCCGCCACCCACCCAACACACCCACGACCTGGCTAAAATTTGTTGTGGCTCTCACGCGACGGCGTGTGTGTGGACATTAAAATATATGCAAATGCTTAAATGTGCATGTGTGTGTGTATATATGTGTAAAAAGACCCCAGCTCATTTTTGTCTAGGTGCCAAAAATGCAAATGGGGGAATTGGGCTGCTTAGGAAGGAGTAGGAAGAGTGGAGTCTGGGCGGTGCGTGCTTCTCTATGCTTAAAACAGTTAAATATTTCGGATAGCAGACTGTGGTTTAGGGGCTTTTAGACATGAGCATCTGCTGAATGAGCGTCGAGCACTTTCCAAAAAAAGCTAAATAGGGAAATTTTAACATTATGATTAGATTTCATCCAGTTCTCAAACTAATTATAAATTTTAAGAAATTCTAATCAAATTTAGTACAATATATATATATATATATATATATATATTAATTCTTCGATAAGAAAATTTAATATTTCGGTTATTTGCTGTCAATTTTAGTAATGCCCTGGCAATTAGCCTTAATGTAAATGAAAACCCTGTGAGTATTGTACGCTCATTCAATAAAATGCTAACTGATATCATTTTCAGTCATTCACCATGTTCAAGTATATAAATGGACAACGGAATACGTACTGATTTTGTATTGTAAGACCCATATTGCAACAGACAAAGCAGCCCCAGTTCCCGGGACTACAGAATAAGAATAAAGAATACACAATATCAATTAAATGCTGTCCCCTAATATGCAACCAAGGATCAGGAACTCTTTTGACAGAGCAACGCAATCTAATGATCATATTCACAAGATGACTTCAGGATCATGGCGAAACAAGTTGACAGTCTAAGCAATCGAATTGGTACCTGTAAAGAAACTTTGAAGAATTGAGTAGTGCAGTTTGCACAGCTCCAGCATTTGAATAAATCGTGTAATAGTAGTATCAAGTTTAAAAATTATCTATTACTGGACTCTGTTCTGCAAGGCAAGATGAATTTATAAATATTGAATTGAAGGGTCGGATAGAATAACCCATCAAGCACAAGGAAAAAATAATATTGCAGCAGAAATAAAAATTGCTCTAAGTACCATTAAGGTCAGCCAACTAAATGGTACACCAAGCAAACATAGTTCCCAACTAAAGATATATGAGTCATGACGCTGTTTGGATAAATCCGGGTTGCCGTTACTCAACCTGTGTCTCTGAACAGAATAGACAAAAAACCCATTAAAAGCGAATTGGAGTCTTAGTGTTTTTTTCACGCTGTGTAGCGCTCACTTCATTTCAGTTGTTCAGAGTTCAGCTGAGTTGAGTTGAAGTGTTGGGGCAACAGATTTTAATTTACCAAATAAATTTATTAAATTTTAAAATCTAATTTGAATTTTTCACCACATGGAGCGGAAGGCGAGGACGACGACGACGACTACGACGATGATGATGACAACAACAAGGGGTTATAAAACTAAACCGAGTGTAACACAAAACAAGTCAGAATGTATTCTTGAAAAAATACTGCACGGTAGTATACCCTTCAACAAGTGATATGCTAATAATTGGAGTATGTAAAATCATATCACTGTGCATTTATTTAATTACGAATTTTATATTACATATAAAAAATAAAAATTAAATATTGATTTATCGATTTATATTATTCTCTTAATACTATATCTATCAAAATGTTTTTAAAATGGTTAATTTTTTATTATTTGGTTAAAAGTATTGCTTGTACATAATTCGAAAAAGGCTTCAAAGATAGTATGTATATACAAATTGTGCTAGAAATATCTCCAATATTTTCTTTAATATATCATTAACATTTTAACAACAAAATTCACTTTTTATCATTATTTAATGGGTATAGGGTCAAAAAGACGACGACCAAGCGTAGTGAGAGTAATAACGTTGTGGAGGAGTCAACGCCAACAGGATGGAACCGAAAAGCAACAGCATGGTATTGATTATTGAGTGAGTGTTAGTAATTTGTTTTTATCGATGGAGCGACAGAATAGACGTGGGTGTAGTGAACAAAGTATAACACGGCACACACACACACACCACACATACACATGACTTAGATGTTCAGAATAACGAAAAAGTTGTTGCACATTGGTGAGTTGTTAATATTCAAGGCCCATACCGCCTTATGGCAGCCGTAATTCATTTTGTATGCTGCACTTCCGCTCACAGCGCCACGATGAAATTGCAACTGCAAGAAATAGAATTTTGGCTGCTTTCAAATGAACATGCATTTGAGTAATTCTCATTTGTAGAATATTTCTGAACTTCAGTGTGGGTGTATTTTTTAATTTGTGTTAAATGTGGCTTATCAGCAGAGGCTGTTGAATAAAAAATACAACTATTTTTATGTGTGTTGTGTGATGAATTTGTTATCATGCTCAAAAAGACTCATGTAAAGTCTTGCATATAATAAAGTGGAAGTAATATTATATATATTCATTAAAAGTCTATTAAAATTTTAGTTTTAAGTTATACATTATTTAAGTTGTATATTGAATGAATTTAAAAAGTTTTTTAAACGATATTTGTTGCTTACACAAAATGATATATCAAATTATAAACCAATTGATATCTCTTTATTTCTATCATCAAGAACTTAATTTTAAACTTCTTAACTAATTCATACTAACACTTTTTATTTTGATGATTGTGTTTTTCTAGGCTTAATATTCCTATTTTTATTTTAAAATTAAAGAGCGTAAATATTAAGTTTTTTCGTGTCGACTGATATTAGTCGCTGTTATATAAAACAGTTGGCAAAGCTACATCCGAGTGTCATAAACTAGTTTATAATTATAGTAAAATTGTTCAATGGAACATTGTGTCTGTTTAATGTCATGCCAGCAATTTCCTACATCCTTTGAATGCAAGTGAAGATAGAGAAATGTCATTTGATACACTCCCATTACGGACTTTTACTGATGTTGTCAGTTTGAGAGCAGCTGGAAACATAAAACAACAACATCAATAGCGAGTGATACAAGTGTGCAGCTGCCACAAAACATCATGCGTCGTGCAACACGCAAAAGCAACTATAAACTTTTGCAGCTGACAATGAACATGAAAACCATATGGCCATGACGACATGAAAGACAAAAGGAATTGTCGATTTGGCATGTGACACACACTCAGATCAGCATTTTATTATCATCGTACAAATGTCAATTAAAATAGAAACATTGTATTTAACAGTGGCTGCTCTCGCATGAAAATGTAATGCCCATAACTTACCATTCTAGAATTTTGTTTTATTGTCTTCTTTTTTTTTACGCAACAAAAACGTGACATGGAAACTTAGTCATGCGCGATTTGGTTGGGTCCGTCAACCCCATTAGAGTGCAAAGTTTCAATTAATGCTCACCATATATCTCCGGGGGACAAACAACACCAACATGGACAACAAGACCAACAGCTGCAAACCGTGCTCAGTGATTTCAATTAACCGCAATTTCGAATAGTGTTCGCTCTGTGGCAGCTCTGGCATGCTTTTGAGCTTATCACTTTTGGACACCAACTAAACCAATTATATTGGGGTTTCTGGCGAATAACATTTTATAGTCAACTGCAAGAAATGCACCAGCAATTCTGAAAGCAGTGCATATAAATAATTAAAAAAGTTGTATGACCTGCAAACTCTGTCCAGTTGACTATATATGCGGGTTTTATTTAATTGTTATACAAATTTTTGTTTGCAACTAAGTACTTTGTCACTTCCAATTAACGAGGCCTTTGATTCTGTTGACTTTTGCATTTATATTAGTGGAAATGAAATGGAATTTTGATTGTTATTAAGGGACAAAATTCATACGTTGCCGAACGCGGGGGCTTTTAATACAGCTGTAAATTGGCATTTTTAGATATTCATCAAAAACTTTTTAAAATACATCCCAACTTTTTTTAAGGACAGATTTTGATGATTTACGAATTAAATTTTTTTCATTTAATACAATAAGAAAAAAACATGAGCAATTTCGTATTTCTTACTGTAGATTATAAGATACTAAAATTATTATTTACTCGTGTAAGGAGTTTTTATGCATATTTTTATGGTTATTTTCGGATTGTCCTACGATTTGGCAAAATTTGAATTTATTAAAAGAAAATATGTTTATTTTAATATAGAGTTCATGGGATCTCTAAAAATGTATATTTTTGATTATATTATAGTACAGGCTAGTGAGATATTGTTATTTGGAATCTTTAATTATAATTTGTACTTTTGATTTGATTTCCTATTTGAAATAATATTCCAAGATTAGTTTAAATATATATTTTTTGCTGTAATTTCGTTAGCGTTTAATTTTGTTCTAGTAAATTAATTTAATTTAGTATTGTAGAAATTGCAGCGCATGTTCATTTAAGAGCGCTATTTTAAATCGCTTGACAAGTAGTTCACATTGTGTCAGACGTACTTCACCCCACCGCATCGTGGCAAGTCACACTTTAAAAATTGTCCGCATCAGTTGCCAACTGCCAACTGCTGACCACACGGAGCCCAGCAGAAACATGTGGCAGAGTGAACAACGATAGAGACAGGGGCAGGGCGAGGGATACGGACGGAGAGAGGTGAAGGAGAGGTGAATGCGAGTTGAATGACCAGCGTTAACTTAATAGAAGTTGACACATGTCGCCACGCATGCAAAATGTATTCATCCAACCACAGCGCAAACGTTGACCGCTTCACGTCCATACACACCAACACCCACACACACACACACATACACACTTCAGTCGCGTCATATTTAACATACAAATTTACATTAATACACACAAAAAAAAAAATGTGAAAAATAGTATTGATTAATGTTTGCATTGCTTTTACTTTTTTTTTTTATAACCTAAATATTTTTAATATGACACTTGAAGTAAAGTGCGAAAAAAGTTTAATTCAAAAACTGAATACTGAAGTGTCCTGAGCAGTTTTAGCTTTGCTCTGTATACTATTCGATAGATTGAAGATTATATGAAATTCCATTATTTTTTTTTTTATTATTAGAGGTATTGGTTCATTTCAAATTAGTTAGATCATTTGTTCATGTGCTATATACATACATTGCTTATTCAGGGGTTATTGTGCTGCTGAACACACTTGATTTCAATTAAGTGCGTGCCCCATGTCTGCCAATTAACGTGGTCATTGCCGGGTTCCTGATTTCAATTCGTTTTAATAACACACAAAAGCAAGTAAGTAGTGCAGCAAAAAAAAATTATATATATATATATATATATGTATAAACAACAACAAAAAACACAGACAGTGTATTTCCGGCCATGACTGTCGCTTGTCAATTTGGTTTTTTTCTGCTTCTTCTTTGCAAAAGTCACCCCACAATTCGGCTTTGAACTTTCCGGTGAAACGTAGCATGAAATTTGTTTGTTTACAATCGCCAAACTCCCCCCAAACTGTTTGTGCCTCTGTTGTTATTGCTGCCGCTGGTATTGTTTTTGTTGTTATCAAATGCCGGAAATTATTGTAAGCCATGGCATCGTCCTCATCATCGACAAACATCGCGGCAATCGTAGCAACTTGTGTGTAAATCCTGTTTATATAAACGTGCAATGTTGTTTTCTGCCCGCTGATTTCATGCATCGCTGACCAATATCGAAAATATCGCACAACAGCAAATTTGCTGATGACAGCAAACAAGGCTAAGAACAATAACTTTAAGACAGTAAACAGAAATTCAGTCCTGGAACGTAGCTTCGTGTTGGTAGTCTCTCTTTGAGATATTAACACATAAGTAAGCAGTTATGAACAATATAATAGTAGTGCTGATTCATACAGTACTCAATACTTTCATAGCTCCTTTAACCATTTCTCTCTTCGATATATCTCCTCACAACATTTCTTAGTATGTTATTCATTAGTTTTGTTTATCTTCTGTTTTGGACTGATTTGGCTAAGGTTCGTTATTTTGCAGCGGTCAAAATAATAGTAATGCTGGTGAAAATAGTCGAAATATTTAAAACTGAACGAGTTTAGTAAGAGCTTTTAAGTAAAATAATAAAATATTATCTTATTTGCTTACTTAAAATCTTTCCATAAAAATATGGCCCATTAGGTGGTGATCAAATGTGGGGTAGCAAAAATTGTACTGCTGAAAATCTAAACATCAAAAAAAAATTAACAAAAATTTTATTTTGCCTAACAACAATTGGTTGGTATCTCATCCGGAAATGATTTAAAATACTATTACAATCGAACCCTGGAAAATCATGAAAGACCGTAATATTATCGAAAATATCTGCTGAACTTGTTTTAAGAAACGCAAGGTTCGAAATATTCTTAAATGGTTTATTAAAAAAACTTTACAATGTGGCATCGGGTGCTGTGACTGTTGGCAGACATCCAGAAGATAATAAACAAGTAGGTAGAAGTCAAAGAATATAATATATACTAACGAAAAACATGAAATCAATTTAATGTCAAAAAAATAAAATTTGCATGACTATTGAAGAAATAGAGGACCATTTAATTTTCGGACGAACCCAAAACTTGCTTATTTGGTGACAGACGTCTTGACAATATGTAAGACGCTCACCTAGATCACCACCACATAATGTAATTCTGAATACACATGTTCCGTCTATAATGATTTGGTCAACTTCGTTTGCTATGGCGATGGGATGGCTGGCACAATCTCCAGATCTCAATCCGATTGAGAGTTTGAGGTGTGAAGTTAAGAACGTTGTTATTAACGTTCATCCAACGTAAAATATACAGCTTTAGGAGACTTTGAATTAGACATTAGAAATAGTCAAAAATTTAGTTAACCTTATCCACCATCGTCATGTGATGGATATTTCTAATAAAGGTAATGAAACCAACTACTAAACATAGTATCATACATGCACACACCAAATCTTGTTTTTAGAAATATTTATTGAAAAACGTTATTATTATTTGTTAGAGTTTGTATAACTACTACTTCTACTACTATATTAAAAGAAGTTTAATGTTTATTTATCGTAAGTGTTGATTTTGTATTCTGACCTATATTTTAACATTTCCAAAACATTTTTATATAATGAGTTGTTACAGTGGGATTACAGTCCAGCATAAGCATGACACGTAGATGAAGAGTCGTAGAAGAACAGCAGAACGAGAGAATCGAGTTCGTGAAGCGCAGCGTTAAAATCGTCAATAAGAAGTCGTCAATGTCCCGGGTACCTAAAGTTGTAAAGTATTCGGTGCGTCGAGGAAATAAGTCGTTGTTTTATAAAGTCGAACATTACGTTGTAAAACCCATACTCATATTTTACTGTAATACACTCATTATTACAATATTAATCATAAACAGGACATAATCAGTCCCACATGTTTGTAGCTGTATGAAGATGAATCATTGATTGTAAAGAACATAAAATTACTGTTTATTCAGAATATATATATATATAATATTTGAAGTTTAAAAGACAGTCACATTTGGAAGAAAACGGTTTATCGCAATTGTAACTTAGTTCACAATTTAATTTAATATATTTTTTTAATAATAACATATTTCACTATAAAGAAATTCATATAATAGGTTGATCTTATCTATTAACTTGTCCATTTCGAAGTAAAAGTATTGCTACTCGACTGCTGACCTTTGTACGCAAAATAGTTGCGCAGTTGCAGAGGAGAGTGTTTTGTCAAGAGCCTCTCTATATAAATAACCATTCACGGTGTTAAAGAAGTACAATAAAACAAAGTGTCATAAATAAAATGCGACGTATTGCATTAATGGCTGTTGCAGAAAACTGCATAAAGCTATTGCGGCCAATGCACTCGTGTAATAACCAGGGGAAACCAACGCGTCTTTGGGGCGACTGCAACGCGGCCAAACAAAGTGGCAAAAAAATAAAAAAAAGTAGGGAAAAATGTTGCCACTTGAGCTGCATTCTGTTTGGCTGTACAAAAAAAATTATAATATATATATATATATATATATATATACATAAATATATATACACAACAACAATTACAACAATGCGTATAAATTGTGATTTCCAAGTAGCATTCAACTGGCAAGTGCAGTCTGCTGTCGCGTAATGGAGTCACTGTGTGAATTATGTGTGTGCGTGTGTGCTTCAACCTCTAGTGAACGAGTGGGGTTGGTCTTGTATACGCTTCGCTACTTGCCAACTGACTGACTGGCAGTGTGTCAAGCCAGAGAAAAAGAATGCCCAAGTCCTGTGGCGCCAAGTTAGGGGCGTGGCAACATGCGTGTCCTCGCTTGGTTGATTTTAGCATACTCACACGCATTCAGCACACAACCGGCAATGTACTCAAAATGAGGGTCCATTCAGTCGGCCCCTCTGAGAGCAGCTGCTCATTTCAGGCGCCACCTTTAATATGCTACTAAATGGCAGTAAGGGAGGGGTCAGGACTGCAAATTGAAGCAGACTGCACATTTTTGATAAGTGTGAAAGAGTTAACACGTTTAACAAAGTTTTCATCATTTTATACCGCTTGATGTGGGTATTACAATTTTCTGCAAAGTATTTAACGTGTAGAAAGAGAGATAACTTTGATTCTATATATAATATAGATTTAAAAAAAAATCATTTTTTTTACTAGAAGTGGCTTTTTCTCTAAAACTGTGTATCTAGGGTATCTTTTTTGGGCTGACAATTAATAGCTGTTATTTACAGTGTGAAAATAAATTCGCCTATTTGAGCTAATGTTAAGTGAATTACTCAAATTTTAAAGGATTGAAATTATTGATTAATTGATTAAAAAGGGTTACGTTGGAAAAGCTTATTGATCAGAATGTTGGGTCGGCAACCGTCCAACTAACCTAACCCTTACTGTATCAAAGATATTTGAATGACTCGAGTCTTAAGGGTGGCCGTTTAGGAAAGGTTTAGTGACAGGACGAGAAGAGAGTTGGTATCGGCGAAATTCTTATTCAAACTACTGAATTGATGTGTGCAATGTTTCAGACAACTGATTTGTAGCTTCTTGTTTGACACTGAATTAGTTATGCATGTCCATGAAATATTTTATGTTAAAGTCAACTGTATATGTATTGTTGTGTTCCTTACTGATAAATGCATTCCAACCATAAACCCATTGACTACGGCATTGAACTTCGTTAATGTGCTCAATTCAAAAACTGTTTACACAATTTATTATATCACTGTTTATTTTCTATGCATGGTATCTGTCAGTCAGGTTAACTCTCAATTATAGCACACCTGTATTTTTTTCATACAGTGTTGCGTGCGTGCCTGCCGAGAGTAGCTAATAAAGTTAGACAGTTTAAGGCGCTGCTGGAATGGCTGGGCAGCAATTAAGCCATAAAAGGAACTATAAGCTGGGGGAAAAGAGTTACGGGGGCCAAAAGTTCTGTTTCCTTTTGGTCTGTGTCAACAAGTGAAGCATGGCAACAACGCACTTTGCACTAATCGAACTTTATGCTCTGCTCTTTGGCCAAGTTCCATGAACTTTCTTGCGTACTTGGGGTTTACTCTAGTTGCACTCCTTTGCCTGCTGCTTCAGTGCAAGGCACAAGTTTTTTGATAATAAATTAGAAACCTTTAAAGTGAAACCCCCATTACATATATGGCACAAAGTTGAAAAGTGCAGACAATGTAAGTTTATTTGGCGATATTATTTATTGGTGCATTTCATTTGTGGCTTGCGCTGAAATCAACATTATTAAAAAGTTGGGGAACAGATGCTTAATACCGGTATAGTTAGTAAATAACTTTAAATGCTATACAACAGATCGCAAGAATGAAACTCTATGACTATTGAGTTACTATACATATTCTAAGGCCTTTACCATATTTTTATAATAGTTAATTAGTTAATTGTTAAATCAATAGTTGACTAAATACATTGCGTTCCAATCTAGTTATATTTTATAATATTCAGTTGCAACAGTCTATTAGGCGCTGTTGCAGCACTTCTATAATTGGCAATTACGTGCATAAATGCATTACGCCAAAAAGAGCCTTTAGGTCTCGATTCGTCTCATTCATTAAATTAAAAAACTTAATTGCCACAATATGTCTTTTAATTAGCTTGTTTAGCATTCCAAACGATTCGACATTTGATTTCAAGCTATTGTCTAAACACAAATTTTGCTAAATAAACGCACTCTAAACGAAGCTAATTAAATGCAAAAATTTCTCCCACGCTAAAATTGTCACACACACACACAAATTTTTAATAGAGGGAGAGAGAGAGAAAGAGAGAGAACGAAGCCAAGCAATCAGTCGAAATCATTGTAAAGCACATCTATCAAATGCAACAAACAGCAACAAATGTCGCCTAACTAACAACAATTTAAGACCGACTAAAATGTAAGTGGCTTTTGTGTAAGCTCATTAAAATGATTATGTATACACGACAAACCCCCGAATTCAGATACACACACGTTGTCAAAGGTGCAAGCAACTATTATCTATTGTTGATGTTCCAGTTGTCTATTCGTGAAATTGCATGCGAGCTTTGCAACAAGTCACAATGGCTTCCCCTGCAGCTTTGTATACACAGCACCCTTTAAAAAGAGCGAATGGCTATACCTTTAATTATTAAGTATAATATTGATCAGTATCAAAGGTCGTATTAATGTAATCACAAATGTTGGTTTGCAATCTTGTCTGTTATTTTTGAAGATATCTTTTATAAGTGTGCAATATAAATATAAGTATTTTGGTTGCAAACAATACTGCCACCAGAAGACTACAGATATACATTTTAGAACTAGTCTAGTTTCAATTTAATCTGTCAATTTAATATTATTATTGATATTATATCATTGTCTGAATGTACACAGCTTGAAATTTCCAATCCTCCACGCACTATTCATATAACTAAATAATGTAGAGATTTAAAGTAAAGAATAATAAAATAATAAATAATATATATATAAATATATATAAATAAATAAATATATATATATATATATATATATATATACATATATCTTAAACACCCAATGGGGATTTATTTAATTTTAGGCAGGCAAAATAACAGTTCTTTTTAAACCTTTTACGGATAAATTACAAAATAAATAATTTCATAATAATTTGAAAAAGAGGTTTAAGTGCATTTAATCTTTTGTTTTGTTTATCTAGTTGCTGTTGCCGGCAACCAGTTTTCAGCAGCAGCATCTGTGTTTTTTTTTTAAGTATTTATTATTTTTTTTTTTTTGTAAGACTGGTACGTCTTTTGTTATAGTCGGTAGCTGATTTTGTCGTTTTTACCGCTTGCACAATAAAACCAACAACAATGTTGCATTCACAATGCGCACATGGTGCTGCAACTTTCATTGCCAGTGTCATTGTTGCCGCATTGTGGCGCTTGTGTGTCTGTGAGTCATCTGTGGCTCAGTTTCTTGCTGAGTTGCACACAAAACTGACCGTTCAACTGGCAGGAGATTTTTCTCTTGCTGTTGCAGCTGACAATTTCCCAGCAGTGTGGTAGGATATGTAAATTGCAACGTTGCCAAGTTTTCATAAGAGCTTGAAAACAAATAACAGACTTTGTCTACAAAAAAAAAAGGTTTTATTTGGCTGTACAAGGAATTCCTTTTATTCACAAAGACAAAGTTTCCAAAAAAAACCCTATTCCCGGTTGAAAAGCAAATTAGGTTTAATTAACTGTATAAAAAACTATAATCAACCATATTAAAACTGGTTAAGCTGACTTTGATGTTGATGCTTAATAAATATTATAAAAATCTATAAATACTTAGGAAATGGGAATTTAATTTTCTTAAAATTCAAACCGTCGCTTTTTGTTTCAATTTTAACAAAATTCCCAAAATTCAGAAATAGTTTATATTAATAAGAAGTACACATCTAAAAAATAGAATAAAAAGCTTTACTAATTAAACAACATTTTTCTTCTTCTTCAAACAATTTTTTTTAGTGTATAAAGCATTGCATTGAGACAACCCCATACAACCCTTTTAGAGTCAGTGCTGTCAAATGTCAGATACCTTTTTAAGGACTAACAAATGCAATCTACAATACGCAATTTACACTTACAGCCCAACGCTATGAAAATTTGACAAGTTACGGGTTTGCCGGAACACGATGAATAACCGAAAATGATTAACAACCAAAAGCACTTATGGCAAATACAACTCAAGTGTCAAAACTGAAGTGAAATGTTATCAAACATTTTGAAGGTTGACTTCAATTGAGACTGGCACCAGAAAAATATAAGAATGAAGTCAGCCTTCAACTTTGCCATCATAAATAAATCATACATATTTGTTTACTCTGCTATTCTCTGTTCTCTATAATAAACGCGCAAATTTTGAACATTTGAAAGTTGCTTTGTGACTTGGGGCTTACTTACCTTCGCGTACATTCTCGTAGGCATCCTCAACATGCGACTCCTTATAGATAATAGAGTGAAAATCAAGTTCGTCCTGTGCGCCGGCAGAGCTCTCATCCGTTTTTGGAAGCACAGTCGTAGACAACTCTGACTGCTCGAAAGTGCTGGAGTACGTTCCGAATGTGGTTCTAGATGTTGTTGTTGTGGATGTGCTTGCACCATTTTTATTTATGAACTTTTCTGTCTTATTACCAATGGCAGTTTTGTTGTGGTAGTTGTTGCTTTGTGTATCCTTTGTGTTGGTGGACCCCGTTATCGTCGTGGACGTTGTTGTCGCGGTGGTCGTTGTCGTCGTGCGATTTGTGGGAAAATAATGTTTGGCATGTTCAACATAATAGGCATCACGTTCCGTTATAATTTTACCCTCGAAAACCCCATTGTGTATGGAACCAAATACATAACTATTACGATCCCCTATCACTTCGCCCTCATAGATATGATCCGTTGAGACATCAATGGGGCCGTTGCTATCATAAGACTGCAAAGTTATATATTCATATTTTAGTATGTATATTAAGTTGAATGAAATTAATAAATACTCACGTCTAACTTATCACTAAATGTATTTAAATCACGTTTTAATATAAGATGGAAGTCTCTTCCATGTGCTGCAAACTTTAAATGTACAAAATGATCTTTGGTCACCGATCGTCGGGCTCTACTGTGACTAGCTTTAATGTGCTCATGATCATAGTTGAGTGTTTCATAGTGGGATATGTATTCGTTGAGTCGCTCACGACCTGTAAAGTAATCGAAAGCAATTTTAATTCATTAGTTATCATATTTCAAATGAACCTAAAATTAATGTGTAATAATACAGAACTTTATAAAAAATATATATAATTTATAAAATATATATAAACAGCTTTATAATCTTTCAGTTAAGATATGGATATAAATACGGATTTATTGTATGAACATCTCTGATATTATTTTTAAGTCATATATTCTGGGTATTGAGATAAATTTGTTTGAGTTCTCATAATAAAAAATGTGAATGTAAAAAATGATGGCCATAGTGGAATAAGGGTACTAATTGCATTATTTTAATTAAATGATATAAGTGTTATCATAAAGAGGCACACAGACAATTGTTTGTTGGAACGATTAGATAGAAAACAGAAAAACCAGAGAAGATCGCCCTATTTTGGCCATCTGATATAATATTATCATAGTTCGTTCCGTTTGATTGCATTTAATTTTGATACATTTTTCTATACCAATCAGTATTTCATATGCTTTCAGTTTGGTTATTGTCACAGTCACGTAAATGAAGTAGGTTTGTATGTGTTTTTGTATGTATGTTTACGTGCATAGCTGGGCATAACACTCCATTAGGCAATCGTCCACGCCCCAAACTTAAGCCAAACAACGAGCGAAATTCCGACTGGCAGAACACAAATGCACACAAGTAATGCATTTATGAGAAAGTATGTGTGTGAGTGTGTGCTTGTGTATGTTTATGTGTGTGTGAGTATTTGTTAATGCATTAAAAATGTTGCACAAGCTGCTGGCAACGTAGAAATAAGCATGAATGTGTACGTTTTGTGTCGTCTGCCATTTCTGGTTCGGTTTCCAGTCCATCTGCCAAAATAAATATGTTTGCACCAGGCAAAAGTTTCACTTTGGCACTTTTACACTTGCACTTCAAGTTCGACAGGCCATGCTCCGAACGAGGAAAAGTAAAATGCATTACAAGAGAATGCATTGCATACACAGAGGCGGCAAAACACACACAGAGAGACACAAGTGCCGTAAGAGTCAGTAACGACAAGGGGGGAGTAGCTTGTGTGCTGGGGAGGAGCCGGCGGCCGTTGGCCCACTTTGCATCCATTAAATGCTATAAAACGTTAAAAGTATTAAGAGAATCAGCAAACGAAGCGCACGAAACATCAACTCAAATGGCAATGAAATGCAGCAACGTGAGGTTTTTCCAGATTGCATCTGTTGCTGTTGTTGTGATATTGTTGTTATTGCTGCTGCCGTTGTTGTTATTGTTCTTGTTCAGTGTTACGCAACTGAAACTGGGCTCGTGTATTTTTAAAATGTGTGGGCTGGGGTTGCAGCATCCAACAGAGACGTTGCCTTTCAATTTCCGGCCTTCAATTAATTTGAAATTGCGGCTAGCCGATTTCAGTTTGGATTGTGGGCTTGAAATTGGTTTTCCAAGATTTATTTGTAAATGACGATGTTTGTTAAATGATTCTTATAGCCTGGTCATTTTTTTTTATAGAGGTTTTAAACCTTGAAACCTTTAAAAATGGAAAAGGGGTATAATGATTATTTATTCTAATGAGTACTTAAAGCTACCGGATTTTACTTTTTTTATGTTTTGAGTATAATGTCAATTAAAGTTAAATATTAGAACAGTACATATAATGGCTAATATTCAAATATAAATTTTAGTTTAAAACGATGAAAGCTAGCATTTAATTTACTGCACCAAAGTCGATAGGTATTGGAATTATCAATTGTTTTGATTTACTTTTATTAAATTGTCAAAATACATTAATAGTGTACAAGTTGTTTCAATTAGATATGTGCCAATTTTTCTAAAGACCGTCTCGTTACTTCTTCCGACTTTCTCTTAATCGCTGTACTAATAATTATTCTTTGCATGAACCGTGTTTCGAGTAATCTCTAATGATTATAATTGACTTTATCCTGTAATTCCCTCTCTAGTCCCCTCAGATTAAACAACACTAACCCAACTTCTTAGGGCTGACACTGGACAGAAAATTAGACTGGAATCTCAATAACGAGCTATGGGTTAAGAAAGCAATTGTCGCTTTATATACATGCAGGAAAGTATTGGACCTAATTTGGGTATGAGCCATCCTCTTATGTAGGGTTATAGTATGGTGGCCTTTTCTGAAAAGACAAACCATTCAGAAACAGCTTAATAAGGTTCAGCATATGGCTGAACTATGCATCTCAGGGTAGCTTTGCCCCTCACCAAATGAGACACTAGACGCCATTTTAGATATTCTATGTGTGGAACTAGAAACAGACAATATTCTCAACCATAAGACTGAGAGGACACAGTATGGATTACTCAGAAGTTGGGCCATGCCTCTATTCAAGTGGGAAATACAATGATTACCACAAAAACGGACTACTGTGTGCCAATAGTACAACTCAATACATCGAGAGGAATGGACTAAAGCAACGCAAGGACTGCCGGCAACCATAGCATTCTACACAAATGGTTGAAAGCTTGAAAATCGCGTTGGCCCTAAAATAACTAACAGAACTTATTTGCCTAATTAGGTCCAAAATTAGTTCTCTTAACGTTAATATTTATATTGATAGCCAAGCGGCGATCAAATCTAAGCGCTATGTCGTCAAAATCGATATCCGTAACAATCAGTCGCAAATCTCTACATGAGATGGGAAATCAGCATCTTATTAGCCTAATTTGGGTGCCTGGGTACCAGAATATAGAAGGCAATTGAAAAACTGATGAGCTAGCTAGAAAATGCACTCTATTAGCTCTCATCTCGGATAAGGAAGGCATACGTGTGACTCTAGCTACCTGTAAACTTAAAATCAGAGAAAATAATAGGCACGGGTCAAATGACAAATGGCTAAATGCCAACTGTGGTCGAATAGCACGCCAAACCTGGCTCAATTTAAATAATAAACGCCGTAAGGAACTGTGTAGTCTTAGTCGCACAAATTGCTCTATAGTAATTCGTGCAATAACCGGTCACTGGTTAGTGGTTATTCACGCCAATAGGCTCCAAGCACCCTTCAATGCTTTCTGCAGAAGCTGCAGATACTAAGAGGAGGTAGAATTCCCGGAACTTTTCCTCTAGTTCTGCCCAGCACTGGGGAGGAAAAGATGCGCTATACTATAAAGTCACTTCCTATCAAGTCTAACACAGTTATAGAATATAGCACCAATCAGAATTGCGTAGTTCACAAATGCAACTGGCTGGTTTATCCCTGATTCATACTTACACGATTACAAAAGACATGCCAAAAAAACGGGCCAAAAATGGCCTAAGTCTGGCGACCTAGGTCGGCAACCGTCTAACCTAACTTAACCTTATCTTGTAATGGATTCAGACTCCTATATTTCTATCAAGAGCTCAATTGTAAACATCTTATCTTGTGAATAACATTTTCGTATGCATTTGCTGTTGAGCTTTATTAAGTATACTATTTCTTTTTGTGGTGGCCACTACCACACCTGCGCCCATAATCGACAAAGCCGATATTTCGGAAAGTGTGAGTTGATAAATCCGCAAATCTCCCAGAATTCTAAGGTTTCACCAAACTTAGAAGGTAACTTGCTGGTAACCTCCTTCAAAGCTCGGCATATACATTTTCAGACCACGCCCACACCCGCTGCCCCCATGACCTTCGGCCGTAGAAATCTGAAATGCGCATATTTTGAAAGTATGTTACTGGTAACTTCCCTGAGAGATCGATAAACAATATTGGATGGTCACGCCCACTCCGAAACACCTCTTAGTGTGAATCGATAAAACAAAATATCTCACACGATTTGAAAAGTATATTGATAGTACCACCCTCCAAAACTCCGGAAAAAATGTTGGACCAACAAAAACGATAAAAGCCTAATTCTATCGTAATTTAAGAGCTACAGTTACAAAACTAGGAAGAAAGATTTCTAGGAACCTTCTCTATAATTTTTTTCAGCCAAGCCCACTCCCTCCATTAAAAGTTCAAAAAGTAAATTTCTCCCATAGTTTAAGAGCTACAGTTACCAAACTTGGAAGAAATGTTACTAGGAAACTCATCAAAGTTTTTTCGATCTGCAGTGGGTGTCCCGCCCCCAAAATTCACAAAAGCCTATATCTACCGAAAGGCAAACTTGGACGGTATTTCTTGACTACACCCACCCTGCTCTTTGCTACCTGTTATCAGCTGTTATTACTTATGGTATCAACGTATTTCGCAGTCTGTTCCGCCCGACTGTAACGTTCTCTCTTGTTTTAATTTAAATTTAGTATTTCATTTTATTTTTAATTTAATTTTACATCTTTTTTACTTATTGTATGTTTTTTTTACGAGTTACTTCAGTTGAAATTAAATAATTAAAATTGCTGTATGTCAAACCCACGTAATTTTTGAGAATTTATATTAAAACGATTATTAAGGATTCTCCTTATAGCCACAATTTCGTAGTAAATGACAGCTGGATCGCAAATGAACGACCAACCCGCATGCCACAAATATTTACAACAATCAAACAGCTCCTCGACTAGGCAACAGATTCAAGAACTACGTGAAGTTATCGACCTTAGGATTATCAAATTAAATTCAAATAAAAAATTGACAGACACCGACAGCTGGCAATAAACTGAGTGAGCAGGCAAAAATCATTAGGAAAACTCTTAGGTAGAGCAGCATTCACAACACCAACAGCTATAACCACAAAAAATACAACAATCATCAGGGTATATTGAAACCATAGCAGCCACCAAGAGGAAGAGAATGTTAATTGCGTTCAAAAAACCGCAAAAATCGATAGTTAAATGAAAATAAAGTCAGAAAAGCTGCGGTCAACACAGATACAATGTACAACTATAGATACAAATACACAGTGTGTCGGCAATAACTACAAATGTATATGAGGAAGGATTTTCGACAGCATATGTGATGAGTGAGAAAATTAATTACATAAAATGCGCAAAAAACGGAAAACTGTCGAAAAAGCTTCTAAAAATGCTTGAAAATAAGAGAGAACAACTATTTTCGGTAGTTCACGAAGATTCATCCGGATAGTTGCTAAACAGAGAGACAAATATAATAGTAAAGACGCAACAATAGTTTATTATGACTCAAAATTATAATTATAATACTCTTTGCAAGAACAGAAACGTAATCTAATTAACAAAATTGTCGAGAAATATGTGGTATGGAAATATTATGCAATAATAATTAATAATTAAAAAAAATTAAGAATAGCCGTGCGAGTGCTTTTTGAAGTTAATGACATTTTTTTAATATATTGATATATTAGTTGGAATGTTGAAGTAAACTAATTGGAAACAATTAATAAATAGTTTTTTTTTTCATTAAATTAAAGCTGTTTAAGAATGAAAAGTATTTTAATAACTTGGCATTAATCTAAATCAAGGTACTCAATCCAAACCATAAATGATACAAGTCAAACCATTTATCAAAAAGGCAACGGAGCTGACCAAAAACAAATCTTTCCCCTCAGAATTGGCTCTTGCAGCTTGTTGCCATGTTGCCGGGCAAATCGGACCATTATTTTTGCCCAGCCCATTTATGCTTGAAGCAAGCAGCTGCACATTTGACCGACATTAAAAACGAGCCGAAAACGACTTTCGCTATTTGCTGCTGCGAGTAAAGAAATTGAATATGGGCAAGCGGTTGACTAACATTGGAGCCAAGCAGATAAAAAAGACAACTGCAAACAGCAATGGACCGACAATTGGCCGACTTTTACGGCAAACAACTTTTCTTTTTCATTTTTCTTTTATCTGTCGATTTTCTTTTCTCGTTTTCATTTGGTTTGTCGCTGCCACTTTGGCGACGTTTTTACTCATCGATAACAGAGAAAAACTATAAAGAAGATGAAACCAGTTTGGAAAGCATTTGTTCTGATGGTCATAAGCCTGTCGCTCGGAGGTTCTCTTAACTGGGCTCAAATTAGTCGCTCTGGGCGCCGACTGCTGCAAAGCTGATTGAAAAATGTTCAAGAAACAATTGTAGTTTGATGCGTGTTAAATGAGGCACCGACCACATATTCATGTATGTACAACTATTTTCTTTTCCAATTATGTACTGCCAGACTGACAAATTCGACCGTTTGGGTAATGTCTGACGATAAGCAAGATAAACTACGCGTTTTTTAGTGATAGTGGTAAGCTGCGCGTTTTTAGTGGTAGAGAGTAGCGCTAGTCAGATTCTTTCGACTATATCAGTGTCACATTTTCCCGTGCCTCCCTTATATTACATTAACTCCAAATTGTTGATGTGTCTTTGGTTAGTCCAAGTCGATTTGTGTGGAGCGAAATGAGCGTTTAATGACACCATATAGTGTCAGGCGGGCTTACTCATTTTTAAATGCATGTGTCACATACTCAGCACACACAATATCTCGCTGGCCTACACACTTGCTCAATGATGATTCAATTTTGTTCTCGTCAGAAAATGGACTTAAGTGCGCTCAATTCGAATATTTTGAACATTTGGTCAGCGAGTTTTGGGTGGTAATATCCTCATTTTGATTGATAGTGTCAGTATGTGTGTGTATCTGTCAATGTGTGTGTGCAATCTCGTTAAGCTGATTTCACTTTGAGCGCTGCCTGTTTTTCTGGAGCACTTTTGCAGTGCGCCACGTTTTAGATAAGACTTCCCCAAAAATTTAGCAGCCCCTCCGACGGCATGCATTGAAATTCGCTTATGCTTGTGTTTTTGCTTCTGAAGTTGATGGATGATGTGGCCATTGGGATTGAATTGGTGCACGGTTATTGCGTCGCTTATGGCAATTTTAAGAATTTTGACTTATTTTTCAATTTGTAACGTATTTCAATTAAACTTTTTGAATTTCCCTTTTGAATTGCAAAGCTTGTTTATTAAAAGTCTATAAAACGAACTATCGTAGGACTACTGATGAAATTGTAGAGCTTATGTACATAATGTTGGGGTCAAAATAATATTTGTCTTAAAAAACCATACTTTACGTATAGTAAAAAACAACCAAAATGTTATTTGAACACTAAATATCAATACTGAAAATGAGTAAACATTAAAAGAGAAGATATCTATAAAATTGTAAAGGGAAAAAATTAAAGTCTTTTAATTTTTCACAAATAAGTTATAATAATAGTAGTGAAGCTTTCGTAGCTTTTCCTGGGGTTATATAATATTTCCAAATGCCAGATATTATGTGACGATGTATTATTATTCGTATAGTATTTGGTAGCGAAATCGATGTCTAAGACCTCTCTTAAGACTCCAAAAGCTGAACACTTTACGTTTCATTACGGTATTTTTAATGGCGATCTGGGGACTGTGCCGGCCATTTCATCGCCTTGGCCTCATTGAATTTGAACGATTCTGTAGAGACTCTACTGGTGTATTTGGGGTTGTTGTCCAGTTTGAATGTACAAATCAATGGCATGAGTAACGTATGGTAGCATAATTTTATTCGTTATTCTAACAACAGCTTCGTCTGTGTTTAATGGCGGAACACTTGTATTTGGAAACAGATTATGTGCTGGGTGATCGTCTTACATACTGACGAGACCTCTGTCACCACATAAGCCAGTTTTGGCTTCGTCCCATCATTTCTTCAATACACAATCCAAAAGTTGTTTTTTAGACTTTAAACTTTTTGCATCACGATTTTTTTAGTTTGGATTATATTCTTGGATTTCGAATTACTTGATTATTATCTTCGGGACGTCGATGCCACATTGTAAACTTTTTTTTTTATAAACCATTTAAGAATTGTTTTCATCTTGAGTTTCACAAGGTTAACATGTATTTTTGATAATAATACGGCTTTCTTGATTTTTCAATCGAAACTTACCGATTGTAGTAGTATTTTAAATCATTCCCAAATGAGAAACCAACCATTTACGTTAAGCTGAATTATATTTTTGTTGATTTTGAAAATTTTTAAAAACTTTTGATTTTCAGCAGTTAAATGATTGCCAAGCTATATTTCATCACCATAAAATGAGCCATATTGTTATTGAACGAATTTGAATAAGCACATAAGATATAATTATATTATTTTACTCAAAAACTTTTAATAGACTCGTTCAGTTGCGACACTCGGCTAAAACAAAAGGAATCGATAAAATAAAAGAGAGGTGTGATCGAAGAGTAAAATGGTGAAAAGAATCTATGGGAAAAGAGCTATGAAAATATTGAGCATTTGAGTTGTATGAGGCAGTATTATATATATATATATATATATTTACACACACAACTCTTATTTGAAAATAAAAAACAACAGCTACATTACAACAAATGTGGTGGATATTTTAGCTTAACTTTTTGCTGCAGAACTGCAATTCTTCCCTCAAAGTACCGCGAAAATCATTTCTCTTTGTTTTGTTGCAATTTTCAAAAGATTATTAAATTAATGTCAGTTGGGCTGACAGGCCCATAACGTAGATAAGGGACAGTTTAAGCCGACTTGAAAGAAAAAACAAAAAAAAAAGGACTCTGTAACTTTAACACAAACAAAATGAGAAAGAAGGGCGGGGCAGGCTGACCGCAGAGAAGTTCGCGAGAAGCGTCGCAGTTGCGCAGAAAACCGCACGAAAGGTTGTCAAATAAAATCCAAGAAAAGTGCAATAAATCACGTTTCAGTGCAATCATTTTATCAACGCGAAGCTTGAAAATGGAAATACAAAAACAAAAATGTCCTGCAAAAGCAACAGAAACAAGCAATCGTCAAATATAAAACGGTAGCTAAAAGTGTTGGAAACAGCATCGTAAATTAAATAAAAGCATTTATTTTATGCGCAAAACTTTCCGAAATCTTTCTTTAATCAAATTCATTTCGCTGGCATTTAGCTTAGAATTTTTTTCTCTCTTTTCTTTTTAGCTGTGTGAGGTTTTTATTTCTTTCTTGTCAATTCAATTTCAATTGCGGTTTATTTTCGATTTCGTTTTCGGGCTGCGCAACGACTTAACTTTTAGTTGTTGGTATTTGTATTTCGTTTTCGGCAAAAGCCCCTGAAATATTCAATCAGATGGAAATATTCATTCAAGTTCAGCATTTCAAGGAATGAAAATGAATCAATTGATTGCTGTGCTTCCATCTCATTCTCAAATTCATTTTGGTTGTCCTTATTTTTTCGCGTGCGGCGATTTACATGTAAATTGATGGGGCTGTCGAGCTTACGCACGTGCTCAATGATTAAAGTAAGGCTTGAAGAGGTACATGAAATCGGAAACCCTTTTTTGTTTGGTAAATGAAGGCTCCAAAAATGATGTACCTACTCACACAAAAATTGTTAGCAAGCTTTATATTAATTTTGCTGTTATTTGTATTTAAATTAAAATAAATGAGCTACACAATTAACACTAGTTCTTTTCACAATTTTTTTTTTAACACCAAATATTAATTATATATACATTTTGCTAATTTATTATTTGAATGTAAAAAACAATATTTCGGTAAAGTGATATTTAGTATTTCCCGGGTTGTCAATCTTAAATTAATAAAGTATGTATTAGTTACATAATGCTACAATTTCAATATAGATATATATTGAAGTTTTTACCACACTTGCAAAAAGAAAAACTATGTTGGGGGATTTTCAAGTTGAAAATGGCCTTGCACTAAACCAGCAAATTGTGTGCAAGAAAATTACATGTTGACATTGTTTGCACTTCAGAGTGCGCTGCATATACAAGTTTACAGTCACAATAGCAACACAGCCCAGCACACCTCTAAGGAGGTGTTCTTTGTGTGTGTGGAGTGCATAATTTGAAAAACCCCCCGTAGCAAAGCGAAGAGCAAGCAAATTGCAAAGTTGGCAGGGAGCAAGGACTGACAAAAGATTTGTATGTACATATTGGCAAAATGTGCTTTTATATAGTAAAGAGCAGACGAACACACATACATATAAATGTATATGTAAATGTATATATATGCGGTAGTTTTTCCATGAACATTTTTCCACTTTCGCAGAATTGCTTTCAAGCGCATCATACAACTGGCGCTGATTTAACTTTTATTTTCGCTTTTTGTGTATAATTTGTGTGTATGTGTGTATGAATGGGACTTTGCTTCCCACACTTCTCTCTATACAGCCTTTCCTCTGTATCTCTCTATCTTTGCTTCTCTCTCCCTCTCACTCAAGCAACGCATGTTGGGCCAGCAAGCGCATTAAGTCTTTAGCTTGAGGGCAACAGTAACAATACATACAGGCAAACAAAACAAACAGACATCTGAAATTGCAGCAATTACAACAACAATGCATTACACATGCATGCACATTAAAAAATCTAGGTATTTCATAGAAAACTTTTAATAAATTAAAGGAAGTACATTTGAAGAAAATTTCGATTGCCAATTCCTTCACTAGCATCAAAGTATTTTTAAGAGTATAGTTTTTGTTAAAGTAGAAAATTTAAATAAACGCATGTGCTTTAAATTCAAAAATTCAATATTAACACCCATGGACATATTTAATTTTTTATATTTCATTGAAGGCAACATTTTTTGTACAGTGTAGACACACACACAACACATGAATACTTGCACAATTTCGAAGACAAAGACACATTGGCAGCTCCTGCCGTATTTGTGGCAAGTCCCCAACTTGTTTCAGGTACTCCAACAGTTTGAAATGGCGCTTGTGCTGAGGGGGATGACAAAATTAACATAAACTATTGCAGCATCAAATAGACACACATGTATCGTAGCTGTCAGTGTGTTTGGCGGAATATTTTAGCTGCCCAATTTGTACAAAGCTTAAATGTTTACTTGACCAAATGTTTGAAGCACAAAATTAAAACAGCACATTTATCAGCAATACTTACTTGCCTTGTGAAACATGCTAAAACAAATATATCAAAATAACTATGTTTAGTTCTTTCTCTCAATGTATAGTTATATATTTTTGTAATCGGCATTTAATAATTCCTATAATTTTATTGTTAAACAACCTTCATTTTCTTTCTTTTCGTATTTGCTTGTTTATCGAAATATTAATAAAGCAATTATAAATAAATAATAATATGCTTATATATCAAAAGGCAAAAAAATTAATTTTCCTCTTTGATTTCATTTTTAATACAAAATTTATTGATATAATTTGTAATTGCTGATGTCTTAATTAATTGTCCTTCGCTATTAATTTTATATTAATATGTAAGCATTGAAATAAATTACCAGAAAATAAATTGTGAATCGTTTCAAACGCAGGCATCATTTAAAGCTATTTTCTTAACAAAGAAAAAACCAAATGTGAAAAGTAAATCAGCTTAAATAAAAATTAAAACAACAAACGATATTAAAAACCACGTGAAGATACACACGACTAAAGCTACTGACGGCAAGATACTCTGTTATCAACGAGAAACACACTCATTGACTACCAGAACTGTCAAGCTCTATTTATCTGATAGGGAAATCATAAATAGTCCATACTGAATTTTGTGCTTGCTTCAAAATGGAATCAAATAAAACCTGATACTTGATAACAAATAAGGCCCACCGAAATCGTATTTGAACATATGACCAGTTTTCCTTTTGTATATATCGATAGACAGAAATTTTGCTCAACCATATTGAAGTTTTTTTATGCTAACCGCATTAAAATTGAAGCTGAAAAATACTTGTACAGCATGTGTGTAATCCTTTTTGAGGTCTTTTTTGTGTGTATGTGTTTGCCTACCCACAGCCTTATGCATATATACCACTGCCAGTGTGTGTGTGCCTGTCAGACAACATATTTCTAGTATTTATGGCAACTGAGAACGGGCCACGAAGTGCCAGAGGAGAACGAGCATGTTGTGGCACCCTTCCGTCGAGAGTGTTTAAGATTTGTTTGCTTGTTGTTTTGCCTGCTGTTGCTGCTGATTCTGCTGCTGATGTTTTAGCCAAAAATTCATTTCGATAATGTGTTTTGCAGAGAACGCTACAAGCAGCCCTGCAACTGCTATTGCCAACTGATGCTATAATTTTGTTATTTTTTCGTATTCTGGTTGCCACAGCGCAATATGTAATAACAAAATTAGATATCAGCATACGAAAAACTTTTCCAAAGTGCATAAAAAAATGAGCAGAGCAATCAGCGGATTATGCGGCGCAAGAATAATGAGTGCTGGCTGCCAGGATGTATGCGTTATATGCCCTACATCTCATCACGTATGCGTCAAGCATTTAAAAGTATTTTTCGGCGTAATGTTGGTTTAGTTAATAAGCCGCGCAAGTGTTGCGTGACTGAGTGTATGAAATTGGAAATTGGGCCTGCCAAATGGAGAAGAGTGGCAAGTGGGCGTTGTGGCGGTTGTTATAGTGGCAGTGGCATGCGAATTAGTCGGCTGAATTTGAAATGCAAAAGACTGTATGGAAATTTTGGGTGATGAGTTGAGAGCATTTTGCCATTAGACACTGGATGTCAATTTGCATAAATATAGCTGAAGCTCTTCCAGCTTGGTTCAATTTACTTATTAACAAACTGAAACGAGGCGGATAGCAGTTCGCATAACTTCTCAAAATGTACAGAATTTTATTGATTAATCGCTGGCAGCAAAAGTGACGCGCTTCAAATAAGAAAATTTACCACATTAAACATGGAATTTTAGAATTTTAAGATTTCCAAAAGTCTGTCCTGTCCTGTCTTAATTTGAGTTTGCCAAAACATGTCAAAAGTCACATTTTTGGGTTTACGAGATCGCAAGATTATTATTATGACAAATAAACTTCTCAATAAAATTTACATCAATGCCACATACTTATTAACGCTTTATTTTTTTACATATTCTTTCTTAAATTTTAAATTTAATTTTACTATTTTAATTTGTAATTAAATTTTAAACTTTAATATATTAAAACATTCAAACAAATAATAAAAATAAATTGTTTCATACAAAAGAATTATTAAAAATAGTATTTAGTGTTTAAATATTGTTTAGTCAAACTAATTTGTAATTTTAGTAAATATCGATAGTTGTCACTATCGGATAGATTTTTAGTTGAAGATAAGAACAAGAACGAGCAAGACGCGCACCTCGCTGTCGGTCAGAAAAAAAGTTGTGAATTAAAATAGTTTAAATACCGCCCAGACTTGAAAGTTTCATGTTTGCATAAAAAACGCTTTGTGCAACGAACAAATATTTTGACTATATTTATGATAATCGCCAAAGAGGCATTCAGTTCTTAATACCCAATCGATTTAAAGCCAATAAATTGCAGTATTAAAGCATGTGCAATACACAGTTGGACGTTTGCATGCTTCACAAATAATTACCAATATTAAATTCACCGTAGTTTCGCAAAACTTTGTCCGGCATTGCTTGCAATAATATTCAAGACAAAGTTGACCGCCTGGCCTCAAAAGAGCTGCATATTGAGAGATAACGCCACAGGCTGGACAGACATGGGATGTCACTCCGTAAACGAGTGCGAGTGGCATAAAGCAGCCAATAATCTGACAGAAACTAAACTCTAACCAAAACCCAAACTCAAGGCACCAGTCGGTCTGGGGCGATGTGAAGGCAGCAGCAAATGCAGGCAAGTTGGCGACAAAGCCAAGGCAAAATAAGTAAAGCGACACAAGACAGACAGCTCGAGGCCGGGCCAAAGTCTGTGCCAAAAGCAGGCAATAGAAAAGTTTTTAGCCTTGTAATGCGTTACAAGCAATTTCACTTGCTACTTGCTACTTACCAGTCAGCCCTTGTTCAACTGTGGTCCGAAACTTTAATATAATGCGAAGCGAAACTCAACTTAAAATATGGCATCGACGCATTCATCAGTCAACTCAGTGAACCAAATAAGCCAAGTAAATACCATTCTGCCTAGTGGGCGTTTCATAACTGGGCCATCAGGGACACATAGCGCCTACACAAACCAAAAATGTTAATTAAATAGAATACCTCTTGTTATTTACATGTCAATAAGTGACTAATTTGCATGCCAGCAGAATATATCGAGTATTCGTGAAGACTTTAATCTGTAGGGTAAGTATCGGCAATAACATTTTAATACCCTGGGCAAAAAGTATATAATAGAGCATAGCTCAAAACGAAATACACAAACATGTGTTAGATTAAACTACAATTATATATAGACACCTACTTGACCAAAACAAACAGGAATTAGTTTTGAATAAATAATTTATAAATAAGTACTTTATGTCGAAAGTATAAAGTATATGCCACCTAATAGTTTTATAGCCCTGAAGAACTCCTACGATTTCAAATACATTAGAATATATAAAAGATAATAAAAAAAACCATAGTTAAATTATAAAAAGAGGTTATCAAAAAATAAAAATAATCTTTATATAAATTTAAAATTACAAAAAAAACCGTAATTTAATTACTAGTATTTAAAATTATATTCCAATAAATTTAAATATCTTTAAAATTGTCGACTGTGTAGAGAGCTTGCAGCCATGTTATTATTTGGACATTGCAATTGTTACCTAGAATGGTGGCTGGGGATTTGGGTGTGTGGAACAATCTACATGTTTATTATACTGAATTTATGTTGTGCTTTGAATGCAAGCGACATTTCGGTACACCAAATGACAAGCCCACCACCCCACAAAACGAATTCCACCAACCAGTTCACATAGCACATAGTGTGGAAATGGCGGCTGTTGTTACTTGCTCTTTTTGTGGCTTTACTGTGCGTATCTTGTAAGCGGCAGTTGGAATCCATTTGGGTCACTGAATAGGGGCGGTAAATAACTTCTTCTGCTACGCTGCTTATTGACCGAAATTTCGCCATTTGCATAATAAATATGAACAATAGTTATTAAAAAAAAATAATGACCACAAAAGATGTGGAAAGCTGAAAGCAAATAGCTGCAGCAAATGAGATAACAAATTGTATGCAGAATTCTATTTTTAATTTAGTTTTTTTTTTTTTTTTAAGTTATATCAGCTGTAATTTTAAGTAGTTGTCTTTTTTTAATAAATAAATTATATTTATTACACTCAAAAAAGGTATCGGCCTACAGTTTAGATACTAGAAAGTTTTTGTTTTTTTAGAATTCATTTCGACAAAAAAAACTTTAAATTGAAAAGGTTATATTTTTCTTAATAACAGAAAATATTTCTAAAAATGGAAATAAGACAAATTATTTTTAAATTTAAGAAAAATCTATTCTTGAATTAAGAATAGCAAAATCCTAGTTTCTATTTCTATATTTTAGGAATATACTCTCTGAATAATACGGTGAATTACACTTGGTACCAAAAGTAGGGTGATTTTCTAAAATGTAGCTTTCTAAAACAAACTTATTAAATATATTATATTATAATTTATTTAGCAGGCACAAAAGCCTTTGCTGTGACTATCTAAATGTGTAATGTGTAAGAAAAACTAAATACAACCAACACAAATGCCATTTAAAACAAATTCAATCACACAACTTAGTCCGACTATCAGGAGAAGCTGAAGAATTTCTTGAAATGCCGTCAGTTGAATGTATTTCAAATGAAATACATACATAAATTCATTTGCTCAAATCACAAGCAAACAAATGAAAATAACAGCAATTTATTTAATTTAGCCCAAAATGTACACAATCCATCTAATGAGTAATTCACACGATCTTAGCAGCACAATAAGCAAATAGCCTGAAAGCATTAGTTGAAAAGCAACAGTAGTTGCAGCTCTGGAAAAACGGCAAAATCAAGTTTGACAAGGACAATAACTAAATAAAAACAAAAACAAAGATGATAAGAAGTAAACGATACCACACAAGGATGCAACATTTTGAAGTACTAACCCTTAAATTGCAATTAACAGCAGCGTTCAGCAGTGATATGAAGTAAATGTATGATATAATCTCGTCATATTTGTACAATTTGCCCAGCTTCAGGCCAAGAAAATTCAAACTCTGTCCTTGTATATCTGTAATCCATATTTAATGAATTTCTGCTGGACAACATTAAAAAATTATTGGACATAAATAACAATTAGACAAACACCAACCAAATTTGTGCAGATGCAAATCCTTTCAGCCGCAGCACAAATTATTTAAATTTTTGCACCCAGCGATTTCGCAATTCAAGATTGAAATACATTTTTATATTTGAATACATTGTTCTGTCAACTTGATATTATATTTCTCCAAACTCATCGCATATGTACAATAAATATGATATGCATTACATTTAGTTAGGCTACAGCAGAACATATTTCCGATAAACATGTACGATTTTAAGTATTTTTTTAATGATTTAAATTAATTTCAAAATTATAAATAAATTTCCTTTATTAGGTGTAAAAATATAATAACATTTTAAATTACAGAATGCAGATATCGACTAGTTGCTTCAGTCTACAAGGGTATTTAATATTTGCTTAGCCTGGCCTGGGACAGTCATTCTCTCTTGTTTAAATTTATAATTCAATTTAGTTGTCAACAGTTGCTAAGATGTATTTGGGCATTTCCTCTGAAAGGTCAATCGTAACCGATATTTTAAATTGGAATGTTCTAATATTAAATGAAAACAATAGTTAAATTTCAGAAACATATTATTTTTTTAGTTACGCCCAACATTTTTTCAATTAAATTCTTGTTTCTTAAATAAAATTAATAATATAATAATATAAAACTCATACATACAACGTCTTTAGTTGACTCGAAATAACATGATATAATAAATACAAAATGTGTAGACATATATATAACATATCAAGTATCAAGTTTGCAATTAAACTTATGCAAATAATAAAAAAAACTATTGAGATAGGTGTCAATAGGAAGCTTCAATATTCTATGTGTTCAAAATTAATCACATTAAAATATGTAGAATATTATAGATGCCGCGGGAAATGAATTGTATCTTGCTCAAATTCAGAATCGCATTTTTTATGGTCATACATTGACCATGGAATAGATTTTCTTCAACATTATAAATAGTGCGGAGATTATAAGACATTCAGATTAATCATAAAAAACATAATGTAGCTCACCCATCTCAGGCTAATTTATATTCCCCCTTTCGTGTTTTATGTGTCCCTCAAATCACTCGTTAAACTAAGCATATAAAATACATATAATCGAAATAATTATGTTGCTGAAGCGCCCACTCGTTCTGCCTGCATCTCCGCTATATTTACTCTTGTCCATAACACCCACACACACACAAACAAACGCACATCTTCTTTTTACGTGGCCAATGTGGCGTATGAAAAACTCTGGTGCGTCAGGATTAGCACATCATCAGTGGCAACAGCATCTGAAGAATGCGGCACAACGAAGATTTCTATTCATGCAAAATATATATTTTGTCAGCTTTAGCTTGAAGGAACTTTAACCTTTCTTCATTCTTGTGCAAATGCGGGTCAGTAGTTTGCAGTCCAAACAAATGGGGTTGGAAACAGAAGAATGCGAACTAAAAGTAAGATAAAAAAGCAAATGCGAGTAAAAATAATCATAAATTGCTAACAAAATACACGCCTCCTGTTTGCCATAGAAACAGGTCACTCCAGCACGCTTCACGCCCCCATCTCGTCCAAACTGTACGCAACGCCATGTTTAAAGCCACTTTAACCCTTTCGACTGAAGCGTGCGATTTAGGTTTTTTGGTTCTGGCTCTCGTTCTGCTGGTTCTCGGTTTTCAGTTTTTTGTTTATTTGCTGGCAATTCCAGCCGCAGCGAGTAGGAATGGGGACGGAGAGCTATTAGCTGTTAGACACAGTTAGCGACCACACACCCCCATCTAAGCTGCGAGTTTAACTTATGGATTATGGGCGTGACCCGTGCAAAATGTTCAGATACCAGAGAAACAAAAATGTTGCCTACATTTGGGCGTCGCACACAGCAGACAATATAAAAGCACCAGACAAATGACATTAGCATACATGTGTGGGAGTGTTTGTGTTTGTATGTGTGTTTCTGTGGGCATGTGTATTGTTTAGGTCAGCTACTTTTCAAGTTTTCCGTGTAAGTAAAATCAGACCTTTTAATTTTCGGACGCATACGAAACAAATTTAAAACACTTTTTTACTGTTCCAAAAAAGGTATTTTACCTATATATTTAGTCGTCATGTCGTGCATTGGACAAAACCTGAATAAAAAATAAATAAAAATATAAGTATTTAAAACTATTAAGAACTAACAGAAAACATAACTCAACAGGGAGTGTAATTAACGTCAAGCTCCAAATTGCGATCAATTAGAAGCGAAAGAAATAAAAACATAGATACACTCGCAAAAACAGAGCAGTTGAAATGTGCCCGAGAAAATCGCCGTATTATAAACTAAATGAAGGCAGCTCGAAAGTAATTTAAATGTCGATGAGAGCAGGGGCTCCAAAAGGACGGTTTACACACATTTAATGAGCGCCCGGCTGCGAAAAAATACTCCTTTGCGTCGCTGGTCACAAAAGAACTTAACGGCAGCCAAGTCGAGAGTAACGCAGCATAAAAGAAAAGGTAGGATGAAGCACGAGGGGCACAAAATCCATAAACAGGGAGAGTGAAAAAACGAGAATTTAATTTGAATGAAGCTGCGGGCAGTGAACTGGTTGGGAGCTAGTTGAGATTGGATTTGGGTTTGGGTTTGGGTTTGGGTCTTAGACGATGGATGTGCGCTATTGTGTGCGCTGTCAACGTGGCTACTGGGCAGAGGCCAATCATATAACTGATTAGTTTAATTTTAACGTTACGCTATTTCCGTACTCAATGGGGCCGTAATGGAAGCGACCAATCGAATGGACAGCGTATTTGATTCATATATGTAGCTGAATAATCTCTGTCCACGAGCTGTGCAAGAAGCCATAACAACTGGTGTGGCAGTAATTGGGCAAGTTCCGGATGTGGGCGAACGTAACAATTATAGATACGGAGTTGCTAAGTTGGCATTTGGCTGGTGAAGTATCACTATTCATTTTATCCCTTTTTTATGTGAGAAGCAGCCAAACTCATATATTGATTAAGTTATTTCTGTAACATTTGTTAATGAAAAAGTACAGTAAATAAAATACATTAAACATTGCCAGACTTATGTAAAATAATTTTCACCTCCAACTTTTTGTGGATATTCCCATAAAATAACTAGAAATATTACTGTACCTACCGTAAACCCAGCTGTTAAATATATTCTATTGCAAAATTTTCCTTTCAGAATTTTGAGTGAAATTTGTATCATTTCTTATAACAATAACTCATTCTCAAAATTTTAAGTATCTTACTCTTAGATCTGCATGTGCATACAGGCGAACAGAAGGACGGACATAGCTATATCGACTCAAAAAAAGCAAAAAAATATATCATTTTTGGAGTTAGAAATTCTTCTTTCTGCCTATTACATACATTTGCAGAAAACCTCTTTAACAATTTTCAATGGGATTATAAATATTAGAAACTGAAAGTTATCAATCAAAACTGTGTATTTATAAATAAACGTAAAACTCTTAATATGATTTCAATTGGTATATCAATTAAAAACCCAAATTAAATCATTTTATACATATGTATTAGGTAAGCTAAAATCCAAAACAAAGGATAGAATATTTAATCAAAGCCAATTTTGACAAAAAACTTAACTCGAGATTTGGGCAAACGAAGTTTTGAGTATGGAAATAATTATCTTGTTTGATAATTTTAGTGAAATGCTTTTGCTTTACTATGTTTATTAAAACAATACTGACAGGCACTAAATCGATCAAAGACGGTGAAACAGCTACTACAGCCAAACATGCTCGATATTTATCTTGTTTATTATTTATTAATGACGTCTACATAACAAGATGTGTCTGCGAAATGCTCCACTTGGCAAATAATATACAATTGATTGCTTTCCCCCAACGACTAGACCGAGACATCTGAGACTAGCACCGGTTGAGGGGCAGGTGTTACGCAGCATTCGGTTACGCAAATTAATACGCAATAAATAGATTGTGATTCCCCAACTTAAGCAATATTTTATGAAGAAATAGAGAAGGTGCGCGAGGATGTATACCCGAATAAATTTAACAATTTCAATTTGTTTTACTACGATTTAATAAGTTAATGAATGCTTGGTGTGTATATATACCATTTAATGGTTAAATTTATCGGCATGTGTTTATATTTATGTATCAACAAATATAACTTGTGTTGTGTCATATGTATATATATGTCATATCAAAGGTCTGTGCATTATCCGCATATCTCCCACAGTTTAGAGACAGCCCTTAAAAGATCGGCAAATGCTACGCACACTACCTCCCAGGCCGAAGCCAAAACCGATATTTCAGAAAGTGTAAATCGATAAATCCGCTTATCTCCAACAATTTTAAGGATAGAGTCACCGATCTTTTAAGCTTTTTCAACTTGCAACCTTGTAACCTCCTTCAAAGATCGGTATATCCATTTCAGACCAAGCCCACACCCGCCACCCCCAGCAACGTTGGCCACAGAAATCTGAAATGCGCATATCTCCCACAATTTGTAAGCTAGACATAAAATTTTGAAAGAATGTGACTAACAACTCCCCTAAGAGATCGATAAATAATAATAAATTGGTGGCCACGATAGATAATAAATAAATCGATAAAACAATATATCTCACACAAATTGAAAGCTAAGTCACCAAATTTTCATCATATCAGCTGGTATTACCTATGGTATCGAAGTAACAAACTTTCTCTTTTGTTTTTATCTTAGCTTTATTTTATTTATATATTTTTTTAAAAATATCGTTTACATTGAACATTTAAAAATGAAATAATATCTAAAGCATATTAAGCAACTATATAAACAAAATCTAAGCAATGTGTTTATCTTCCATATCAAAGTATTGAAATAAGTGCAAGAACGTTGAGCTAACAAAACTGTAAATAGTTGTAATAGTGCCAGGAAAATGCAAATTAACATTTCTGGATACTTTTGATTAGTTTTCTCTGTTCGGAGCGTAAGGCAAATCAACATCAAACACTGGCTTTTTGTTTAAGGGGTCAAAACAGCGACAGGATAAAAGTTTTTTAAGTCTTTGCAATTTTTGGTTAACATTTAAGTGGCACAAAAGCACAAAGTTTTTGTGGCAGCTTCAGCCACTTGGGTAGAAGTGGCAGCTGCTGCAAAACTATTTAATAGTTGCACGTTGCAACATTTGTAAGCCACGCTGAACAAAAAGCCAAAAGGCAGCAGCTTCAACTACTCGCACAACTATGTTACACTCAGCAAACAGCAAGCAGCGGCAACAATGTGACATGCAACAAATGTTCAGAGCGAAAATCACATCTCCAAAAAAGCCAGAAATGCCTTTCAATCATAGTCTCAGGGCAAGCAAGCTATACCAAAAAGGATCTGCAGCTGTATCGGATTCCAGTCAAGCAAATTCTTTTGCAATTGGAACTGGCAAAAACGGCGAGCGCCAATATTAAAAATGACTGAAATATTCACTCAGCAGTAAACAGTGAACTAAAAATGAGATAGAAACATAAAAATATCTGAAAAAATATAAGCTTTATCTGCTTTCCTTTCGTTTTTGCTTTTTTTTCTATTGTATTGTCTGAATTAAACAACAAAATGAAAAACGAGTCGCAGCAAAAACAAAAAGACAAGTGAACGATGCACATGAAAAAAGTTTTAAATACATCCGCCGTGCAGGCGGAAAGTTTTGTTTATTTTACACGACTAATGCGCGCAATGTTTGAATTTCTATTTCTTTTACTCCAAATAGTTGTAGCTAGGCAGTGTTGAGCAACGCCAGTTATACATAATAGCTACAAGTACACACAAAAGCTTGACATGAAATAGTTGTTTTGCTATGATTTGAAATCGTGTAATGGAATGATTTCGACAACTTATTACGATATTTGTTCTTTGGCTAATGTTTATTTTTTCGTTATTCTTTTGACTCTGGACAAAGTAATCACATGCTTAAATTCCTTTTAAATTAAATGTCTAATTGTCCTATTAAAAAGTATGTAGAAATTAATGTTTAATTAATAATAATTATTTTAAATATATTATTACATTTTTTTTGGATCCAATGACTAAATGTAGTATTATTTTTTTATTTTCGATTCTGAGGTGCGTAAGTGTTACTATTGCAATAAAAATATTATTTCTAAAGTTAGTGCAACTGTAACTTAACTTACACATTTACTACCATCATATAATAGTCACTGTTAAAAATATTGAGTGATATTGTTATATTATTTTAAATGCATCCCACTGCTTAATTACTTCCACTTGTGCGAATGATATTTTTGCAATCTCTGTAATTAGTAATGTTGTTGTTACAGCTACCTTTACTCCTATTGACTTCTTCATTATGATCCTTGAAAATAATAGAAAAATGAAGCAACAGAAACTAGCCCTAAAATCCCGTCTAAAAACAACACATAAACACAGAAAAAGAACAAATTCAAGGAGAGAGATGGACAGAGCTCTCTCTAGAAAGTGTACGTCTCTCTCCTCTCTATAGATGGAAAATTAATAAATTTGTCACCCAGTTAGATCGTTTTCTGCCGTTGTCTGCGCTCAGAGTTGTCAATTGCATGCAAATGCCAAGTAACGGACATATCCAAGGCATTCGTTGTATTCGCATTTGCCAAGACGACTTTCATTTCTTTACAGTGATAGCAGTCAAAGAATATCAACAGCTGTTCAGTAAAAGTTAATTTATTTGTTGCTATCGCTATTGCCCATTCGACAGTTCTGTGGGTTGCTGATGATATTTCGTAGGCGTTGCCAACTGTCAAAACGACAGCAAAATTGTGTCGCACAATTGAACTGTAAAACTTTGATAATTGCTCGGCAGACTTGTGGCATACGGAAATTTTGTATAAGAAGAAAGGCCCATTTAAATATAGAAAAATGAGGCTGTTTTATATAATATGCAGTCGCTGCACATCGTCTCTCTCTCTCTCTCCCTCTCTCGCACTATCTGTCACTCCCTTTTTATGATGAACATAAATATTTTATAAACTTTAAATAACATAACAGATTCATGGAAGATTTTTTTGTATTCAATACAATATAACGTCTGCGGACGAGCTATAAATATTTTAAATGCACAGACAAAAACAGAAGTAAATAAATAAGATTTTTCCAGCACTATAAAAAAAAAACACATTTAACACCATTTTCATTAAGTAGTGGTTCATTATTTAAGTTAAATGAAATTTAGCTACCTTCTGTGGGAATTAACATAAATATATATATATTTTCTCTCCAAATCTAAATGAAAAAGAAAATATATATTTGAAATACAAGTATCGAAATGTTAGCTAGAAATAAGAAATTCATCAACAACAGCAAAATTAGGTTAAATGATTAGTTCATAGCAACTATATGTTTTGAGAAATTATATGTTTTTATAGCACACATATATTTCTTAGCATGTAATCGAATAAGAGCACACCAATATGTAAACTGCATTTTCAGCAAGCTTTTCAGTTTAATATTGAATCGTGTAGTATTAAAAAATATATAGTAATGCTAACTAGTGGCTTACTCACTTTGTAATTAGGAGGACTCAACTGAATATGAGTTGCACATGTTTATATACACAAATACATATATGTATATTTGCAAATGTATGCATGTATGTATGATGGCCCATAAATTCATAATGTTCCAATCGATGCGCAGGCAATGACAAATGAGCGGCGAAATTTAACAAGAAGAAAATTCAATGATTCAATCGTAGATAACACAAGCATTCTCACGCATTCACTCGCATATTTGCAGAATAAGATTAGGCCTGCTTATAGTAATGAGATCACCAGTACAATAACTTTTCAACTATAACTCAGGGGTTTCTCATTTTATCTTAATGAATTTGTTCAGTTGATCAATAAAATGTGTCTGCGCTATCAGCTTTTTGATAGCATTATTTTCAACTAATAACACGAAGTATTTCAACGTTATAAACTTTATTGAATGTATTTAGACTAGAAGCCCAAATGCTTAGTCTTTTCAACAACGAGATTGTTTATTGTCTATTACAAGTTTGTTTATTAAAGGTTTGAAGCCACTTGCTAAACCTTAAGACTAGAAGCCAAATGCTTAGTCTTTTCAACAACAAGAGTAACTCACGATCGATTACCGAAAATGATGGTTTGAAGCCACCGCCACCTTCTCACAACGAGAATAATTATAAACGATCGATAAGCTAGAGCTATGCGAAACAACTGATTAGCTGCAGCAGCCGGCCGATCAGCGAACGCTGAGCCACGCAGGGCTCAAAATTCAAGCATGTTAACAACTCATACACAATTAAATGTCTTTGCTGCTGCTGCTAACAAAATGCATATGCATATTATATATCATACTGCTTCTAAAATTGAGACTTTTATTGTTATCTTAAAACACTTAATATTGATATTTGCGAAACGGAAGAAGTTGTCGATAAAATTAAATAAACTTAAGCTGCGCGTGCTACACGCCACTAGAACTCATATTTCAAATTTTAGTTGTTATAGTCTTTGAGATCCGGACGGATTTGACACACGGACGGACAGGCATGCATAGCTATATCGATTCGGCTATTGATGCTGATCGCGAACATATATACTTTATAGGGTCGGAAATTATTCTCTCTGTCTGTTACATTCATTAATACAATACCATTCTACCGTTTTTAATTTTTTCCAATGGTTCAGGGCATGAATATATCAATATATGATATTTACCAAATATTCTTGTATGGCGCATACGTTAAATTTGTAACATTGTAACATACGATAAAATTTACAGTCAATTCAGCTACAATATTTAATCAGTGAAGAGTAAAATAAATTCGGATCAATAATAACATTTCGAAAAAATAGCATTTACGCTCATTTTCATGAAAACGGGTTGATATAGAAGAAAATTATGTCTAGTGTATTTTTAATGTTAATAAGTGCGGAATACATTTGACAGACGCCCAATACTTATTTTTTTACATATATGACTCGCTTTATGTCAACAAGCACATCTTCAAACGGGTGCATTAAGCATCTTTTGGCTGACAAAACATAAAGCATACAGCAAATAAATAACAAACTATGGAAACGAAACGCGTATCCCAAACCAGAAACAGAATTGGGCGCTCTCTGACTCTCACTCTTTCCCTTTGTATTGAACAAGGAAATTATATCAATTATTTATGCACTTATTTTGTTTTATAAATATAAATGGCACACACGGCATATGCAAAAGTTTGTGGTGTGAGTAATTAATAAATAAGTTTTGCTTGTATGCAATATTTGCAGTCCCTGACAGATTGCTGTTTGCTCATCCGTTTGTCCTTTGCGACTTGATTATGATATCAGCCAAATGATTTTTCTCGGCTTTTTATTTGATAGGAAAACGTAAAAGTTGATATTTATGTCTATATGGTCCATTTACAACTATAAAGCTTAAGGATAGTATTTACCCTTTGTTAATTTGATTGGCTTTGGCCAAATTGAATTCCAGTTATAATCGAGCTTACCTGTAAGAAAAATTGAGAATGGAAATAAAAAACTTTGCTTACAATTTGTATGAATGTTGAATGATTATAAAGCATAATTTAAAAAAATTGTCAAAAAACACAAACTTACTAATAACAATACAATAATGCATATTTATTCCAAAATCAGATTGTTTGTAATTTATTACCCAAAAAAAAGTTCAGCTTAAATTCAAATTACAATGCATTAATAAGAAAAATTCAAATGTTAACGTTGGATCTAATAACCATTTGCACAATTTTGAGCTGACTAAAATGTCGTTCTCTCCATGATCCATCTACTTGATGGAATTGTCAACATCTTCGTCAGTAGAGTTACAGATATTTAGTCCATTGCGGTTACAATAAATTACAGAATTAACACGATGGTTAAAGTTGATCTTACCACAAGTAACAGTCGTTCAACCACTAACCGGAATCGTATAATTTTGCACAATTTTCTTTGACAATATCATTATTCTGGCCAGTTGTTGAAAAGATCATATTTAATGATATTGCAATGAATCTTCTGCATTTGCAGAACATTCTCCAGCATTTGTAACGCAAGCGACTCTTTCTAATTTCCAACGAGAAAATTACTCTATTTGTCTTATCGTTTTTAATTTTTAAAGTCCTCAAGGTAAATATATTATTCGAGTTGTTGCGATTGCTTAAGTGGAGTTTCTCTAATCTAAGGAAGAATTCTTCTTGTAGCATTCCGATTAAAACACACACTACATTACAGGCCATCTGCCAGTCACAAGGTACAGGAAATGGATCCATTCCGGGCACTTTAATCGTATACATATTGGTTAATTTACACAGACAGCTTAAAGATAATAGTTTTGTTTGACATTCTAAGAGTTTTTCCTGAAGTTGTTTGATTTTTTCCGCATTCGAAGATAGTGGATTGTCTTTGTAGCTGTAGCTGTAGCTTTTTAATTGATTTCAACATCTTGAACTATTATATTTTTTTTCAAGCACATGGAACAATTTAATTTGCTAAGCTAGTTCAGATTGCAGATTGGATATTTACTACAATCGCCTCCTGCTCGCTGCCTAGCTTTTCTGCGGTTTTATAAATTAAGCTATTAGCCATTTTGCAAAATGTATTAAGTATAATTTAATTTCCCCTGATATTTTAGCGGCCTGATGTACAGCTATACATATTGTCCATGAATTTAGACTTAAGCGTGAAACCTAATACTTATTATGTATTTCAAAATTCCCGGAATGAATGCGTATGTCACTTGAATAATGAACTCTAATTGATCGACCAATTTGTTTGCTATCAACTTAAAATTGAGATGGATATTAATATTTTTGTTTATTTTTCGGCTAAAGATTCTGTTGGAATTTCGTTAGATCCAAGCGCACAGTTTTACAGCGTATATAAACAAGATAACGATATGCAGGAATCACACTTTTATTAGTCTAATGACGCGACGCATTCGGCAGTCAAAAACGGAGTGTGTACAGAACGATAGAGAGATTAATAACTGTATATGCAAAGGAACGGACAAAGAAAACTTAGGATAAGCTAATCGAGGGTTGCCAGATTGTTACATTGCAAACATTTGCAACAGATTCCGCTAACAACACATATTCTCACATATTCTGCCATAACATAATAATAAATATTGATACAAATTTTATTAAGATAACAATATAAGAAGCAGAGACTAATTAATATACAATTTGCATGTGCATATTATTGATCAACTGAACAAATTTCATAAAGATACAAAAAAAAAAACACCCAAGTTATAGTCGAAATGTTATTGTCAAATTGATCTCATTACTATCATCAGATGTAGCATTTCCTGTAAGCATAAATATGCGAGTGCACAATTCATTAGCATTTAAAACAAATATACATTTTTAAATAATATGTGTATGAACAATTTCGACACGAGACAATCCCAATATGATTTGTTGTGATGAAGATAGGCATATGCTTACGAATTGATATATTAAGTCAATTATTTAGCAGATTTATTTATCTGCCTTTGCATAGTCTTAGGAATCATTGGATTCGATGCTCTATGCTGGGGGTCAGTCTTCATGATAACTTTGTGTAATCATCTAGGCAAAGATCACTAAAGCTTGGTGATATATGAAAAAAAAAAATTTATACTAGATAAGCTTTTGCAGTTATTATACATGATATGTAAATTGAGCATAATTGAATTTAGCTGATCTGATATTTTATCAACTAAAACAAATAAAATCACAACAAACAAATAAAACATATTAGATACGCAGTGAAATGTTATTTCTTATGTTAATTTCTCTAAACATTTTTTTAAAGAACAACAAACAACAAACAAATAAAACATATTAGATACGCAGTAAAATGTTATTTCTTATGTTAATTTCTCTAAACATTTTTTTAAAGAATTAATCCGCAATCTTCGAATTTACTCATTTACGGCAAAATATTTCTACTGAAACCTTTTATTGAATTACTGCGTGAGCCCACTTCGACCGCAAAACGGTAATCGGAATTTGGATTTTCCTTATATTGCACATGCACCTCTAAGCATACAGCTGGCTGGAAATTTGAGTGTTAATTTGACGTGTATTGTCGCCAATTTTTAAATTATATTGAAGTAAATGATTTTTCGTGTTTAATTGTTGTATGAGCAAAAGTAAGAAAATAAGTAGAGTCGGGTGTTAATTCTGATCAGGAATGTGTATGCTGTGTGGGATCGTGGATGCTTACTCCTGCTTGTTACATACTTATGCTCAACTTACCCTTCGTAACCTATTTTTAATGAAATTTGTGTTATATGCTAAGAAAGCGATCATATGTACTTTTTAAAATAAAGAAACCATTGTTTTGGAACGCTCTGAACTAATTACAGTGGCAGCCAAAACAGTTTTGCTTAAAGAAAACGTGTTTGCTTCATAAAATTATAATGCCGAGCCAAACCAACGATTATTATTATATGAAAATAAATTTAAATCAAACGTTTGAGCCCAAAGCCATAAAGTTAATATAAAACTGCTCGGTGCTGACCTGCATTTCAGCTAAATGTATAAAAAAAAGTCGAAACTCCAAAGAAGTTGCAACGGAAATGAACAAAATTCGAAGTAGCAAAAGGAAAACCCGAGAGAAGTGCGGGCTAAGTGAATGAAGGCAGCCATAAGCCAAAGCGTAGTTTCAAAAGAGACGAGTGTTTTTTTTTAACAAAAGTAAGCAAGCAGAACCAAGGAAGAAGTTTTGGCCATTATATGGACTCGAATTCATAGGTAAACAAAGGCCCAAGTTGCAACGTAGTTGGCAATGCACGAATAGCGTTCACATTGAGACAAGACAATAACAACAAAAATAGCAGGGAAGCAAAAGTTAATTTCTTCGGGTCGCCGAATATTTAATACCTTGATTAACGTTTTTAATCTAAGTAATTTACATTTTCATTATTTTTCTCTCCTATTTTTGTAATCTTTTTAACATAAGATTTAAAACGGTCCTGCTAAATATAATAATACAATTTAAAAATTTAATATTTTACTTGCTATTTTTGTATTTTAAAGTCCTTTGGATATTTCAAAACGGAATACAATTTTTTATTTAAGTCATAAATCATTTTTAGCTTATGAGAAATTATATTTTAAAATCAGAATAATTTCAATTATAGTTCGTATGAAATGGGATTATATTGTACTTTATCTCCAACCCCTTAATGTGGCTTTCCGTATGAAAGAGTATGTTTCAATACAATAATTGGTATAAGCCCCAACATACCCATAGTTACCGCATAGAAGTAGAAGAATTGGAAAAGGGAAGGCAACTTGACGTCGACTTCATTCCATGATTAGGTTACCCTTATCGATTTCTTTCCAACTGACCTTATGACGATCAAAATAGGTCCGCATGAACTGAGTTGAGGTTGTCATGCAGTCAACATGTGCATCTCTATCTCCATCCCAGTTTTTGATTTAGTCAACGAATCAGCGCCATCGTCACCCGAATTTAAAACAGTAGCTGGTATTTAATGCGCAAAGAAAGGTTGTTAAACATGAAGAAGTTGTGCCGAGAATGTAATTATTGCTTCTACCATCTCACAAGTTGGGCAAACAGATAAATACAGAAAGCAACCACCCACATGACCAGTTGGCAAATTGGTGCTTAAATTATGTGATAATGAGAGATTTTCTATGTAGACATTAGAGCCTCTTAAGCAGCTGCTAAATGCCAGACAAAGCAACAATTTAAAATTTATTGTTTTAACAATTTCAAATATTGGTTTTGATTATAATAATACATACTGATAAAATTAATTATCTTGAAAAAATTCTAAATATATATATTAAACAAAAATTCGATTAAAGGCACTTGATTTTTTCCTTCTAAAATTGAAAATAAAAAATTATATTGTTCCACAAAAGTTAGCTGTTGTAAATACACGTCAAATTAAAAAGGAATTAAATTTGTAACATTAACATAACATTTTTGAAAAAAAAATGTTTATGTTTAAAGTGAGGTTAAGGTGCGAAATTCGATTACAGGCTAATAAGTGCATAAAGTTCACGAAAACTTCGTGCAACAGGTTTCTATAACCCTCCAAGCTCATACGACCTGAAATTCTACAAATCATGATCCTGTTGTGATGACTGAATGCAGCCCAGATCATGAGTGAAACATCACCACAGTTTCGAGTTTCTCTCACACTTCTTTAAATCGTGCCAGTTATAATTTAAACCGTTTGGACCAACGAGATTAAATTGGTTCTGATAAAATTAGTTGAACACGATTTTTCGACATTTGTAACCTCAAATCAAAATGTTTGTGTATGAAAGATGTGTACTTTTATTTTGAAAAAGAAATAGTAACAGGTGAGTAACAAAATCGTATCAGAGTTTTAAAGGGTAAAAATGAGTTTGATGGTATTTTTAATGTAAGTAAACTGTGGAACACATTTGACCGTGTACTTATTTCTTATGTACACATATATAATTCGCTTTGTGACAAAGGGATGCTCTAGAAATAATTGCCCGGCAAACCATAAACTATATGTATATTTATAATAACTTACTATGGAAACGGAACGCGTATCCCTAACCAGAAAAATAATTGGGCTCTCTCTGTCTCTCACTCTTTCAATTTGTATTGAACGAGGAAATTATATCTATTATTTATGCATTCATTTTGTTTTATAGATATAAATGCCACAACCGGCATATGAAAGAGTTGGTGGTGTGAGTAATTAATAAATAAGTTTTGCTTGTATGTAATATTTGTATTCCCTGACAGATTGCTCATCCGTTTGTCCTTTGCGACTTGATTATGATGTCCTTTATCGTAAGGCTTTTGGTCATCGATCAGAGCGCAGCATCTCCTATTAAGCATTTATTAAAGCTCATTCATGCACATGCATTTTATGAAGAAAATCGATTCGAAATGTCTTCGATCACTGCTGTCAGCCAAATGATTTTTTTTCGGCTTTTTATTTGATAGGAAAACGTTAAAGTTGATATTATGTCTATATGGTGCATTTACAACTATAAAGCTTAAGGATAGTATTTACCCTTTGTTAATTTGATTGGCTTTGGCCAAATTGAATTCCAGTTATAATCGAGCTTACCTGTAAGAAAAATTGAGAATGGAAATAAAAAACTTTGCTTACAATTTGTATGAATGTTGAATGATTATAAATGAAAGCATAATTTAAAAAAATTGTCAAAACACACAAACTTACTAATTCAATATATTTAAACAATAGAATTGTTTGCGCTATCAGCTTTTTGATAGCTTTATTTTCCAATTAACAACACTAATTGCCCAATTGACAACACTAATGCCTTGCGGTGTTTACTGCCGCGTCCCACAATCCGCAAAAGTGTGGAGAGTGGGGGGAGATGAAGCGCCAGCCGAAGGTTTAGGGTGATGTTTTCGCTGGATCCTGCTTGGTAGCTTCCACCAACCCGGCATCATCCACATCCATTGGCTCTGCGGCGACTGCTGCTCCTTCTGCGCCTGGTGTTGGATTTGCTGACTGTGGCTCTTCATCTAGAACATCCTCGTCGCCCATGGACTCGAGTGCTTGATAGCGACATATGTGATTCTATGCCGATTCCTGGGCCTCGATGAAGATGCCATCCGCCTTGAGCAGCTTCCGGTAGCGTCGACAGAACCGATCCTGTCCAAAGCAGGCGGCCCTCAACTGATTGGTGCTCTGCTCTAGCGCCTCCTTACAGTTGAGCAAGGCGCGCACAATCTTTTGCAACTCGTCGGCACTCAGGCGATTATCCTCGTCCTCCTCGACGTTGGTGATCTCCGAGTCCAGATCGGACAGATCATCCTCAATGATGCTCACATCGTGGCTCTGAGTGTGTCTATCCTCATTGATCGAGTTGCGTGCGCTGCTCTTCTTGGCCTGCGACAGCATATTTGCGTCACCCTTCACTACTGTTGTTGTTGGAGCAGGTGTTGTAATTGCTCCAACTACTGTTCCAGTTGCTGTTGCAGCTACTCCTGCAATACCTGCGCCATTCAGCACTGGACACTTGTCCATTTTGGTAGGGTACACTTCAGAGTTTGGAGCAGCAGCTACAGATGCAATGTTGCCACTGTTTATGGTCAACAATGGAGCATCTGCATCTATTTCCATGGGATGCATTGCCTGCTCCGTGTCAGCAGTTGTGGATTCTGCTGCTCCCGTCAGCTGATGATCCTTGACATCGCTGGGCAGCTTGGTGACCAAACCATCCTCACTGTTCACATTCTGCAAGCCATCCGATGAGATATCCGGAGAGCAATTGGCATCCCGCCCATTGACTTCGGCATTCTCATTGGTATCGGCACAATGGAATTGCCCGGCGTGTTTCATCATCAGCTTAAGCACCTTTTCCATTTCCTTCTTCAGCTGCGTTATCTGCAGCTCCAGATCATTTTTCTCACGCTTCAGCGAATATGCCTCCTTCATGGCGACGTCCAATTTGATATTCAACTGTTTGGATGCCTCGCGAGTCTTATTACGCTCGTTGCGCACCTCTGCCTCGTATTGCTCCGCACGTCGCACTGCATGCCGAGCTCCGTGTTGGTGTCGGCCAGCAACTTTTTGAGCTTGGCACGGGACATCTTGACCTCGCTGATCTCCTTGTTGCGCTCCGATAACTCCAGTTGCAGCGCCCGCAGCTCCACATCGTTGGCCTGCATCGGCCGGCATTTGCGGTCCGAACGCTTCTGATAGTCACGCAGCCCGGCACGCAACTTCTTGTTATCCCCAAGCCGAGGCACCGCTTCCTACTTGGCAGAGCGCAACTCCTCCTGGCGCCCACGCACATCCTGCAGCTAAAGCGCCAGCTTCTCACTACTCTTGTGCAGCTCGTGCTTTTCATCTCGCTCTGCCTGCAGGGTTTTTTGTGCCCCAACCAAATGCAGCTGCAGCATGGATATCTTTTGCATCAAATAGTCCTCGGCGAAGCCATCCTTAGTGATGTCTGGTTAGGATGTGGGTGCCACTTCACCATATCCAGCTCCCATTCCAGCATCAGCATCTTCCTTGTCGGTCTCTATGAAAAGCGGTTAAGACACCAAACGCTTCTTATCATCAACTTTCAACCGATCAGCTACCAACTCCATGTGTCGGAGTGTGGACGATATGGACCGTAATTCACATTTTTCGAGTTGCCCTTTTAATCGGACATTCAATGTCGCACCCAGCCATTGCAAGCTTTGGTAGAGCTCACTATAAATTTCATTAAAGTCAAGCCACTCTAGTTTCTCATGCTGAAGGATAAACGATTTTTCAATTTTATTCACTAAGTGAAACTTTTCCTTAAGCAGCACAGCATCAACCGAAATGATCTCAGATTCCGAACATGAAATGTCAAAACTTTTTAACAAATTATAAAAATCGTCAACCTTCCGCTTATAAAACGATATTTGCGCAGGCACACTATCTGCGGACGCGACTGTGCTTGTATTCATATTTATGCTTAACGCGCGGGCAAAATTGCAGCCAAATGCACAAAACTACCGAAAACAACACCACACGCAGCTGCTTATGTACACGAAAAAAGGTTCTCGAAAGTTCTAGTGAAGCAGAGACACACACTAAACGGCGATTGAGTAGCGGATTTATATTTCACTTGTTGTTGTGTCTGTTTTATGCACCTTTGGTTGTTCAAATTAGATTTTTTTTTTTTGCAAATTAGTTCACTTATGTTTTGTTTTGTGTTATTGCGATACGCGAATAACACAGAACCACGTCGAGGTCACCAAATGTTTGCGCTATCAGCTTTTTGATAGCTTTATTTGCCAATTAACAACACTAATTTATTTCCACGTTATAAACTTTATTGAGTGTATTTAGGCTGGAAGCCAAATGCTTAGTCTTTTCTTAAAGGTTTGAAGCCACTTGCTAAACCTTTAGACTAGAAGCCAAATGCTTAGTCCTTTCACCAACGATATTGTTTATTGTCTATTACAAGTTTGATTATTACAGGTTTGAAGCCACTTGCTAAACCTTTAGACTAGAAGCCCAATGCTTAGTCTTTTCAACAACGATAATAATTATGAAACCATCGATCAGCTTGAGTTCTGTGAAACGAATAATTAGCTGCAGCAGCCGGCCGATCTGCGAACGCACTTTATCCAGAGAGAGAGAGAGAGAGAGAGAGACAGAGAGAGCGCTGCACAAAGACAGCGCTGTGCAATGAGAACGCTGCTAACGCTGGCTGCTTCAGCTCAAACTTCACTTAACATAGTGTGCATACGTAATTAAGACTAACTATAAGCTATTTATATTAAGCCACGCAGGGCTCCAAATTCAAGCATTTTAACAACTAATAAACACTTAAATGTCATTGCTGCTGCTGCCAACAACAATAATGCATATTTATTCCAAAACCAGATTGTATTTTACTACCCAAAAAATAAGTTCTGCTTAAATTCAATTTACAATGCATTAATAAGAAAAATTCAAGTGTTAACGTTGGATCTAATTGTTGCAAATGTGACTCAAATTTTTGCAATGTAACAATCTGGCAACCCTCGTTTAGCTTGTCCTAAGTTTTGCATTGTCCGTTCGTTCGCATGTACTCAAATATTAATCTCTCAATAGTTCTGTACTCACTCCGTTTTTCACCGCCGAATGAGTGGCGTCATTAGACTAATAAAAACCTTTGATTCCTCAATATCGTTATCTTGTTTTAATACGCTGTGAAACTGTGCGCTTGGATCTAGCAAATTCAACACTAATAATCATTTGTACAATGTTGAGCTGTCTAAAATGTAATTCTCTCCATTCAGTTCCATCCACATCTTCGTCAGTAGAGTTACAGATATATATATATATATATAAGCAATGGACTATTACAATAAATTACAGAATTAGAACGATGGTTAAAGTTGAATTCAATTGTGAAATCTTACCACAAGTAACAGTCGTTCAACCACTAACCGGAATCGTATAATTTTGCGAAACTTTCCTTGACAATTTCATATTTAAATGATATTGCAATTAAGTTGAAGTTGTCTGATTAATTCAGCATTCAAAGATAGTTGATTGTCTTTGTTTAATGCAATTGCAATTTGTTTATTTCTTTACATTTTTATCGATTCTTAAATCTTTTGATTCTAGTTCATATTTCAGGTTGGTAATTTAGCAGCATTTGCGGAAAGGTGTTTTGCATTTGATATCAACAGTTTATCTTGAACCATTGTAATTTTTTGAAACGATTCGATTTACTTTGTAAGTTAGGTTAGCAGGTTGCTTATTTTCAGGGTTAGCTGAAACTCTGTATGATTAATGATTTCCTTTAATTATAGCTCCTGATCGCTAACTTTATTTTACAACTCTGCAAATTGTTCTTTCTTTGGTCGAACAGAAGCTGAATCGCTTATCAGGGGTTTTACTATTTGATAGCAATAGGATCTCAAATCTAATCTTTCTCTATATACTATTTCAAGTCCTGAGTAAAATATTCGATTAGATTTTAGAATATTCAATTGGGAAATTAGCCAAGCTAAATGTCGTTGCATCATTTGACTTTACTAATAAAGCTATTAGCAAAATTGCAAAAGTTTCTAAATGTTATTTAATTAAAGTTTATATTTAAGAGATTTAAAACCGATGCATACCAACACAAATTGTGAACTAATTTAGAATTAAGAATGAAATGACCAATCGTAAGAAAGACAATTCTTGAATTTTTAAGTTTTTTTTCTAAAAAGATGGGATGGGGGTGTATTTCAACTTTTATAAATTTTTTCTATTATAAAAATATATTTCTAAAAATTTAAAAAAAAACCTTTCCTAATTTAAAGAAATTTTTTTTCGTGTCATTAGAAATTTAGAAACCAGAAAAACTTTGTAAATTTTACTTAAGGACCATTTCCTAAATTTTAAGGTGATTACTTTACCGAGTGTATCGATTCCATAAATTAAATATAACTTTTAAATATTATTATGGCTTGCAACTCTAACTGTGACTAGAGTCATCGTGCCTTGATTTGGATGTCTGTCTGTTCATCTGCATGAATCAGAGAGTATATAAGCTGGAGACTTAAAATTTGGAATATACCACATGCAGATCAAGTTTATTTCAATATAAAATCGATTACCGTTGGCAATAAAAGCCACAAATATAACTTTCTAATTGGCAGAGTATAACTTGACCTTGATCATCTGTAAGAATTTCATTCAGATCTTTCAAGAAACTCGATGGAAAATTTAAATTTCTATACTTGGTTGGAATATCTAAGAAGGGTACTACTTATAATAGGTAAAGACTTGTCGTATTTATCCTTTCTGGCAGTCTTTATTATGTTGTGCGACAAATATACTTTTCGACGATAATAATAATTAATAATAATTAAGTAGCGTACTTTAGGTTTTCGAGCGTGTTTTTTGTTGTGAGTGAGGCTACTGCGAATGAGGCCACTGCTTGTAATGCCTATATTAGAAGCTTGAGCGATAATGCATAGAGGAAGTATAAAGCATGCCTCTCAGTCTTCCTCTGGCCACAGGCGGATTTGAGATTTTGTTTATTGAGCGCATCATATTTAAAAAGCACACTGATTTATATATTTTCTCGTCATGTAGACTATATTAGTTTATATAGAGTTATATATAGTAAAGATAATGATTTTAAACTGCGATGAAAACAAGAAAGACAAGTTATTGATAGTCCCCTTACCCCAAATAAATTTGTTTATCTTATAAAATAGGTTTAGATATTTACTGTTTCATGTCTTGTAACACAAAGCACACAATACATAGAGGTTTCAAATTGAATAAAAAATGAGTACATGAAAAATCTGCTTCGGGTCCTGAGAGAAAAAATTTTGCAAGCAGAACGTGTCAAGCAGCGAACGCGGAAATTTATTTCACTTGCCAGTGCTGGTAGAATAGAAGTGCGAGAAGGTACGGACTTTTTCTACCGGTCTTGAAGGGTTATAAATGTGTGCGAAAATACCAGCAACATTGATAGCAGATCGCGTAGACCGTTGAATGTTCTCAGGATCCGAATCAGTCAGCAAAATTTTTTTTCATACATACATACACATATACATGTATGTGTGTGAATATTATAATTCGATTTTCATTTATTTTTTAGCTCAGTATTTTGTCTATCTATACTTTTCGAAAGATATATCTTCTGAATTGCGGCTTTGATTCCAATCGGCTTTCGATTTTTATCAGTATTGGGTGAATGGAAGAAGTTATCGATAAAATGATTTTAAAATTGTATATCAGCGTATGGTATTCGATCTCTTATATTCAAAACTTTAAGCAAACAACTCCTATTATCTCTGATATCAGCTCGATCATACAGAGAGATAGATGGACATGACTAAATCAACTCGGCTGTTGATGCTGATTATGAATATATATTTCATGGGGATGGAAACGCTATCTCTCTGGTACATACTTTTCCATAACTTTATGATACCCATTTTACCCATTTTCAATGGGTTCAGGGTATAAAAAATCAAATACTGGGAAGCCGTACGAAAAATGTCATAAATAAACAGCCGGTATAAAAGGACTTAAGAACGTAAAATCAGAGAGCGGCTATAAAAATATACAAAGCCTAAATGTTGCTAAGTTGGTGTATAAAATAAATATGTGTGTAAGGCAGCATAAAAAATGCTGTCAGGTAAAAAATGGTTATGCAATTTATTTAAAGGCTAGGTAATATATATACACTTTCCACGAAATGCACCTCAAAGGGAGGCGCCGTGACGCTGCCCCAACTCCGCACTACCAAAACGAAAGTTGTGCAATTTTCTTGCATTTTTTCACTTGCATTTCTTTTTTCTTTTGATCAAGGATGGGCGCGCAAATTGCCTCCAAAAGGCACAAGAAACCAAAAAATAAAAATAAAACGAAGCACAAAGAAAACAAAAAACGAGACTGCTCAACTGAAAGATACCCCACAATCAGACTTACTTTACTTTTACATACATACCTTTTCTACACTGAGCCATTCACTATTTTAAATTGGCTCTTAAACAGTTTCTATGTTTTATTTTGAGATCGTCATATAAAATGTGTTTAAGTGCAAACAAAATTATTTACAACGAAGTGAAAATCCGTTTACCCCGTCTTGGGTTATATAGATACAGATATTGAGTTTTAAAGGGTAAAGCTACCGACCCGAATTGCTAGCTTGTCCAGCATGTATTCTCAATGGATTACCAAACCTACCCCTTATGGGGCCAAAGAATAATATACCTTACCATTTTTAATTGGTAGAGGGTATAAAAACGAATATAGAGCAAGTGAAAACAATTGCGAACTGTCGTCATTGCAGTGTCCTATGCCATTGGCAATTGCCACCGGTCATCCTTCTTTTTTTTTACTGCCATCTGCTTGCCATGCAAAAATGTGTGACTCTCAACCGAAATTGAAAGGCAGCTCTCTTGTGTGGGCGTGGCCTGCAGTCGCTCCTTTTGAGAACAGGCATTTTATTGCCAGCTTTAGGGCGTGAATGTGTGCAGAATTAAGAAAGTACCAATTGTGAAAAGAATTATGCCTGATATTGCCCAACGAAGTGAATAGAAATCGGACTCCACCCACCAGCTCTCAAACAAGATGCCAGCGTTACCAAATACACTCCGCGGAACGGGACCTCGTCCACGCATTTTATAATGATGCTTCTACTTCCTACACTGTTATGATGCATTGGCATGAAAGTGCCATTAGTTTTTTTTCCCAAGTTTTTTGTATAATTGTGTTTTTTGAGATAGTTTGTGTGCGAAATTCGATTCAAAGCAGTCACTTTCTAGCCTTTGGAAACGTTATATGGAAGTTCTTTGAATGAGACAATAAAGTATATATATTTATTTAATGTTTTACATAAAAAAACAGATTAGTTGCATACAAAAATTTGGAATGGTAAAGAAAAAATACTCTAACGTGAGGAGATAGCTATTATCCTTGCTTACAAGGATACTGGATTGAGCAACATGAATATATCAATTAAATTACGTCGATCGGCATCAGCAATTCATAACATATTTATATTAAAAGAAAACTACAACAAACAATGCTAAAAAACCAACAACAAAATATTATCACGGGCTGGGCTGGATAAAAATGCTGGGGCATGTAAAATTCTATTTGATTTAAGGTTACAAATATCGGAACATCGTGTTCAACTAATTTTATCCCGATTCCCACTATCTGAGTTCTAAAAAGTTGTTGAATCGATGTCAAATCGATTTTTTTTGTTATTTTGATGTAATTTCTGCATATTGTATAAATTTTATTACCACTGCCCTTATCAAATTTCGCACCTTAACCTCACTTAAAAAAAATAAAATAAAATGAATATAAAATGGTATGATTATGTTACAAATTTAATTCCTTTTTAATTTGATGTGTATTCATTCATTTACTTCAAACTTAAATTGAAAAACTAATTTTATCATACAAATGCCTTATAAATGCTCACTTATATTAAGTTTAATTTCACATTTGCAATTTGATTGCATTTAACTGCACTCATGTAAACTTTTGTTTATGTATATTCAAAGATATGTGTTAACAGAAATATTTTGTTTTGTGAAGTAATGTTAAACGCAATAATTATTTAATCAACGTGATTTGATAAAAAAGAATTGTGCTAAGATATTTATAATATTGTTCTAAGAATAATCAAAAAATTAAAATACATCCCTTTATAATTAAATTGTTCAAAATAATTAAAGTTTAAGATATTTGATTTTTTTTTTTAATAAATTTTTTACCTTAATTTTTAATAAAATAGCTGAGCAAAATTGTTTGAAAATCAACAAATTATCTAATCATTCGATTTAAACACATTAACTCCACTGCGAACAAGTAAAGAGCAAACCTTGCAATTGACACACCTACATACCCACATTCACACGGACACCCGCTAGCCAATGAAGCGGCTTTGTCAACAATTTGCTGTAGGTTCACTTGCAGTTAAACTATTGCCCTATCTCCTGGAAGAAGTAAACTTGAGGCATGTTGCTTACTGCTTGCTTCTGCTTTAGCTTCTTCTTCTTGGCACCCTTTTGTAGGCAGTCTTTTGGCTTTTGGCCAGGCAGACACTGAATGCGCGTTGGCCTTTATCTGCCTTGCATATCAAATGGCCACACGCTGAAGCTGAACATGCCGTCAACAGCCACTCCGTTTCCAACAAGGAGCAGGACATCACTTGATGGCATTTCTTTTGCAACATCTTGATAATGACCAGTGACCTCAATACCAGCACCAAGAAGCAACACATGCGCGTCGTCTAACATACTTTCACTTCCTGCCTGAAATGTGTAAAAAAAAACAAGATGAAAACAAAAACAAAATTTACACACACGGCCTCTCTTGGCAACGCTTTCCCTTGGAGTTGGAGTCGAAGTAGATTTTGCTTTTAATGTGAATTTTTCACACTTAACACATGCATAAATCATAAGACTCGTGCTCTCATCTTTTGCTCAAGGCTAAGTCTCAGCATCGCCAGCAGCTCCAGATCCAGACACTGCTCTTCGTGTGTAATATTACCTGCACATTGGAGAGCAGCAACTCAGCTTTTCTTGCTATGCAAAATGCATCAAATAATAACACATAATGCAGCTAGCAGGCTGCAGGACACTTGTCCTGATTATGGCCTGTGCCACAGTGTAAAGTGTCGACCAAAAGCAACAACCAACAACAAGGAGACTTTGACAACTATAGCAGCAGCAGCTGTTCCAACGTGGCAACGCCGGAGTTGCACTTGCATTTGTTCTATCACATTCTGCTGTCTGCTTCTTGTCTCTTTGTTCTGATAAACATTTGTTTTGACTGCTGGCTTGACACGAAATGCGGTAGATTTTTCTGTTCTGTAGTGTTATACATATATATTTATGTGTATGACATTAAAATTGATGTCGACGCCGAGACATTAAAATTTGCCATCGATATTGTCATCATCTCCCTATATACATATCTCTCTCTGTCTTTCTCTAACTCTATCTAACTTCTCTCTAGGTGTCGATAATGTAGGCTACTGTTGATGTGCTTATCATCATATTTATGCGAGTATGTTGTGGTTAATTAGCTCACAGTTTATGTGTCTGCATTGCGCCTCCAGCTGATATGCGTATCAGCAGCAGGAGGGGAATTAAGTGAGATTTACGTAATGCTCTGATGATAAAATAAGTAGCGCCTACGGCTATTAATTATTATTCGACAGCACTAAGATGCATAATAATAATACTTGAATGTGTGTGAATAAGTATGATTTAAGAAAATGTCTTCGTCAAATCACATAACATTTTTTCTGTAAACAAATTAAAAGTTAATTTTTTTTTTTATAATTTTTATAGTTATGTAGTCAAGTTTTCACCCACTTTGAAGTTCGGCAGTTCAAACAAAACAAATTAAAATCATATTAATAATGTTTTGAGCAGACAACTGTATATTTAGTAAGCATTTTCATTTTCTTTTTGTTCACGCAGAGAAAAACCTAATTAGTTAGAATCTTAAGCAAACACATTTACGCTGCCTGCCCTTAAGGGCTCCATTTTTGTGCTTAAACGGTAAAAATAATGACCAAACAGCTGTCGTGCCATGTTGCCTAAGCACTTAAAACTTTAATTAGCCACCCTGTTGATGGGCAAAACCCGAAAGAGGGCACGAAAGTGAGAGAGAGAGAGAGAGCTACACGAAAGATAGAGCGATGAGAGAGAGAGAGAGAGAGAGAGAGAGAGAGGGAGAAATGCGAGTACAAGAAACTTTAGTTTAGGGAGGCAGTTGGCTATACTTTGATATAATTAGCGGTATTAGCCATTAAGTTATTTTAAAAATTAATCAGCAGCTAGACACAAACTGACAGCCTAAGCAGAATGTAGTGGAAATTATTGGCCAAATCAACTGCAGAAACAACACAGGAGGTGGCTGTGGGTTTGTTAGAAATAAAAGCAGCGTTCTCCTAACCCAATTAGCACTTAACACATGGTAGCAGCCTAGGTAAATAAATGGCAAACAACAGATCAATTGATGGTTGGAGCACGTGTGCTGAAGCTTTAAAGCTACGTTTCCGCAAAATCCAAAGAAACCACTCCCGACCTCCCACCACATACACACACATCCATCCACTCTTCAGCCTCCGCCCCCGTGAACAATCCAGCTCTGGCGGCACAGAGCGACTTTCAATTTCCAGGCAGGCAGCCAAAAAGGCAGTCGTCAGCGAAAAAGGCAACCAGAAGCAGAGCAACAGCAGCAGGAAACTAGCACAAGGACGTGTGCCACACGACACACACACACACGCATATACATGTATATATATATATTTATATACATATAGCTCAAGCTCTCCCACTACGTAGTGAATCTCACACTCTAGCATTCCTTGGCGCACATCTTTTTCTCTCTTCGATTCCAGTGCAGAAATCTTAGCGCTCAAGTAGCGTACGTGCTATGTGCGGAATCAATATTTACACACAACTTTGTTGAGAGAGAATATGTGCAGAACATAAAAATGTAAACAAAAGTTTTTGTAATTTCCAGGTAATAGTTACATATATACATATATTTATATCTAATCATATATATATAGACACAAATAATAATATATATAGTATTACTGTACTTATTATTTTATTGTTTTTTAAATTTATGAAATTATTCTTAATCCGAAATATAAATCAGATTAATAATAATTTCATAAATTTAAAAAGAAAAAATAATAAGTATATTTATTTCTGATGTGCATTAACTAATTGGATTGGAATTGGATTAATTAAAAAAAATCATTGATTAAAAGTGTATAAATAATAGAGAAAATTACAGGGAATCTTAGAAGCAAACATTAAACATAAAAAAACCCAAGTATGTTATAGAAGTTAAGCTGTGTGCGAACTTTAACTATCTATGATATTAATTGCCTTAACGGCTGCAACGATTGGCTAGCCAAAAAGCTCGCTTCCATCAAATAAATGCAGTTACTTTGGCACACATTAAATTTGGTTTGATTTTGGCTCAGCCAAGCAGCCAAGGATCCAAAGGACTCCGACTCAAATCGTTCAAAAGAGCCAGACGAAGAAACAGACGGCCAGATAAGTGTGATGTGGAAATAAAGAGCGGGAAACGATTTTTTTTTTTTTAAAAAAGGGAGCCTGCGATTGGACGCCACTTGTGCTCTCAAGACTTTTGCAACAGAATTTGAACCAACCAAGGGTAAAATCCAGTGAAAAAAGTATATTGTGAAAATCAACTATTGGCAGGCAGCTGTCAACCGCTTGCTAAAACGCTGCTCAAACAACGAAAACAATGGTCGATTGCTGCTCTAAAACGCCAGCGACTTCTTCGAGTCAAAGGCTGCCAAAGTCGGTAGTATAAATATATTTGAAGGTACATACATATACATATGAAGGAGGGCACTTTTTAGTTGAAAACATTACATCATAAGCAGTCGTCTATACATAGCCAATTTTCTGACTTATCTGACAGTTTCTGACACTGAAACGCTGTTGGCAAAAAATATTTTTTCAAATCTAATAAATTACATTAAAGTCAAACAAGTAAGAATGCTCTGGTCGCAGGCGTTTGACTAGCAGATACCCTAATTCCAAGTGTTATGATGCTTGAGATACTGAAATTTCTTACAGACGGACAGACAGACAGTGTCTGATCAAAAATGGATATACCTTATGGAGTCGCATATGATTATGTACATACATACTTTTGCACAAGACCATTGTACACCTCTTACGAATTTCCAATGGGTTATGGGTAAAATAGGATTTATTACAAAACTAAATTGAGGAAATCCTTGTTATTTACATTAAATATATTTAATATTGATTTTTTGTTTGTTTGGGAAATGTGCCTTACAAATGCACCTGAATAATGTCTACTTAGAACTTTTGCCAATATCAATTATCACAAAAAGGTGTAGCTGTCCAAGTTTCTTAATTGAAAAATACTTGTAGAGTGTAGCGACCACCCTGCTGTCACATGCACCTTGAATGTGCACTTCCCACTTGCCACTTACCCAGCTGACATTTTTCAATTGAAAAACTTTATGGATTTGAGTTTCAGCACTAAGCAGTACTGTCCGCTTAGTGGATTTAGTTAACTTCAATTTCATTTTTGATATCTGTTAATAGGATATACGTACATTTCCACAGCAAATATCATTATCATATTAGTAACTCATCGGCGAACTTATGTCATGAACTCGATTCATTGTTGCAAAACTTCTATCAACTTTCCCAGTAAACTAACAACAGGCTTCGAAAACTATTGTGTTTGCTTTTTCGACTCTGTGGTGTTGGTTGGGTGTTTTCCATTTGTGGTTTAACGGGGTAGAATGAATGATGATAAAAAAAAACTTTTCAGCGCGGTATACTGGCAACACAGTCTCAACATATTGCCAACGTCGTCGTTGCCACCTATTGCCACAAGAAACAACAACAAAAACGACAAACAAACTCTGTAAGTCCACGAAATACAAAACAATTTAAATGAATATACGACAGGGGGATCAAAACTTTGTCCTTTTGCCGACAGGGCGACTGATGACGAGACAACAATGATGATTACTGACTCGTCGATGGCTGTCGGACATATAAATATATATTAAATTGTATACATATACTACTAAATAACATAGTCAGTTGAAGGATAGTACAAGCAAGGCTATAGCAAACAAAACTTTTGCTTCAAACTAATAAGCTTTGGATATATCATAAAGACTTCGCATACCATCGCCCAAGTAAAGCAGAGCCTAATGACCCAAACTTCCTTCAATGATATCAGCAACTCTAGCATTAAGTTTGCAAAATAGTTGCAATTAAAGTATTTATTAACATAAATTCAATATAGTTTATATTACTGAGATAAGGCTGCATTTGTTAATGACTTGCGTAGTTGTAACTTATATTTTAAATAAATTTCTCTAGCAGAAAGTTTTTCTTAAGAGCCAGATTCATTGAACAGAATATACAATTAATACAAACTCCTTGGCAAAATCCACTTGGTTTTCAGAAAGAACAATATGTTCCAGAAAATTCTTCACAAATTTAATTTATTTTTCCGTTAACTTCAATAGTTCATACAAAAAAGTAAATTTGAATTTAATGTACTTGTGTTTCACAAGAACTTAAAATTAATTTTAGTTAAAAGAGTAAGCTGAATAATAATTTTCTCTTTTACGCAAGATGGTTTTATATTTACATTTAACTTAGTATTTAGCTGAACGTGGCAATCAGTGTTTAAACATTGCCAGCCCGTCATGAGCCACATCACACAGTTGACCACACGGCATTCCCATCAAAGGACCACAGATGTAGCCAAGTGCGAAATTGGCTTGCAACACTTGAAAAGTTTATGCACTGCTCAAGTGCAACATAAATTGCCGGCAGTTGAGGCGAGATTTCTAATTAAAAGTAGTTGGGATGCCCCACCTCCCCAACCACCACGAAAATCATTATAAACTTCTGTTGAAGGAGCCGTTTGTCTGATTTAAGGCGATTTGCAGTCCGAAGCTGCAAGGCCACTTGAGCTAATCACACAATCATTTTCCCCAACAACTTTTCTTGATGACAAAAAGTGGCCACATTCTCATGACTGCGAGCAAATGTAATCTACTCCCCAAAGGCGTAGCAAGGAGCGCTACTTTGGTTACAAATCAGGTCAACAACTACGTTTTACAAGCGCAAGGCATACTCCGTCAATATAATACACAAATTAGTTTTTAATTAATTTAAAAAAATCTTTTTACACAGTCAAATAATCAGAGGACTGCTAAGTACCACCTACAATAATATATGCAATATATTCAAACTGCTGTTGCCTTTACAACCCGATGATGATCTGCAAATCTATTTACGACCTCTGGATACGTGAATATAATCATACTTTCACAGTAAGAAAAAAATAAATAATAAAAATAATAATATTATTTCTAAACTTTAAACTGTTATTCACAATTTGTACATCAACGATCAAAATATAACTTCACAGGTATATAGTAATTAATAAATAATATTGAGTAAAACCTTAGCTGCCTTACCAAAGGGTGTGTTAACAAACGTGCTTTTATACAGAAAAGAAATGCACAAACTGACCTTAACACATTACACAAATGATCCAAGTTAAATAAACTTTCAAGTGGCATTTAAATATTTACCTGCAAAGAAAGAAAAGAAATGTATTAATGTATAAGCTAAATATTAGAAAAACATTTTTTATTATATTGTGGTATTCATCTATAAAAATTATTCCATTTGTTTGTTGGCAGCAGCCAATCATTAAGTTGCACTGAGTAGCGTAAGGTCTCAATACAGTTGCCGGCAGCTGCAGAGTAATCATTCTCGTTGTGTGATTATGATTATAATTTGTCAGATAATCAAATAGTAAATAAACAATAAACTGTTAAATTGTACACATTATTTGAAGCTGTTAAAAAAGTGATAGGGCAAAACTGTAATTTATCGAAAAGAAATGATCTATAACTTTTTAATATATACTATTCTAGTTTAAAATACACTCGACTTTAAAGCCAACAAGACAGAGAGAGAGAGAGAGAGAGACACAGAGATAGAGAGCAGCTTGTTATTTTTGTCAGGCAATATTCCTTGCTTTGTTATTGCTGTTTTGCCTTGTAGCCCGTATTTCTCTTATTCCCTCACTTATGTATACACATTTCATGGCACTGGCACAGAAGTAACCAGCAGCATAGTTTCGCAACTTATAATTGGATTTATGAGCAGGCGAGGCAAAGACAACAATATGTGCAGCGCACTAACCTAACTGAACCGAACCCAACTCTGGGATAGCATCCATCCATCTACATAAGCCGCCATCTCTGGCGTGAGTATCGTAAGTAGCCGTGTAACGATACTCGGAGCTCTTGTTTAATGGTCGCCAGGGCAGCAGAGAAACTGTCGACGTTGTCGTCGTCAATGCAACGGAAGCGGAATGAAATACCACAGCGTTAAAGGGAAAAACTGCATGCGATGCGAGCGTAAGAAATAACAAGTGATTTCACTGAAGAGAGGTGAGGGTAGGATGAGAGATGGGGTAAGGTGGAATTGCTAACTTACTCAGAGGCTGTGGCCATCTTGCTCAGCACGTTTACTGCGCCCAGTTTGTTGCAAATTAATCACTGGGGCATTTACTTTATTTATTTAATAAAGCTTTGACATAGTTCGAGCAATGAATGGCACGGGATACAACGAGAACTGGCTGTTAACTGACTTGTCCTGGATGCCAATATTCTCACAACATATCTCTAAGCGTATTAATGTGTACAGAACAAAGACAAGAAAGAGCATAACAGTCGAATCGCATTAAATAAATTGAAATTGAGGCACATATGTAAAACTATCGATAAATGTATCTAGAATGTGTTCATAACTAGTAGAAACGTATTTCTTTTCATTTAATTTTCAAAAGGCTATTTAAACACTACCGAAGACAAAAGTGCAAGCATTGCACTAAGCTTGCATGGCCAAAACTAAATTTTTGGAGCTATCGGTGAGCATCGGTCGAGTGAACTTAATTTTCAACATCAATTTGATTGTTTGTTCACTCCAGATATTCGTGTTCAAATGAAAGCAAATCTATTAACATGTATTAAATAAAAGTTTAAGTTGAATACAGTTTTTAATTGCACATTTGGAAAATAACACCTCACTTCAAGTTAGTGTGAGCTTTCCAAAGTGAAACAAAATAACAATTTCTATTTTATATTTGTTGTAGTATAAATAAATTTTGAATTTTTTTTCTCACAACTCAACAACTATGAAAATAGAAAATATGTTTTAGCTTCTGTTTAACTCATAAATCAAAGATTATGCTAAACGTATCTTACTGTTCATGCCACAAACAGCACTAGATGCTGTGCCATTCCCTATGCCATTCTTATCAGTCATGTTTATAAACCTGCCTCTTGCTCAGAATACTGGTAATTCAATTTTTATCAGTCAAGACCAGCAAATTCCACTGTATAAACAATGCGTAAAATTAGGCAAATTTCTGTGTTCTAATGCGGGGAGGGAGTGCAGAGTTGATAGTACATAAAGACTTGAACAATATTTGTATTTATTCCACGTCAGTTGCTTCTCATCTTTTTGCTGCAGAGATATATTTTATTTTTATTGTGTCATCTAATTTCTCTATTTTTGTGTTATCTTCTTTTCTTTTTTTTTTTTTTTGGTAATAATGATGACTAGAACGCAAGGCGTTGACTGCTGAAGTGTTTTGAAGAAGTACGCTCTCGAGTTGATGGGTGTGTTTACCACTTAGGTGGGTTGTCAAACTGCTGCTGTTGTTGCCAGCTTAACACCAACAACACCAACAACACAACTGCAACCAACAACGAGCAGCAGTATAATAAGAAGCATGTAAAGCGAATAACAAACAACTTAAAATCGCACAAGCAACTACTTTTGTGATACACTTTCTTTTATAGTACATAAAATAGCCGACTAATCTGAATTTACATTTGTTTTAAAAATAAACTTTGAAAGGTTACATTTTCTCAATATTCTTTGTGAAACAATTCAGGTGGACCATTTAAAAGTTATAGTTTTAATTATGTTTTGATAGCACAACAAAATGTTTTTCCACAGTTTGACAGCTCTAATCAAGTTTTGCAAAGAGCGGTAAAGTGTAGTCGGTAAATGATAATGAAGCTTAACTCCAATCCGGAACAACAAAAAATGTCAACGGTTTTTAATGAATACTTTTATTAATATTATATTACTTTTTTATTCAGAAAATCATAAAACGCAATAAAAAATAAACAACCGATAATATTATTTTTCTTCTTTTAAAAAAGTATGTTTTTATATAGGAAAGCAGCCGTTTTTCGTTTGATATGTATCTATATCAACCCTCTTGCAGCTAAGCCAACGCTTAATTTATTTGTTATATATATAAATTTGATTTAATTTGTTATATACATAAATGAAGTGTATTCGCTGTTGGTGGCTTAAAAATTGAGCTTGAAGTTTTTGTTATGTTAGATTTCAATCTGGGTGAAAAAGCGCAACATGGTGGAGTAAGAGGCATTGCAAAGGCTGTGCATGTGTGTGTGCTCCAAGTTTAATGTATTGAAAACTAGGTTAATAATATCTTTAACAGCACTGCACTGCAACAACAGTGAGCTTGGCTACACGAGACAAACGCGTTGGTCATTCGAACAGTGTATTCAAACGTTTTTCACGGAAATAAATTCATAAAATTCAAATTACATGATGCAGTTCAATGACAAGGACCGACGATTGATGATTGACATTTTCGTAACCCTGACTAGTATGTATGCGTTGAAGTTCAGTTGCTTAATTAAGCCCACCAATTTATAGTCTGCCTAAGCACACGCACTGCTGACAATTTATAGCCAAAGTAACTAAACATATACTGAAGACATTGTTATCAGTCAGTGTTAATCTTTAGGGTAGCTAAAAAAAAGCAAAATGTTTTTTATATAATGTAAAGCCTACAACAACAAAAAAACAATTGTGTATACAGCTGAAAAAAATTAGGCAAGCAGAAAAAAACCTATAAGGTATATTTAAATATTTTTCATTGCAAAAATTACACATTATTTAATATTTAATAGTAACTCTTATTAGCCAAATCTCTGTCCAAAAATATAAATGGTTTACCTTTTGAATTTGCCATGATTCACTAAACGATAATAAATCTATTTGCTAGTTAAGTTCTTTTTGTGTGATAGTGCAAAATGAAAGGGTTTTAAAATGCCAAGCCGTACAATTATATCCTTATTTAGACCAACTTATTTAAATGCATCATCTTTAGATTGATTTATATAAGAGCTCGAGAGAGAGAGAGAGAGAGAGAGAGAGAGAGAGAGAGAGAGAGAAAGAAGAAGAGAGGAGTGAGAGATCGTATTTAAAAATTATTACGATACTTTCGATACTTGATACTTTTCTTCGTTAATTGTGCTAAGTCCCCAAGAAAAGTCATAATCGAATGCACAACTTGCCGAACCCGTAGCAAAATAATTTTCTCGTTCTAATTTTAGAAAATATGTGCTATCAGTTTTAATCATAATGAACGTATTAATATCATAAAGCTACCACAGATTATTGTTATTTGGGCATAGGTTTATTTTGTGCCTGTTTCTGAGTCCATAGCTATTGATTAAATTTTTTCTCAGTACAGCTGTCTAAAAAGCATTTGAAATGTTTGGGGCTAGGTGCCTTGGACCAGCTTATGTCTCCATTTGGTGCTGAGTTGCAGTGTTTTCCTATGTTACAATAGAGCTCCGGTATTATCAGGGGCCTCCGTTCCCTTTTCTTGTCCACCATATCTCAATAATATTTTTTTTATTTAAATAATATGCCTGGACTAAATTTGAATAGATATACAATAATACAATAATGAATAATTTAAACTTGAGAATTGGATCTAAAAATGGTGTTTAATATACCCAGAAGCTTATCGGATGAATTTGCTTATTAGTTTAGGCGACAAGAATAATGTTAATTTTCTTCTATTTTTATCGTATACTTTGATACCAAAGCTATGGTTTTGTGCAACTTCCGTCATGCTCTCTGTATGTCTGTCTATCAGTATGAACACAATTTTTTTCGACACCCCTGAAACTTGGAACATATACTGGTCTGTGCCCGCGTCAGACTAAGTGTAAAAATTGGAGTGCTACGTCCACTAGAGGTGGGCTAGTAGATCGATCAAATCTACAATTGCAAATGGAAAAAGTCACAGTTTTAAGGCTACAGACTCCAAATTTGGTTGGTAAGTTGTTGGCGATATCCTTCCAAGATCGGGATACGCCACGCCCACCCAGCGCCGTCAGGCCCACGCCCCTAAACATTTTAAATGTATAGTTTTTTGGTAGGTATATTATTGGTAGTCATCTTCAAAAACAGATACAACATTTTTAAGGCCACACCCACACCTGCGCAAATAATCAATAAAGCCGATATTTTGGAAAGTGAAAATTGATAAATCCGCACATCTCCCACAATCTTAAATATCGAGTCACATAACTTTTTAGGTAACTTACTAGTAACCTCCTTCAAAGATCGGCATATACATTTTCGGACCACGCCCACAACCGCTGCCCCCAGGAACTTCGGCCCTAGAAATCTGAAATGCGCATATCTTCCTCAATTTGTTAGCTAGAGTCACAAAATTTTTATAGTATGTTACTTCCCAAAGAGAACGATAAAAATTTGGACGGCCAAATCTCCGTCTCCCCAAACCGATATACCTGTTAATGTACATCTATAAAAGCATATATATGTCAAGCAATTTGATAGCTAGTCACCAAATTAGAAAGGTATATTTCTAGTTACACTCTTAAAAACTTGGGAACAAATTTTGGAACTCCCGCAATTTAAGAGGTTTAGTTAGGAAACTTGGAAGGTAGATTACTAGGATCGTCCTCTAACATTTTTTTTTGATCATGCCCAGTCCCGCCTCCAAAATTCCCAAAACCCAGATTTTTAGGAACCTTCTCTACAATTTTTTGCAAAACCATGCCCACTACCGCCCCAAAATATCAAAAAGTCCTAATAGAGCAACAGTTACCAAATTTGGAAGGAATATTACTAGGAAACTCTTGCAACAATTTTTATTGGCCACACCTACACACGCCCCCAAAATTCACGAAGCCTATCTAAATCTACCGCAATTTGAAAAGCAAAATTGGACGGTATTTCTTGACTACACCCACCCTGTTCTTTGTTACCTGTTATCAGCTGGTTTCAAAACATTTCGCAGTCGGTTGAGCTGACGGCAACGTTCTTTTTTGTTTTTAACTATTAATGATACTGAGCAATTAGCATGTTTCCAGCGCTTGGTTGAGCGCATAAACTTATCCACGCCAACTCATCTCTCAGTTCGGAGTAGATATCTTACTAGCACAGAAATGACGAACCCATTAGTCAAGCCCCTACACGTCTTACGCTTTCATACCCACACACTAAATAAGTGAGAACGCTGCAGCCTGATACCACCAATTATTATTATCAGCTGATAACTAGTGGCAATCATACCTGTGGAGGTGGGGGTGTGGCTCCAGTTGGTGGGCGTGTCTTGACCATTGACCATTTATTTTTGAATGTAGCTTAATTTGGTGAAAATAGCCATTCCGCAATTTATTAACAACGAGGGTGAACTGGGATATACATTTTCTTTTATCAATCTTAGGATAATTCTATTTATTAAGACAACTGAACTTTCGTTCCTTTTTCTACACCAATATTGATAAAAAAAAGTAATCGTTATTTTCGAATTTAAAAAGTCGAGTCTAAATCAACTCAGCTTTGATGCTGCTCGAAAATATATACACATTATCGGGTCGGAAATGCTTTCTTCTGCATGTTACAGACTTTTGCACAATTTCATTATACGCATTTTTAACGGGTTCATGGTAAACAAAAAAAAAGTTTTGTGTTCTTTTCATAAGCGACTGACTTTGGTACAGGTGGCACTACGAAGAAGGAGAGAAGATGTCTACGCATAGTGCACATTTATAATGAGCATCTTACTGAAGTAAAATACAAGGGAAATTAGAACAAAATTTGAAACCAAGTACAACAAATAAACAATATAAATGTTGAAAATAAAGCATTTAGTTAAGCATAAACTTTTGCCCTATTTAATTGAACACTTATAGGCAACAGCATTTCCTTTCTTAGAAAAAACTTATTAAAAAATTTAATTTTTTTTTTATTTAAACTGATCTCAGGTTAGCCCAGAATTATTAAAAAAGAATAATTTAAACAAACAATATAGTTGAGTAGATTGCTAATAATAATAATATTGATTTTTAAGTAAATTAAGAAATCTAGAAAAAAAAGATATTTCAAATGATGACCAATAAATACGAAGGAATGACTTGTTTTGGGTCGTTGAAATAAAATAGTAATTGAATATGTGAACAGTGAGAGTGTAAGAGAAGAAAAAACAGACTTTTCCAAGTTCGTCAAACGCAAAAGGCTTCCAATGGAAACGTATCATGTGCAACATTTGACAACATTATTACGTTTAATGCCCATTGTTGGAGGGACAACAGTTGAAAACTTTTCATTATGCTGATGGCTCTGGCATGCCCCATGCCACAGGTAGCACGACTTCTCCATGACGCTGTGTAAAAGTTGAAAACTATGAGAACGCAGTTGAAATTGTCGTCGTTATCGTCTGCAAGTTAGCAATTTTGGAACGGTAAAACGTTGGTGATGATTCCAGCGATGACGACACTAGCAATTAAAAATTTTTTCATTACGCTGCGGGAAAGGCACTCAAACAAACATATATATATATATATAGAATGAGAGCTTCGAAACTTATTAATTTCACAAATACAAAATTACTTTGAGGTTAGCAAGAATACACAATATGTTGCTGCCAAAACCATCGAAGTGGCATCATTATACGGCGCTTGTCTTTCTCTTCACATTAATTGGGAAATAAGCAAGAACAGGAACCGGAAAATATTGACCAGCACAGGCTGAGAGACAGAACCCAGCCTGCCATAAAGCTGGCAACTGTTTGACACAAAATAAAAAAAAATGCAAAGTAAGAATACCAACTATTAAAATACCAATTGAATACCATTACAATCACGTATAAGGTATAAATTTGTTTATATAGAAGACAATCGATCTCATGCTCCTACGGATACTAATAAATTATTGATTTAAGAAAAATATAAAATGTAAATAAATAAGATATAAAGCCAGAAGAAAATATTTTAATTTTGAAAAAGTCAAATGAAAATTGTAGTTCAATCTGCAGTGAGTAAAATTTCTGAATAATTATAACAGAAATACTAGAGGAAAAATATTAATCAATTTATTATATAAAATTCAGAAAATAAATTATTTGCGACCTTAATAAATTTTAGTTATTCAATAAAAAATATAAATAAAATTAACTAAATAAGCAACTAGTAGCACCAGCTTTGCATTATTATTTTGCTCTATTCCATGCCCATTTCTTTTGGCATAGCCATTGCAGTTATTCGTTCAACTTTTGGGCAGTCATTTGATGCACTTGCTTTTTCCACATCTAGCGCATAAATCAAAATGGTAAATTAAATGCACATATTTATAGTGGAACGATGACATTTTAAAGTCTCATCAAGTTAATTGGCAAGCATTCAAGTTGAAGTACAGAATTTTTACGTCTCAACCCCAAACCGATTGGCAAAAGAAAACCAACAGAAAGGGAGAGAGTGAGAAAGAAAGAGAGCCGACGGAAATTGTAACTATTGAGAAGAGCAACAGCAACCGAGCATTAACATCAAATTACAAAAATAAATAGAGGAAAATCCTGCTATCTTTCGTGGGGTGTGGTGCTGGGTCCTGGTGAGTTGAGTCTCAAATTTATAGGTGGCATAAAATGGGCACAGACAATGCCAATAACAATAAACGCAAATAATGTTTATTGCCGCGCTAAACAGGCACCAGAGCTGAAATACACAAACCGGGCAGCCGAGCAGCCAGCATTATAGATTATATAGCCCATTTTAGCCAACAGCAACTACAACAGAATAGCCGGGTTGTAAACTGTCCAATCGTAAGGCTGCCGGACAATGTGTACATCCATTGTCGAAACATTTTAAAAGAACCCTAATAACAAAAACAACAGGTTTACTCAAGCTCATCGTCCGCCCGGCTGTTGCTGCTTCTGACAAGCTGCAAATACCGCAGTCCTTTCCAAGCCAATATGACACAAATAATAATGGTTTATAATTTTTATAGAAAACGACTATCAAATACTCCTTAGAGCAAATAAGCAGCAAATATATTTAGGGGATTTCTAAGCTCGCAGAGAACTGAGAAATTCCTTTATCGATAGAGTGAAAACAAATTTTAAATCAGTTGTAACGTAACAAGAGCTGATTGGTTTATATGATTTTATAGAGATATTACGCAAATACCTTTTTCATTATATAAAAAATACATAGCTATTGATATTCTTGGTAAAAAGAAACAAATAGCAAACAAAATAATTTTCAAGTTATTGATATTTGCTGATAAATTAAAAAATACAAAAAAAAAGAAAAGCGGAACTATGAAGACAATTTGTTAAACCCTTTAACTATTTGATTTTTATAATACAAAAATTATATGCGAAATGCATGATTTTTATTTAAAAACAAATAATGCGAAACAATTTAGAATAATTATATAACCTCGTTATTTTGATTTTAAAGCTGTATTTATTATATTATTTAACGTATTATAGATGAAACATATAAAAGCGCTTTTCCTGATAAAGGGTATTCAAAATGACAATGAGGCTTACCACTGATATGACGAAAACGACGCGAGGAGCCAAAGCAAATTATGGTTTAAAAGGAAGTACACTGATGTACGTGCAATGCAATCAACGGGGCTGGACTGCCGACTTGTTTATCCAGCAAGTAAATGTATGTGCATATCTGTGTGTGTATGTATTATGTGAACTCATGGATGTTTGTATGCGGGCGTCTGTCCCTGTCAGTAGGGGCCAGATAAGAAGCTGTCGTAGCATCCGCTAACCAGACCTGATGTAAGAACCTTTGACGGTTTCAATTCGATTCGTTTAGCGCCTCAATATTATTTACGTTTCACTAGCTACATTTATGGATTGTCAGTAGAAGAAAGAGAAGAGAAGGAATGAGACAGAGGAAGTAATTTCTTTTGCGTTTCTTAACGCCCTGCAACAATAGTTGTTGGTAGCTAGAGCTTGGCCAGCTTGTCATGAAACACGTAACGACATTTCGAATTAACGAAGCATGAGATTTGATTATATAAACTGTGACAACCAACAATGACAACGACAATATGTTCAGTCAACGACAACAACCACAGCCAAGCCACAACAGCACGCACAATGAAAACATGTAGAACACACACACTCTGCTCTCCCTCTTCTCATATACATGCTCCTTTATTATTGTTTCGTGATTGTCAACGCCGCCATCCTCATCGCCATCACCATCGTCATCCTCATTCTCATAATCGTCGACTGTGTTGTCCTCTCGGGTTTGGACCATTTCCCGTCCTCCAAGTTGTTGTTGTTGTTGTTGTATTCTCTAGTGCCTGTTTGTCTGTTTATTATTATTGTCATTATGAACATCATGACAACGGCTGAGTTATGTGAGGTGTTGAGCGGTTATGTTATGCGAACTTCAACTGCCACAGGAGTCACAGCGAACGGAGTTATGATGAGTCAAGGTATCAGCCAAGACTTATGCATAGCTTATAAGCAGTTTCAAACAATTAAAGAAAATATTTTTCATACGTAAAAAAATAATTATATGCGTAAAAATATTATTATATATATAAACATATTATTATATAATTTAAACGGTTCTTTGCAATTGAAGGCGTTGCTTGGCAAATTATTTGAAATGCTGATTGAGCTTTATTAATGAATTGCTATTTATATTTTAATTAAGAAATAAAATGGGTCATTAAATAAAAAAATGGCACAAAAAATAAACAAATATGAGAATCACGGCTAAAATAAAATCCAGCAAAACGTACAAAAACAAAAGAAAACAAAGACGCAAAGTACTTTCCCCAGAAAAGCCATAAAAAAGCAGGACAAGCAGAGTGCCGCACGGCCCATAAGAAAAAAAACAAATTTTCGGCATGTTGCCATAATTTAGGGAAAGCGCAAATAACACACACACAAAGAACATAGACACATACATATATCTTTATAGACAATAAGTTATGTCTCTTTGTTGTTGTTATTGTGTGTTGTTTGCTAGCCAACCCAAATAAAAGTCATTTGAAATTGGAAATAAAAGTATGGTACACAATATATTGACAATCGTTGGCCATTAAAATGCCGAAGCATTAGGCCCTTTCAGCATTTTTTATGGCCCGGCCAAGACATGCGTCAAGTTCAAGGTAGCAAAATTTGCGAAAACAAAGACGATATGTGAGTGAATGAGGACAAGATACTTGATATATATCTATTCAGCTTTTTTGATTTTTACAATGTGGATATGACGTGGGTGGCTTGTCTCGGCTAATTAGCAGCGCCGAAGCTCAATTCCATGTCACATAACTAAAGTTATCATTTGCTTGTGGCCATTGACTCAATAAGGTAGCTCCTTGTACGGCAATTGGCCCAAAGGTCGAAGGTCAATTGTAGTGTCGAGTGTTGAGCAATTTGTTACGCTTACATTACTCTGCAGTTGCACAAACTACGCCAACTAAATATATTAACTATAAACTCACACCTCTTTACAGGCCGACAAAAAACGTTGTGAAATTTGGTTGGTAGAGGCAATAACAAGTCACTTGTTTAATTAGTCACAAAATGTTTACATAAATTAGACTCCCAACTCCCAATTGAAGAAAATTTGTCAATTTTTTTAAAGCAATATTTTTAATATATAAATTCGTTTGTTGTAACTCATCTATGATAAACCTACTATACACTAATTTTAACTAAAACCTATTAAACTTATAATTACAATTCATTAACAAAATAAAATCAGTGTAAATGTTAATTTTGATACAAAATACAACAAAATTAGAATTTCAAATTTTATAATTATTCCAAAATGCATGAATGAATACTTAAGCAACAAAATTAAATCAATCAAAAGCCGACTATAAAATTGGAATTCAAATTATAATAATAATAAAGTTAGAATGGTTATTTTCTCTAAAAAAAACAATGTATATGGCCAATCAGGATATTAACTTAAATACAGGTAAGAAGTTTATGGAAAAAGACGCCGCCTGGTGGAACGACAGTCTGGAAAAAAATACGGAATATGGGAACAATGCCGTGAAAGTCTGACCTCGTATAAAAAGGAAATAAGAAAGCCCAAACGGAAGAATTATAGAAACTTCTTCGAAAGCATAGTTAGCACAAGCGAAGGCGCCAGACTCCATAGAGCACTGGCAAAACGAACGCCTGATGCAAATTTAACACTGCAGCGTAAGGATAACTCCTTTACGAGCAGTAATATGCATATATTAGAAAACGGGCCAGAACATAATCCTCTCCCGTGTTAGGAAATCACTAGTAAGTAGCCTACCCCTCGGACACATACCGGACGCATGGAGGAGAGCTAGGGTTGTCTTCATCCCCAAAGCAAGGAAGAAAGACATCACCAACCTAAAGTCCTTCAGACCCACCAGCTTAGCATCGTTTTTACTGAAAACGGATTACAAAATTAGAAGCACTTGCTAAAGCAAAGTCCGCCGCACCCAATACAGAGTAGGACCATACTACCATCAGATGGATACTGCTGCGGTCCAGGCAAACCACGGCATCATCACACGATAGCACTGTAACAGTCCTAACCACTCTAAGGGCTGTCCCAAAGTTGTGCGGGTGTTGTCTCAGCTACTCTGGAATCTGTTAGTAGACTAACTACTTAACAGACTTGCAAACAGTGGTATTCAACGTCAAGGTTATGACGATGACATTGTTATGATAGCGCAAGGCAAATTTGAAGAATCGCTCTGTGACATATCAGGGCTAAGAATAACGAGTGACTGGTGTATGGAGGTTGGACTCAACCTAAACCCTACGATAATAGTCATCGTCCCCTTTACAGAGAATGAGGCAAGTATGGCTCTCAGGAGCCCTACTAGAAACAAGTAGGGAGGTTAAATACCTAGGAGTCACATTTGACAGCAGACTTAACTTCGTCACCCATGTGCAGAATACGATATTGAAGTGCTCCAGGGCGCTTTACACATGTCGTAGCACAGCCGGAAAATTATAGAGTACATCAGGCTGGGACTCACAACAGGCTTACCCTACGATGGGTCCCGGGCCACAGAGACATAGCGGAAAACGAAGCGGCTGATAAGCAAGCAAGAACGGGGGCAGAAAGGTCCCTAACAGGACCAGAACCGTATTGTGGCATAGGGAGACACACTATACGACTGGAACTTAGATATGAGGAGAGATAGCGGCGACAACAGAGCTGGTCAGAGGCAGTAGGGCTCCGACAAGCCAGATGTCTCCTATGTGGTTATAACTTAGACGATTTAAGCAAGTATTAACCATGGGAAAGAACAGCCTTAGGATACTTACCGGTCTATTGGCAGGACCCTGTCAAACTAAACTAAACTAGGTATATATAGTAGCGATCTGTGCAGGTTTTGTGAAAGAGAGGAGGAATCCTCCTAGCAGAATTTGTCGCCTTAACTAGACGCAGCATCCTAGGGATGCATGTTTTGAATTTCAGAGACATAGAAGACCTCAAATCAACAAAGATCCTCACGTTCGTACGGGAACTGGGGCTGATGGAAGAGCTATAGGCACAGAAGGGGGCACAATAGATCGAGTAGGTTGCGGTTCAATCCCCCTTCCCCCATAATAATAATAGCACCACAAAAAAGCAGCAAAGAAAATCAGTGTGTGTGTGTGTGTGTTTGGAATATAATTTCAATTGGCCGCTAGCTCTAAATGAGGTGTTATTTTCAGTTTGATTAAAGCTGCGCTCACTCCCGTTACTAATGAAAAATGAAACTCGGTCACATAATGCTCGTAATAATGCCCTCTGCTTGTCTCTTGTATGTGTCGGTATCCAAATTAATTGCATACAAATTATTTAATAGTAATGAACATAATAAACAGGAGAGTGTGCCGCGCCAGTAACGAGTTGGAAAAAAGGCGTTCGAGGAAATTGTGTGGGGTGTGGTGTGGCGTGTGCATCTGTAATGCCCATGGCAACGGCAACAAAAATGCATAATGAGCATTAAAATGCTGCAGGAAAACAGTATGCGGAAAATGAAAATGCAATGGCAGTTCCCGTGCCAGGGACGTTTCACCGCCAGCTTGCGTGTGTGAGTGTTTTCTGGATAGCTTGCTATAGTCATATTTAACAGGATTATACAGAACACGCATACATTACTGAATGACTCGAACCAGCAAACGCAGCGCAGGCTTCTATGTATTGCTGCTACTCACGTTCTATTTGCTTAAATTCTAAACGAGTTATTTTCATTAGGAAAGCAACAAAAATTTAAAGCAGAGTAATATAAAATTGGGTATTTCAATTATTGTATGCACTTAAAATTATTAATATACAAATAATATCGCTTTTTATAATATGCCAACAGAAACCTACGCTGATTTATACGCCTAGATTTTTATATAGATATATAGGAGAATATGTTTTCTCCCTTATATTCCTCTAAACAGAGCTAATTTAAATTAATATCAATGCAGGACTTATTCATTGATATACTGAAAATATATATTTATTTTTTAGTTTTGGTGTTATTGGGGCGTTTATTGGTTGTTGCTCCCAATCCATGCAACAAAAGTTTTTCCCATTTTTCCATTTGAATACTAACTAACCCTAAAATTGTTTCTTTTTTTTATATTTGAATGTTTCGAGTGATTTTTGTCAACACGACTAATAAATAAGTAATTAAATGAAAAATATGTAAATCCCAATTTTTAAGTTTAAAATCATATTTTTAATTTTGTCACTATTTTTAGCGTATTTTGAAATTGAGGGAAAAGTACGAAAGCTTGATAACCAGATGAAAGCTTACAAATTACAAATTTTCAATGAAATTTCCTTCATATAATCACTATAAAAAATAAATTATAATTTTATAACCTGAATAATACTTGGACTTAAAATAAGTCATGAGATTGTATAGCAGCCAAGCTAATTGATAACATTTAACTAATATAAACTAATAATATATTTAAATGGTCTACAACTGCTTTATTTTAATATTAATAAATTGAAATAATTTTATAAATAGTAAATCATGGTATATTAAAAAAATCCGTGTTTGCAAATACAACATGACAAACCAGCTAAAATAGTTTATATGTCCCAACTATGGGATACTATAATGCTCAAATATGGGCAAAGGGCGTATAAAAAGCAAAAAAAGAATTAAAGGAATTGGCGCATATCAAATTGAAAATAAAAAGCATAGAGTGCAGCAGGCAGGCAGATGAAATAAAATGCAATTGCACTTTGCACAAAAGTTCAACGCATTCTCGGCTACCCCGATATACCAGCACCTACCACCCACTCCCGTCCCGAATACAGAATACACAGTATAGTCGTAAATACCATATACGGGATGCAGACTATTCGCAAAACTGAAAATCAAAGCGCAAACGGCAGCGGCAGTAGCAAACTCAACTCAATGGCGGAAGTTTGCATTTTCACAACGAATTCATAATCATGGGCAAATCGTACACAGGCTAAAATCCCTCAGACCAACTCCCCCACAGATACAGATGCAGACACAGAGGCTGTGCCATTTGCCATGTTAGCTAAAGCACGGTTTATCCTTTTTGATTTGCAACCAGCCAGCCTGTGTGACTGCCAGGCAGTAGTCATGTTTTGGCCGCTGCCGTTCTACTTCACTTTTCAACGACTGAGTAGTAAATATTATATCGTTTCAATTCAAATAACACACATATATACACACATACATACATACAAACAGCGGAACACAGAAACAGGCACGTATGGCTGAGCGTTGCTTGTGTTTGCATTTCTCTGAAAAAGGGGGAAAAATACAGATAGAGGGACTAAAAAACGCAGTAAAAGCTGCACAAGCAAAAGTGAAGGGAAAAAATCTTCAACAAGCCATCCGCTAGTCGTTGATATTTCAAATGAGCGGAAATTACACGTTGCAAAAATATGAATTATTAAATTTTCGCTATGATACTGGCAATAATAAAAGAACTAACATCCACAGACGCGAATGAACTTAGCACTTTTTAGCTGATTTATGCCCTGCAGCTTGAAAAAATTTAAAAGGGGTTTTAGATACGTTGCTAAAATGTGTGACGTATAGCGAAAAAAAAGTACATCATTTAAAGTTTAGATTAAGTTTTTTTTACGTTGAGATTGATATTAGACGACAAAAATAAATAAAAATAATAATAAAGAAAATTATATTATATTAAAAAAATGTGTACTTATTATTTTAATAAATGATAAGTGTGCTAACTTATAACTAATTATTTGTTTCGATAAAGCTGTTTTTCATTTATGTGATGGAATCTCTCAGGGTATTTTCCAGACACCCAAAGCCAACCAGCGCTTATTCGTATCTGTTAGGGTGTTTGGGTATATGCCAAGCGAGTGTTTTCATCCATTTCGGTGCACAGTTGCAATAGTTCGAAATCTTTATTATTAACCAACTCTGGCGCTGAACTTTGTGTTTCTTGGCCTTTTATGTGAGAAAGTCTTAAGATATGGGTCTAGTTGCAAGCACACCTGTTTCTGTTTAATATTTAATAAATATGTTTTTAAAAAAAATAATGGAAATAGGTTTCAGTATGAATTTCAAAATAGAACTAATCTAGAAATTTATTAATTGAATGTAAGACAAGATGGGGGTGGGCGTGGTCCAAAATTTTTTTTCCGGATTTTTTAAGGGTGTTACCAGCAAACATACCTTTCAGATTTTCTGACTAGTTTTCAAATTGTGCGAGTTATATGGTCTTTTCGATTTACACTAATAGGTGGGGCGTGGCCATCAAATTTCCCATCGATTCCTTAGTGGAGTTACTAGTAACATACTTTAAAAATGTGGAGACTCTAGCTTACAAATTGTGGAGGATATGCGCATTTCAGATTTCCGAAATATTGGCATTGGCGAGTATGGGCGTAGCTGTGGGCCATAAAAATATGTTATCGGTTCTTAAAGGCGGCTACCAATAACATACGTACCTAATTTGATGGCTCTAACTCAAAAATTGCGGAAGATAGTCATTTGAAATTTTTAGAGGCGTGGAGGCGAGGGAGGTGGGCGTGGCATATGCCAATATTTGTATGACATCGCCAACAACCAACCAAAAACCAAAAATTGATCTCATTTTTATCAGCTGCCGCATGTATGCATGAATTTACGAGCGCATCTGGGATGGCATGATAATCGACGCGAGCGTTTAATGCTTGTGTGTATTCTGCAGACTACCGTTACCTGCAATAGCCTGTAGGTATATATGCATATATTTATGTAGATGCTCGCGTTTGTCGCCAGCCAGAGTGCAATTGCAGACCTGCTTACACTTTGCGTGCAAAACTTTTTAAAGGGAAGTTTGCGAATCTAGAATATATTTACAGCTGAGTTCAGGGTATATCGTAATCGAGCTCATTCGATACTTGATTGACATATTAATTCTTTTTTTTACTTTTATACCTGACACTCAACGTATTTTACCTAGTGATTCATATGTTGGCATATAAATATTAAATAAAATACTCGTCAGATAGAAACCAGAGAAATAAATATCTACCAAATAACTCAACTTCAGCCAGCGTGTTGTAACACACACACTCACACACACATATATATACAGTGTCTCACAGCTCATCAGGTCCAGTGTCTAGCAAAAAATTTAAAGTGCTATAAGGTTTAAACAAAGAAACAAACGCGAAATGTTTAAATGCCAATTTGTTGCATGCTAAATCACGTTTGAAAAATAGACTTTAGTTTTTATTAAAATATTTATTAATTAATTAAAATTAGTCAAAAACTGAAAACATATCCAAAATACATGTCAAAGTTTTTTTGGGACAGTCTTAGAAAAGTAACATATTAGGCGTATAAAAACTTAAATAAGGAGGTTAATACTTGGTATGATATCCTTTAGCCTTAATAACTTCCCTTAACCTATTATTTATGGAAGATACCAGATTCCGGGTAGTTTCTGGACTGATTTTGCTCCACTCATCTAGCAGAGCATTTTTGAGATCGGATTTGATTCCGGAAGATATTTTCCAGCAGATCCGATAAATTTTTAATAACATTTAAATCTGGAGACTGGGCCGGTGGAATTATCATGTGGGGGCAATTGCAGATAAGCCAGGACTGTACTAATCCGGACTTATGCTTGGCTGTTGTCCTGGTCGTTATCGTGGTAGAACCGGAAAGTACGCCGGATTCCTAGCTTCTCGGCACTTTGGAGTAAATTTTCCTTTAATATATTGAGGTACACATTCTTGTCCATTATTGTTTCAATAAACACCAGATTTCCGACGCCGGCTTCCGAGATAGATGCCCATACCATGACACTTCCTCCGCCGTGCTTGACTGTTGCCTTTAAGATTTTGGGATTCAGCTCAGTATTGGACCGTCGCCACATATAATTCCGTCCGTCTGAGCTAAAAATCCGATCTTGAAGTGTTCCAGGATGAGATTCCGTTGTTCAATGGTAGTCCGTTTATCCATAGGATATAAGTAAACTGACTATGAAGGATTGGTCTATCTATACCGAAAATAATCAACCTGACGTAAGGAACCCAAGTGTCAATAACGCCCCAGGTCCAAATAATATGTGGCCATAAATTAAGGTACTTTTTTACATAGCCCGGCCTAGCAGGTGGGGTAACTGCAGTATATTGGGATCATATATTCATTATGGTGGTTAATATATGTACCTGCCATCGCTCTTTGGAATTTTTGAAAAATATTGGATAATTAGTTTATGGCAGGCAATTAAATTTTTTGGTAGACACTGGACCTGATGAGCTGTGAGACACTGTGTATATATATATATATATATATTATTCCCAAACAAATCATCATAAGAAGATTCAGTAAAGAAACACAAGGTTCAAATTAAATTTTCCTACTACCCACAACAAAAATAGGGCTAAATTGTTCACCCTTCAGCTATTTGAAAAGTGAACTAAAAAAATATATTTTTGTTTGGTTTTCAACAACTTGGGTTCTTCATCTTTTTAAAATTCTAGCAGCACAACGCTTTCAAGTGTGCAAATATATTTTTAAGCTTATGATAATTGCTCATTAAATGCCAAAGGAACCCAACCGAAAAAGACACCTACAAAAAATTCTTAATTATCCTTTGAGGTCGCTAAATGAACGCTAATTTTCTGAAAACAAGAAAATGAAAGCCATTCGGAAAGGTCAAGGGGGAAAATGGCAAATGGTGCCTACCTGACAGCATATGAGAAAAATAAAAACGATGGCTGGGAATTATTCAACCTGCGGGGTGGGATAATTCAACTTGCATAATTTATGTGGGCGTGGCTGTGGAATGGGGCAATGGGCGGACTGGCGATGTGGACGCATTCCAACAATTTTACATCATTAAATGTCAAATGCATCATTTAATTTGAAATTATAAAAGAAAATATAAAACCAACTGATAGAGAGGGCCACAAAACACAAGCGCGACATGCTCAAAGAGAGTGAGACAGTAAGATTGAAAGGGGGAGTAGAGGGAGATATAACAGAACAGGCATGGGGCAAACTGGCAGTTGTCTGCCTTAGCCCAGATAATAAAAGAAAAGTTTCAGCGTCGAGTCTCCAAACTCCAGCATAATAATTCTCGTTTCTTGTCTGTGGCTGCATTTTTATGAAATACGAGTTCATTTTTATCCTAAGCCGGCGGGATTGTGGCATCAACTCACCGGTAAAGAGAAAATGTAGCAGAAAATAAACATTAGAATAGGCAGTTAAGTATATTTGATTAAGGTTTTATGTCTGCGCCCCATTGTCTGGCTAGTGACAGAGCCCAGGATGTGGCAATTAACATTAAATAAATAAATTAAAACTGTTCACATCCATAAGATGACGACGAACGCCTTTAAGAACTTAACTTTAAGTGCGAAATACCTTAAATTATGCAGTGTTCTCCAAATTGTGAAGTGTGAGTTCAATTACATATAAAATCTGTATATTTACATTATGTTGAGAGTTGATTTTAGCTATTTTGTGAAATTGAGCCCTATTAACCAGCCAACCCTTACTGACTTATCGAGATAGCTTAACTTATTAAGCGCTATTATGACGCGTTGCTTCCAGCTCTAATACCCATTATTTTAAACATATTACAAGCAGATTTTGTTCAGATTACAACAAGAGAAGGTGAGTATTTTGGGGGATTGAAGGGCGTATACCTAATGTCTTGAGGGGCGCTAATTTATGCAGACAACAATAGGAAGACTACACCACATAATCCTGCTAGCTGTGTGGCTAATTTGTTTATAATTTTCATAATTCAACTTGTGCGAAGGACGTTAGTTCCTTACCTTCATTTTGCATACAAGTAGTTTAGCCCTTATGTGTTTGCATGAGTCAAAAGCTCGGTCACGCTTCAAATTTTGGCAGTCAGGCACAAAATCTGAAAACATGAAAATATACGCAAATGCAAAAACTAATCTTTTAATTTTCTATAGTGCTAAATTTGAACATGTCGAAAAAACTATCTCATGGTAAATCATGCTCTTGTTATCTATAAATTATCTTACAGTATTTAACGTATTCTCGGAGGAACTCCTCTTCTTTTAGTCAAGTTGTCAATACTAATATAGCTGCGGTCAACTTATCTTAGCCCATGGGTTCAAAGATTTGACTATCGCTCATTTATTTACTCTCTCACTCTCTATCTCTTTCTTAAGGTTTTACTCTCCTTATTATTAAGCTACTAATGATTAAAAATTTTTGGTTAAAATGGATTTTTTTTTTATTTATCTAAGCATTGCAACAAATTATGAACCATTTTACGCTATAATTAATATATTATCGTTTATTTTTTCTCTTTATATTATGTAACTTGTAACTTTAATAGAATGGTGGATTTTTTTATTGTACATTACATAAATAACTTATACTCTCCCTTAACTTAATTTCAACAAAAAAAAAATTATAAGGTTAAGGGTTTTCGAATATTACTTAAAGGCACGAAAGTCTTGTCAAGACTTTTCTTGTTATTTATGTCATTTATAAGGACAAGCATTCACACATTTTAGCTGGCCTAATGTCATTTGTGCTTATTGGACAACATCATAAACGTCATCTGCCGGTCCAGTTGCAATCAAGTGCGTATCAGTGACCATTAAGCAGAATGTTGAATTCACCTGGTAATTAAAGGTGCCCGTCGCAAATGTCAGTTAGCTGTCAGTGGTAGCCGCAGCTATTAGGAAACCATAGAAACAAGACAAGGAACAAGGACGCGTTAGCGTTTTCTGGTCCCAACGATTCTGCTGCTCCCTAAACCACAAAACACTCTCCCTCAACTTAATTGACACTGTGTGAATGGCTGCGAATTTTGCTTTTCCCCGTCAAATCTACTTTTTTTAATGTGGGGAAAAATATAAAAGCGGATATATTACACTATTAGCACTGTTCAATTTGTAATGAAGGTTGACGTTCTTTTGACGGGGGACTTATCGATTACATGAAATTTAATATGTGTTTATTTATTTTTTATTTCATGTAATCGACTTATTATATTTTAAAGCCACGTCTTATCTATTACATGAAAATAACTTTATTTGTGTGTGTAATGTTTACATCATGTAATCGATAATTCTAATTCTGAATATCTAAAAAAAAAATTCTACTATATGGAGACTTCCAAAGCAGCCCACAAAATGAAAATAAATAAATGATATAAATCAATGTTATTTAATTATTCGTTTTCAGCATTTTAAAAAATTTAACATTAGGGTTTTTGGTTTCATTCGGCTTTCAAATGTTTTTGCAAAGTTGGCGATCAGGACCGGTAGGACCTAGGTTAAAATGTTACTTAACGCAGTGAATGCTGTTCGCCTGTGGGAATCGCTCATGTTGATTGTCATACGAGCAATGGGCACTACGTGGTCATAACCGAACCTCGGCTGGAAAACACATGCATTTTATTTACTGCAGCCGTAGCAGCAACAAAAGCAGTAGCTGCAGCAATAGCAAAAGCAACAGAAGCAGCAGCAACTGAAATGGCCATCATAATGGCGATTTCAACTGCATTCCGCATTGTGCACTGTGAATTGCGCACGTGCATTGTGAATTATGCATTGTGCGTGTGCATTAGCGAGCAACACATCTGAAAAATTCATGGAGCGCACACTAAAGCAGAGAATGTTTCCGTAAAACTTATCCAATTTTAAACTTTATAAGCTTAACTGTAATTAAGAATTATTTTAGTTAGCTCCAAAATTTGCAAGGACAAAATTTGGTTAAAGGATACACTAAATAACATAAATACCATCAATAGACGTTTTCGGAACGTATTTGAAACGTATTGACGAGAAAGAATACTGTATTTTACATCAAATACAATATTTAAAAAAAAAATAAAATAAAATATAATTATATATAAATACATACATAAAAATATTTTTGAATCTTTGGTATGTATGCTTACTTCGAACCACTGTCTTAGGCACTCGACTTCTGGTGTGCTCGCATCGTATGTACTGTACTTAGCAATCCGACAACCTGTTCACCATGTTAATGTGGCAGGCGTCCAGCAATGACTGGACCCTGTAGCCGCTTGACTGCTATTAGTGGGTTGTGTACGGTGTTGGGAGTTTGTTTTGGCATTAGGATTAGGGCTTAAGAGTTTGGATTCGGGAGTTGGCTACGTGCAGCGCCACAAATTGTTTGGTCAGCCCCACAGTTCACAGTGGGCACTCGCATACACACACACACACACACTCCTAGTTTCAGTAGTTTTTACGGATTCTGCTTTATTCGCTTTTCTCAAAAGCTCATTTTGCATTTTCGCTATCAGCCTCACTTTGATTTGTTTTTTTTTTTCTGCTGTTCTATTTTTATTTCGTTTTCGGATGCTGTTTTTATTTGATTTTATTTCTTGAATATTGCATGTGTTTTTTATTATCTATCTGGGTTGCATGCATGTGCTTTTTCTTGGCCTTTATGACTTTTGTGTTTGTCTATGTTCCATTTTATTTTCTGTGCTGGGCCAGGCAGATGGTGCGGCTAGAATCGAACTAGAGTATCCACAAAAAATAAGGTGGCTTTTATGAACTCTGAGATACTCAAAGAGTATGACCTTAAGAGACCAACTTTTTTATATTTATTTAAAAAATATATTTAATTTTATCATTATTATTGGTTTTGTTAGTGAATTCTTAATTATTTATTATTATGACAAAAAAGATTTTAAAAAATTAGAATTTTAAATTCAAATTAAAGTTACACACTAAATTATATAGATTCAAAAATTAAATATAAACTAATATAATGCACATAAAAAATACTTTTAATATTTTCACATAAAAGAGTTATTAATAGTTATTATTTATTTATTAATTATTATAAAGGAAAGCATTCCACAAATTGTAAAAAATTAATTACTGTAAAAAATACATATTAAATTGTATAAAATCGAAACAGAATAATTACATTTTAATTTAAAATTAAAAAAAGAAAGATGTAAATGATATCTTTTTTTTTATTAGCAGACTGACTAACAAAAATTCAATAAAACTTTGTACACAATTGAAATATTATTAAATGATTTTATATGCTTCTGCATTCGCTGTATTCCGGAATCATACGTTTTTTCTTAGCTCTTAGCACACTGGCAATAATTAAAGTATGGGGAATTATTATCATCGTTACGCACTTCGAAGACCGAGAAATATAATATTAAATATATGTATGTAATTGTGCCCAGAAATATTCTTCACACGCTTTTAAATTGAGTTTGTAATTTTTTCACAACGCACTGAAGCAAACGTCTCCGATCACATAAGCATAAAAAGTAAGTAGTGCGTTATTTGGTTTTTATTTGAATGGGATAAAATATATATTTAATGTTTTACACAAAGAAACAGATAAGTTATTTACAAAAATTTGGAATGGAAAGGGGCAAAACACTCTCACCTGAGGAAATAGTGAAGATCTTGGCTTACAAGGATACTAGATTGAGCAACAGGCAAATTTTAATTAAATTATGTCGATCGGCATCAGCAATTGATGTGTTAAAATTAAAAGAAAACCACAACGAAAATCGCTCAAAACCCAACATCAAACAATTATCCCACAGGCAGAAATCTGCAATCTTACGAGCTGGGCTAGATGAAAATTCTAGGGCATTTAAAATTATATTTGATTACAAATATCGAAACATCGTGTTCAACCAATTTTATCAGGAAGTAATCGATTGGTTAGGAAAAAAAATGAGGTCAAAGCCAGTATTAACGAAGGCACACCACAGATTAAATGTTGGAAGAGAACACATGTCCAACGCCCGGGAGTGGCAAACGTACTATTTTCTGAGAAAAAAATTTAATTTTCGATGGTCCAAACAGTTTAAAGTATTACTGGCATGATATAAAGAAGTCTGAGAGATTTGTCCATACTCGAAGCTGTGGCGGTGCTTCACTCATGGTCTGGGCTGCATTCAGTCATCACAACAGGACCTTGATTTATAAAATTCCAGGCCGTATGAGCTCGGAGAGTTACATATATAAACTTGTTGGACGAAGTTTTTTAATTCTTTTAAATTTTATAATGAATTAATCAAGTGCCGTTAATCGAATTTCGCGGAGTGTATATAAAAGTGAGTCATGTTGAGCTTAGTGAAATCGTTGATATTCTATTATTTTATCATTATCAAATTTGTAAGAATTAGTCAGAAAAAAGTCGTTAATCGTACTGAAAAATTAAACTGTAATTATATGACATATCTTTGATTTGTTTATCTCTATCTGTACATACATATATCTGTACTTGGCTTATGTTAGATCAATTCATATTTAGTACAGGACCCTCAAATATAGCGTCCAAGTTAAGGACAAGTACTTACGGTAAGGTATATATATATATATATATATATATATACATATATATATATATATATATATATAATTGTACGCATGTCTTTGATTTTTTATGTATAATATATGACTAGTAAAACCGTGTTTGTAATTCGATTCTAGAAAATGAAAAAAATTGTCAGCAATACAAATGTCAAAGGCTTTAATTAATTGAGTTCATTGCCTGGCCAGCACAAAAAACTTGTCAAGCAATATTAAAAAACAAAACAGAAAAAAAAAACGTTGAAATGAAGTGGACGTTGATGACCTTCGCTTAAGGTTCAGTGCTGCAACGATTTATGCAACGCCAGAGAATCAAAGAGAACCTTGCAAAAACGAGAAGAACAGACCTGGTAACTGACACCTTGTGCAACCCAAAGCCACCCACTCGGGCCACCGATTTCGAGGCAGCAGCATGTTCCCCTGTCAGTCATGCAAATGACAGGTAATTGACCTCATAAGGCATGTGTGTTTAGGTGTGTGGAGACGCAGAACAGAAGGCTAAGTGTACGATTGGTGCAACAATTTTTACTTTCCATGTGTTATTTGATGTACTGTGCTACAATGTATGCATGTGCGAGTTGGGGACTCCCTCAATGCCCACATATGCATATATGTATATATATACATATGTGTACATGTTTATGTATTTGTGCGCCCTGCCATACTCCGGCAAACACTTAAATGTGAGTTGTGTATTGTTCTTTGTAGGCGTTTTACAGTTTTACTTGCATACCCTAGCAATGAAAAACACCCCATTCCAGTTTTGTGTTGAGCTTCAAAACTTTGATATAAACTCGTAAAAAATATTAACTAATGGAAAGTATTGATGTTCTGTTAAATTGTGTTTCCTTTATTTCGAGATTTAGTAGTTTGTTTCAAGGGTATTTAATCTTCGGCAAGCTGAAGAGTGGGCTCTCCTTTCTTGTATTTGTATTTAACGTTTTTCGTTCGTTTTCCTTTCTACCATTAATGTATAATTTTTTATTTTTTTTAAGCCGTAGCTGCTTTGTACGACAAATTCTAAAATGTTAATGTGCCATAAGAGCGGCAGCTTATTCTGATTCAGCTGGATATGGATGGGGCGAGAACGTGATCGAAGGGCGTAGCAGGGAAGAGCAACTCAGAGCAGGCGCGATTGTGTAGCACTCATATTGTCAATTTTGTGGTTGGCTGTGTGCAACTTCTGTTTATAAGCGCGCAATTACGATAAATACCATTGGATAAACAAAAATGTTGCAATTTATTGAACTTTATTTACATTAAAGGACATATTTAAATCTTAACATGCACAAATACATTTATAACTGATCGATAGTACCACGGCATTTTCCGCCTATGGTATCGAAATCTTGAAAAAGTATTTAAAATTAATTTAAATCGAAGCAGAAAAGACTGTTTTATGTGTGCACCATAATTTCAATGAAATGTTTTGTTGAAAATTTGTTCATATGTTTTATCGCTTATTTTATTATTTCGTTTCAAATTTTTAATTTAGTTTTTTTTAGTATTTTTATTTCACATTAAATATTTAAATAATAAATAAATATTCAATTCAGCAAAACTTACAATGATTGGTTTCTCATCTGGGAATGTTCTAAGATACGATTATTTTCCAAATATTAAACTTCCTAAAATATAACCATCCATCATATCTAGTTGTAAAAAATATTATTTGGCCGCGTGGAAAGCTACGAAAACTGTATTATTCCACTACTACTATAATGATAAATTTAAATAATAATTTAATAAAAATAAATATAGTAATTATTAAATTTAATGAATTTAGAAGAGGTTCCTGGTTCTTTCTTCCAAGTTTGGTAACTGTACCGCTTAAAATGCGGGAGATATGCGGCTTTATCCATATGCGATTATCGATTTTAGCGATTTGCTAACCTTCTAGTGGATGTAGCACACTAATGTTTACACTTTGCCTGGCGCGGGCACTTGCCAGTATAAGTTCCAAGTTTCAAGTCTTTATCTCAGAGTTTATACCGACGGACGGACGGACATTGCTCAAAACATATATACGATGATACATTCGGTATAAAAAAAATAGTTTTACGTAACAAATGTAGCATTTAAAATGCGCTCAACCTCATCACAGTGTTTAAAAAATTCCGATTCACTTGGCATTCAACAAATGTGCTCAGAAATTGTGATATATTTCAACAGCTTAAAATGGTTGACAAAGAGAAAGAAGGCGAAGAAGCATGCAAACTAAATTCAAGAACCATGAATTTATGAATTTTATGCGTGCTTATCAGCAAAACATGCCGTTGGGCCTGGTCCTGGTCCGAGTCACAACAACAATAACAGGGGCAGCAATAACAACAACATTAGCAACAACAAAGCCAACAACAAATCGAGACCTCAATATGCGACAAGAGCAGAAGAGCGCCAGGCATGCAAAGAATAAAAACGAAAGAGAGAGAGAGAGAGAGAGTGGAAGTGGGAGCGTAAGCTTTAGATAAGAACAAGCACATACGCTGCTAAGCTAGTGTGAAAGTGTGCGTGTATTTGTATCTTTGTATCTGTGCGTCTGTGTGAAGTGAAGCCCAAAAGCGAAACAAGCGCAAACTAAACGAAACGAGGCGTGAAAATCACAAGCAAATCATGAAAAGCGCAACAAGAGGAGAGGAGAGACATGGGGCAAAGAGTAGTGGAGCACACACACACACACACACATACATACACACGCATATACATATTTACACATACATATGCAAATCAGACGAAACAAAAACGGGGGAAATGATTCATGGTCGTGTTTATCAACAAACACGTTTCATGAGTTGCCTCAGCTGCGCTCAGCTGCCAAGGAAGCCAAATGTTAGCTAGGCGACTTACAGAAGCCAAATCCATGTTAGCAATTTCACAATACACACACGGGCTTACATACGCATATGGTATACATACATACAAACATACATGCATATGTACGTAAGCATGTATTTCTCGAGTGAAGCAGCTCGTACAAGGCAGCAGGCGAGTGCAATGGAACTTGACACATGTTTCAAATGTCATTTCGTTTTGCCATACATAAATATCACACATTCTCCAGAAATACATCCAAGTGTATGTACATATATAACAGTCGCTAATCAAATGCAGCTGACGTTGTTGGAGCCCATTGCATTTTCAGCTGGTTCGTTGTCATCATTTGTTGGGCTTGGATTTTAGAGTGGACCTTAACCACTCAACACAAAGAAACTGATGTATATTTCTTTTATTTAAATTAACAAAGAAATGGGAAAACTGTTTTCAACTATTCTCATAAGCAAATTTGTAGCACATAATAAAATTAATAATATAATTCATTTTGCTGTGCTATAACAAAAGAAAAAGGACTTTCAAACGTTTACTATCACTGAAACTGTATCTAACAAAAAATGCTTTAATTCAATGCTATTATTTTGTTTTATTTTATTATTATTTTGGTTAATGGAAAAAACAAAAGGATAATTAATAAAGAAATATTTGGCATAAATTATGTACGAGAAACTAATTTTCAAGTTCAAAGGCCTGATGAGGGTTTGGAAAAGTTTGCAGGCCACATGGTTCACCCTGTGATTATTTTACACTCAGTGGCTGGACCTGCTCCCTCATTGCTTATGAGTCATTTGGATAAAGTTGCAACGGAACGACACAAAACTGGTTAGTTAACGAAAATGCAAATATCATAGCTGTCTGAGTCACAAGTAATTCATTCGAATATTATATGCAATTGCATCCATCTCAATTACAGAGATATCGAGGGTGCGCCTAGCGCTCAATTTCGCTTGCTGATATTATGGGACATGCAATATTAATAATTATCTTTATTTAAGTGTACTTGTCTCTTTACATATTTCCATATAGTTTCTTGCCATTTGCATGGTTGACTTGAACACACAGATTGTCAAACACTTAACGAGCACAAGTCAAAGTTCAATGGCCACCATCTGCAAGTCAAGCTGAAGGACAAGTTTGGGTCAATACATAATAAAAAAAAGAGGTTAGGAATAAAAAGAACGAAAATAAAGATAAGATATTTTAGGTAAATTGCCAGCAGAAACGTTTCATATAGGTGCTGTGTGAGAAAGCACAGATAGATTGGGCGACTGCAGCAGTTGATAGTCTGAATTTCATCAATTAACAGAACGCTGAAGAAGCACGATAGTCAGCCAGGCTCAATGGCCCTCAGCTGATTGGAAGATTGAACAACGTCAATGACAAGAAAAATCAATTTAAATGATTACGAATTGAAAGAGACAAATAGTCAGCAGCAGCAGTAGGCAGACTAAAGACAACGACTCGGCAGAGGAAAGTCATAAAAATGACTTACACTGAAAGAATTGATTATGCTCAAGCCACTTCGATTTGACACGTTTATAAGATTATACCAAATACAAGATAGAAAAATTTAAATAACAAAATTGTTGAGGTCTATTTTATCTAGGTATTGGTATTTCTTTTAATACTGTGAACTCATACTGTGAAGCATCTCCGACCCTATAAATTATATACATTCTTGATCAGCATCACCAGTCGAGTCGATATAACCATATCCATCTGTCCGTCCGTTCGTCCGTCTGTATGAACACGTAGATCTCAGAGACTATAAGAGCTAGAGACTTCCAATTTTGAATATACTAGGCGTAGATCAAGTTTACTTAATGTTATCGATAACTGCCTCCGTTTTTCGATTATCGATACATTTAAATTTCCGATAGCAATAAAAGCTGCAATTTTAAAGTCAGAAACTTCTTATTTCCCAAATTTCATAAAGATCGGATAGGAAACACCCAAGTTATAGTCGAAAATATATCCTCTTGCTGATCTCATTTCTATAATCTGCCGCAAGCATTTTTTGTGTGCTTCAATATGTGAGCGCATGTATGCGAAAGAGATGACATGATTTTCGACGCAAGCATCAATATGTCTTTGTGTGTATTCTGCAGACCCCCGTTACGATTGCGTGTACGTATATATGTATGTATTTATGTAAATGCACGTGTTTGTTGCCATTCAGCTAGAATCAGTTCGGACTTGTGAATAAAAACATGCGATGCTCGTTTTTATTACTCTTCAGTGCCTGAGCTTGCTATAATAAATGAGTGCACTTGCAGAGCTGCTCACATTTGGGCGCAAAACTTATTATAGAGAAATTTAGAATATATTTAACAGCCGGGTTCAGGGTAAACCGTAGTCGAACTCACTCGACTACAGCACTCTTACTTGTTATTATTTTATTCTACAAATTTACTATTTGCTCTGAAATACAAATACATTTACAACCAATTATCGAATAAACTATCTATTTCTATGAACGTACCTACATTTATATGTGTATATTTATGGTTAATTTTAGTTATATTATTGATGCTTACATTTTGTGATAAAAATTTTCCGTTTAAATAATCTACCTATCAATCTAAATTAAATTTTTTTCTTCCTCTGTAATTGCTTTCTGTAGCTCAGTAGATACAAAAAACGGCATATAAAGTCCCCCGTCCAAAAGGACCCTAATATCTTCAGGGATATTGAAAGCACGTCTAGGTGCAAACAAAATGGTTTAAGTTGTTCGCTCTAGTCACTGTCGCAGTCGTACTCAGCTTAAATACAACAGATAAGAATTACCCTGAGGGTATCAGACAGTTTAAGTGAGCGCATATTGTAATTAGAAATTTATTAAAATACGTGTGAATGCAACAAACTCACATACACATATAGATTCACAAAAACAAACAAAGCAGCAGAAAGCGCACAAAAACAAACAAAACGGTGACTAAATGGCAGTGATAGCCACAGAGTCTGCTTTGCTGCTGATAGGTGCAAATCGGTTTAAGCGTACGAAGTACAGACCCCCGCACCTCTGACACACAACAGGAAACTTTCCGACAGAACGGTTGATTCGTACTTGTGCTGCGTCATGATGAGAATTATGGGGATGCAATGCAAAATCTAAAATCCCAACGTGACTATAGGTCGATTTTACCTTTTGTACATGTAAATGTATAATCGAAGCTCTTAAGTAAAAGATGCAACGTTAGTCCTTGGAAAAACCCTTAGTTAATAAATGAATTAATGAATCAATTCCTTAAAAACAAATATTTTTTTACAAAATCAGTTATTGAATATGTTACTAAGGTAAGCAACCAAAAAAAGTGAGTTGACTTGTCGACTTTTTTCCACCAAACGAAACATTTTAAGCAAGTTCCGTTAGAGATTTGGTTCGGCAACTAAATCAGCAGGTAGTTTTCAAGAATTGATATTGATTCTAATTTAAAGTATTTAATGACTTGAAATGTAAATATGTTTTCCCTCTTTTTATACCCTGATCACATTGAATCCATCTCTGTCCCCATGGGGTATATATTTTTGATCAGGATCAACAGCCGAGTCCGATATAGACATGTGCGTCTGTATGAACACGACGATCTCAGGCTATAAGAGCTAGACTTCAAGTTGTAAATATATGTAGGTTCTCGTATACCAAGCGCAGATCAAGTTCGCTTCATTTTATTAATAACTGCCTCCGTTTCTCGAGTCGAAATTATTGTTAGCAATATGTTTACATAAAATCCATCTAAATTTCAAGCTGATAACAAAGAAATCACTAGGTCGTTGAGAGGTCACTATTCATAAAACTAGTGTAATGGCATAGGAGACGGATAAGATGCAGGTCATTTCCAAATACATACAAGCGACTAAGTTTCGTGCTTAATTCTAAAATAGTTCTCAAGTGTGTAGCTGTGCATCACTTAAATATAAAATAAAATTAAATTAAATTTATAAGTTCTTGCAATTTTGCTAATAGATTTATTAGTGAAGTCAAATGAGGCTTCGATATTTAGCTTTGTTAGTTCACCAATTGAATATTTTAAAATCTAATCAAATATTTTACTTAGGACTTGAAAGAGTGCATAAAGAAAGATTAGATTTGAGAACCTATTGCTATCAAAAAGTAAAGCCAATGATAAGCTATGCAGCTTCTGTTCGATCAAAGGAAGAACAATTTGCAGAGTTATAAAACAAAATTTGCGACCAGGAGGCGATTTACCGGAAACCATTAAACATACAGAATTTCAGCTGACCCAGAAAATAATCAACCTGCAATCTGAACTAAAATTAAAATGATAATTGATGATGAATGTTGAAATCAATTTACAAACATTTCACATCAAAAAATGCTTAAATCGATGAAAAAGATAAGGAAATAAAGATATTGCTATTCAATCAGGGTATAATCAAGGACAGAGACAATCAACTATCTTTGAATGCAAAAAAATAGAACAAGTTCAGGAAAAACTCTTAGAATGTCAAACGAAAGCTGTGTCTTCAAGCTGTATGTGTAAATTAACTAATGTGTATACGATTAAAGTACCCGGCTGGTGCCGGACTCTAATTCAGCGCCGTATTAATGACAGTGTGAGTTTAAATCGAAACTGAAAAAATACAATATTGGTTTCGGAGAACTACGAGGAGAATTTTTCAAAGAATTAGAGACGCTCCACTTACTGACGCAATCGCAACAACACGAGTTGCATATTCACCTTGCTCACTTTAAAAATGAAAAGTCAAATATAGTAATTATCTCGTTGGAAATGAGAAAGAGTCGTATGCGTAAAAAATGCTTTGGAGAATATTCTTGAAATGCAAAATATACATTGCAAAAGGATTTAAGCCTGAACAGGATAATGACATTGACTTGTGCAACATTATACGACTCCGGTTGGTGGTTTTACGACTTTATATAGACTATATATCAATAACTCTACTGTAAAATATGTTGATGGAATTGAATGGAGAATTAGACAGTATAAATTTATGATTAGATCCAAAGTTAACTAAATTGGAATCACTTGAATATTTCTAAATTATAAATTTAATTGAAACTGACCTTTTGTTTGAATAATAAAGGACAAGCAATTTGCTTTTGGAATGATCAATATCAGTGGTAAGAAATCGAATAGAAGCTGTGCAGAACTATATAAGGTAGGTGGCTTCACGTCTATTATGATTGGTGAACTATTTAAATATTATTTGTTTTATTATTATTTCTATTATTATAATTTCTATTACTATTATTTCCCTTTTTATACTTTGATACCTAAGGTCTCATAGTGTATTGGTTTTGTGCAATGTCCATCATGCTGTCTGTCCGTTGATATACACGCGACTCTTTCAGATCAATAATAACGATAATTGCCAATTGATAAAGCCACGTATCTGCCACAATTTTAAGGCTACAATCACCAAATTTGGTTGGTAGGTTGTTGGCGATATCCTTCAAAGATCGGCATTTACCGCACCCACCCCAGCAACCCCCAAGTCTTCCGCCCCTAAAAATTTTAAATGGCTATATCCTCCGCAGTTTTTGAGTTAGAGCCGTTAAATTTGGTAGGTATATTACTTAAGAACCGATAACAAAATTTTATGGTCATGCCCACATATGCGACCATAATTGCCAAAGCCGATATTTCGGAAAGTCTAAATCCATAAATCCGCATATCACATATCATAATATCACAATATTCCACAATTTTAAAGATAGATTCACCATACGTTTCAGCTAACTTGCTAGTAACCTCCTTCAAAGCCCGGCATATACATTTTCAGACCATGCCCACACCCGCTGAAATGCGCATATCTTCCACAATTTGTTAGCTAGTCATCAAATTTTGAAAGAATGTGACTAAAACTCCCCTAAGAGAGATTGATAATAAATTTGATGGCCACGCACACTACGCCTCTCCAAACCGATACACCTCTTAGGGTAAATCGATAAATCCATAAATCTCACACAATTTTAAAGTTAGTCACCAAATTTGAAAGGTAATTTTGGATCACGCCACCTGCAGCCCAAAAACTATAAGAAGCATATATCAGCATAATTGGAAGGTAGATTAATAAGATCGTTCTCCAAAATTTTGTTTGGCTACGCCCACTCCCGCATCCAAAATCCACAAAAGCAAAATTCACAAGAGCCTCTATCTACAGCAAATTGATAGGCAAACTTGGATGGTATTTTTTGGCTACACCAACCCAATCTTTGCTACCTGTTATCAGCTGGTATTACTTATGGTATCAAAACATTTCGCAGTCGGTTACGGCCGCCTGCAACGTCCTCTCTTGTTTAATATATTGTAATTTAAAAATTGAAAACAGCTGGCCTAAATGGGAATTAAAAGATGATCAGGCCAAAGTTGAAGTTAACTCTTAAATTCGACCGCAACGAACGCTCAAAATTCAAATAGACGAATACAGATGCTCACCGATATGAAGTTCGTAATTAATAAATCGCATTGGCAATCGAGTCGCAATACTTTAATTTATTTAGCGGGGTGGCAGAAAGGGTAGGAAACAGTTTCTTTCACTTCTTACACTTCTTCAAATCTACAGCTGATGCGAAATGACATCGTGTGCCCGCAAGCGGTACTAGCTCTGATAAAGCAGTATTAAGGAGAATATAAAAAAAATAGTGAAGACGATTGGAACTTTTATGGGTATGACCAGTTACTGGTCAATTACTGGAAACATTTTCTACGTTTGCCAAGATACTTTTAACCCATGCGCAACAAAAAAAAAAACATAAAGACAATGAATCAAGCCTACAAAGTTGGCCAACTTTATGTGATGTTGCCAAAAAACAAAAACAAATTTCCACATAGTACCAAACTCTGAGTTTTAAATAGAGCAATTGAAATGGTTCAGATGGTTTTGCGGTTCGCTGCCCGCTTACTATTATGTGTCAAAATTATGCAAATGAATTGGTGAAAGTCTTTACGTAAGGTCTTACTTAATAAATTGTATATTTTTTATTATTAGAGATACAAATAATACACCATATAGTTTGAATAAGAAAAGTTTGGCAAATTAAAAACCCAGCTACTTGTTGGCAAAAAGGCATTATGACAAAAAAAAAAAAAAATATTAATACAAACCAATTACAAAAATCATAAGAACTTACGTTTATCATATGTATATATCCAAATTTTAAATATTAAGCTAAAATGAACAAACCAAGGCAATTTTGGGCCAATCAGCTTTAAAGTTGAAGCCTCGGAAAACAAGTGGGCGGCCAAAAGTTTACCCATTTAACCAATTTTCAGCATCCCACAAATACCATTACATTCACCGCAACGGCAGCTCACTGTAAAGAGCCGCCCGCACCACTTGCTGGCCAAGTAAAAACTCATCAAACTATATTTTCAATAAATAATGGCAGTGAATTGAAGAGAACGTTGGGCACGCGGCTGGTGGAGGGCGGCTTTGCAAGAAACTCAAACACAAGCCAAACACATTGTTGCCTCCAGTGTGTGTGTGTGTGTGTGTGTGTGTGTATGTGTTGCCACGCCCAGTTACCGTTAGTGATCGTATGCAGTAAGCATTGGCATGTGTGGTAGCAACTTTGGCAGTTCCTGCTTTGCCTATACCTTCACCTTCCTCCAGCAGCGACGTCCACCTCCTTTACAGTAGAACAAATTGTGTAATTATCAAAATGTATTAATGTTTTAAGTTGATTTCTAAAAAGGATAATTAATAACTATGTGTTATTTTTTGTTACGAAATGAATTGCAAAAAATATTAGTTTTGCTTTTATTTTGATAATTTACAATTAATAACAATTATTAAATAATTTATTAATGAATTTTATTTTGGTTTATTAGTATGAAAGAGTACATCTTAAGGTGTAATTTTTTTCATAGTTAGACATAAACTTACACAAAATAAAAAAAATTATTTGTTTATATATATTTCTTTATACATTTATGTATATATATAAAACTTTACACAGACATGTGAGATATGTACTTTTTGTCAAGTTCAAAATGTTGTGCATTTTTTTTTAACATTTACTATAATAATTACATGAATTATTTCAATTAAGTTCAAATTGTAATTAAATAGCAAATCTTAAGAAAAATTCAGAACATTTTGAACTTGACAAAATTTACATATCTTACATGAATGTGTACAGTTTTTTGTAATATTGACTTTCCAAAGTGCCTCGTTTTTCGAATTTTAGTGGGCACATACGCACAATAAATTGCACTGTAGGGAGCATTCGCTGTCTGGTCCGCGAAGTGACGGCGTGTGAATGGTCGAAAAGCGCCATAAAAACTGCACATGTCATTTTCCCGAGACCACATTTAACAGACTTTTAGGCTTTTTGGCTATTTTATGGGGCCTAAGACCGAAACCAAATGGCTGATTATTGTTGTTGTAACACAACTTTTTACTTATACTAATTTCAAATATTGTATTGTTATTGTATTATTATAAAAATTAATTAAACATCTTGATTTGTAGAAATTTATCTTAATTTGAAGAGATATAGTCTATTCTTTATTCGTATGTGCACATAAGCATAATTATCGTGCATCTTCTTGTGAGCGTACTTAATCTTTGAGTTACGATATTCGGTTTCAGTTTAAAACCTCAGTAAACGTTTAATCACCCATTTTAAGTCTTGAGGGTGTTTGCTTGGCATTTATATGGCTAAGTGAAGGCACACAAGTAGGAAGAATGAACAAAAGATATGTGGCCATACATTTGCCATTAAATTTCATTGATTGTCGTAGTGGGTGTTCTGAAGCTTACCTCTTTCAACTCCAGAAATATCTTTTGCGTAGCCTGCAAATAGAAGAAACAACAAAACATTCTGTTAATTTCACAAGTACTCCTACATATAAACAATATTTATGGTATTTTTTAATATTTCTTAATGGCACAAACAAGAATGCAAATCAAAAAAAAAAAAAAGTAAAAGGTTGCAGAACCTTACCTTGTGCGCCCCAAAGGGTTCAAGAGTTTTGGGCGCACAAAACGTAAAGTATTCAAATTAAAAACTACTTGAGTGAGTAAAGTGCAGCCGGGAAAAATGTTTCCTTCCTGCCAGAAGAAAAAAACTTCTGTGTGCCACAAAGTTAAGAATTCAGGGAACTCACTGCCAGCTCTCAAATATAAAATGCACAACCGACTGTCAAGAACTTCTAGTCCCTTTCATGGGTAGCTAGCTATGAAAGAGTCAACGATGTTTTCAAAATAAGCTGCGCAAAAATGGCACAGAAGAAATCATAGATTATTAAATTAGAATTTATCTATATTAATCGATGTAATTTGATATATTTATATGGCATCAATTTAATCAAGGTTGATTTTTTAAGGTATACTATCATTTCTGGACCTTTCATATATATTGCAGTCAGACCAATATTTATTCGAATATTCTTCTTTTAAGTGTTTTCTGCACATTGATATTTACATTTTTCTTAGTCATGTTTTCATTCGTATTCCGCCTTACAATGGGAATCATCGTGATTTTTTCAGGGAGAACTTTATTTTTAGTGCTGAGTCTAGATAACAAAAAAAGTTGGATTCGATGACCCTCCCAAAGTAAGATGAAATGCAAATATAGGTTTGACTGAGAGAGGAGTGTGAAGCATGACGGAGTATATTTAGTGGTTAGGGTGTGCAAAGATGCAGCTACAGCTAAAGCTGGACTAATGGGGAAAAAATGAACAAGTCAAAACATTTCAAACGAACATTTTAGTTGAAGAGCTCTAGGACTGAGGCTAAATCTGGCATTCTTATTCGCACAAGAATTGCCTATTAACCACTGTAAGCAGCTAAGAATGCCACCCCAGTCACCGGACCTAAACTCTGTTGACTCTATATGGGCATACTGGTGGAAAGAATAAGAAAATACACTATTTCATTAAAGGAATCCGGCATAGCTAGTTCACGACGTTTGAAAGACTTCATTAAGGCAAAAGAATATCCAAGTAAATATTAGAATCCATATTTTTTTATTAGTATTTTAGAAATCTGAGAAGTGTTCGAATAATTTTTGGGCGAAAAAAGTGTATTATTGGTTATAATTAATCATTTTATCATAAATAATAAGTAATATGCCAACGTGGAATTTTTCAGTTTTATACATTGTTGTGCAACCTTTCTATCAGTATACACAGTGCCCAAAATTATGTTCATTTCAGTTAAATTATTATTTATATTTGCGTCTGGTTTGATTTTTGTATCGGTTCTGCACGTCTAATTAACGCTAAATTCTCATTTGCATATATCACAATAGAGAGAATGTGAATGAAATTTTGCTTAAATTGCATAAAGCTAAATGTGAACACTAATTCGCAAAATGGGTTAGGAGAAGGCCGTGTTTTTAAAATTAGGTTGTGTGTGTTGATTGCAAAATTGGCAAAATGAGCACTAAATAATTATACAATATTTAGTTATTATATTTATGTATATATGAACATGTATGTACGTGCTTATGGTAGTGACTAGTGAAAGCGATTAAATGCATTGTCTGGGGGCCACCAGCCCACTGATTATTCGCATGTCCAATTTACAAGTGTCAAAATCGACAATTCGACGTTGCGCTAACTATATATGTTATTATTGCTAATTAGTGTAGATTTCGAACACTTATACTGCTCCACAACATGGGACATATCGCGTGTAAGCTGCGTGTGTAATCTCTTTTATTTTGCAATATATAATTTTCAGATTTATAGACACAATTCATATTACACACCAAACAATTCTTATTCTCGAACAAACATATGTTAAATATAAATTTAAATTTGCTTCGATCTTCATCATTGTCATTCACAAATACATTTTCTTTTGCTCTTTTCAACACACATCACAGAATGTCATTGCGAGTAATAATTCATCAAAGAGAGAGAGAGAGAGAACAACCTTCCAACGGCCATAAAATCTGTAGCTGAAAAACTAATTCACATCAGATTTTAATTCATTAGATTTTTGGTCCATTGTTTTTTTTTTTAATGGAGACCGACATCCTTTTGTCTTGCCTGGCACTTTAGCTGCGCATGCATTAAGTCCCAACCCTCACCCATCAGTCCAAACAGCGCTCAACCCCTACTGGATACAAGAGCTGCAGTAAAATGTCAAAGTGGTATGCAGAAAAAATAAAACCAAAAACACTATGGTGTGCGAGTGTGTATGCTTGTGTATGTGAACAGTAAATTACTAGTAAATCCAGTGTGTGCAGTCAAGCCACAATTTATTTTAACTGACGCTTCTGGCGGTCGCTAAGTAATTGAATCAAGTTTCTCTAGCTCACTTTCAGAAAGTATGCAGCCCATACAACTTAAGTAAGAGAAATAAAAATTTTAAAGAATTTTGTACAACTTGCTAATGCTCTTTTTACTTTGGCAAGATTAAACCATACCTGAATCGTTCGAATTTTAATAATGCTCTGCTACTAAGCCAATTGTTGTTTTAATTTTTCGAGGAGTCATTAATCACTGCATTATATATTGATTAATGAAAAATATAAATGCAGGTCTTCAATATTAATTGAAAATTTCAAATATATTTCGCATTTTTGATTCAATATTCAATTAACGGATTGACAAAAACAACTTTACGTTGAGTGTACAAAGTTGAACAACACAATGTTAAACTTGCATTTATAGCGCATTGAATAATTCGACTTAACGCTTGTGAGCTGGCAAACAATTTCGTCCATCATTTCACTTTTTTACTCAACGGCTTCAGACTTAGATACGCACATTTTAATTAGAAGAGTACAAAACGCAACTTGTCGACAAACAAGCTGAGCAGCTGTCATCTTAATTTCCAATTCAATTGACTGATCAAGCTTGGCGAAAGAACAGGTGGTGCAAATGAATCTGTACTGAAATAAATACGTGCATGAAAATAGCGGATCACAATGCATATACATACTGTACCGCAGGCGCTACTTTAATTACAATATACATGGATTGCTTGCGTAAACCAACTTCATTATAAATAATTACTAAAATTCCATAATCATGTATATTGATTACCAAAGGAAGAAATCAGACATTTTTTGGACCGGCCATTTGGTCAGCTCCGCCTGGTAGTACAAACTACAAAATACGCGTGGAAAGTCACGTGAGATATATGAATCAATTTAAGACTGCACCTGTTGAGAGTGTTGGGCTTAAAAATACCCGTATAACTAGTGTTTAATTTTATTCCATGTAACGAAAATAACAATTACTTTGGCTTTTAGTATCTATGAGAGCGGGCATGCCATCTTGTCTAATAGTTTCAGGGTATAACACTACTGCTGTAGTCGAGTGAGTTCGACTACGATATACCCTTCAAATTTAAGAAGTGGTTCTTATGACCGACACAGGCTCTGAAGAGTCAAAAAAAGGAGTACCCAAACTGGAAGTACCGGTTTTCGACAAACGTGTGCATGTGCACTCTGCGAAATTCGATTAAAGACACTTTATTTCTTCTTTATAAAATTAAAAATAACATTTTTAACTTTCAAAAAGGAATTAAATTTTTAACACTAACATAACATTTTTTATTAATTTTTTTTAAGTGAGGTTAAGGTGCGAAGTTCGATTAAAGGCAGTGTTATTAATACAATATATAAAAATGACATGAAAATAACAAATTAATAATGTGTCCAGCCACAAGACTTGCATATAACTTTAAAAAAATTCGGTTTGACATCGATTCAAGAACTTTTTACAACCAGATGGTGGGATTTTGGACCATTCCTTAACGACAGCCTTCGTAGCTGCTCAACTGTCTCAAACTGTCGATTACCCACTTAAACTCGATGAACAGGTGTCCACATGTTCTCTGTGGAATTCAGGACGGGTGATCATTGCTGGTCCTATCACTTATCCCACGACAGGCCCGCGGCACATCATGAGTTTTAAATACACGTCAAATTAAAAAGAAATTAAATTTGTAAAATCAACATAACATTTTTAAAGATTTTTTTTGTGCAGCGCTAATTAAATTAACACAATAGTAAAAATTACATGAAAATAACAAATTAGTAATGTGTTTATTTTTTATAACTAAAAAAAAACTCTATTTGACATCGATTCAACAACTTTATACAACTCGAAAAGTGAGATTTTGAACCATTCTTTAACGATAGCCTTTGTAGCTGGTTTACTATCTCAAACTGTAAATTACCCACTTAAACTCGACTGCACATGTTGCTTTCTATGAGATTCAGATTAGGTGATTTTGCTAGCCACTCTAAAAGTTTAAAATCCTTATCGCGAAACTCGCGACACACATATTGGAGCATTTGGGTTTGGTTGATGCCCATAAAGGTCACCAAAAGCTGCGTCCAACAGGTTTAAATAACTCTCCGAGCTCATATGGCCTGAAATTTTACGTATCGTAGTTTTGTTGTGATGACTGAATATATCTCAGATCATGAGTGAAGCACCATCACAGCTTCGAGTTGGGAAAATCTCTCACACTTCATTATATCGTACCCATAATAATTTAAACCGTTCGTACCATGGATATTACATTTTTTCTCATCAGAAAATACCAGATTTGCCTTTCCTGGGTCCAGGACTTATGTTCTTTTGCAAAACTTAATCTGGCTATGTAGTCTGTAAATACTGGATTTGACCTAATTTTCTTCCAAACTAGTGATCGACCTGATAACATTTTTTTAACACAGCGTTTCGATATTTGTAACCTTAAATCAAATAGAATTTTAAATGCCATAGCCCGTAAGATTACAAATTTTTTACTGTGTGATAAATATTTAATGTGGGTTTTTGGCATTGTTTGTAGTAGCTTTCTTTTAATTTTAACATGTTATTGCTGATGCCAATAGACATAATTTAATTGATATTTGCCTGTTGCTCCATCCTATTCACTATTCCCTCAGGTGAGTGTTTTTTACTTTCCCATTGCAAATATTTGTATGCAACTAATCTTTTCTACCTATAAAATATGTATACTTACTTTATTATCCCAACCAAATAAATTACAAATAACGCAATAAACCACACAAAAATGTATAATAAATCGATTGAAACCCCTTTGGCAGTACGTCGTTGGCAGACGGTCACCCACCATACAATTTAACCCCTAAATAGCTCACATAAATATAAATTAATATCAGGCACTTCAAGTGGTTGTGCCTCCAAAAAAAAGCAAAAAGCAGTAGTCTAAGCATGACTGGCTAGCGACTGAGAGAGATGCTCTTCTTCTTTCTCATAATACAGACAACAGAAACATAATTCAATAAAGTATTTCCATGATGTGTTCACAGCCCCGACAAAGCCGCAGCGAGCTAACTATATACACAGACTAAAAAGCTCCGTCATATGTGCTACATTTCAGCAAAAAAACGGATATATGTCAACTTTGATCAAGATAGCTTAAAAGCTGAGGGACAAGCTCGCATAGAAACAGACAGACGGATTCATTGCGTTAAAAATTTTTTTTTTTTTTTTTATAAATCGTTGAAGCGTTAGACCAGAGCGAAAAAGCAATCCCCTCAAGGGATAATCAAGGACAAAGATAATCAACAATATTTTAATACCGCAGAAATCAAATAACTTGAAATTGTTTTTTACGTATTATTATTATTTTCTTTTGATAAATATTAAAAACGAATGTGTATTGATTTTAGTTTTTTGCTGAATATAAACATTAAAGCATTAAATAAAATGTTTAAATAAGAAACTCAAAAGCAGCATTTTGGAAGGATCAGCCGATCAAGTTTTATTTCAATCACACATAAACAACAACGGAAAACACAATTTCGCATTTCGAGACAGTGATAATTCTTTTAAGTTTTGCATTTTACAATGTCGTAAGAAAAAAGATTTGAGTAATTATGTTAGATTAACAACTAGTGGAATACTTCGCATGAATTCTTTAAATATGTGTCATTATAAAGATAAATAGTCTACAGTCACAAAACTGATCTAAATAAGTCATATGAAGTAATCTACTTTCAAAATTCTTAAGCACAGTTTTTAATATTTTATGTGCTTAAAATAACAAGAACTAACTGTCATTTTTTATTCAAAGAAGTAAAATCTACTTTCTAAATTTGTCAAGCATAACCACGGGCATAAATCATAAATTTCAGGCAGCTCAGTGTGTCCGCTATATTTATCGTGCTTACCCATTTGTAAACAAAATATAACTAAAATTTACTGTATTCACTATATTGTACCTTATTCGAAATATGCAAAAGTACAAATTTGAGCTCTTGACCCAAATGTCTCCTAAGATACACATACACATGTCAATTTCAATTATGTATAGGGCTCAGTCAAATTTAAACTTTCTTGACTTTTCTCAAGTCTGATTGTTGTATAATTTATTTGCCTATGCCTTCCAACTAGATACAGAAATAGAGACAGCACCAGACATACTGATGATTATGGAACTGTAGAATATATCAGTCAGTGCGTCTATTGATGGCTTCGGATTCGGTTCGTATGACTCCAGTTTTTTGTGTATGGCATTAATCACTTTTGAATGAAATGAGCGTGTGCCTGGCTGACTTTATGGCACTGCCCCCACAATTGTTTGGTAATCGTTTTGACTAAATGCTTTACGTACCGAATATCTTACATAGAATCTTATGGTACCAAACACAAGAAGAAAAAAAACTTGTTAGAATGCTGTAGTCAAGTGAGCTTCACTACGATATACCCTGAGCCCAGCTGTTAAATTTATTCTTGTTATATTGCCAAATTTCCCAAATTAAATAAACTTGAGCTTGACCGAAAGACGGACGGATATGGCTACATCGACTCGGCTGTTTACCCTGATCAAGAATATGTATACTTTATGCGGACGCAGATGCTTCCTTCTGCCTGTTACATACATTTGCACAAAACCACTATACCCGTATTCAATTTATTTAGGGTATAAAAAGGGCATGAAATAAAAAGTAAAATGATTTCCCGGCTGCAATTGAGCGAGTGCCGGCTTTTTATGGTATTGTTTGTACGGGTTTCTTTCTGTCCCTATTTAATTCAATCTCTATTTTTATTTTTTTTCCAACGACTGATTCGATGCACTATTTGCAAAATTCAAATCGAAAAAAAAAGATTGAGAGAAAACGGCAAAGAGAGGGTGAGAGTGAGAGATATGGAATTTGAGGTGGAACACAAAAAGCTGAAGTCCGATTTAAACGGATTTACGTTTAAAAGTCGACTCTTAACCTAAGCCCGAAATCCAAATAAAGCTTAGAAAGTATGCATTACATAGTTAACATTATTAAATAATAGCTGTTATTACTCCATTGACTTTAAGTTATCCTATCAGTAGTTGTACACAGAAAAAACGCTAGGCAATTTAGAAAATCCCGAAGGGCAACTCATAACTTATTTTCAGAAATTATATTTCTAAACCAACGTATGTTTTTTATAAATTACATGATATATCTTTCTAAAATATAGAAAAAAAATTGTATAATTTTCAGTTTGTTCTTTTTTTTTAATTTAGTTTTATATTGTAAATTTTTATTAATTGCTTCTAAAATTTAGAAATGATTATTTTCTAAAGCTAGGGGTTTGCATTTTTACTTTTTAGAATTACATGTCTTAATAATAGGAAAAACTTTTAAGACAGAAAAAGGATTTTCTAATGTTATGCATTTTTTTTTGTATATCTACAAATCTACAAATTATTTATCATTAATTATTAAAATGCGGAAAAAATTTTTTGGCTTCATTGCGGTTTTCATTTTAGAACAGAGTGTACTTTTATTTTGACTGCATTTGTATATACGGGTATGTATAGAAAAAAATGTATTATGAAATAGTTGAAACATGGTTAATGCATTTTATTTTAGTCGTCATGCAAATGCCACAGCAAAATAAGAATACTAAAAATACCGGAAAATATCGGCAAATAACTGAGCGCACGTTTCTTGTTAATTGAATATAAATATCAAATGCATTGAATATGTAGAAATACATCGATATGCAAATATAAATGACAATATACAAAAAAAAAAAACAAAACATAAATACATACATACATTCATACTTACATACATACATATACATATACACACATACATACATACATTATTATTATTATTATTGGGGGGAAGCTGCACCGCGACTTATTTGATCTATTGTGTCCCCTTCTGAGCCTATAGGTCTTCCATCAGCCCCAACTCCCTTACGAACGTGAGGATCTTTGTTGGGTTGCGGTCTTCTATGTCTTTGCAATTCAAAACATGCGCCCCTAGGGCGTCTGCGTCTTCTTCTAGTTAAGCCGACACATTCTGCTGGGATGTGCATCGAGGATTCCTCCTCTCTTTCACAAAACCTGCACAGATCGCTACTATATATACCCATTTTAGTTAGGTGACTTCTTAGTCTACAGTGTCCTGTCAATAGACCGGTAAGTATCCTAAGGCTGTTCTTTCCCATGGTTCTAATTTGTTTAACTCGAATGTATATACATACATACATATATATATATATATATATATATATATATATATATACACACATATACACACATATGCATACATATGCATACATACATACATATACATACATACACATATGCGTATTTGAATAAAAAACCAATGTGCTCAGAGATATGCGTATATTTCTCGCAGCGAGTGAGCGATGCTACCACTAATAAGTGGCGTCCACGACGGCTTTTGCTTCTGCTGCTGTCATTGATGTGGATTTTCCACAAAAACCCGGAAATTTGAAACCCGAAGCAGCAAAGCGTAAATACGTTGCCGTGAAGGGTAGTAAATTGCCACGAACCACGTTAGCCTTGCCACCACCATGGTGAGGTGAACATGTGCGTTCCCAATGTGCCAAGCATTTAAGCCAAACACGAATGCTTCAAGACACATGCGACCCACTCGCTTGCTATCTCGCTGTCTCGCTCACTATCATTGCTATTATCAACACTCAACACTCGACACTCGAGCCGAGCAAATTTACAACTTGGTCAAATGTGCTGGCCAAACCCAATTTCATAAGACTGAAATTTCATTCGCTGTGTCTTACATGTTCAATTTGCTGGAGAACAGCTGATTTAATCAGTAAACCAAGAAAATAAGCGAAAAACAATAGTATAAAAATGCATTGGAATGGTGAGGACGATTTTAATTTATTTTCTATCCGTTATACATACATATGCAATAAGCTAAATTCAGATTAGTTCAGCTTAATCAAAAAGTTTTGTTGCTTGTTATATTTTAATAACCCCAAATATGTTTTAAATATAAATATTTGAATTTGCAATTTAATAATTAATATTATATACTCCGTACTCGGTTTTATTGCCGAATTTTCCATTACAAGTTTTACGTGGAATTTCTACCATTTCTTAATGCCGGCAGAGGTACTGAAAGCAAAAAAAAATGTTAAAGCGCATCTTTTTATTCACAAGCTCGATCTTAAATTCGTGATGAACGCGTGCATATATACATATACAAATATTTACACTCGAGTCAATTATCCTACCGTTCCTTTCTCATAGTAATGATATCTTGATGAAAATTGGGCAGCTGATCAGAAATGTGTCAGTGTATATTATATATTAGTTGTGGCTCTTATTGTGTTATCGATCAAATGAAGTAAACTTAATTTGCGCGGGGTTTACAAAGACCTGCAAATTTGAAGTCTCTAGCTCTTATAGTCTCTGAGGTGGGTTCATACAAACAGATGGACGGACCATGCTATATCGACTCAGCAGTTGGTCCTGGTGAAGTACATATATTATATGTAATTTATGGGGCGGAGGTGCTTCCTTTATTCCGTGTTACGCAAATTCATACAAAATAAATATATAAAAAATGGAGCTGCAAATACTCTCTGCTGTTTTAAAGGTTTTATTTTATTTTATCTGCAAACAAAATCGACTTTTTAAAAGGAAAAATGCGAAAAACGAAACTTATTCAATTTACCGCTCCCTAATCCCTTTTTATGGTTTGAACCCTATTGATTGCTGCTCGTTAATCAATTTAATGCAAATCAAATGAACATTTCGACAGTGTTTTCGGTTAATGAAGGAGGGACTATTTGGGACGGCTTGAGGCTAATGGAAAATTATTTAGCGAGAGCTGAGTTGAATGCCAGCACTTGGCAAAGCTAATCGAAAGAAGGGCAATAACTGATTGATTTATGTGGAAATTGAAGATAATTTTAACATTTAATGGACATTATTTAATTGTGAGTGGTCAAAGGCACAGTCACTTAAAGAACCTGGCTCGATTCATATATTGGAAAAGCTTATGCCCAAGTACATTTTATTTATTTAATTTTTTTTATCTGAAGAAGTTCTCTTTGCCTACTGCGAAACAACTAAGATTTTATTATATGATGTTTTTTTAAAGTTAAGATCTAAATTTATATACGATTGCAGTCAACATAATAGTAGTGCTTTCATAATCTCTTCGATTCCTTTTATCATTTTACTCTTTGATATGTCTCCTCACACTTATTTTTTTTTAATTTTCTTATTTCTTTTGTTTTGGCTAAGTGTCACAATTTTGCCACGGTCAAATAATAGTAGTGCTCGTGAAAATAGTCCAAATATTTTAAACTGAGAACTCCAAAAAGTCTGAGGTATGGATATAAATTTAATCCTGCAACACCAAATGGTTAGTGTCTCATCACCAAATGACTTAAAATACTATACCACAAACGAGACTTTACTGGAAAATCATGATAAGTTTGCCATGATTCTTAAGGATACGATTATAAAAAAAACCTTTATAATGTGGCATCGAGTGTTGCAACTATTGGCAGACCCCCAACGACACTAGACGCATAATACGAAGTCCAAGAATATAATCCATGCTAACAAAAAAACATAATGCAAAAAGATTAAAGTATAAAAAAAGAACAATAGATTTGACATTTAGTGGACTGATGAATCCAAAACAGGTTTATATGGTGACCATTTCTAAATACACCTATTCGGAAACTAAATACTGCTGATTGTCTGAAAGGAAATCTCGGATCAGATCATATATGTGATAATAACAAATTAAATTATGCTACAATACGTTACTGATAAGATACCATTGACTCCAGGACACCCAATCCAGATACAGTATTTAAGTCTCTATAGAATCGATCAAATCCAATGAAGTCAAGGCCGGCACAGTCTATAGATCTCAACCAGATTAAGAATTTGTTATGTGAAGTTATAAAGCTTGCTTCTAGCGTTAAGCTAAAATAAGATTTGCAGCGTTGGAGGTCTTGGATAACGATTTTTAGAAATAAGCCAAAATAAGCCCCACGAAAAATTAAGAAAGCTTCACTATTATTGAACTACTTTTGTTATGATCGGCTCATTTAAGGACTTTAATTTTTAGTTAATAATTTTATAGCTATCCCATCTCTTAATGTTTAATAATCTGCAGCATTAACTGCTTTCTGTTCAAATACAATTCCCATAGTAACTATTTTAGAATATTCGTTTTTACATTTTCTAAAACATATGTGATTAGTAATATTATTTTGACCGAGAGCTATCTGTATTTGTAGTTTAGCGCAACCACGAAATTCCAATGATTTTGAATAGGTAGGCAACACAAATAGTGTTATGTGGTTCTGCGTCTGGGTCTCCATCTAAATTTGGCACAGCAAACGACAACAACAACAATTATTAATAGCAATCAGTTTTCCGTGTCCCAAGGTAAAAGAGAAGCAACGACCAAAGACAGACACAGATGCAGATACAAATACGGACATATACACCGATTCAGATACATATACAACTCCAGTTACAGACACCGCCGCATCTGTAGATCTGCGAAACAATGACGGCGAGACTATGAGCATACTGAACAACATTAAAATTAATGAAATTAAACTTTGGCACACAGCTTCAGACATCGTACACTAAAATTAATATGCCCTAGACTTTAGCAAAACCACAAAACTTAAGAGACTAGAAAAACAAAATTCTGAGTATGTTACCTCTTTATAATTACTTTATAATAAAACAAAAAATTAGCTTATTATTTAGGTTTAGGAAGCCTCCTTCTGAAAAAAATAAACGAACTTGAAACCATAAGTTCTCAAGTACATGTAAAGAAAGCTTTTGTATTTTTTATAAAGAGCCTACCACTGCGCAATACACATTCACAATATTTATTGATGTGTGTTTTGGCTGGCAATTTTAAAAATTTTTGGTCATATATTCTGCCGAGTGTAGCAGCAGAAGAAGCAGCAGGCACACATTGCCCAAAAAGCGCGCAGCACATAAGTAGCAGACACAATAAAAAATAAAAGTAAAAACTCTTGTCTCTTTATTTCACTTTTTCATTCTCTCTATGTATAGACTCACCCTTTTTTTTGGCAGATAGAATAAGAAATTTTCGAGACAGACACAAAAGTAGAAAAGCGCATAAGGACGAAGCCAGCAGGCAGAACAATGAAGTGGCAGGCAGCTTAGAATATTGCGTGCAAAGAGCACAGAAAGAGCAAATAAGTCTAAACACATAGATGATATGTTAATGCCCTTACAGAGCAGCTTTAAATTTAATAGGACCTATGCGCACTAGAAAAATGGCTAACGAATTTCAGATACATAACAAATATTTCAAAACATCTAAACAAACATTATTTATGAAAAAATATTTTAAAACTATTTTGTTGCTTTCACAGCAATAATAAGAGAGTATATGCAGTTAAACGCCTTGGCGCAAAGTTAAAAATACACGGAATAAGCCAAGAAACTACATTGAAAAGAAACTTTTTTTGTTCATTTTTGTTGATGAAGCCAAAGTTTTGCTGACTGCACGTGAAACTATTTGGCGCCAGTTTACTTAAAATGAAAATGAAATACTTTTATTAATGGGCTGCCATTCTATCCAAAACAACCAGAAAACAAACAAACAGACAGACTAAGAAGAACTTGAGAGCGCACCTTGTCGTATCTTTGGGGCAAAAAATGTATCTGCGTCTGGCAATACCGAAATAAATGCACATAATTTGCAATGTGTGTTAAATGAAAATGTTTGAAAAGCTGCCTGGTTTGTTTTAGTACGCTGTAATATAGATGAATCCAAACATTAATTTGATGTATTTTTTTACTTTTAATATAATAATTTTCTTTTCTTTTTTTATATCCTTTTTTATTATTATTATTTTATTTCTTTTATTTTAATTTTCTATCCATTCCTTTTCTGTTAAATAAATGTAGCACAGCGTATCGTCAAGTCGCACACGCTCAACAAAAGAACATCCGTTTCTTTTTTTTTTGGGTTTTTCATTCATTCATTTCGCATTTGTATCTATGGCTGGAAGTCTGGGCATAATGTATTTCTATCTGTAGCTGCGCAATGTCCAATGTTTGTTTGTGTTTCTCGCTCGTAACTTGACTTGACTTTCATTATTTACTCCCTTAGGCCCTCTTCCCTTTCTCAATGTGCTGGGAGAGTTTTATGTCATTGTCTGCCCGACTTTGTTTGGTCTGTTTATTTGTTTATCTGTCTGTCTGTGGCTTACCGCGTTGCTTTAATATTTTAATTAAATTTTTTCTTTTGGCACTTTGATTGTTATTATGGCCATTTGGCATAATGAGACGGCATAATTTGCACATAAAACCTAATTTAGGCGCATTTTTAGTTGGCAGCTTCCTTATTGAATTACATAGACGTTGACACACATGCAGACACACGCAAACACACTCACACGTAATTACATACCGAGAGTTTGTGTGCGTGTGTTATCTGAACCTTTACAACATTCTTTGCCCATGACAGTTAACTCATGTTCAAATGGCAAATACATCCACAGGAAAGAAATCAGTTCACAAATAATATGCACCAACGGCATACACCTGGCGTTTTATGCCTTCGGTTTACGAAATGACAAACATCAAAATGGAAAATGCAAATGAAAATAGGGCTTAAAAATCGATTACCGATTGATATGTATCGATTTAATAATCTGCTAAGGCTGCGACGGACATACATCGTAGATCAAATAAATAAAACGTAACATTGAAATATGAAACGTAATTATTAAGCAATCATACAAGCATAAAACCAAACAAATTAAGCTTTCCAAACGAAATCGACTAATAAAAATCTTAATGGAAGAAAACCGATTATAATTCAATCTTTGGATCTACGATGGTCTATTATTGGAAATTAAAGCGTTTTTTGTATAATGACATTCATTTGATCTATATTATTGATCTCAACTTATTGAAATAGAGGATAAGGAAAAATAAAAGCAGAAACAAATTTTATTAGTTATTTTTATTATTATATATTTAATTGAAGACACTACTGTTGTATCTTTTGGGAATCTTCTAGAGTTGATTTCGAGTGAAATCATATAAATACTCTGCAAGATTCGATTAAAGGCACTCGTGTTCATGGTGCTAAAAAACGTACTACAAGGCAGTCACTTTCTAGCCTTCTGAAAGATTAGTCGGGCGTTATATGGAATTTCTTAGAATGAGATAATAAAGTATACATATTTATTTAATGTTTTATAGGTAGCAATAGAATAGTTGCATACAAAAATTTGGAATAGAAAAGGAGGAAGCACTATAGCCTGAGGAGATAACTAAGATTCTTGCTTACAAGGATACTGGAATAAAAACAAGGTTAGAAATATCGAAAACTCGTGTTCAACTAATTTAATTAGGTCGTGATCAATTGCTGGAAAGAAAATGAGGCCAAATTTAGTATTTACACACCACATAGCCATTGGACGAGATGATGAGAAAAAATTTAATTTCGATGTTCAAAGCGGTTTAAATTGCTACTGGCATGATTTAAAGAAGTCTGAGAGGGTTTTTCTTACTCGAAGCTGTGGCGTTGCTTTACGCATTCAGTCATCACAACAGGACCTAGATTTTTAAAATGTCAGGTCGTATGAGCTCGGAGGGTTATATAAACCTGTTGGACGCAGTTTTGGGTAACTTTATGGAGCATCAACCAAACCCAAATGCTTCCAGCAGGATAATGCTCCAATACATAGTGGCCAGCAAGTTCACCCGACCAAAATCTCATAAAGAACATGTGAGGCCACCTGTTCATCGAGCTTAAGTGGGTAATCCACAGTTTGAGACAGTTGACCAGCTACGAAGGCTGTCGTTAAGGAATGGTTCAAAATACCACTACCTGAGTTTTGAAAAGTTATTAAATCGATATCAAATCGATTTTTTTTGTTGGTATAAACAAATCTGGAGGCTGAATAAATTATTAATTTGTTATGATATTTATTTCTATATATATGTTATTTCTAAATATTATATTAAATTTATTAGCACTGCCTTTAATCGAATTTCGCACCATAAACTCATTTAAAAAATTTAATAAAAAATGGTATATCAATGTTAAAAATTTAATTCCTTTTTTATTTGACGTGTATTTAACTTTTATGGAAAAAAAAACATAAAATGTATTTTCAATTAAAAAAAAAAAAAGGAAAAGACCAAGTGCCTTCGATCGAATTTCGTAGATTGTATATACCGCATTTACGCACTGGCTGATACTTAATTCAAATCCAATTACCACGATAACCAAAGCAACGCAGTTGCCATTTTTTATTTGCTGTTACCTCTTTTCAGCGCACCCGAAAGAATAATAATAATAATATAAAAGAGCAGAAATAAATATCTAATGTTGCATTTGAGGAGATTTGCAGTTCCCATCGCATCCTGTTACCTGTCACAGTTAACGACGCACACGAGTTGCCGCTACACAATACCACACCAACCACTGCAATTGCTACCATTTGGGCTTTTAGGTCTTGTCGCTATTTACAGCAAGTCACGCCCTTTTATTAAAGCCACTCATCAATTTTGAAGCCCCAACCAAGGGCTTGACATATGCAGCCAGCTTAAAGGATTTATCAGCAAAGTATTCAAGAGATAAGTGAAAGATATACATACACAGCAATAAATATACACTCAGAAAAACAGCCGGCTTTAATTTTGGAAAATATTTTTAAAAATTGTTTATATTCATTTTTTTTATCCTTTCTTTTTTTAAATAACTGTTTGCATTTATACTTTGTAAAAATGTATTTCTTAACAATAGAAATCGTTTCGAAAAAATAGCTTTCTAAAAACAGTTTCGTTTATTTATAAATTTTTTTAAAAACCAGAAGAACTTTATATTCTAGGTCGAATTTCTCAAATTCATGGCGATTTTTTTCTGAGTGTATATAGATGTAAATGTACATACTATATACATTTCGATGCCAAATGGCATTGCAATTCGAGTGCTGACACATTTGCAGCATAGCTGACGTATGTATCTGCCAGATACAAAACAAATAGCTGTAGATCCTATTTGGCCAGTCGCAGTCAATCATACATTGAAATTGAAACAAAACGAAAAGGGGGCCAGCACAGATGCTAGAAATGGGCGTGCTTATGTATTACACGTACTGCAAATAAAACAACTGAAAAAGGGACTTCAAATGTGTTTTGTCAAAAAATGAATACCGTCACAATGTAGTCGATCAGACAAATAGAACTCTTAGTGTTTAACATGTGATTTTAACTTCGAATAATTTAAGTTTTCGTTTTTGTAATTGGAGTAGGTAAGCATTATTAAATAAAAAATATCATAATTGCAGATATTATTGATGGCTATAATAATCAATGTTGGAATAGTCAATAGGTAATAAATCCATCAAAGCCTAGCAAATGGTATTTAGCATATGATCTTTACAATTGTAAAATCGACATCATCGAGAAGATATACCTCATATACTCGATCGAAGCTATACAATTTACTAATGATATTCCCTTCAAATGACCAAAGATTACCGTATTTGTCATAATTATGGACCCACATTCATTAGTAATTTAAATCACTCTCTCAAATGCATACTGGACCAGACTGCTCATTACTTATTGGCATAAATTCGAAAATTGTTAAATTTAATTGGAATTTTTGAGGAAGCATACATTAACCATGATAAATGCATATATATAAATATTATTGCATATAAACAAAAGGATAATAATAAGATATCTGGCCAAGCAAAATAGATTTTTATAATATTAATTTAATCTAATTAACTTGTCTTAAAGTTTGTTCAATTATTGTACATTTGTGCAAAGCAACAATAATGTAACTAAGTTTTTGAACTAATGCCAAAATACAAAAAATTTACATCTGCCCTGTGCGATTTATGACAAATTGCCAACGCATTTGCATTATCGGAAATTATGCATAATACATGTAAATATGTAAGTACAATCCTTTTATCCAATCGTTTTGTGGGCGGGTTAGTATGCTTATAGTCGTTAGTAAATAAGGTATATACATGCAGTCATCGCTGCATGTTTTTCTTGATGATTCGCTATAATTTGAAACCCCAGAAGCCGAAGACGAAGCAGTCCCACATTACATTTTATTTATCAATATGGACCAGTTTTTACATATCAGCAGACAATAACACAAAAGATATTTCGGAAAGAGAATAATTAAAACACATCGATCGTATCATGAACAAGACTGAATGTTATTATTTATAGGAAAATGAGTACAAAGAAAGATTTATAATTATAGCTTTACAGATTACATCCGAGTTTTTATCTTGCTTGTATTTAACAGCGTACTGTTCGATTTTAAATGAATACCTTAATTAGTCATTTAGCTTTGAGATGAGCTCATACAAAATTAATATGATTTTAAATTTTATATTTGAGTTTAATTTCCCGACAATGTTGAACAAATTCAAGTTTAAAATAATGTGTATGTGTCAATATGATTATATATTATATATGTAAATGTTGCACTTGTTTTTTGTTTTTGCGATTCATAATTTATGCATATTCATATGTGACTTTTTGTGTGTGTACTTAAGCGTGTGATTACAACACAATATTTTAAAAAGAGTGCATTGGTTTTAATGTGAATTTCTGTTACTAATAAATTACTTTGTTCACAGCGATTTGGTTTACATTTGTAAATAAACATTCAAAGAGACACGATAACTTTCGGTTGTTATTCTAATAAACGAGTGAAAATTACCACTAACCTGATAATACATCGAGATGCCTATATGTATTTTCTGCTTAGTACTGCTACGTAATTGTACTGATTAGATATATGCATAACTGCATAAATAATAAAATAAATAAATAAAGAATATAATTTCTATTCTCTATGCTCTTTTGTTGTACTCCTCTATGGTCACTTTTATTGCAGTCACATCAGCTTTAGAAGGTTCTTTTTATCCCCGCTCTTTTTATGGTGTGCCAAAAAGTTATAGCTTTGTCAGTTTGCATAGCTCTTAATTTATTCTTTTTTTCACATTAAGTCTTGGACACGCTTACTGACTCAGTTAAAGACATAAATGAATAAAAAAATCTCGATGGGATTTTTTTATTTAATTTTTTGATACTTTTATTTCAAGTTCTGGTGAAATTTGTGATTATTGTTTTAAATGGCAAAGACAAAAGGCATGAAAGCAATCAAACTCAATTGTAAATTATTTTGCAAATGTATTCATTTTTTTATTAATAAATAGACATGATTAATTGATTCAAGATGAAAAACCACATTTATATAATAAAATACACTACAATATAAAATACATATATAGCTTATGAATCTTATTAACCAAGTGTAACGCAATTTGTTTCTTTAATATTATTTAAATTTCTAAACGAAATAATTTACCACAAGAATATAGTTAAAAATTATATATTGTCTGTAATTAATCAAGTACAAATAAAAAAAAATAGTAACATATTTTTTTTGTCACAACAAAAGCATATTAAAATATGTTATAAAAAATTGATTTATTTATGATCAGTAATCAATAAATACACAATCACATTGTACTCGAGTGACTCACGATTCATGAAGAGTTGAACTCAGAAAAGACAGACAAAAACAAAAGCAAAAATTGGGGGGAAAAACGAGAATAAAACGACAAAAGCAAATAGTGCCAGCAAAGAAGAAGTGGAACCAGGCGGATGACGATGATGATGACTAAAACGAGTATTTGTGGTTTGTAGGAGTTGCCGTCTGTGCTTGCTTGTATCTGTCTTGGTAAATGTATCTGTATTTGTTTCTGTATCTGTATCTGAAACTGTTGCTTGCGTCGCTGTGGCCGGTCACTTGGACATGATAGAGTCAGACGGGAGCCGTTGCCGGCAGATAAGCTTAAATACGTGTACAGACGCTGTTTACACACGGAAAAATTAAATTATGCGTATTGAAATCAATTGATTGGAAACTTGACTCCCCTTAAGCTAAAATTTGGCCAAAAATGAATGTCTTTCAACAAAATTAAAAGTTTCGCGCCATAAATTCATATATTTTATACTTGGTTCAAAAGAAATCGTTTATAAAAATTGTTGTATGACTGCAATATTTTTCTCGGTGTAGCCCTTGCTCAGCATGTTGTGATTATTGCACATGTATGTTGTTGTATTTGTATATTTTAGTCGATATTCAAGACGTTGACCCTTCGTTCGTTTGATCCGAATTACGATACGAATGCGAAATTTTTTTTGTCTTTTTTTCTTTCGCCTTTTTTTAGATTAGGGGGCAAGAACAACGATGAGTGGATTAACCGGTTTCCATTTGGCTTATTGCTGTTGTGCTGGTTGCTTCACACTGCTAATTAGCTGAGTAGTTTTCGTTGTTTGTTATTTAGCTTGGAGCTAACGCCTCATAGCCCAAACCCAACCAAGCTCCGCCCCTATTTTGTAAAGCTTGACCAGCAAATTAAGGCAAGTGGCTTTTAATTGTCATACTACATCATTTATGTATTACATATTTTTCTTGACTGCGTCGATGTTCCGGAGAACACCGGGGTAGGATGTATTTATATACAATAAAATAGTTTTTTTTTTTTTACATTCTATATATAAATTTCAGCACGCATTAATAAATGTTTTGAAAATACGAAATAAAAAATATTTCTAAAAAGTTAAGCTGCACATATTTATATAATATGCATAATGAAGTGAAAATAATCACAAATTGAATACATTTTTTTCCCCAAAAAAATAAATGTGTAATATTACATATATTTATTTATAATTATGTAATATACTAATATTTTGATCTGCAGTTTAAAACAATTTGTGTCACTTGATTGCATATTGCATATTTCACGAAATCATCTTTTAATCAAATTTTAAATATCTCCAGAAAATCTTTGAGCCTATTAACTCTGCTTAACTTATGTTACCCCCCAGGTTCAAAGATTTTTGCTTACCTCCTTTCTCCATTCATTCTCTACTTTTCTTAAAATTTTTGGTCTGAAGCTTTGAAATAAATAGTGACCTGCATTTCAGAGATTTTCAAATGTTTATAGCATGAAACACATTACACAGATGACCCTTTGTTTATTATTATTTATGTGTTTATATTAACATCCCCCCACCAAAACGAGCACTCGACTGTGTAACAACAACAATACAGAGGAACAATTACACTATACAATATGGAGACCCGAGAATATATACCCGAGACCCATAGACAATAACATTGAAATAAATGCGCAATCATGCAGAAATTAAGTTAACATTTTCATAAAAGCAACGCGAGTACAACAAAAATAATTAGTCTGTGTGCAAGTGTTGGGGAGAGGATGAGGGTGGTTGGGACGTAGAGACGTATTCACATAATTTTAGTACCCACTTTCCTAATTATTTACCATTGTTCTTTATGCCATTTTCACAGTTGGCGACTGCATTTAATCGCTATACTTATTTCTACTCTAAGCGATTTATGGGGTGGATTTTCTATGCGAGCTTGGAGGACTGAGGAGGGTAGAAGGGCACCCACTCATGTGGTTTGTTTCAGGGTAGTTATATGAGCGAATCTTTCTAAGTATTTTTTGTTCGGCTTCATTTTGGGATACTTCTTAAATAAATATTTAAAAAAATCAGAATGAATAAATTTTTTATAGTTAAAAGTTTTTGAGAAACATTTTTAATACTGTACTTTTGAGAGAATTATGGAATTCATAAAATTAAAACAAGGAATGAAAATAGAGCGACATTTAATCCCTTGGGATTAGTTTGAATTAATTTTTGGACCACAATAATCACCATCAGCTTTTACCGGGTTAAACAAATTTTGAATTAAAGGTTCTTCAGTTTTATATGAATGCTTGATAAAAAACAGTTTTCTTCTCAAGACATTCAAAAAGTTATTTAAGGCTGAGCCAATTTAACAAACAACTACTTTTTTACTACTTTTAAAAACGTGCAGAGTCAAAATTGAACACATACTTTGAAAGTCTTAAAAGTGAAACAAACAATGGATTCGTTTTGTTAGCCCAAATGTGGCTTTGACAGCAAGAACCAGTTGCCGCAGTTTGTAGCACAAATAGCTAATATATGTTTATATGTACGAATAAATTCCAAATGACTAACAAAGCGCGCTCTGTGTGAAGCAGAATTTCTATAAGGTTGATTTTAAATCGTATATGTGGACCCAGAAGGGAGATAACTTCAAATACTAAATAAATAAGATAAAAATAAAAAAACACAAAGTAAATAAGAAAATTGCATTCGAACGATTAACTCGGCTAGGCAGCAAAATTTATATTTAAACATTTTTTAACGTACACAAAATGTCATTTTAAATTAGTTGCAGATTCCGGTTTCGAATGACTAACCTGAAATTCAACACTGATAAATGTTTACTTCTTAGATGGACAATAAACTCGTTCCAATAAAGAAGTTGCCGTGTTCGTTGTTCTTTCTGTGCATTTTGAAACATAATATTTAATATATTTAATTGAAATTTTGGAATTAGCTGAACACAAAAGTTCCTCAACTTTTATATGTGATTTTATAATTGCTGTTTCAAAACTTATCACAGCGTTTCACTACGAAACCGAAATCGTTAGCCGATCTTAACTCAGACAAATTCAGAACCGTTAATGAAATTCAACATTCGCTGATCCAACCGGAACCAAAACTGTCCACCAAAATTTAACGATTGAACATATTGATAGTATTATGATCTATCAAGTATTTTTGATAATTTGATGTTTTACAACAAAGGATTTTCCTTCTGATGGTTTATATCGAGTGTCACCTTTCAGCAGTTAAATAAAAAAAATTACTTTATGTGATTAAATATAATAAAATTGCATTATTTTACGAAATTAACTACAAATAATAATAGTACTTAATAGGTAAGCCAATATAATTGACTGTTTTCCATTTTTGTTCTATATTTTTAATACTTACCATTTACGATGATAATGAAAATGATCGACATGAAAACAATATTTAATCCACATGTTGATGACATTATATGCAAATGGGATCCAACGTATCGAAATCTTAAAATCCACAAGTTTTGTATTTGTTGTCGTTGTTGTTGTAGTCGATTTTGTTGGCAGTAGCTTTGCGAAATAAGCGTGTTATTGAACTAACAGCAACTAATTTCCACTTGAAATTTATTTCCATTTAAGATTTTCAATTTCATATTATTACATTTTTTCAACTATTTTTCACAGTATTATATACATATAAATATATTCATATATACATTTTTTTCGTATTTTATGCCTTTTGCTGTGATTTTATAGCACGTCACGTAAACACAGGTAACTTTATATGTACATACTATGATTTATGATCTTTTTGCATTACATCTCACTTTTTACTGTTATTATTTTTTCGAGCGCGCGTAAAAAATTATTGAAAAGAAAACCCCAAAAACAAAATCGCAAACGGCCCAAAATGAAATTCACAATTTAAAATGAAGTTATGTTTTTGCTTTGTTGTTGTTGTTGTTAGTGCTGTAAAGCAAGACGACGATAATAAAGTGATGAGAGACGGAAGGGAAGCATTAAGAATGCAGCAGCTGTTGCTTGCGAGTAATTTTGAGCATATTATTTTTGTTCCATGGTTTGCCTCAAGTTGCGTGAAAGGAACAGGAACAAAGCACTGAATGGCATTGAGCATTTAGATTTGTAAATACACATTTATATATTTATTTACTTGGGTTGTGAACTAGATTAACGGCTGTTCAAATACGTTTTATGATTACGCAGAATAAATAAATAAATAAAAATAACAGAACAAACTGCACTCAAAAAGCGAGTGGAAAGCATAAAGATCTAAAATCTTATGCTCAACAGACACACACAACACGCACACATCTCAAAATCCACTCAACTTAACATTTTGAACGCGCGCACAAACTGAGAGCGAGTCTCAGAGAAAGAGCATGAGGAAGAGCACTGTAGAGCGCAAACTCATTGAAATTGAATAGTTTATGTGTTGTTGTTTTTGTTTTTGTTGAATGCTCAAAATGCGCTTGTACTTTGTTATTGTTGCTGAGGACAAACAAACACAACATATCGAATCACACACAAACAAGCAGCAGCCGCTATGAGCAAACACTTTTTTCATAATTATTATTGCTGTGATTTTAGCATTTACATTGAAACATTACATTTACATTTCACAGTTTTGTACTGGCGCTAATTAACCGTTGCTCAATGCATGTAACATACAGCCACAGACACTCACACGCATACTTACATATTTGCTTATGCTTTGTGTTGTTGTTCTCTTGTTCGCTTTGTTGTTTTGTGCGCGCATTAAATGCGTTGAAATGCAGCCATTTTGTCTTGCAAATGGCGCTGACGCTCTTCGGCTGTTGCCGTTTATGAAATTTGAAATTTGTGGTGGTTGCTAAGATTACCGCTGCACATGCATTTTTCTGACAATTATTCGCACTTATAATTTATTACGCCAACACATACACAAGCACACGTACACACACACATACACACGAGACGCAACGGCGAGACACCCGTTTTTTTTCGTTTCGATATTTCTTCCGACGCACCGACGCACACCCTAACCGTTCAATGGTCTCTTTTGAACTCAAGAGCGCAACAGCAACACAGTTTGCCTCATTTTATGTTATTTAACATTTGCTATTTTGAGTATAACATAATATTAACGCACGATTCTAATGGTCACTCTGAATTTCAGAAAATCGCTACAGAAAGCTAACTGCTACGAAACACTTTCGTATATCCTTAATGTTGCCTAAATATATATATAAATTTAAAGGATTAAGCAAAACAATTTACTGAACTGCGCACAGAAATGTTGCTCTACTAGCGCTTTTGACGAGCGTATTAAATCATGTCTGTTAGCATTATAGTTTCATTTTGGACAAATATACGTAGCGTGCGGTCACACTGTTCAGTCAAAAAGCAACCCTGGCATATTGGGCGAAACCAAGCGGCTTGTATTGATATTTAATAAAAAAATTATATATTTAACTATAAATTCTCAAATCTGTGAATTTTCAATAACTGAAGATAAACATGCCACAAATATGGCTGGACAATGAAAATTCTGGCACCAATCGTAAGTTCTTGCAAACTACAGTTGCTACTTATTTCATTAAGTTTTTTTTTTCTGGGGCGCAAAGTGCTGCCAAGATCCGCTCGCAAAGCGATTGGCGAAAGCGCCGGCAAAAAGAGCGTTTTGAGCAAACTGGACAACGTGATCAACACCCAGAAATCGCATCTGACGCCATTCAAAGGCCAAAACACAAAATGGCCTTTGAGCTGCGTGCCAAAATTGTCGCTCTGCAAAGAAACACTGCAGAAGCAGCATCGACGACAGCAGGAGCAGCATCAGAAGAAGCGGGATGCTGGGCTGTTAATTGAGGGGGGGCAGTGGAAAGTAGCGGAATTGAATGCTGCCAATGATCTTTATGTGAGATCGGCTGATCCCAACGATAGCCTTGATCTGATTGACTACATGCAATTTCCAACTCAGAAATGTTTGCGTAATTGCCAAAAACGTAAGTTTTTCTCCGTTTTATTTTTTTTTTCAAATTAACAAATCACCTCTTATTGATAATTTTAAACACTTGGCAATCGTACAGAGAAATTGAGACTATTTCAGTTTAAGTTAAATGCGATTGTTTAGATTTTAAAACAATTCGGTTCCTGAAATATTGTCAAATATTTACTTATTCAATAACTTGATTAAGGAACATATTTTCATAAAATAATATTTAATCAGCTTAATTTTTTTTATATTTTCAACATAATTGGATTAACTAATAATCTTTTTCACATAACAAGCAATTTTTAAATTTAATATTATATCTAAATCTTTCACAAAATCTAAAGCTTTTCCATTTTAAAAATTAATTTACAAAAAAGTCAGTTTTAGAGTCACCAAAAATTATTATTCAATCGAAAAATGAATATACACACACTTGAATATAATATAACAAATATTTCCATTTTTTTTTTTTTAGCAATTTCACTAAAGTTGATGGAACCACTGCTAAGTGAGGAACTTATCGATAAACTTCTAAACAATACACTCGCTGAGGATGATCTTAGGGTGCCCGATGTGCCCGCTTATCCCAACTTGGACCAGGATGAATTTGCACTTAAGTCTTTGGAACATAAACTAAGTGAATCTGTGGAGAAGTCTACTGAAGTATTTGAGGTCATGCTGCCGCCAGTCTTATATGATATTGATTTCGACGAGGAACCGTTTAAGTTATAAGAATGTGTTGTTAAATTAGGTGTTTATATGATAGAGAACTAATTGTTAGCATGAAAAATGAATAATGTGTCTGCAAAGTTTTTAGTTCGTCAACGTATATTAAAATTTGATAGGGAGAGAGAGAAACATCGGAAATTGGACTGATATTGTTTTCATCGATATCCAACAGCTATAATACTACATCTTTTTATATATTATTCTACGCATTAAATATTATTATTTAAAAGTACAATCATATAATGTTAATAATGGTTTCTCTTAAGGCGATATCAATACTGAAAATGTTGCAAATTTGGTACTTGCGATGGACAAAGTGTTCAAATTGTTATGCACACGTCATTTGATGCGATCTACAATTTGTATAATAGGAACACTATATGATATCTATTTTAAGAATGCATTTTACTAATTACTATCTTGTCGCAGCTTGAACATATGTCAGAGAGGGTGGAAGTTTATAAATATAATTTTTTAAGTATTTAGATTAATTAAATACTAGGATGCAGACTTGAAAAAATATGGATATTTAAATTTGCCCAATCTGTGAACGAACGTGCGTAAAACTCATATTTCTTTTGGTGTTAATCTTCTTACCATTGATCAAAATTATATACATTTTTCGTTTAAGAAATATTTTAAACATTGTTTATTTTATTGATTTTGTTAATATAATGGTATTGATATTCACGAAACTGGTTGAGTCATCGATAAGTTATCTGAGCGTAGTATACGAACATTTTTAAACTTAAATTATTTACCTCCTATAGTCTGACAACCGAATTGCTAACTGGGCCCGACGATGCCTAATTTCGGTGATCGGAACCGGTGTATTCAGTTTAGTATAGTCATTGGCAAATGCCATACGCTTAATAATTGCTTTTATCGCGTAGTATAAGCCAATAATAAGGGTATTATTCTGTTTATTTATTTATTTAATGTCAACTAATATCAGTCATATATATAGATATAGAAAAATACAAAATTTTAAAAATGAATTAAAGTAAATAAAAGCTATAATTTAATATTTAAATTATAAGAATATAAGAAATAATTAAAAGATTTCTGGGGGTTTTTAAATGCAAATTGGTTTAACATTTGTTGCATAGGTTAAGCAAAACTCAGAAAATCCCAATAAAATAAGTTCGAATTATTTAAGATGCCTAACCACAAACGCATGCGAAAAAAATTCTTAAGGATGGAATTACAGGACTCGTAATGTCTCGTAAGGTTCATGCAAGGAATAATTAGTAGTTTAGCGATTAATTAGTAGATATTATTGTAGGGTTTTAAAGCGGCAAAGTTGCTGCACTAGGTTTGGCGGTTAGACTAAGAACTTTTATTCAATGTATTCTTAAGTTAAGGTATCGAGCGCAGTATCGATATTTTCTGTTATTAACATTAGTAATCGGAATGTTGTATTGATATTTTACATATTTTCAACAATTATTTTGCCACTAACTGTACTTTTCTTACAGTTAATAAAAACCATGATAGAAAGGGTATAGCCGATCTGTACATTCCGACCCCATAAAAGGGGGATAGGTACTTCAAAGTTTGAATATAGGTTCTCGTATACTTCGCGCAGATCTGGGTTGCTTCCTTATTGATAACAGCACCAGTTTCTCAATTATCGATACATTTATATTTCCGCCACAATTCGAAGAGCAGTTGCTTCTTAGTGATATATAATATTCATTATTGATCAATTGGACACATTCCATCAAGTTGTTTGTATGTATGTATGTATTCATATGTACGCGTTTGTGATTTCAGTTGTGGCTTGTGAATAAAAAGCGCTGCCCTAGTTATTTTTAGTCGTCAGTTTGTAATGGTCGGCAGATAGATCGATAGGTTAGGGATATCGAATGGAGGACCATCTTTAGGAGAAAAAAGAGGAGAGAAAAAAAAGAAAATAGAAAAGAGGAAGAAAGAGGGGACCATATGCGCAGGCGCTGAAGAAAGATTTATTTAAGAAAAAATTTGAATAAATTGGTTATAAATAAATTATGAAGTAATACACACAGCCAACACAGCAGCGAGCGGTCTGGTTTGATGGAAATATTTGTTTGTTTTTTATTTATAAAAGAATACAAATTTTTTGTTAACTTGCCGCCCAATATATCGCGGTCGAACTACCCCTGAGCCGATAGCTAGCCGGCTGAGCGATATATTAGTGCTTTCGACAGGCAAGGCGTAACAAATGGCGCCCAAATGAAAAAACTAGGCTGACATTATAAGAACAAATGTCACCCTGTTTAAACTACACCGCGAAGCACATTTGTAGCAACAAAAAAATAAAAATGAATAGATAAGAAATTAAAATAGTCAGGAGATTGTACACTTGAAATTCTGAGTATTAACAATATTACAATTTTCCATATATTGAACAGGTGGCCTTAGCCAACAAGTAGGAGGAATGTTTAGTCGGACCATGGATGAGCATCCTACTATGCTGAGTCCATCGCTGCCACGAACAGTAGTCCTGTCGATTTGGTTAAAGAACATCTTTCAAGTGTCATTAGTAGTGAAAGTGAAGCTTAGCTGGTCCGTGAGCCGGGGAATGGCCGAGCCACGTTGCCGATGAAGTGGATCTGGAGCTATAAAGAAAAATAGAATTTGATAATTAGTTTACCGGCCAATTAAAATTTCTTAAGGATAGCATACCTGGAAATGGGGTTTACAGAGTACGTCGAGTTTTCGAGTCGTGATCCGTGCATTACCGTTTAGTTATTGTCAACGTTGTCCGACTTTGAGAACGCGCGCAGACAATAGAATTAATTAATATTCCAGAATAGAGAGGAACAGTTGTAGGCGAGCTAGAGAGATAAAGGAGTGTTTTAGCGTGTGATATTAAATTAGTTTCGGTTGTATGGATTGTTACCTGTAGGTGGCGTCATACGGTGTTACCCTCATCTCATCCATCTTAATGTTTAAATAGTATTTCCGAGTGTGTTGAGTTAGAATTTTGAGTGTTAGTTTTTTGTAAAAAGTCAATTTCCAGTGATAGCTTTGTTTTCAACATTATTGTTACAATACAATTTTGACGTAGAGATTAGGTTAGTTAAATATTTATTATAGGCTACATATAATTGTTTCTGAATTATTTATTGGTTGTTGGTATATTTATTGAATATTTATTTATTAAATACATGTATAGATTTAATCAATATGTTAAAGGTACAGATAATTATTTTCCGTAGACATATTTATGCATATATATATATGTACGTTTTTTTTGTTGTATGTTGAAATATATTTAAAATTAATAATTACATGAGCGAAGGAGTATTCAGGCAATCGAGCAAAGTGCGGCTTAGCGGGGACTTTCAGAGATATAGAGAGCAAGAGAGAATGGGTCCAACTACTCGCGCACAAAATACCAAACCCACCAAAGAAATGGAGAGTACTTCTCATCCAGTCGGAATGTGTAGCCGAGAAGATGTAGCGGGTACCTCGTCATCAACGCAGCAAATCAGGACCGAAGTGCCCAGGGAATTGAAGTCGAGACTTACAGAGCATCGCTGTCCCAGGAAATGAGCGCTTTTAAAGAGACAATGGAGGCCAGCATGTTAAGTTTCATGCGAGCAATTAACGAAGTGGTCTCATCCCTGAAAGTGGAAAAAAAAGAAGCGATTCGAGTTCACAAGAAGCGAGAGACGCAAGAACTAATCGACCACCTACTCACCTTTTCGGGGATACGAGGCAGGAGAATAATCATATTCGAAAGTGGGGCCTGATCTTCGACGGTAACCCGAAGGGAATGCCGGTGGCGGAATTCATCTTCCGTTTGGAACATCTCCAGTCGCTGTACCAAGTTCCGTGGTCAGATGTACTGAGGGATTTCCATGGATTAGTGAATGGGAAAGCTAAAGACTGGTACTGGATGTATGTGCGTACCTCTGGAGTTCCCGATTGGCCAAATCTCATATATGGCCTACAGCAGCCGTTCCAAATAAGGCGATCTGAATTTGAGAGGGAACAGTAACTGAGATAACGCAAGCAATGGCATGGATAAAGCACGGAGAAATACATTCAGGCCATGTTGATGCTTAGATCGCGGCTATCCAGCTGTTTCTCGGACTACGATTTAATCAAAGTGATTAAAATGAATGTCAGAGGTCAGCTATCAATTATTAGGATGCTGCCAACACGATGGGCTAGAACGTCAGCTAGCCAAGACTATGCTCGGTCCCTAGAACAACCAAGGGTACACGAGATAGATGCGACGGAACATGATCCAGGCAGCGAACCACCAGAAACTCTAGAAGCTATTTATCGACCGATGGAGCCGGGAGATCGGACAAGCCTAACCTGATGGAATTGCAAGCAGATAGGATATACGTTATTTGAATGCGAGGCAGTGGTACGGAACATATTTTGCTATAAATGTGGACATTCCGGCGTAGTGTTACCCAAATGTCCAAAGTGTCGCCCGGGAAACACGGGTCGAAAGATGATACAAGCGGAGGAGTCGCGTTCCAATTCGGCCAAAAGCAATCATCTCCCATAGACACCGCCTCCGTTAGTAATTATAAGCCTGTCAGTAAGGATAAAGAAATAATTCATATTATTGCAAAAGTTAATAAAATAAACCATAGTATTAACTTACCAAATACCAGATGGTCACAACGTAAATCCCTCGAGCGGAGACAAGCGGAGTATGCTCAAGCGAAGGTGAGAGTGAGACGACACAGTATAAAGTTCAGCGAGAATGATTAAAATTCCAACAACGAAAAGCGAGATGAAACAGTTTGTGTGCAGCCATAAGATCGGCGATGCGCACGGATAGCAGGCCGTTCGTCAAGGTATGGATCGATCACAAGGAACTCAATGGCCACAGGGGCTTCGGTGAGTTTGCTAGGACATGGTGGTGCTGATCTGGTAAAGGAGTTAGGATTAGATTTACACAAAGCTTTCTTGACTGTACAAACCGCTGGAGGATCTCCTCACCGCATCATGGGAAAGATACGGACCGCCATGACCTATAATGGAATCACCAAGGACGTCGATCTCTTCGTATGTCCCTCGTTAAGACAACCGCTGTATTTAGGCGTAGATTTCTGGCGCAGATTTGGATTAGCTTCTCAAAAGGAAGGAGATGTGGAGGTGATAGACGAAATTTAGCTAGAGAAATTATCGAAAAGCCATCCTACTGAACCACATACCTTATCACGGGAACAACAGGAGCAACTAGAGCGGGTTAAGGCCAAATTTAGATCGTTCGCTCAATACGGTCTAGGCAGGACATCGCTGGAAATTCGACTTGTCAAGGATACAGTACCGGTGAAGGAACGCTTCTATCCAGTTTCACCAGCGATACAGGAATTACTCTTTGCTGAGGTTGACGAGATGTTACGGCTAGGAGTCATAGAGCTTAGTCCTTGCAGTAACAGAGTAACGCTTGTTCGAAAGCCAGGAAAAAATCGTCTCTGTCTGGATGCTCGCAAGCTGAATAAGGTGACAATCAAGAATGCGTATCCGCTACAGTACATAGAGTCGATCCTGTAATGATTCGCTTGTCGAGCTTATAAATTTAGCTTTCTCCTAAAAAGGGGCAATAATTTGTGCGATTCACATATAGCGCCATCTATGAGCCATTGCGGTGAGCTTCCAAAAAAATAAAAGAAACAATAAGAAAGGAAATGCCAAAATTATTGAAATAAAGGGTGAAGCAAAATTCTGCCAAAACGTGTCTTCATAAGTTCTTTTGACAAGCAAGTTGTGGGCGTTGCAAAAATTGAAAAAAAAAAAAATTTTAATAAATTTAAATGTTGGGATTTGCTGTACAGTGTAATGGAAAAATTAGTGTCTAAAGGAGAAAAGCCTACAACTAATAAATTTCGCCGCAGCAAGCTGCTGCACAAAACGCTTTTTATATCAGTGCCTATTCTGAAATTTGTTAAGGGTAAATGAATTAACAACCATTCAAAAAATGACACCAATTTAAATAAATGTGTGTTTTTTAGAATGGGCACTTAATACGGGGCTTAATATGGATTGGTAGTTCGTGAAAGATGGGATTAATTGATGCAACAAATTGAGAAGTTTATAAATATAGCGCCTTTGCCACGCCCATATTCACGGTGGAGATGTCTGTGCTAAGTTGATTGCCCAAATTGCTGTATTTAATGTGTTTAAGAGAGTCTCTCTTAAAACTCTGCCTTGGCGCACGCCTTAACCTTCGATCATACCCACCAACTTATGTATGTCGTTCTAAGGAGAATATGTAAAAGGGCATCGAGCGCATCTCATTAGCATTCCTAGACCGAACTTAAACGAATGAACGTCGTCAACTGTTGGCGGACCTTCTACTACATTCCAAGCCTATCAGCTTTACCCAGCTACCTCATGGAGTCAACTTTAATAATTACAAAATAGTAAGGAGTTAGAGCAATTTCCTTCCTTTTTTTTATCTTTATACACAAAAGTGAATAATGAAAAATTAACCTCAGTGAAAAGTTCACTATTCATATGTCTAGCGAATATAAAAAGCTCGTTCACGTGTGCACTCGGCGAAGTAAATGAGTAAAAGTTAAGTTAAATGTAATTTGAAAAGAAATTTTTTTGTTTAATTAATAATAAAAAGTATAGTTACCTGATAATGCAAGTGAAAGAAAAAATGGAAATTGTGACGATTCCGTGTAACTAAGAAAAAAAAAATTATATTTTATATAACTAATAAGTACCGTTATTTAGAATTGCATGCGGAATGAAAAACACACAAAAATTTGTCTCAGCGTACGGCTTATGCTTGCAGCGAGCTTTCGCACGAGGCTTGTGATAATCGCTCACTCCCATGATCATTATCCGCAGCGAGCTTTCGCACGAGGCTTGAAATATTTGCACTCTCTCTTCATAACTAATTACAGCGACACACACACACATCGAAATTGACGTTTTAAGTTTCTGTTTCCAAATTCAAACGGTTGTATCTTCGCCAATAATTGTCAAAAGTTAGAATTTCTTTCAACATTATGAAGCCTTATTTATATATATTGATTCTGCATCAAAAGTTGAA